>OZ053306.1:23261375-23936643 GCA_964056655.1 Arabis hirsuta | reverse complement strand
TGTGGGAGGGTAGGGAGAGGCCTAAACGATGTTAAATGGATAACAAAAAGTTAGAAAGTTAAAAAAAAACAAACAAATGATGTTTCTTGGAAGCTCTAATTGCGGATCTTGCCTCTCTCTCCCCTTTGCTTTAGCATTACTAGTTACTCTTTAGTTTATTAACAATTATTAACATTATAATATCATAAGAGAGAGAGTGTGTATCTGTGTGTGTATAAATACCCATAACAAGTCGTTCTCGAGCTCTCCCAATCCGAAGCTTTGATTGGAGGAAGAAGGTTTCCTTTGTTTAAAGAATTGAGTAAACAACCAAAAAAAAAAATGGCATCGTGGAAGAAAACAATAGCAACACCATTCAAAAAAGCAGCAACATTCTTTAACCAACCGCAGCAATCGCCACAAAAAGGTTGCCGCGGTGGGAGAATGGACGCGAAAGCCAGGGAAGAACACGAGAGGAGGATGGTAAGAGAGCTTCAAGGTGAAGTCATGGCTTGTGGATACGACGACGTTCTCGTCATGTGGTCTATTCTTGACAAATCTAACTCCTCCAATAACCTCACTTCTTAACCTCAAACCACAAAATGGTTTTATAATCTGCTTTTTGTACATATCTTAAAAGCGGTATTAGCCCGCCATAGCGATCTCCCCCTCCTCCTCCTCTTCGTCCTCTTTATCATTCCACTGTCGTGGCTTTTTTTTTTAAGGTCTAGTGGTTTTTTTTCCCGACGAATTATCGTCGAGAATTTAGATATTACTCTTTTCTCTTTTGATAATCCACGTGATGAAAATACGGTGGGATTTTTTTTTTTTTAATTGGCGTTAAACAAAAATGTCTTTCTTTAATTCATATCATTTGTATGAAATGATTAAAAAAATTGAATTCAAGTATTAGTTCTCCATAATGCAAAAGCCATGTATATTGACCGAAGTTGCACATGTGTTAAATTATTCATCAGAAAACCTATTATTGGGTTGATTACCTATGATTTGTTCCAATGTAACAGTACTTATTCCAAGTCACCGATCGACTTTTTTATGTTGAAACCAACTACTAAATCAAATATTAGTAAGTAAATGATACAAATTGTAATTACAAATATATTGTTGATTAAAAAAGCTTAGTAATCATCGTTATCATTCTCTTAGAAGTTAGCAATACTGCCCGTTCAAAAACGCGGTTTTGGCGGCCGCTTAAGCGGCGGTTAAAGGTTCGGCGGCCCGGAACCACCACGATTTTGATGTAATCGGCCATTAATTCGGAACTACAAAAAAAACTTGGTTTTGTATGTTTTTTAAGTTGCAAAAAAGTTTATATTTGATGGATCTATTGATTTAGTGAGTAAAAAGCAAGATAAACGGGAAAAAATATGAAAATCATGTGAAAAAATCTATGGCGGCCGCTGGATTTACAGAAAAAAAAAGGATATCTCGGGAAAGAAAATGAAAATAATTACAATTTTGCCACTTATTAAAGAAAAATTAAAAAAATAAACAAAAAATAGCGTAATATTGCTCGAACCCGCAACCTAATGCTATAAAACATATGCCTCACCGCTGGACCACCTTAATTTAATATATATATTTGTCAAAAAAATCTATAAATCTATCTAAAACTGAAAAAACCTTTAAAAAATCTCCGATTAATCCCCATGTAATCTCCGATTAATCAATTAGGCGCTAGGCCTTACCCAACCGTCCGATTAACGCCTAGCGAATTTTTGAACATTGGTAATACTTATAATACATGGTCCTATCCACTGAGTTGACGTTCCCAACTTGGGACAGACATAAAGAGTTTAAGGCTTTAAGCTCATTACTTTGTTCAGACAAAAAAAAAATAAGTCGGTTTCATATTAACCGAATCCTTTTACAAACACACAAAAAAAAAGAGTAACCTTGATCAGAGGGACAAACTCGACATTTTTCCTGGTTTATTTTCAATTAGATTCAGTTTTCTTAAAAATATATAAACCATATATTAAACAGTTTTAAATTAGTTATATTAGAGAATCTCACATCAAAAATCAACATAATTCAACACTAATATATCAAAGATATAAGTCTCTTCAATCATTGACAATTGTTTTCGCATTAAAAGTTCATAATCTCACACAAGTTAATCAATTTTTTTTTTCTATTAGCCTTGAGTCCTTGACTAATTTCAGTTTGGTACTTGGGAGATGTATATAAGTCAAACCAAACTAACATTTTTCTTCAGTTTCAGTTAGGTTTTTATTGCCATCCAAACCTAATAACCAAATGTAGTAAGGAAAACTCAAATTATTAAAAGTTAAATATCTATCCCTAACCAATATAACAAAGTAGGTTCATACTTCATTCAATTATTATACTGGACATTAAAAACAGCTTCAAATTTACTCTTATTCATCAAATTGAGTTCTATAATATAGTATTCTGTTAAATGATTACTCAATAAAACCTCTGCCGATTCAAGACATTAACTTATTTATCCATGTACTCTTTCACGGATAAAATATTATAAGGGCACAAGTACAACTCATAAATGTACATAACAAAAACTGATCAATAATCTCGACACAAAATTACAAAACTTCCAACAAAACAAAATAATTTTAGTTTTGGAATAAAAATAATAAGTGAGATGACAGCAACTTAAGCTTAGAGGGGGACCCAATCATTGAACAAGCAAACGAAATAAAAAAAAAAAAAAAAGAGAAGAAGAATAGAAGAAAAAAAGTACGACCGTATTAGACAGTGAGTTTAATGGTTGATGATGAGAGATCTTATTAAATTCTCAAGTGGGACACTTGATTCTCACAACGTGCCTTGTCCTTTTGATTGAGTTCTCTCCTAAATGTTTTCTTTATTTCATTACATTTTTAAAAATGTATATACTCTCTCTCTCTCTCTCAAAGATTCTTAAGATGCTCAAAGTTTGGGAAACATCTTAATCAAGAGATGGTCTCACTCAACTCAGTGTAAACCTAACATGTCCCATTGAGGTAAACCATCTAAAGTTTCGTCATTCACACCCACTTGTGTTTCACCTAACCGACTTCTCTTAACTGATTCCCATACTCATACTCACACACCGGGTTTTATACTACCGGATGCAATGACTAATGTAGAGGATTAACTGTCTCATCAAGCATTGCGTCTTATATAATTTGTTGTAAGAATCCCAAAATTCAATTTTGATTGAAGACAAATTCTCTAAAGAAGATCATAAACTCCACTTAAGCATAAATACAACAACATTTTGAGTTCTCCTTCAGTCCTGGCCTAAATAGTATTTGTACATGTACGCAAAACTCTTTATCTTGCACGCCTCTCTTCTCTGGCTTCGAGCGCATCAACATCCTCATTTGTTAGCAGATCCACCACTGGTTCATAAACATCCAAGTCTTTCCTTTTCCTGTCAAGATCATGGACAAAATCTGTTACCGCTATGGCTTGGTTTTGCATGTCTATTCAATGCCGGAAGAGAAACTCCTCAGTCTCCACTGAGTTACTTTTGTGATCAAACGACATGCAACCTAGTGATTCTGTTTTAGTAGTTCGATAACAAGATGCAACATTCTCAGAGCTCACTAACAGAGCAATCCCAGGAAGGACCAGCTCCAAATCATGGGATCATCTACGATCAAATGATACAAGAAGTATGACTAGGTGGTATACTGGTATTCCAATATGTAAGAAAGAAGCTCAGGATGTTGTCATGAAGTTAAAACTGTTTCAACTCATCTCTCATAAACAATCTAGACACTAGAAGACAATCGTAAAACGGGTCTTAAGAAAACATTTCACTAAGAAAATTTATACATCAAGTAAGGAAAACCACTTACCGAACTACACTGGACTTGAAGCTGAATAGCTTCATTAGGTCTATTGGCAAGCCGCTTGCCTTGCTGCACATAAAAGAAGGAAAGTTATTATAGAGTTGTTCGAGTTAGCTCAACTGCCACAAGATAACTTGGATAGAAAATGAAAAGACCAGACCTTGCTGAACCATGATCAGATCCTCTGCGGCCCTTCTTAGTTAATCTACTCTCCCTAGCTGAAGCCACACTTTGAATTGCAATCTAGAAAGCAGAAAAAACAATATTGTAGGTCACCAAGTTTAGCATTCTGTTCAAAACAGAAAACAATTACACTGGAATGCCAAAAAAATAGCTTAAAGATTCGAATAGAGTTTTCACCTCGTAAAGTTGTTCCCTGATTGCAAAGGCGACAGCAGGCTTAAGAGAGAAAAAGAAACCAAATACCACTTGTATCAAAAGTTTGAATCAAGATTTATTGATTACATAATGAAAGGTAAAAAAAATTTAGTGGTTATCTTACCCCAACTTCAGGATCTACAACACCTAAATCCTTGCACAAGGTTCTTGCAAATTCCTCAGGATCACTCTCAAAATTGTTTAGGTCCTGCAAACCGGAAAACAAGCTGCATTGAGACTAAAAGAGTACACAAATCCTGGTTGAAACTGTTCAATATAACCAACTCACCCACAAGAACTGATCTTTGATGAGGGTGTGGTTAACTCGGAGATCAAGCTGAAATAGAAGGAAAGGTAACTTATCAAAATTATAGAAATTCTTTTTTTTTCAGCAAATCACTCACGAGAAGAAGGATTTCTTGAGTCATAAAACCTTAATTAGTATGATTTTTTCACCAGTGTACATGTCTTGTCCTTCATATGAACGAAAGTCAGAGAGCTGAGACTGATAAAGCAGAAAAATGACCAATGTGAGCAAAGATTTCTGAAGAAACTATTACATTCCTTACAAATAAATCACACAAGCAGTCCTAGAGATATACATCCCATGGTGCAATGTTATAAATAGGCATGTTCTTGAGTAAAACCTAAAGACTTAGAAACAAGAAGCCGAACATGCGACTGATCTAAGAGAACTTTGTAAAAAAAAAAACACATTCAATCACTGAAAATTTGCCACAATTGTCACGGAATGTAAAGCATAAGTAGTAACCATAAATGCTCAATTTACAATCTCTATGACAAGTGAAAGAGCTAGCAACAAAGACACAGGAGAAGAGAAACAACCTGAAGAGATTGGGCAATCTGAGTGACAAAGGCAGGGGGAAGTTTCAAGTCTTTAACAGTCCTTTTGGCAAAGACAAGGACTTCATTATCTGGGTCTTAATCCAAAAAACGAAAACAAGAGAATCAGTGAATCACTTCTACTTGAGACCCTCCCCAAAAAAAAAGGTAGGGTTTTTGAGAGAGAAACCTGAAGGGTTCCAAGTGAAAGCATCTTTGTAACGTTGACCCTCGAATTGAATGTCTAAACGAATCGGTACCAAGTTTTCAGCAGTAGGCCTAGCTCCGACCATGGATTGATTCAGTAAGAAAACATTCATTCAGGTCCCAAAATACATGAACTCGATACGATTTGAAACGAAAGTAATCGGAGAAGAGGAAGAGACGAAACTTACATCCTGAACTTGACGGGAGCTTTCCAAGAAGTAGACCCTGAAGCCTTCATTCTCCAATTTCACAGATTCAATTTTTTGTTGCAAGAGAGAAAGAGAGTGGGAATTTCAATTGAATTTCTCATATTTTCCGGCGTTATTAGAGAAAGTTAGCGATTTATGTTATAGTTTATTTCAGAAACACCCTTATTTTCTGATATCTTACACATTTCACCCCAACCTATTTTATTTGTCTATAACGAAACGAACTATGTAGTTTAGGGCCGTTTACTTTGGGCTTTCTAATTAGAATTTATTGGGCTTGAAACCAAAATTGTAAATCGGTGTAAACTGAATAACTAAAGAAGAAAGACGAGCATGCACATCAAAGAGAATCATTCTCTTCTCGTTCCATGTTCGTGCTCCCCAACAACGTTCGTGTGTTTCTTTATGGTCATGTACACATCCAAAGGAACACGACGATTACAAACATGTAAAAAAATCTTATTGTTATTATTATTCAGAACAAAAAAGAAAAGAAGTCTTGGATAAATATGCATCAATCCTCCAAGTTCTTTAATGCCTTTGTTGCAATATGCATCAAAAGCTCTGTCCCACGTCGAAGGTCTCTTCATCGATTCCTAAATCTCTCAAAAATGTAGAAATCTAACCATCCAAGTTTTTAACAGTACTTCTCGGGTCTTGTGATCTTTAGTCTTCTCACGGTTTCAAGAAACATACTGAACAAAAAACATTTGAGTCAAATCAAATATAAATAGTTAAAAGTTATATGTATAAGATGGAGATCAAAGATTCATACTCCCATGGAATATCTCCGACCATCATCCAATCTCCATCCTTGTCTTGATATGTCAAAACATGATGTTTTCTATCTCGATTACCACCTGCTAGAACCAAGACAACGCATGGATATTCTTCAACTATACGAATTTAGTTGAATGTTTTCGTTACTCCATAATTCTATGTGGTTAATTAATTACTTACAGGTTATTGAAGTACCGAACATGTGAGAGAGGTTTTCTAATAGACTCTCGTAGCCAGAGAATGCACAAAGGTCGAGTTTTCTTCCAATGGCCACACCTTCCATATAAACCTTAACAAAGAAAGATGTATCATCACCACGACGAGGAAGACGACAACCCTTGAGTGTATCTCTTAATAGAGGCTTTATCGGTGGCCAATCTTGTCTTTTCTCTCTACAAAAAGCTTCAAATACACAAATGTGAACAAAAAACAGAACAGAGGAAAAAACAGAGTAATGGTGTGAAGAAGGACCTTTGTGGAGAAGTAGAAGGAAAGGTGAGGCTCAGGGAGAGATTGACGGAAGATTCAGAAGAACACGGCTTGGTACTGTCTACTGATGATGATGAATAAAAAGAACAAGAGTTTGAAATCTCCATTGATGCGACCTTCAAGCTGCAACATCACCTGCAACTGCAACTGCAACTGCAACTACATGATCTCTTCTCTTCTCTCTTGATAAGTGCTCTTCATGTCGCTCTTTCTATCTCTCTCTGTTTTAGTAAACAATAAAGAGACTAGTAGGTGATTTGGTTGCATAGATTAAAATGAATTATTCAACTTTTGTTTTATAATATAAATAAATATATATAGAAAGAGAGGGTTCCACACATTTAACTATGAACTTTCAACCTTTTCTATATATGAACACACATTAAGTTTTGAAAACCACTGAAATAATTACCCGATTAGATGCTAACTTCATATGTTTAGATATTTGAACCTTGTTAGTAGTAAATAATTAAATTATGGATTTTTTCAGATTTGTTTACATGTAAGATTCGAAGTTTCAATAAAAAGTAGGAATCCAAGGAAAGTGAGTCCAAATGGTGTTGGAGCAAAAATGTTAAGGCTTTGGATTTTAATTTTCACAACTGCTCAGATTCTTTAATTAGGAGAGATAAAGAGCTAAAAATGCTTTATTGTCTAGCCTTAAACAGAAACAGAGCATCACATCACTTTCACTTTTGTTACAATTAATATTTGACAAAAGAAAAAACTGAGTCTATAAACTATGAACTTGGGATGAATCTATTGATAAGAAAACTCAATTGTCTCTATGTCGCATTTATGTTACAGACCATTAAAAATTGCATAAACAAAGACAAAGTAAAGTAGACTTGAAGAGTATTTATGTATTGTTGTTTTTGTGGAGCAGACAGTGTTCTTTTCTTTAACTATACGTTTCATGTTAATGTCTCTTTAGCTTTCTGGACTGTCTCTCTTAGGAGTCCAATCTCTTAACTTTATTTTTTCAAATTAAAATTCCATTGATTTATTATGTTAACTAAAATTATAAAAAAAGTAGGCATTGTTACATCACCTAATGGTCATTGGCTGTATTGATAATAATATTAGGTTCTTGAATCATCATGGGAAGTGTAAATACTAAATAGTGTATTCTAATATAGTAACTTTGTTATAAAGCCTGCCTTGGATGTTGGATCGATAAGACTCCTGTGAGCTATTATACGATCTGTCTTTGGACATGCATGTCTGGTCTCTAGGGATCCCTCTTGTGAGAATTTCGATGTAATTAACTTTATAATGTCTACTAGTCATGATGAATGTCTAATCCTCTTTATACTTGTAATAATGAAGTCTAATTTAAACAATTATTCTTTTCTTCTACAAAATTTCCAAAGGAGCTACACACTTATTAGTTGCATGTCTCATTGATTTTTTTACTATAAGATGTTTTAGAAATTTTTTTTATTTTACATTGTTTTTAGATTTCTATGTACTTTTTACTTTATTAAAAACTGTATAACCAATAGTATTATGCAGTTTTTTTTAGTTGGTTGAATTGTTTATATTTAATAATTTTTTTGATAAAAAAGTTTTTCATAAACTTTGTGATTTAATCCAAAACATCATATAATAAAAAACGGAGGGAGTGTTTATTAACGTAAGAATAGAAAGAAATAAAGACTGGGTTTTTCAAGGTTTCAAAATAAGAAATCAAAATTTTTGTCATAACTCTTTATATATTGAACAGAACATGGAACGAGATATTAAGCGTTTTGTTGAAGTAAATATAGATAGGCATGCAATAGTATTGTGGAGAAAAGTTATATAGCAAGAGAGATCATTATTATGATCTGTACTTGTAAATTAACGTGGCATGTTCATGCATAGACAAAGAAGCAATCATATCTCCACGTTTGTACGCAGCTTCATATAATCAAATCATATAGTCCTACAAACAAAATGAATGTTTGCTGCTGAATTGAAAATCAATTATTTGGATAGTACCTGGTCTCAAAGTGACATCAAATGATTTTGGTTAATTTTAAAAGCATGGGGTCCCTTCAAACTCATGAGTCAGTATCCATTTTAAAGATGAAAAAGGATCAAAAGGAGCACAAAACAAAGGTCGGTAAAGGGTCCATAAAGATATATGTAGATCGGTCGACATGTATGTCATAGGTTGTGTTGCGTGTATAACAGTTTTTAGTCCCGATTCTAGCTAGAAAGATGAACGAGTCGAATAGTACAATAAAAACGATCCTATTTATTATATCTAAGCCAAGCCAAGTGGTAGTTAGACCAATACCTAGGGAAAGAGGATTACACCTTACTGATTTTTGGGTGCTTGAATTCGATTTCCACTGAAAATTAAGTCGTTTTGCTTGCCCAATTGGATTACTAGACTTCGGTCCATGTCTTCAATCCGTTGCAGGCTTATGGAAAACACCCGCAAAAGGAGCATGCTCAAATAGAATATAGGAATAATAAAAAAACGATTTCAGAAAGTCATTTGTATATTCAGTTACTTAATCTTGTAGATATTCTTGTTAATATCTTACTTTTTCTCCTGATTTCATGTAACAACTTTAGCTATTAATAGTTTTGTCGATCAATATATCGATCCCAATCAAGGGATTTCACCATCTTACATGGTATCAGAGCTTCAAAGCTCCTGAACCTTTTCTCTTTCATTTTTTCCTTTCTCAATTTTTTCTCTCTCTTCTTTTTTAACTCTTTCAATGACTGCTCCTCCAGCAGCCCCTCCAGCACCACAAGCAATTGAACGAGCATTTGGTGTTACCAGATCCCGGGAGTAGTCGATGTTGGCTCCTTCATTCAGTTTTGAGAAGTCTGCAAACAAATATCGGTTGTATCTAAAAACAAAAAGAGAAGTATGCAAACAAATACCGGTCTAATCTAAATAAGGTTATATGGGTTGTTAATTTTGTTATATCTAGCTGGAGTGATAAAGATGAAGAGTTTCAGAAAAATTTGCTGATATTATTAAGTTTTAGGTCTCAACATTGTGGAATGATTTGAACTCGCAGGTTATAAATTTTGAACTCGGATTTGACAAGCGAAAATTTTAAATTATGAAAAGTGAAAAAAAATACAAAATTAGTGTTAGAATCACGAAAATATAGTACTAATCACGATTCCACCCTTTTTTAGTAATTTGGTAAGAATTTGTGGAATCGCTAAATTTTACCGCCATTCTATAGTCTTACAAAAATAAATAATCTTTTATTATCGGTAATTTCATACCGATATTCAAATAATCAGATTAATCTCCGATGCATGTGAAAAGCTGGATATTTTTGGCGATTTAAACATAAACAATGCTGATCCTAAATTAAAAACTTAAACAATCATCTGTCGAATTCTATAGGAAATTTGAAAACAAAGAAGAGAAACGAGGTGTGACTAACATGATGACTTTGTGCATGCTAACTAGCTACGCCATGCAAATAGGTGTGTGCCTCTGACTCTTTTGTCTGGAATTACATTTGTATCGTTCTTCAAGACAGTAATTATTGTCTTAAAACCACACGCCCTGCGCCACTAAAAGTTGTTTCCATAGTGTAACAAAGACTTTAAAAGCAAAACAGAGCAATCAATTTATTAAGCTCAAGCGGGTTTATTAATTAATATATGCTCTGCGAGTTCCGACCATTGGATTGAAACTATTGCATTTGTGGTCTTACATAAACCTACGTGTTCTCTTTATAAGCCAAACAAAAAAATTTCTTCGAAACGAGTTGCATAAGTTACATGGTGTTTTGATTGGTTATAGTGGTCCCAAAGAAGCAATTTCCTTTCTCTTTAACCTCTTTACTCTACTCTTGGTCTTGAGAAAAAATCACATTAGACAAATAAATATATTCAAATGTCTCTTCAACGACCCAATGGGAACTCCAGTTCTTCTTCTTCCCCTAAGAACCACAAAACTGGTACTACTTGTTTTTTTTCTCTCTCTTTGAATTCGAGTATCTGAGAAATTTGGTTTTGTATAATTTTACAGAGGAGAGTGATGAGGAGTTGTTGATGGTTCCAGACATGGAAGCAGCTGGATCGACAGGTGTTCAAAGTAGCAGCGCCGACGATGGAGCCAATAATCCGGAGCTTGACCAGAACCAAAACGGAATCTCCACCGGAAAACGTCGCCGTGGAAGAAATCCAGTTGATAAAGAGTATAGAAGTCTCAAGAGGTAACAAAAATGGGTAATGTAAACCCATCAAATTTGTGCAATTGAAATGTAAATTTTGGTTTTTTTATTTAATCGGGGATTAAAAATTGCAGATTGTTGAGGAACAGAGTATCTGCACAACAAGCGAGAGAGAGGAAGAAAGTGTATGTGAGTGATTTGGAATCAAGAGCTAATGAGTTGCAGAACAACAATGATCAGCTTGAAGAGAAGATCTCTACTTTGATGAATGAGAACACAATGCTTCGTAAAATGCTTATTAACACAAGGCCTAAAGCTGATGATAATCACTAAAGAGGAGTGACCTTTTAATCAATCCATTGTTTCTATGCTTATCTTTTTTTTTCTTTTTGTATACAATTTTTGTTTCAAAATATGACACTGTCGATCTCTCCATTATTTTGGATGAAAATGTGATTTGAGATTTGCATAATCAAGAAAATAAACTTTAATTAGGCTTTTAATGTCACGGTGGGGTCCCACGTGTTCTATGTGAAGCGTCTAGAGAATTGTTTTCGTAGAGACCAAGCTGCTATATATAAGTGAGACGAGAATAATTAATTACTTAAGAAATTCGAGAGAGTTTTTATTTTTGAAAGATCAGAAGCAAAGAATCTTTTCGAAGCAATGGCGAATTTTGGTGAAGGGAGGAGAGGAACCGGAGGGATGTTACCGCTACTGGCTCTAAGCGCCGTCGCTGAGTATTGTAGACTGCCGTGGAAACCGCCGGTGACGGCGGGTCTCTTGGCCGCGAACACTCTCGTTTATCTCAGACCGGCGTTTATCGATCAAGTTATACCTCACATCAGTGAGGTCTGGTTCAATCCCCACCTCATCTTCAAGGTAATCTCTTTGTTTTTCGCGATTGCTTCTTTGAGAAATCGTTTACATACATGATTGCGATTTTTGTCGATGTAGATCTGGAATTCGAATTTTGTGTAGTTTTCTTGTATCAATTTCTGAAGAATTCGGGATTTTGTTCTTCTTCTGAGATCTAATTTTTCTCTATATTGAAGTTGATCATTTATGCTTTGCTTTTGTTGATCCAATCCTCAATTCGCGAATATAAATCAATTTTTGTCTAAGCATTTGATTAATTTCTGTTTCTTGATGTGTCTTTGTTATTAAACAGCACAAGGACTTGAAACGCTTCTTTCTATCAGCGTTCTACCATCTCAATGAGCCTCACTTGGTTTACAACATGATGTCTCTTCTCTGGAAAGGTATTAAGCTCGAGACATCCATGGGAAGCAGCGAGTTTGCTTCGATGGTCTTTGCACTCCTCGGTATGTCTCAAGGAGTCACATTGCTGTTGGCTAAATCCCTCCTCGTCTTCTTCGACTACGACAGAGCCTATTACAACGAATACGCAGTTGGATTCTCGGGCGTCCTCTTTGCTTTGAAAGTTGTTCTCAATGCTCAGGCTGAGGATTACACTAGCGTGTACGGGATCCTAGTCCCGACAAAGTATGCTGCTTGGGCAGAACTGATTCTAGTGCAGATGTTTGTACCGAGGGCTTCGTTTCTCGGGCATTTAGGTGGAATCCTTGCTGGTATTCTCTATATGAAGTTGAAGGGTTCTCATTCAGGCTCTGATCCAGTGACCATGGCGGTTAGAGGTGTTACCCGAATGGTGACATGGCCTTTAAGGTTTCTGAACAGTATGGTTAGGTCTCGGAGAAGGAGGATTTCAGGGAGAGGAAGAGTGGGAAGAAGCCAGACTGGTATAGCAGGACCTGGTATCTGGAGATGCCAGTCGTGTACATATGACAATTCTGGTTGGCAAAGTGAATGCGAGATGTGTGGCTCGGGACGTGGTAGAGGAAACGGATGGTCAGTGAGTCAGAGACCCACACAGTCTTCTTCTAATGATCTCCCTTTAGATGAGCTTCGCCGTCGAAGAGTAGAAAGGTTTAGTTGATCTCTGGAGCATTCTTAGAGGCTCTAAGTTAGAGCTGAGAAAAGAACTGTGAATGAAGCTTAAGATGAGTCATTCATTGCATTAGCATGATTAGAAAGCTTTAGTGGTAGTTTTTCTCAACCTGTTTCTTCAATCTGTCTTCTCTTTTGTTGTTGAAGATTTGGTTCTTTTTTTTTGTAATTTTTGTTTAGATCACACTGAATGAGTACTTTGATTAGAGGCTTTTAGATAAAAACTCAATCAAAATGTTTAATATATTCTTCAGCTAATTAACTCTCTGATGGGTGATTCCTTTCTTTTTTCGGTCCCTTTCTTATTTCTCACTTTAAGACAAAGAAGATGGGACAAAAATTGATCCTTAAAAATAAAGTTGAGGCGTTTGAAAAGAGAAACAAATTGAGGGACCGAAATGTAAAATAGAAATAAGGCACTGTAACACACATAGAGGCTACAGCAAGCGATAGAGGAAGAGAGAGAGAGAGAGACAGAGAGTGAGAGTGAGAGAAACAATGGCGAGTGTTAGCGGAAGCGGATCGGTAAGCCTGGTTTTGAACCACAGTGCGTTCATAGGAAGTGGAGTTGAACACCGTGCCGTTTTTCTGGAGCCATGGTCTTCTTCTCCTCAATTTGGGGCTATGGTGGTGGAAGCCAAAACCAGAACCAGTAGCGATAACCGAATCGCCCGCCATTCTCGTATACGTTAAGAAGGTACAGCTTCGTTCCTTCACTTTCGACAGCTTCATGTTCAGTTTCACTAAATTTTTCGCTATTGCTTATTGCAAGTGAGTGGTTCCTGTACTTGGGTCTAATTAGAGGAGAAAACGCTGAATTCTGATGAAATTGAGTGTTTAGAAAAGAAGAATGTATTTCATAGTTGGTGTATGAATCCGTAACTAGTTACAAGTAATGGCATAATGTTAGAGAGTGTAGCTGCTGCAGGACGAGAACACGGTCTTCAGTTTTAAGCGTTTTCGGGAATTTTGAATGTAAAGAGAACCAATGATTGAGTTGAAATGTAATTTAGTCGCTTGGAACAATGTTGGATTCTTCGTCTTTAATGTGTTAAGTTGTTCCTACTACTACTTTATGCATCTCAATGAATGTTTACAGATTGTGTATTCAATATCGTCTCGCCTATCCAATGAATATATACATCGAGATATGTGAAAATGGTTGACGATTATGAAGCTTTGAAAGGTACGATATAACATGCTCAATTTTTTCAGGAGACAGGAACAAGTGCTTGCAAATTTAGGAAAATCAGCGTAAACAGAGGCGAAAACGACGGCGCAGTCTAGACACTTCATATCTGTGAAGGAGAGATGCGATATGGTTGGAAGTTAAGTAACTGACAGACTATAAATAGAAAAAAGTGCGAGGTATATGCCCACCCTGGAGTTGGTATGTCCTCCTCAATCTCCTCTTCCTATTATTAGCAAGTATCGACACGATTAGTTTTCTGGTTTTCCCTTTTATATACTCTCTTCTTCAAGATAGATTCTGTTTATGACAATCACTTGCAGAGAATAGAATAAACTCTGATTCTTTTTTTTTCCTCCCATTTCAAGTCTCATTACTCGCTTGGCAATGCAATGAGGGAGGAGCAGCCAAGGCATTATTGAAGGTTGAAGTAGTGTCTCTTTTCTCGACCAATCATCAACCCGTAAAGTTTGATCTCGACTAGGATGGCAAGCACCAATGTTACAGGGCATTGCCCTGCTCCGATGAAGGCCACCTCTAATGGAGCCTTCCAAAATGAAAGCCCTCTTGATTTCGCGCTTCCTCTGATCATCCTACAAATCGTCTTGGTGGTTGTGTTTACAAGGCTCTTAGCTTACTTTCTAAAGCCTCTGAAACAGCCTAGGGTCATTGCTGAGATCATTGTGAGTTTCCTTCAATCTCTTTGTTTTTTTTTCTCCTTTTCAATGATAATCACATAGCAAAAAGAGACTAAAATGGATGGTTCTGTAGGGAGGGATACTGCTTGGACCTTCTGCTCTGGGACGAAGCAAGGCGTATCTTGACACTATCTTCCCGAAAAAGAGCTTGACCGTTTTAGACACGCTTGCCAACATCGGTCTTCTGTTTTTCTTGTTTTTAGTTGGGCTTGAGCTTGACTTTGCTGCAATCAGAAAAACCGGAAAGAAATCACTATTGATAGCTCTAGCTGGAATCTCACTTCCTTTTATAATGGGTGTAGGCACATCTTTTGTTCTCAGTGCCACCATAAGCAAAGGAGTCCATCAGCTTCCTTTTATAGTCTTCATGGGTGTTGCCTTATCAATCACTGCCTTCCCTGTGCTTGCTCGTATCCTAGCTGAGCTAAAGCTTCTAACAACCGATATTGGACGTATGGCGATGTCTGCAGCGGGAGTAAATGATGTTGCAGCTTGGATACTCCTTGCGCTTGCTATTGCTCTCTCAGGAGATGGGACTTCTCCACTTGTATCTGTTTGGGTCCTTCTCTGTGGATCTGGATTTGTGACCTTTGCAGTTCTGGCAATCAAACCTCTGCTTGGTTATATGGCTAGACGCTGTCCTGAGGGAGAGCCTGTGAAGGAACTCTATGTCTGTATCACTCTAACCTTGGTTTTAGCAGCAAGCTTTGTGACAGACACTATTGGGATACACGCGCTGTTCGGGGCGTTTGTGGTAGGCATAGTAACTCCTAAAGAAGGACCGTTTTGCAGGATTTTGACTGAGAAGATAGAGGATCTTGTCTCGGGGCTTCTTTTACCGCTGTATTTTGCGGCTAGCGGTCTCAAAACTGATGTAACAACGATCAGAGGAGCGCAGTCATGGGGACTTCTAGTTCTTGTCATACTCACCACTTGTTTCGGGAAGATTGTAGGAACTGTTGGTGCCTCACTTCTCTGCAAGGTTCCTTTCAGAGAAGCTATGGCACTTGGAGTCCTTATGAACACCAAAGGTTTAGTAGAGCTCATTGTTCTAAACATTGGCAAGGACCGGAAGGTAGAGATTCTTGAAATCCATAATATGACATATAAAATAATGTTAAGAACTCAGTGATCTAATTAACGATTTTTGCGAGCAGGTGCTGAATGATCAAGCGTTTGCAATCTTAGTTCTAATGGCATTATTCACGACCTTCATCACAACTCCAATTTTGATGGTGATTTACAAGCCTGCAAGAAAAGGAGCACCATACAAGCACAGAACAATCCAAAGAAAAGATCATGATTCCGAGCTACGTATACTTGCTTGCTTCCACAGTACCCGCAACATCCCTACATTGATCAATCTGATCGAGTCATCTAGAGGAACAGGCAAAAGAGGACGTCTCTGCGTTTACGCGATGCATCTTATGGAGCTCTCTGAACGGTCATCTGCTATCGCTATGGTTCATAAAGCTAGGAACAATGGACTACCAATCTGGAACAAGATTGAAAGATCAACAGATCAGATGGTGATTGCTTTTGAGGCTTACCAGCATCTCAGAGCCGTAGCAGTTAGACCAATGACTGCAATCTCTGACCTAAGCAGCATCCACGTGGACATATGCACAAGCGCGCATCAGAAACGAGTGGCGATGATTCTGCTCCCGTTTCACAAGCATCAGAGAGTGGACGGATCGATGGAGTCGATAGGACATGCATTCCACGAAGTGAACCAACGGATCTTACAACGAGCTCCTTGCTCCGTCGGGATTCTTGTGGACAGAGGACTAGGAGGAACCTCACAGGTTGTAGCCAGTGAAGTTTCTTACAAAGTCGTGGTTCCGTTCTTTGGAGGCCTAGACGACAGAGAAGCTCTCGCCTATGGTATGCAAATGGTTGAACATCCAGGAATCACACTTAGCGTTCTCAAATTTGTAGCTGCGAGAGGGACATTGAAGAAATTCGAGAAAGGCGAAGAAGACAAAAAGGAGAAGAAAGAGAAAGAGATTGACGAAGAGTTTGTGAAGGAGTTGATGAACGATCCGAGAGGGAAAGAGTCGTTGGCGTACGAAGAGAGAGTCGTTGGAAGCAAAGAAGATGTAAACGCGACACTTAAAGCAGTGAGCAAATGCAATCTCTTCGTAGTTGGGAGAAATGCGGCGGTTGCTTCGTTGGTTAACAGTACGGATTGTCCGGAGTTAGGACCAGTTGGACGTTTGTTGTCGTCCTCGGAGTTTTCAACTACCGCGTCGGTGCTCGTCGTTCAGGGATACGATCCTGCGGCGGATACACGACCGCTCGTAGAGGAAGATGATACTTACGAACAGTCTTCCAGAGAAATTGCAGACTCAACGGTCTGATAACGGACTAATCAGTTTATCAAAAACAAAAAAAAAAAGTATTATATCTTCTGTTTCTACTTTTGTCTCACGGAATATTTTGGTTTCTTTTTTGGTTGAGGATGTCGAGTGTCTCCATTGCTTTCTTTTATTGTATTTCCCCTAAAATAATGGTTGCCATTAGATTTACGGGCATGAGAATGGAATCGAAGTTTTTTAGACAGAAATCTAACCACCAAATTTCTTGTAAAAACCTATATTTATATCGTTTATTTTTATACCCAAAACAGCAAACCCACATGGTAGCCCCCAACAAAGATGAACCAAA
This sequence comes from Arabis hirsuta, assembly GCA_964056655.1. NCBI lineage: Eukaryota > Viridiplantae > Streptophyta > Magnoliopsida > Brassicales > Brassicaceae > Arabis > Arabis hirsuta. The sequence continues at coordinate 23,919,246 of OZ053306.1, read as the reverse complement.
GAAGAATCATACATTTTGATTTTTGTTTTCATGAACGCTAAGAAAAGGACATAATATCCAAACATATGACTGACTATATAATCAAGAATAGACTCCCAAAAAAAGCATTGTAAACAAATCAAGAGGATCACAAGCAAATGACTTGTTATTATCATTGAGAATCAGAGAAGAGTGTGAATAAGAATTGGTATCTCATTGACGCTTTCTAAAAAAAATCAAAAGTTGAAAAAGATTGGTAAAAGTGTGGTCCCCACGTTTAAATTAGATTCTAGTGTCATGGAATAATATATAGATTGGTCCTTTTCTCTAATTTTTTTTTTTTTTTTTTCATTGACAAAATATATGCCATTTTGAGATGAGGAAATAAACACACACCATTGGTTTTCTGTATTTTCCCTTATCTTCAGTTAGTATTATTATCTTTTAAATAAAGAAAAAAATGTATAAACTTTTATACTTTGTGGTCTGGAGAGCACTCAAGATACTGTTCATATATAAAGAAATTTAGATCCAAGCTTGTTGGATATGGATGAGTTAAGAACATGGTAAGAACTTAGAAGGGACTAATGGTGTTAAATTAGTAAACAATTACCACCTTAAATTCTAAATAATTAGCTGTTTACAGACATACCGACAAAGAAACTTTTAAGTAAAATAAAAAAGTAAGTATAAAGCTATCTAATTTGTCAGAATGTTACAAAACAGAGTCTAAGTTGACTCCTTCGAGCTTTGATTTTTTCATTCCAATAATACTTCCTTCCACCAACTCACCACCTCGTCTTCTTTAGATCTAAAGAAACAGAGAAAACGAGAGAGAGAGAGACAAGATGAGAAAAGAAATTTTAAATCAAGACAGAGATCGTCAGATTGTGGAACATGAGTTGCAGGAAACTGGGTTTAGTCCAGAATCAGAGAAGGTGAGGACAAACAAGAATGTTGAAGAGGACGAAGATGAAGAAGAGGAAGAAGAAGAATCTGTGGAGAAGATCTTTGAAAGCAGAGAAGTACCTTCTTGGAAGAAGCAGCTTACTTTAAGGGCTTTTATGGTGAGCTTTGTGCTAAGCATCTTGTTTAGCTTCATTGTTATGAAGCTTAACCTCACGACTGGAATCATACCTTCGCTTAACGTCTCCGCTGGTCTTCTGGGTTTCTTCTTCGTCAAGACATGGACCAAGATGCTTCATAGGTCTGGTTACTTGAAACAGCCATTTACTCGCCAGGAGAATACTGTTATTCAGACATGTGTTGTTGCTTCTTCAGGCATTGCCTTTAGCGGTAAATAAAACTCATCTTCATATTATTGAATCAGAGATCAGTTTTTGATTGAATCTTGCCTTTAGTTTTGCTTAACGAGAATCTAGACTTTGGTATTGTGTATGTGTGTTTGGTGACTTTATGATATAAAAGGACAAATCTTTTGTACTCATCATCACTCACCTGCTTTCTTTCTCTCTCTCTCTCTCTCTCTGGTTATGTTAATAAATGCCTATTTGGGGAAATGAAAATGTTCAGGAGGGTTTGGGACTTACCTCTTTGGTATGAGTGAACGAATTGCAAACCAATCAGGAGATGCTTTCCGTGGCGTCAAGAACCCTTCTTTAGGTTGGATTATCGGTTTCCTCTTTGTTGTTAGCTTTCTTGGCCTCTTCTCGGTTGTTCCTCTGCGAAAGGTCGGTCGCGTTTATTGTTTCCTGCTTTCTCTCCTGTGAACCGAAAAAGGAACAATGAGTTTATGAGGTCTCGAAATTTCGCCTTTTTCTTTGTTTTGCAGATAATGGTAATAGATTTCAAACTAACATATCCCAGTGGTACTGCAACTGCTCATCTTATTAACAGCTTTCATACCCCTCAAGGAGCCAAGCTAGCCAAGTAACCGTCCTTTCACCTCACTTTATATGCATCTAGTCTTGAGTTCTCTTTCTTCCTTTTGACTCTATGCTGCTTCTCTGCCTCAGGAAACAAGTGAGGGTGTTGGGGAAATTCTTCTCCATAAGCTTCTTCTGGAGTTTCTTCCAATGGTTCTTTACGGGAGGAGATAATTGTGGCTTCTCCAACTTCCCAACATTCGGACTCAAAGCTTACCAATACAAGTAAGCTCAGTAAACAATTCACTTACTCGAAAACAAAAGAGCATTGTCGCTTAAAACCGCAAGCTTGCTTATTGTTTTTTTTTCAGTAATCCCAATGTTGAGTTCCTTTCTGGTGAGAGCCTGATGTAAAAACAGGTTCTACTTTGATTTTTCAGCAACATATGTTGGTGTTGGTATGATATGTCCATACATAATCAACATCTCTGTCCTTTTGGGAGGAATTCTCTCTTGGGGGATCATGTGGCCTCTCATTGAAACAAGAAAAGGAGATTGGTTTCCTGCTGATGTTCCATCTAGCAGCATGCATGGTCTCCAGGCTTACAAGGTAAACCAAACTCTCCATAACATTCCTCTGTTACTTGTCTCTGCTTTAAGTTAATCTCTCTATATACACTGGACCATTTTGTTCCTTTCAGGTGTTCATAGCTGTTGCTATAATCCTAGGTGATGGTTTATACAACTTTTGCAAAGTGCTGAGCCGGACACTTTCAGGACTATTTGTACAGCTTCGAGGCCCTAGACCTGCTTCAAGAACCTCCTTCACACTTCAAGAAGACCCTAATGCTTCCCCATTAGGCCCAAAGCAATCTTATGACGACCAACGACGAACAAGATTCTTCCTTAAAGACCAAATCCCTACTTGGTTTGCTGTTGGAGGGTATATCATAATAGCTGCAACATCTACAGCGATACTCCCTCACATGTTCCAACAGCTGAGATGGTATTACATTCTGGTCATCTATATCTGTGCCCCTGTCCTAGCTTTCTGTAATGCTTATGGAGCTGGACTCACAGATTGGTCCTTAGCTTCAACTTATGGAAAGCTCGCAATATTCACAATCGGAGCTTGGGCTGGCTCTGAGCATGGTGGTATGCTTGCTGGTCTAGCAGCATGTGGTGTCATGATGAACATAGTCTCGACAGCTTCGGATCTGACACAGGACTTCAAGACAGGTTACTTGACGTTATCATCTCCAAAGTCGATGTTTGTGAGCCAAGTGATTGGAACAGCAATGGGTTGTGTGGTATCTCCTTGCGTGTTCTGGCTATTCTACCAGGCCTTTGATGATTTAGGTCTCCCAAACAGTGAATACCCTGCACCATTTGCTACCGTATATCGAAGTATGGCTAAACTAGGAGTGGAAGGCGTCTCATCGTTACCGAGAGAATGTCTCGTTCTATGCTACGCCTTCTTCGGTGTGGCGATTCTAATAAACATAGTAAAAGACAGTCTTTGGAGCAGATGGGGAAGGTTTATACCGCTTCCCATGGCAATGGCTATACCGTTTTTCTTGGGACCTTACTTTGCAATTGACATGTGTGTGGGAAGTTTGATACTTTTCATTTGGGAAAGAGTAAATGCAGCCAAAGCCGAAGCTTACGGGACCGCCGTGGCGTCTGGTTTGATATGCGGAGATGGGATTTGGTCTTTGCCTAGCTCAGTGCTAGCTATAGCCGGAGTTAATCCTCCTGTTTGCATGAAGTTCCTCTCTTCTGCAACCAATTCAAAGGTTGATAGCTTCCTACAAGGATCATCTTAAGCTCAATAAGTTGTGAATTCTCAAGCATTGCAAAGTGTAATGATGTTCCTTTTCTTTTCTCTCTTTTTTTTTTTAGTACCATTTTGATGGATTTTGGAAGTAACTCGTATATATATAGATCATAGATTTGAAGGAGCTAGCTTGTTTAAATTCGTAATTGCAATATTTTGCCTCCCTGCTGACGTGTCAATATGCTCCTTCTCTCGAGGCTTTACATTTTCAAAAAAAAAAAAAAAAAAAAAAAAAAAACCATATCTTGCGAGGATTAAGAACATATAAACTGAGTTTTGCAGTTATCCATTAAGCTATGAAAAGATAAGAAACAAACCTGAGGAAAATTGAATTTGAGGAAAGTTTTTTTGTGTGTGGAGATCGCCCATTATGGTGCCAGAGAATTACGTGTAAATTTAATTGAAGAATCTATATAGATTTCACTATTTCGCATCTATTAGAATATGTAGGTTAATTTGTTTATCCTCTTGAATTCATGTATGATTTTAGAGTCCTAATAGTTAAACATTCATTGCTTTAAAAGGTTTGTAGCTTCAAATATTTTAGATTCTTAGAAGACTGTCACATGACTCACATCTTATGTCTTAACATCTTCTAAAGTCACACTTATGTCTTAACATCATTTTAAACGCAAGAGGGAGACTAATTATTTTATTTGTATCACTAGCATGATTATAAGTGGGTAATAAGAGTAAATATAAGAGTTTTTAAAATATAAAATTATTAAAATTTGAGTAAAAGGATGAAAGAGAGTGTTTTTGTGGGGTGTATTGAAATATAAAATTAATAAAATTTGAGTAAAGAGAGGAGATAGTGGATATTTTTTGGAGAAAGGGTATATATAAGTTGTATGGGAAGAAACTTTGGAGAGGGGTTTTAGGAATGTTTAAATATAAAATTAATAAAAGTTGAGTAAAAGGATGAAAGAGAAAGTATAAAGTTGAGTAAAAAGAAGAGAAAGTGTGTGTTTTAATAATTTTATATTTAAGAACTTGCTATATTTACTATAGATAATCATGGCCTTATACTCATTTTTTTTGTGTTACTTGCACAAAAATTTAGGGGATGTGACAGATTTTAGGGACTCTATAAGAGATCCTAGGACAATATAAGTGTAATTAACAAAAAGTTTTACTTTTAAAAATTTATTTATTTTAAAGTCTCTAAAACAACACCAATCATCCCCGTAATCACAAACAACAACATAAGTAGCATGCTTCAGAAATCAACCAAAAACTATTGGTAAAATTCAAATCCTAAGATTATTCATTCTATTTTCTCAAGAAATTTCAAAAAATGTTACTTTACAAAAATACCACACTTTTGAAATCTTTACAAAAATGCCACTTTTTCAAAATTATTTTTTCTTTATATTATTTATATTTGAGTTAATTATGTTCTATTATGGTTTAGTTTTGAGTGTTTAGGGGGTTTTATGTGTCAAAACATTTTTTTAAAATTTAGAATTTTAAGATATAGACTTTATAAATCTATAATTAGTGACATTTTTGTAAATAGACACCCTTAAGTGGCATTCTTGCAAATGTGCACACAAAAAGTGGCATTTTGCCCCAAAATTCTAATTCATTCATGGAGACATGTAGGATTAGATGATACATAATATAATTAGAGAAATTTCAAAAAATGCCACTTTTCAAGTGCCACTTTACAAAAATGCCACTTTTTTACAATTATTACAAAAATGCAACTTTTTCAAAATTATTTATTCATTATATCATTTATGTTTGGGTTAACTATGCTGTATTAAGGTTTACTTTTGAGGGTTTAAGGGGTTTTAGGAGTCAAAATTTTTTTTAGGATTTAGAATCTTAAGATTTAGGCTCTAAAAAATAATAATTAGTGACATTTTTGCAAATGAACACCAAAAGTGATATTTTTGCAAATGTAGACACAAAAAGTGGCATTTTTGTAAATGTCCCATATAATTATATATCATATCCTTACTTTGGTCTTTAAGGGAGCTTCAAGAAAAGTGCATCAAGGAGCTTACTGGAAAAGTCCAGCAACATGGACAACAAAAATAACGTACGCATGGACTCACACGCAGTGTGATGATGAAAACTCAAAAATAAAATTAAAATTTCAAAACAAAAAGATAAACCTTAAACTTGATAAAGTTGACTTCTAACAAATCTTAAATCCTAATACAATATAATAAATCCAAACATAAATAATATAATAAATAAATAATTTTGAAAAAATGATATTTTTACAAAAATTTTAAAAATGTGATATTTTTGAAAAATGACATTTTAAAAGTGGTATTTCTCAAAATTTATCTTTTATTAAAAGGCAAAACTGAATACAGAGATAAAATGGAAACCATACCTTGTTGGTCGTTAGACTAATGTGCGAAATATAAAGAACATAAAAAACGGAAACCAAATCAGCAATAGATCCCAAAAAATTCAAGAGTCTACAAATCATAAGATGAAAAATATGAAACGATATAGATATAAATATAATCAAAATTAAAATACATAAAATTAAAAGATTACATACAACGAAGCTTTTCTTTATACTTTATACCGTAGATCATAGATGTTTATAAACCGACATGAAAAAGTCCCAATCTTGAGAAGAATAAAACAACATGTAAACGTTCTCTGCTTTTGACCCTTGACTATCTCTCATCTTCTCCACTTCGGTCCTCCGATGAGTAATTGATTTTCTTAATTAACAAAAATAGAGAGAGAGGAAGATGATGTGTCGTAGTCACAGATATATAAGGGTACGAGAAACCGTCTTTCTCCTTCTCTCTCTTTCCCTCTTCTCTCCTTCAAATCCGTTCTTCCTTGAAACCATTTTCGCTCTCTGTCACAAACTTTTCTTTTGATTTTTCATTTTCCTCTTTCTCTCTCTCTCTCTCTCTCTCTCTCTTCGTGATTTTTCTTTCATCAGGATGAACGGGAAGGCCTCTGTTTCCAAGGAGCTCAACGCCAAGCATTCAAAGGTTCCATTTTTTCGATTTCACAATTGTTTTGCGTCTCAAAGGTTGCGTCTCTAATGATTTAGAGATTTGTGTGTGTGTGTGGATTACAGATATTGGAAGCACTTTTGAAACACTCGGACAATCGAGAATGTGCAGATTGTAGATCAAAGTAAGTAAGCATCATGATAACATTTTCTTCATCGTTCAACAAAAATGATAAAGGATCTTTTGTGTGGTTATATTTACAGGGCACCAAGATGGGCTAGTGTGAACCTTGGGATATTCATTTGTATGCAATGCTCTGGAATCCATCGCAGCCTCGGCGTTCACATCTCACAGGTCCCAATCTTCTCTTTTTAAAAATTGCAGTCTTTGAAAATGAATCATATATGGGATTGGCACTGATAGATTTCGAAACAGGTAAGGTCTATAACTTTGGATACATGGCTTCCAGATCAGGTTTCTTTCATGCAATGTAAGCTCTCCTCTGTGTATGATTTCGACTAGTTTCAATTCATATGACTCCATAGCTTGATTATCTTTACTTCTGTCATATTTACCGTCTAGCTACCGGTAATGCTAAGGCAAATAGGTACTGGGAATCAGAATTGCCTCCTCATTTCGAGAGAAGCTCAAGCGACGCGTTTATAAGAGCCAAGTATTGATTTTTTTGTTTCTATGCTAATAAGTGTAGTTGCCTTTGCTGCTTCCTCACCTGTTACAACACAATTTTAGCTTGAATCTTCTTTTTGTTCTTCTGTTTGTGTGTTGTTAGATACAATGAGAAGAAATGGGTTTCACCGGGAGGGATACAACCGGCTCCTATAGCTAGCCAGCTGAGCTGCAAAGTTAGTCACTTGGTAGAGAGCGGATATAAGCCCGAAACTCCAAGGAAAGCAAGAACCCTTTCCCTTGATGAAGAAATCCTTCTTAAGCATGTTCTTGAAGTAACACCTCCAGAAACAAGAATTCGAGGGGTATGATCAATTGGATTGGAATTTCATGCGTCAAGAATCAAGAAACCTTTTTTAACAAGGATCATTTTTCATTAACTGTAATGCAGGGTTCGGTAGATATGAAGGAGAATTTATACGCTTTACCTTTACCAGAAGTTAAGAAACCAAACCAAAAGAATGTGATCTTCTCAAGCGAATTGAATCATAACAGAAGTACCACCATAGTACCGCCCTCGAGCTGGGCTACTTTCGATTGTAAGGCCATTACTCGAAACTTTTCTTTTGTGAATATTAGCGAGGTTTTGATTCTAAATCTCTAATGTGAAACAGGAAGAGAAGAGATGAGAGGAAGGAGAAGATGGAGGTTTTGGGAAACAAAATCATCATGTGGGGCTTTAATTATAGTCGATAGGTTGGCAAAAGATGGGATGATGAAATTCAAAAGTCTTAACAAATGGAACTTGTTCTGTTTTCTATACTTTTGGTCTTTTTAATATATTTTTGCTGTATCCAATTTTGGTTGCTTGTAACTAAATCATTTAAGAAAAAAGTACAATGAAAGAGAGACATCTTGAGTATTTGGACAAGAAAGTAATACAACTCATCAACCAATGTGTATAATTTTGAATTGTTGGTCGAGTAACATCAATTGATTGCTCCATACTCGTCAGTTTTGTGTTCTGTTTGGTTTAAAATCGGTTCAATTTGGTTTGTTTGGTAAAAACTAACCAAATTAACATCACTTGAGGCCCGGTTCGGCTATTTTGATACAAAGACTTAGTAGAGGTATGGGCCTTGGGCCCAAGAGAGAATCGGAAACTGGAAATGAGGAAGAGAATCAGAGAAATGGATTTTTCTGGTACTGAAGAGATGGCGGCGAACGCGTGTCTGCGGCTGCCGGCGGTGACGTCACAAGAAGGCGTTCCGAATTCGAAATCGACGCAGGGAAAAACTAGTCTCTATCTCAACAAACCTTCATGGATAGTCACAACTCAGGTGAGAATTTTTCTATCTCCAGAGTTCGATATGAAAATGAGAATCAAGTTGTGCTGAGTGAAATCGGCGTTTTAACAGTCCGGTGCTAAGACGGGGGCGAGGAGAAAGGCGAAAGGCCGATGTGTAATCTGCCATGGAACTGGAAGAGTAGATTGTTTCAATTGTAGCGGGAAAGGTAATTGAATGGAAAATCTCTCTCTGTTTCTCAACTTCAAATGTTTCATATGCTTGATTGCTTCGTATTAATCTTGCTTTGATGATTCAAGGGAGGACTAATTGCGTGGATATGGAGATGCTTCCTAAAGGAGAATGGCCCAAATGGTAAATAAATAGTTGAAGAAGAAAATGTTGTTGAGCTTTGAATCTCTGATATTTTGATTCATAAAACTAAACAAGTAAAGATTTTTGGGTGTTTGGTTGGTCATAGGTGCAAGAGCTGTGGAGGGAGTGGATTATGTGATTGCTCTCGCTGTCTTGGCACCGGAGAGTACAGATACATTATGGGTTTCCGCTTCTTAAACCAACACGACGATGTCGATCCACAATTATGATTCGCCGAATCCCCCTCGTGAACAGTTTTTGTATATGTTCATTAATGAATGCCTTTAGTGTCTATATGTATGGTGCTCCTTGTTTGTTGGTTTCTGTCTTCAATCTTCATATTTGCACATCAAGATTGACATTTCCAGATCTTGTGTTATGCTGCTTCCATGTGTAGGAGAGACTGCAGTTTTGCACCGTTTGCTAATGATTTTCACTTGGTCCAACAGTGTGTCTTTAGTTCAATGCCCATATCCTCGCACCAAGCGGTTGCCTCGGCCGATGAGGTATTGAGATTGCCTTGTATATTAATCAGATGATATTATCCAAGTTAATGACATTAATTTTGACACTAGAGACGACCCAAACAACAAGCTACCGATCTTTGATAATCACTCTTAAAACGATACTCAAGGAGCTACGTTAATGTTTTAGCTTCTAGCCATTTTCACAGTGATCGCCCACTCCGCAGATGAAGCAATGTTCTCCAACCTCGGATATGAGCCTTTGGTGGAGAGACCCGATCTGCGTATCCTGTAGTGTTAATTCGCATAACACATTATGCTGGTCACTTTTCTAGTTGAAAACTGTTGAAGAAGAGAGACATACTTAGGAAGGTGGAATATGAAACATTCAATATATTTTTTTTTCTCTTAACTGCTGAAGAAGAGAGACATAATTAATCTTTACCATTCAGGTGAGAAGATGTATAGGAGATGGAATTACAACTTTGATGATTGTCATGTATTTGAGAATCCTTTTGTTGGAGTTAGAAATTTTACCTAAGACATCACCGACTTGAAATCCTCATCCATGTAAATTGGTATAGTTTGTAAAGAGTTCCCAGCCCAATAAGATACTGTGGAAAAATATCCAAGCCCTAATCGAAAAAGGTTCTCATCCGCTACAAATAGCCAGCCACTCTTTTGCATAAATGTCTCCGTGGGAACCAAACCATGTTGGTGATCGACACTAGTGAGCCGTTCCCCAAGTTGGAAGACCAGAAGCCGTGGACCGACCGAACCAGTCCTGAACCGTCCGGAGAATTCTGCAGTAAGTAAGATCTAGTATATCTTTTGGTCGAAAATATGTGGATTAGATTTGTGTCATGGTAAATTTCTAATCAATTCACGAACCCTGATTATTTATTCCGTCTCGTCGCAGATGCTAATACAGGCGTCTTTTGGGATGTCCGGGATTATCGAATCCCGGATCTATTCAATCCTGATCTTGTTAAACAGAAAATCACAAATGCTGTTCTTGATGCTGGTTATACTGGGGATGTGTCAATCCTTCTTTGGATTGCTAAGAATAAAGACTCGGACCATCTGCTCCAAATTTATTCAGCAGCCAAAATCCCAATCACTTTTCTACCAAAAGGTTTTTACTTTATGTGTATGACTTTGATCTACATATTTCCGTTCGTTGTTATTCTCTCGTTTTTACGTATGTCATTAATCTAAATCTCCGCTCTGCTCGTCCAGATGATGAACTTGAGATGATTCATAATATTGTGGTGGGCATTCTTCTGTGGCCATTGGATAATCCTGGACCAGCAAATGTTTTGGTAGTCTCAGAACACATCAGCTGCTACATGCTATATAGCCTTAAATGTTTGCGTGGTAAAAATTACAGGGTTCTCATCTCAAATCCTCTAGAAGAATCGGATAGGGATATTTTTCCTCGTGGAAGTTTGGATTGGCTTCTCAAAAGCCTACACCACCTAACAATAAGAAGCGGCCCATAGCAGATATTTCTGATTCTAAGGATTCTGACAACAGTGTCAATCCCAGCCCGATGACTTCTGAAACCATGTGGAGTGACTTCCCCCCTGCCCCGCAGGATGTGGTGGTAAGATCTTATTATTTGCGGATTAGATTTCATCTAAATCTCAATGGATCAATCTTATTGTGTTCACCATCAAACTCGCAGGTCGTGACGTATTCGTCCTCTGGGACATTGACGATCCCTCAATCCTTGAACAGGTCGATCCTGAGGCCACTGCTGACAAAATCAGAACAGCTCTTCTAGATAAAGGTTATTATGGGGATGACTCAATATGGGCTTTCATTGATTTCGATTCGGTTGACGATCATCTGGAAGATCAATTTGCCTACTCGGAGGGCCAGGTGAATTCCTTTATTTCTCTTCTATTTTCTATCTATTTGTACGTATAAAAGATTGTAAACTAACTAACTACCTTGATATGATATACTTGTCCGAGGTGTTAAAGCTATCAGATCTACTGTCATGGCGTATACCACTCTCTTGCCGACAATAAGCGCTCACGCTCGTACTAATCCATCATGTGTGCTAGTACTCTCAGAAGACGAGGGCTTCCAAACTGTTGTTGATGCTCTGAAAAGGCACCGCTTCCAAGCCGGCTTTTTTAAGCCTAATGTTTTCCTATGCTTCAAACCAGAAGAGCAAAAGAGTGGCGAGGAGATCCTACTCTCTTCTCTCTGTTTTGCAGACCAAGATTAGACCCTATTTTGTAACTGTTTTTCTATTATCGAATACTTAACATAAACAAACTATGATCTCTAAAATGTACACCTGCTCTCCGTAACAAATTTCTAACAAAGTTCACTTTCTTCTATTTAAAAAAAAAAAAAAAGGGAAAGAAGATCACTTTCTTCAAATCTAACTAATTGTTTTACCTCTACAATGGTCTTCATCGTGCTCTTGCTTATACACTCCTCAGTCTAGTTACATCATTTAGATTATATTCTACTTTCTTGTTTTGGTTTGGTACATTAGTAATTAATTTACGTATAAAGCTTAGTGGTTGTTAATATAGAAGATCGCTCAATGATTCATTCATTGTAATCTATAAGATGGCTGAAAGGTTAATTCATTAGTGATATATGCAAGTTGATCAATTTGTTTAATTAAGATACTTTTTCTTCTAACTACTAATTGTTGCTTAAGTACACATATTTTGCTGTTTTCAAATCATATTACAATTTCAGTTCAGCTCAGTTTATGCTATAATAACCTACGAAGTTTTCACTTTAAATGTGAAAGCATTTGTAATTTCGTCCCATTTTATACTCAAAAAACAAGCTTTGATTGTTTCTGTGTAATGGGATGAATTGTGGGACGTTGATTGTTTTTTGGGTACAATTGTGAAATCTGGTTTAGTCAAACCGAATTAAAAACCATTTATTTCGGTTTATTTTTGCCACGCGCGCATCTTTAATCGAATAAAGTCTTCTCGTGGTCGATATTCTTATCGTTATGGCTTCCTCCGTTGCTTTACCGGCGTTGAGCTGCCGGAGTTCAGGAGAACCGATGAAGGAGCTTCGCGTTTGTACGAATCGCACCTGCCGGAAACAAGGCTCCTTCCAGATTCTCGAGACGTTAACGGCTCTCGCACCTCCCGATCTCCGAGTCAGTCCAACCGGTTGCCTCGGCCGATGCGGCTCCGGTCCAAACCTCGTCGCTCTCCCTCAAGGCCTCCTTCTCCGCCACTGCGCCACTTCTTCTCGAGCTGCTGAAATCATGTCCAGTCTCTGTGGCGACGGCCGGGAAGCTTCTTCTTCCTCCGCCGTCACCGACGCTCTCGCCGCTTTAGCGCTCAGTAACAATGCTCTTTCCCAAATCGAAGCTGGAAACTTCCCAGAGGCAGAAGAAATTCTCACACAGGTTTCTAGAGTATATTCTTTACTCGATTTCCCTCTCCATTTTCTCTGGAGCTTGACGAATGATGCGTATTGTCACAGGCTTTAGAGCTGAAACCTTACGGTGGCTTGCATAGAATCTTCAAACACAGGTAATGGTAGGTACCGAATTGATCTCTTGGGTACTGTTTCTTCATAGATTGTACTTGTGACTAGATTGTTGGAATTTGGTGATTGCAGATCAGTAGCAAAACTGGGAATGCTTGATTACAACGGGGCTCTTGAAGATATAAGCCGAGCTCTGGCATTAGCTCCCAATTACTCCGAGGTATACTCAAAGATGATGCTCTTTGGAGTTTTGTATGTTCATGTTTGAAAGCTTGCATATGTTAATTCTACTTACCAGGCCTACATTTGCCAAGGTGATCTCTACGTAGCAAAAGGTCAATATGATCTTGCTGAGAAGTCATACTTGAAATGTCTGGATATTGATCCGTCTCTTCGCAGATCGAAATCATTCAAGGTTTGTTTTGTTTCATGATGTGCCGGATTGCAATAATTGAAACCGTATTTTTGAGACAAATCACAGAAAAGAATGTTAGTGTTTTTGAGACAAACTATTCTTGCAGGCCCGGATTGAAAATCTGCAAAAGAAAGCTGTTGAAGTAGATGTGACATAGAGGTATTCTGTCATTGAGAATTGTATTGGATACATACCGAGAGCTCTCTACGTTTCTGTCATTTTGAGGGTAATTCTTGTTTTCTCTGCTAGACGGTTGCAAGAAATGTCTCTTTCTTCGGGTAGAAAGTTGGGTGTTCGAGAGTGGCAAAGTATGCATATAGGTTGTGAGTTTATCAAGAGATGATGGATTTCCATGTATATATTATTCAAATGCTATTATCCAAGTTAATGACATTATTTGGTACTATAGACGACCCAAACAACAAGCTACTTATCATTGATAATCACTCATAAACGGACGGTACTCAAGGAGCTACGTTAATGTTGAGCTTCTGGCCATTCTCACAGTGATCACCCACTCCGCAGATGAACCAGAGCTCTCCAACCTCGGATATGAGTATTGTGTCATTGCCTTTGGTGGAGATAGATGTGTAATTGTCTCTTCCACAATCTGCGTATGCTGTAGAGTTAACTTGCATTACATTGTGCTGGTCTCCCTCGTAGTTGAAAACTGTTGAAGAAGAGAGACATACTTAGCAAGGTAGAATTTGAAACAATTCTTTCATTTTTTTTTCTTAACTGCTGAAGAAGAGAGACATAATGAACATGATTCATCTTTAGCCTTTGGTGAGAAGGTATTATAGGAGATGGGATTATAACTTTGGTTGTGCTGTTTTTGGGAATCCTTGTGTTGCAGTTAGAAACTTACCTAAGACATCACCGACATGAAATTCTCTTCCCTGTGTCCAGGTGGTATAGTTTGTAAAGAGTTCCCATCCATTGCTGTCGCCAACTATATGCTCTGTTCCTTCAGATATTAGCATGAGAGAAGATAAAGAGAAAATGGCATAGACTCTAATCAAGCTGGAGAATCGGCTTTCCCAGTGAAGCATTGCTACCTCTTTGCCTTTGTTTTCTCTACTTTTTCGGGAATTTAGTCTACTTGAACAGTCTAGGTTTATAGAAGCAGTAAGCATTTGTGAGTAGGAAGGTCATGACATTGCTGTGTTTACCAGATAAGTGAGTCATGAAAACCATACATATGTGGTTCTAAAGTCACGAATTGTTTGCAAGTTTTAACAAACTGTGCATCAGGGTGATGCACGGAAAAGCATTAAGACAAGGCGATAGAACATACAGACTCATACATGCATTGTTCATAGTTACTAACACACCAAAGGATAGACTAATTAGGCAAATTGAGATTGCAGCATGATGGAGCAGGAGCAGCAGCAGCAGATGGGTTAAGGCTGCACTTTGTGAACAGGTTCTTGGTGCTCAGCTTCTTCAACCACTTGAGTCCAGTTTTCTCATCAGTTTTGTTTCTTGGTTTGTCCTCTTTCTTCTTCTTGGTCTTCTGCTTATCCAGGCCAAAGCAGCCGGTTGAGACCTTATCATAGACGGGCTCTAAGTTCCTCGCTGCCTGAAGCGAGTAGATGCGGTTCTGGAGAATGCAGACCTTGTTAAAGTGATCATCTCTCATCTTAAGCACACACCTAGCTAGCCCAACAGCTTCGTTCTTCATGAACAACGCCTCAGTGGCTAGCTCTCTGTTCTCTTCCAAGAGAGAAGTGACTTTGTATCCAAGACTAGCATTCTCCTCCACAGCAACTTCTTTCTCCATCTCCAGCAACATGACAAACTTCTTCAACAGCTCTACAGTCTTGGACGCTTCATGAAACTGCTGCTCCTTGTGAAGTAACTCATGTTGCAGAATCTCTTTGTCCAAGTTTGCAGTCACAAGCTGTGACACAAGCTCATCGACTTTCTCTGAAACCGCAGTGGGATCTTGCGTCTGTTGAAATGACAAAGCACTTTCGACTTCGGAACAGATCTCACTACCGGAATCAATGTCTGAAACGCAGTCGTCGTCATCTTGAAAGAGCTGATTATGATGAGAAATCGTAAGTTTAAGCGGCTGATTCGGTTTGGTTTGATGAGAACGACCCAAGAGAGTTACGTAGCCGTTGTAAAGGTCCAGACAAAGCGAGAGAAGGAGAGGTCTTCTCTGGTAAAACCATTCAGCTCGTTGAGCAAATGTATCATCGTCTTCTTCAAAAGCAGACACACGCAGGATTTGCATCCGAGTTTCAATGTCTGTTTCCAACATTTTTCAGACAAGAATTGATGAGAGAGAAAGACAAAACAGAGAGAAAAAGTGGGTCCAGTGTATGCTTTGTTTTGAAAATTTGAAAATGTCAAAAAACTCCAAAAAGAAGAAAGAGGAGAGAGAAAGAGAGAGAGAGAGAGAGAGAGAGAGAGAGGTTTTGAAAATGGAAGAAAAAATCGTACCGGAGAGAGATGGTAACTGTGGAGGAGGAAGATGAGTTGCTTCCATGGATGCTTCACTCTTCATTTTCTTCAACCTGAAAGATTACTTGTTTTGGTTAGTCTTTGTACAAAGGAAAATACGAATATGCATAGATCGAGAGAGAGAGAGAGAGAGAGAGAGAGAGAGATGATATTGACATTGGTGGCTTTTCCAAAAACATAATAAATGTACAGAAAAGGATTATACGAACATGGAGATTAATGAAGGTTTTTAGTAGGAAGAAGAAGAAGATACAAACCCAGAAATAGATAGAGAGAGAAGACAACTGACACGTCTGATCAGTTGTATCAGTGCAGAGCATATAACAGGCAAAATCCGCCAAAGCAACTAAGTTTTTGACTTTGTACCACTCACGTTTTAACACGTGGAATATCTATTTGGGCTTAGTAGTTGTGGCCCATTTTTTTACTGGGCTTTGATAAATCAAACCGACGGAGAAATTTAAAACCAGAGAGAAGAGAGCATGTAGTTGGTGAGACAATTTATATTTTCATACAAGTAGAGAACCTATAAACTAATGTCAATTATTGTCTATTGATCTAATAATTTAATATGAATGCAATACATGTGCGGTTTTAAAAATGGAAAAGTGACACTATTTATTTCTTTGTACTTTAATAGAAGGACGCGTGACTTGGTTAGTAGAAGGATGGTAATTGAAAAAGAGCTATGTTATGATCATTTTTCTTCAGAAACGCGGCTTTGTTTATTCACACACTCATTAAATTATATAAGAGAAAATTGCATTAGAAGAAACTCAATTGTTGTGAGTTTGGTGAGAATTTCAATCTAATCCTTTTTAAAGTATATATGTTAGACTTCCAACCATGAAGCAAATTCGTATTAAATAGGTCTAACATGTTTCAATGAAGCAAATTCGTCGAATAGCAAAGAAAACTCTTTTCTAATACGAATTATGTTCTCAAGTTGTATTCATTGGTACCAAAATGCTTGTCTTGAAGCTGATAAGCCAATGTTGTACTCAAAATTTAAGGTAATGAAAAATAGTTGTTAGGGAAAAAAAAAAAACACAAAAGGCAGCTTTTTTGATGTTATCTCTCTCTCTTCCAACCTTTTTGCTTTACTTAAAACGAAGCAATTTTGAAGTTTCGTTGATGGGTTCAAAGAAAGGTCACAAATGAATCATTAATATATATATATATATATATTTTTTTTTTTTCATTTTTGATCTTTTTCTTTTCCTTATAAAAATGAACACTTGCATTGACGCGCTAGATCCAAAACCCACTCTCTTTCGTCTTCGTCTTCGTCTTCTTCTTCTTCTTCTTCTTCTCTCTTTCATCTTCTTTTCTTCTGAAACCTGCTTCTTCTACTTTTGGTCTTGTCTGAATTCGTCTGGAAAAATGGATTCACAGAACGAAAACGACGACTTTCCCATTCTTCTTCCAATTCCAGAAGCAACATCATCTCGTGCTCACACTAAGTCTTTCACTTCCAGAAATCGTAGCGTTTCCCTCTCTAATCCAACTTACTCCATTGACGGATTTGAAAAATCCAGTGTGAATTTTGCCTACACAGGTCCTCTTCGAACTCAGATAAGACGACCTCCATTACTGCAAATGAGTGGTCCTCTTTACTCTACTCGTAGACCTGATCAATCTCTCTTCCCTCCTCCTCCTAACCAACCTCCTCTCACTTCCTCCTCTACCGTTGATGTTCCACCTGAAGATGATTTCTTCTTGAAAAACGCAAATCTCTTGAAATCTGGACAATTAGGGATGTGTAATGATCCTTACTGTACAACTTGTCCTTCTTATTACAACCGCCAAGCTGCTCAGTTCCACACTTCCAGAGTTTCTGCTTCAAGGGTATGTATGTTTGTTGCTTCTACTTGTTGTTTAGCTTGAGACTCAAGTAAATGTTAGTCAAAGTCTTTACCTTTTCTTGGCTTGTTTAGTTCCACACTGCTCTGTATGATGATGCTAGAGGTTGGGCTAAGCGATTCGCTTCCTCTGTTCGTAGATGCGTACCGGGAATCATGAATCCTCATTCTAAATTCGTTCAAGGATGGACTAGGGCCTTAGCCTTTTCAAGCTTGCTTGCTATTTTTATAGATCCTCTCTTCTTGTTCCTCTTGTTAATCCGAAAAGTATGTTTCCTTCTCTTTCTTTATCAATCTCTTGTTTGACTTTATATGCATTTTGAGAACCACTTCTGCAGGACAACAAATGCATAGAGATTGATTGGCCTTATACTAAAGCATTGGTGTCTATTAGAAGTATAACAGATCTTATATTCTCCATTAACATTCTGCTTCAGGTGTGTCTCCTTTGCTCTCGTCTCCTATGGAAGGAAATTTATTGGCTTTTAATAAATATGCTTGTTGTGTCATAATTTGTTGCAGTTTCGGTTGGCCTATGTAGCTCCTGAATCTAGGATAGTTGGTGCAGGCCAGTTAGTTGATCAGCCTGGAAAAATTGCTCGCAATTACATCCGAGGAAAGCTTTTCCTTGACCTGTTCATAGTGTTACCCATTCCACAGGTATTAAACCCTTCAAATGTTCTTGAGTAATGTTAACTCGAAGATGTTTGATTTACCGTAGATCTCTCCTTTGTTTTCAGGTAATGATATTATGGATAATACCAGAACACTTAGGCACAGCCAGGGCAGAATCTGAGAAACACATTATACGCGCGATAGTTCTTCTTCAATACATTCCAAAGTTATATAGACTTCTTCCTCTTCTTGCTGGACAAACACCAACCGGATTCATATTCGAGTCGGCTTGGGCTAATTTTGTTATTAATCTTCTCACCTTCATGCTTGCTGGTCATGCGGTTGGTTCTTGCTGGTATCTTTCAGGACTTCAGGTATATAAGTCAGTTTCTTGAAAACTTCATTTATGTTTTCACAATTTTGAGTGACTTTATCGATTCTTCTCTTTTCTTTTGCTCTTTTCAGAGAGTTAAGAAATGCTTGTTGAATGCTTCGAATCATTCTGTGGAAGTCCGTAGAAATCTGATTGATTGTGCTCGTGGAAGCTACGAATCGGATTCACTACGAGCTCTGTGGAGAAATAGTTCGAATGTCAATGATTGTTTTCAAGAAAATGGTTTGGCTTATGGGATCTATTTGAAGGCAGTCAATCTTACCACTCAATCTGAATTCTTCACAAGATTCAGTTATTCTCTGTTTTGGGGATTCCAGGTAAAATTGTTTCTTATGGGATCTATAGCTTCTTTAAATCACTCTTAAGTAACTAATGTCAAATTGTTTTCATTTTTGAAAGCAAATCAGCACACTTGCCGGTAACCTGTCCCCAAGTTACTCAGTGGGGGAAGTGTTCTTTACAATGGGTATCATTGGACTAGGGCTTTTGCTTTTTGCGCGGCTTATCGGTAATATGCACAACTTCCTTCAAGCTCTCGATCGAAGGTAAAACACATTTCATCAACAATATTTTAAAAGAGATGGCGCATTTCTTTACAAATTCACCAAGTTGAGATGATGATTTGTGCTTGTCTTGTTTAAGGAGGATGGAAATGATGCTGAGACGGCGTGATGTGGAGCAATGGATGAGCCATAGACTGTTGCCGGAAGATATAAGAAAGTATGTGCACTCTGCCTCTTAAAATTTTGCTTCTCATTAATTTGGATTTTCATTTAAATTCTCAGGCTATGTAATGGGACTATAGAACTAACTCAATAATTGTTCAACATTTTTCAGGAGGGTGCGAGAGGCAGAGCGGTTCAATTGGGCTGCGACTAGAGGAGTTAACGAGGAATTGCTTTTTGAGAATATGCCTGAAGATCTTCAGAGAGATATAAAACGCCACCTCTTCAAATTTCTCAAGAAGGTAATAAGCATCAACACAATGATTGAAAACATTGCATTAAATCAGAAACCATTTCTTTCTATGTACTTTCCAAAGAGGTAGGTAGTTCTGAATCAAACTTTTATATAGATAGTGGCTGTAGATTGTTGGAAACTCATCCTAAGATTTTGGAGTGTTTTTATGTATGTAGGTGAGAATATTTTCATTGATGGATGAATCAATCTTAGATTCAATCCGTGAGAGGCTCAAACAGAGGACTTTCATAAGAAGTAGCACGGTGTTGCACCGCCGAGGCCTAGTCGAAAGAATGGTATTCATAGTGAGAGGTGAGATGGAGAGCATTGGAGAAGACGGTTCTGTTCTTCCTTTATCAGAAGGCGACGTTTGTGGTGAAGAACTTCTAACCTGGTGCCTTGAACGCTCTTCTATAAACCCCGGTACACCCATTTTACTAGTAGCTTTTACTCTATATATGTGTTTGTAACTCGCAACGTTTTAGGTTAAAAACTTGAAACATAACCTTTTGGAACCGAATATGATTTGGAACCGGCAGATGGGACGAGGATAAAGATGCCGCCAAAGGGACTAGTTAGCAACAGAAATGTTAGGTGTGTGACAAACGTGGAGGCGTTTTCGCTGAGTGTAGCAGATCTTGAAGACGTAACGAGCTTGTTTTCAAGATTCTTAAGGAGCCATCGAGTGCAAGGAGCTATACGTTACGAGTCCCCTTATTGGAGGCTACAAGCAGCTATGCAGATTCAAGTGGCTTGGAGATACAGAAAGAAACGGCTACAAAGATTATACACTCCTCAGTCTAGTTACAGCATTTAGATTAGATCGCATATATACTTCATTCTTGATGATATTTGGCTTAGGAGATTAGGAATTTACGTATAAAGCATTCAGTTTATTGAGATTAAGCTGGTTTACTGACGTAGAAATTTTAAACAGTAAAGAAAGAGAGCATGTAGTTGGTGAGAGATGACTATGAATAAAAATATTGATGTAGATAATTGCTTGCGTCAATTATTGATGTAGTAATTTAAGATGAATAAACGTGCGTTTTAAAGAGGAAATGTAACACTATCTATATAATTGTTGGTCTTTTTTACATAAATAAAAGATTGCAGGGCCTGGTTCAAGGAGGGTAAGTAAAAATTGAAATGAGCTATGTGAAACCTTTTTTTTTTCCAAAGCAGCTCATTAAATATGACTATAAATATATGAGATTTTCGCACTTGTTCTGTATAATGAATAGGTCTAACTTGTTTCAATGAAACAATTCGTTTTGGTCAACTGGAAATATGCACTAAGTAAAAAATGTTATTTAAAAACAAAATAAAGTCACAATCTGAAACAAATAAAAAATGGCGGGAAAAATGAGGAAGAAAAAAAAAGCAGCTTTTGGAGGTTCTCTCTCTTTCAACCCCCTTTTGCTTTAACAACAAATATAAAACGAAGCCATTTTGAAGTTTCGTTATTGGATACAAATAAAAACGTTGCAAAATTCCATGCCTTTTTTTTTTAAAAAGCAAGTTTTTCATTATCCTTTATAATATAAACAACACTTTCTTCACGGGCTAAATCCAAAACACAGTCTCTCTGTTATTCGTCTTTGAAAAATGGCTTCCCCTAACGAAAACGACGACTTTCCCATTCTTCTAATTCCAGAAACACCACCATCTCGTGCTCGAGCTGTCACTTCCATTAATCGTAGCGTCCCTCTTGAATCCCACTTTAGGCCACACGGGTCCTCTTTGAACGCAGAGAAGACGACCTCCATTACTGCAAATGAGTGGTCCTCTTTACTCTGCTCGTAGACCTGATCAATCTTTCTTCCCTCCTTCTCCTAATCGAGCTTCTGATTCCTCCTTTACCGTTGATGTTCCATCTGAAGATGTTGTCGTCTCGAGAAACACAAATCTCTTGAGATCTGGACAATTAGGGATGTGTAATGATCCTTACTGTTCTACTTGTCCTTCTTATTACAACCGCTAAGCTGTTCAATTCCACACTTCCAGAGTTTCTGCTTCTAGGGTAAGTGGGTAACTCTGTTTCCGAGCTTTAATTAGGTTTAAGAATCTCAAACACAAATTAAAAATGTTACCTTTTTTTTCCGGTCTTTTTTCAGTTCCCCACTGCTCTGTATGATGATGCTAGAGGTTGGGCTAAGGGATTTGCCTCCTTTGTTCGTAGATGTGTACCTGGATCATGAATCCACATTCTAAATTCGTTCAAGTCTGGACTAGAATCTTAGCCATTTCAAGCTTATGACTTACCACTGCAGGAAGAAAAATGCATTGAGGTTGATTTGCCTATGACTAAAGCATTGGTGTCTCTTAGAAGTATATGGGACCTTATATTCTCCATTAACATTCTGCTTCAGGTGTGTCTCCTTTGCTCTCATCTCCTATTTAAGGAGATTTTTATTGGCTTTTAATATGCTTCTTGTGTCATAATTTGTTGCAGTTTCAGTTGGCCTATGTATCTCCTGAGTCTAGGATAGTTGGTGCAGGCCAGTTAGTTGATCAGCCTGGAAAAATTGCTCGCAATTACATCCGAGGAAAGTTTTGCCTTGACCTGTTCATAGTGTTACCCATTCCACAGGTATTGTAGTACTAACCCTTTAAATGTTTTTGAGTGATGTTAACTCAAAGATGTTTGTTTTACCATTGATATCTCCTTTGTTTTCAGTTAGTGATATTATGGTTACTACGATCGGAGTTAGGCCTGCCCATTCCAGAATCTGACAAACACATTATACGCGCGATACTTCTTTTTCAATACATTCCAAAGTTATATAGACTTCTTCCACTTCTAGCTGGACAAACACCGACCGGCTTCATATTTGAGTCAGCTTGGGCTAATTTTGTTATTAATCTTCTCACCTTCATGCTTGCTGGTCATACTGTTGGCTCTTGCTGGTATGTTTCAGGATTTCAGGTACATATATAAGTCAGTTTCTTAAAAACTTTATTCATGTTTTCACTATTTCGAGTGATTCTTCTCATCGCCTGCTTTCCCCTTATTTTTGCCCTTTTCAGAGAGTTCAAAAATGCTTGTCGAATGCTTGGAATAATTCTTTGGAAGAACCTATAAATATTGTTGATTGTGTTGGTGGAATCTATGAATTGGAGTCACTACGACCTCTGTGGAGAGAGAGTGCCAGTGTCAATGCTTGTTTTCAAGAGAATGGTTTTACTTATGGGATCTATTTGAAGGCAGTCAATCTTACCACTCAATCTAGTTTCTTCACAAGATACAGTTACTCTCTGTTTTGGGGATTCCAGGTAAATTAGGCTGATTAATGTTAAAAAACTATTATTCTTCAAATCACTCTTAACTAATGTCAAGTTGTTTTCAATTCTGAAAGTAAATCAGGACGCTTGCTGGAAACCTATCTCCAAGTTACTCAGAATGGGAGGTGTATTTCACAATGGGTATCATTGGACTAGGGCTTTTGCTTTTTGCGCAGCTTATTGGTAATATGCACAACTTCCTTCAAGCTCTTGACCGAAGGTAAAA
Organism: Arabis hirsuta; assembly: GCA_964056655.1. Lineage (NCBI taxonomy): Eukaryota > Viridiplantae > Streptophyta > Magnoliopsida > Brassicales > Brassicaceae > Arabis > Arabis hirsuta. Next base: position 23,896,198 of record OZ053306.1, on the reverse strand, counting down.
CACTTTCGTTAATAATGTTTTAAAAGAGAGACGGTGCATTTCTTTACAAATTCACCAAGTTGAGAGGATGATTTTGTGCTTTTCCTGTTTAAGGAGGATGGAAATGATGCTGAGACGGCGTGATGCGGAGCAATGGATGAGCCATAGATTGTTGCCGGAAAACATAAGAAAGTCTGTGCACTCTGCCTCTTAAAATTTTGCTTCTCATATGAATTTTTGTCATACATTTGAATTCTCAGGCTAAGTAATGGGACTATAGAACTAACTCAGTAGTTGTTCAACATTTTCAGGAGGGTGCGAGAGGCAGAGCGGTTCAATTGGGCTGCGACTAGAGGAGTTAACGAGGAATTGCTTTTTGAGAATATGCCTGAAGATCTTCAGAGAGATATAAAACGCCACCTCTTCAAATTTCTCAAGAAGGTAATAAGCATCAACACAATGATTGAAAACATTGCATTAAATCAGAAACCATTTCTTTCTATGTACTTTCCAAAGAGATAGCTCTATAGATAGTGGTCGTAGATTGACCATTGCTGAAACTCAGCTGTAATATCTTGAAATGTTATTATCTTTTTAGGTGAGAATATTTTCGTTGATGGATGAATCAATCTTAGATTCAATCCGCGAGAGGCTCAAACAGAGGACTTACATAAGGAGTAGGAGGTCTAGTTGAAAAAATGGTATTCATAGTGAGAGGTGAGATGGAGAGCATTGGAGAAGACGGTTCTGTTCTTCCTTTATCAGAAGGTGACGTGTGTGGTGAAGAACTTCTAACTTGGTGCCTCGACCCTCGAACGCTCTTCAATAAACCCCGGTACGGCCATTTTACTAATAGTTTTGACTCTACCTATTCGTTTGTAACTCTCAACGTTTTGGGTTAAGAACTTGAAACAGAACGTTTTGGAAATTGAATATGCTTTGAAACCGGCAGATGGGACGAGGAGAAAGATCCCGCAAAAGGGACTGGTTAGCAACAGAAATGTTAGGTGTGTGACAAACGTGGAGGCATTTTCGTTGAGTGTAGCAGATCTTGAAGACGTAACGAGCTTGTTTTCAAGATTCTTAAGGAGCCATCGAGTGCAAGGAGCCATACGGTACGAGTCTCCTTATTGGAGGCTACAAGCAGCTATGCAGATTCAAGTGGCTTGGAGATACAGAAAGAAACGGCAACAGAGATTATGCACTCCTCAGTCTAGTTACAGCATTTAGATTATCTCCAACATTCTTGAGGATATTTGGTTTGGTAAATTTAGGAATTACGTATAAAGCGTAGTGGTTGTTAAATAGCTGTAAATTAAAACATAGAAGGTGGCTCAAAGTTCATTAGTGATCTGAAAGTTGAATAGTTTGTTGGATTAAGATACTTTTTATTCTCGGGGCAATTACATGCTACTTTGTGTCCATATTTGCAAGAATGCCACTGAGGGATGTCTATTTACAAAAATGCCATTAATTATAAATTTATAAAACCTATATCTTAAAATTTTAAACTCTAAAAAATGTTTTGACACCTAAAACTCCGTAAACACTCAAAATTAAACCTTAATAGAACATAATCAACCCAAATATAAATAATATAAAGAAAAAATAATTTTGAAAAAGTGATATTTTTGTAAAGATTTTAAAAGTGTGTCATTTTACAAAAATGACACTTGAAAAATAGATTTTTTGAAAATTTTCTTTATTCTAAGTGTTGCTCAAGTAAACATCTTTTTGCTGTTTTCCCAATCATATTACAATTACATTTCAGGTCTCTCGACTCTTTGTGCTATTAACCTATGAAAATTTCACTTTAACTGTCATAGTTTCGGCACATTTTTTATTGAGCCTTATTGATAATGGATTTTAGTACTTATGGAAAGAAGTAGCTTAGAGCATGATCAATGGTAGTGTTTTGTGGTTTTTAATGAGTTTCTAAAAAATTAAAAACAATTAAATAATACACAAAATACTTAGAACTCAATAAAAATGTTCTAATTTTAGAGATTTAGAACCCCAAAAACAATTTATAATAAAAAAATCAGTTAAAACCCCAAATTAACAAACTACCATTGATTATGCTCTTACGAAAGAGATATATGACTTTATTTATTTATTTTGATGGTTTCTTAATAATTATGGATAACAATTTTGCAACTAATTAAAAATTTAAATAACATACAAAACGGTGTTGACAAAAAAAAAACATACAAAACAAAAATATTGAATACTAGATGAAGGATCCGGTAGGTTTGTGATTTAATCTTTTATAAATCTATAGAAAATAAAATATTTAATTGTGGTGAAAAAAATTAGATCATCCATTAACATAAATAAAATCAAAGTAATAATGTTTACTGCAAAACCATTGATCGAGAAGAATATTATTTATTTATTAATTTTTATTTGATTTAAAATTAAATTTTATCACATCTTCTGAAATTATTAATTTTTCTTAGTCCTATTTTAATTTGGTAAGTTTTTTTTTTTACTTTTAATCTTATTTTACTATTCAAATATCTACTTTTGAAAATAATGATGGATTATTTCTCATATTTATATTCAAACAATTTTTACTTTTGAATATTTATAACTTGCAAAAATCAAAGACGAAAAGATAAAATTAGATAACTCCATTTAAATAAAAAAAAAAAGATTGAAAACGTTCTTACAAAATTATTTATAGAGAAGTGTATCAAATATATATCTATTGTATTCTTATATTTTATTTCTTATATTTTTTGATTTTCAACTAAATTATATTACATATATTTAAATAGTTAAATATTTCTATTCCTATCATACATTTTACTATTTACCAAATCAAGATATTATTTTAAGTAGATAAATCTTTTGAAATGTCGCTAAATCTAATTAGAAAATATATTTTATACTTGTATAAATCTAACTGATTAACTCAAATATACCTCGATAAGATTAATTACCTTATATAAAAATCCGAATTTGCAAAATAAATTACTTTACAAATTTAATAATTATTAAACGTAAAAAATGCAAACCAAAAGTGGAAAAATAAATCACTACAACTCATATCAATGTTGTCAACAAAAAACAAAAAATCGAGTTAAAATGAATCATATTAAACTCAGAAACAAAAAAATTGTCCTATTATATAGCATATATCAAAAAATATAATGAAATTTAGAGCATAAAAGTATGTAAATAAATGTGAAAATTTGGATATTTAAACTTAAATCTATTCAAACTAAAAAAAAGTTACATGATTATAATATCCCAGTACAAAAAGATATTTGATTTATTGTTTTATCTAAATCTATTTAAAATTAAAATATTTAATTGATAAATACAAATAAATAAGTTTTATTTATTCAACTAAATTATATCACATATATATAAATAGTTAAATATTTCTATTCCTATGTAAAGTAAGATTACGTTTTACTATTTACCAAATCAAGATATTATTTTAAATAGATAACTCTTTTGAAATGTGGCTAAATCTAATTAAATTTTTTTTTTTTTTTTACTTATATAATTCAAACATGCCTCGATAAGATTAATTACCTTGTATAAAAATTCGAATTTGTAAAATAAATTACTTTTACTATTTTAATAACTATTAAACGTAAAAACACCAAAGTTTCTTAGACCAAGACCACCTTCACTCTATGGTAAACAAACAGTTTGCCAAGCGACTTTACATCCTCCTTTTTAGCCATGTCACCCGTCCAGAGAAAATGTGAGCATAAGCTTTCAATAGCCTTAATACACGCTTTGGGCAAAATGAATGAAGAGCTCCCGAAGTTGACAGTGCTATAGATGACTAATGAAATCAGTTGTAACCTGCCAGCAAAGGAAAGTGTTTTAGTAGCCCAGTGGTTGAAATGAGCACTAACCGAGTCCAACAGTGGTGAGTAATCAGATTTTCGAAGTAACCAGTTATTGTAATTTTTAATAATTGGTTACAAAATTGTTATAGAGAATTATTAAGAAAGTAATTTTGAACAAATTATTCAACTTTCATATCACTAGTGAATGAACCATTGAGCCATATAGATTACAATGAATATGAACCATGGAGCCATAGATTACAACTATATAGTATTTAACAACCACTCTTTAAGCTTTATACGTAAATTAATTATAACATTTCTGTTGCTAATTAACCAATCCCTTTTGCGCATATTCATTCTCGTCCCATCTGCATAGAACGCAAATGTATTGACGTCTTATGTCTCCGAAAGAGTTTTGGGACAGGAACGGCACGGGGACACCAAAAAAGCGTCCCCTAGATGTTTCATTCGATCTGAGATGGGGTGGGACATAATGGAATCTGGTGATGTTTCGAAACGTTTCAGCGCCACTAATGGCACCCATGTAAAATAATTAAATAACTTGAAAAGAAAAGGAAAAATACTAAAAGGAAAATGAATTTCACATACAAAAGTCGGTTGTAAATTGTTACTTAGAGCATCGCAAGTAAGAGTCTCTCATTTGCGAATTATATATATCCCCTTGATTTTTTTTTGATTCTGTTATATTTTTCTATTCCACTATATTCACAGTTTTCTAATGCTAGAAAATCTTATTATATAAAATTTGATGTGTCAAACGCAATAATTAACAAGATCGTGACATGTGTCAGCTAATCGATTAGATATTGATACGTGTTAAAAAAAAAATCCAATTAGATTTTGCCACATGTCAAACAATTTTTTAAAATAAAAACCTATTTATTTGTATTTATCAATTAGATATTTTAATTTTAAATAGAAATAAATAAAACAATAAATCAAATATTTTTTCCTACTTGGATATTAGAATATTCATGTAACTTTTTTTTTAGTTTAAATATATTTAAGTTTAAATATCCAAATTTTCACATTTATTTACATACTTTTGTGCTTTTAATACGACAATATCTATTGTTTTTAGTTTAATATGATTCATTTTACAATAGTTGCCTCAAAAGAACGAGTAACTCTCCGGAAGTTAACCACACAGGCTACGGTTTTCTTGCTTTGAAAGGAACGTAACTCTCGCACGCATAATGGATTTGCTCTTATGTAACGAATCGTTTCTTTTGGTATCTAAATTAACATTTTATAAAAAAAAAAAAAATTACAATAACATACAAAACGCCAAAACAAAATAAGTGAGTCGTTAATTATGTTTTCTAGCATAAGAAACCTGCTAAGTCAAGGAAACGATAACAGGATCAAGAGAAAATCAAGGAATATATATATATATATATATAACACTTAACTAGATGAGATTACTTGTTGCAAATTTATATCATTTAATTTTAAATAGATTTGGTGCAAGGATGACTCGTTCTCATCGAGCCAGATCTAAAGAGATACCAAGCTTTGAATTTGTATTTACGGCCTCTTACGTATTCATGTCTGGGGTAATTTACTCCTACGCTTTCTTAAGTATGAGTTGTTATACTTTCACAGATCCAGGACTAGTTGCTCTTCCGTGGCTTACTACCATAATCCGACTATACTTACTAAGTTCGGGCCTCTATTGCTGCACGATCACCTTTTTCATCGCCCAAGACATTTACAACGATGTAAGAAGCTTCATGGGGCAAAGGAAATCCCCGCGCCTTGGAATTTCGAATAAGAGGAAGAAGAAGAAGAAGAAGGTGAATTCAAGGGTGGACAAAGATCACGAAGAAGAAGGTTGTTGCCCTATATGCCTCGAAGATCTCAACGTAGGTTTTGGTTACGTTAGGTTACGAGATTGCATGCATAAATTCCACCATGATTGCATTCATAAATGGCTTTCCAAGAGTACACGTTGTCCTACATGCCGTTCTTTTGCGGTTCGCGACAATTATCTATTTATCTTTAAGATCGATAAATCTAGAGCTTAGGTAATCTCGCTTGTCTAACTATTGGGAACCTTGCTTGTCTGGGTTTGTATCATATTAAGAGCATCCGCATCGGTGATACCGATGCGGTATCAGTTGAATAAACAAATAATTAAAACACACTTTCTCTTCCTTTTACTCAACTTTATACCTTCTCTTTCATCCTTTTACTCAACTTTTATTAATTTTATATTCTCTTTAAATATAAAATTATTAAAAACATTTGATACACTCTCTCTTTCTCTCTTCAAAAATATCAAAAGTATCAACTAATTGATACCCTCTCTCCAAAAATATCAACTATCTCTTCTCTTTACTCAAATTTTATTAATTTTATATTTCAATACACCCCACTATTTCAACCAAAAACACTCTCTTTCTTCTTTTAACTCAAATTTTAATAATTTTATATTTAATGATACCCACATTGTATCACCATTACTCGTGCTCTAACAACTCTGTTATAGAGTATGTTATTCTTATAAGAGCATGTGATTCGGTATCATTAATATTAATTTAGTAGTTTTTTAATTTTTGAGATTCATTAAAAATTTTATAATTTTTGTAAATTCATTGTTGATACTCATTTAAGAGTTTAAAACGATTTATTTTTCTATCAGAAGTATGATATCCGCGTATATACTGTCCAAACAATGTCTCTGTCTATGTCTCCAATAATAAATTCTTCTATCTATATATACACCAATTGAAATGTAACTATCTATATACCTACCAAATATGGTTTTAAGCGATTTCAGTGTAAACCCGATACCAAACCGAGAAAACCAAAATTTCTACTAAATTAAAACCCGATCCGTTTAATCTACACCCATTCTTTTTAACCCTACAGACTCGACCCAATGAACCCTCATAAATCCCCAAATTGAAAATCCTTAGAACCCAAACTCTGAGGTCGCTGGTAACACCGTTGGTGTGGCAAATTTCCATGTCAGTGCTCACATAAAGCCGCAAACTCACCATGCTTTACAAGGTTGGTTTTATAAAAGAAGAAAGGAATGATAACAATACATTTTGATTCCGTGAAAATCCCTAATGAAATCCCCAAATTTGAGATTTCTTAGCTCTGAAATAGAACAAATCGAGTCTTCTCTCTCTTTTCACTACCTCCTCCTCCTTTCCCCGAGGAGCAGCTCCTCTTGGAATCTTGCTCATGATATTACTCAAAACCTTCTCATCCAGTACGTATTGCTCCTTCACTGGACCTAAAAGACAACTTCAATACTTCTGAAAGTACAAAGAGATAATCCGATTTCAACATGTAAGGCAATTATTAGAGAGTGACACTACTTTAGCAAGCTTCAAAGCAAAGAACAGGACTTGTCAATGGAACAATTGAAAAACTACGACAAAGCACTTTAATATCGAAGACAGTGACAAAAAATTTTACAAAACCAAAACCCCAAGGCCAAAGGTTTCGTGAAGATTACCAAAAAAATTACTTCCAAAACCAACTTTGAGGACTTAAAGACCAAAACTTGGAATCTAGAAATTCAACCCAAGATGCAATTCTATCTGTTCTCTAATCAATTAACAAGAAGCACCCACAAATCGTGACCCGTCTAAAATCGGAAACCTAGAAAACTTTCTCAATCACTACTAACTACAAAGAGATCTGAGATCTCAGAGGACGTAATCAGAAATCAGAACCATAAATGTGAAATCATATATATGGAATTAGCAGCACAAAGAGGTGTGGAGAAGAGGAGGTGGGATTGCTGTTGATCCATGAGTTCGACAATAAATTTATATACGGTAAGAGGATCGAAAATTCCCGTTTATTGATATTAACTCGGAAACAGGTTACAACAATTGATATTGTACGAAAGATTGTGTATGGAGCTCGGAAGCTTAGATCGGCTTGCTGGGTATCGGAGTAAGGTATGAGATCGTCGTTTTCAAGGTCGGAACCTGTAACTGAAAACGAGATCGGGTTTGGGATCTATTTGTCTGAGTAACCGAATGTCGAGGTCGGTAGGGTCGGAGGTCGGAACCTGATGATACGTGCACTTGAGGTCGGACTGTTGGTGTGATAAGTACGAACTTCTCGCAGCCTTTTCCACGAGCAGTTCTCGTTCTTTCTGATCAATCTGGCTCGATTAGGAGATTCTTTCTTTTTTGGTGTTAGAGAATGATTGCCTTTTAGCTCTCAAATTCCCTTGTGCTTGCCCAAAAGTGGAAAAGTGATCCTCATCTCATGGGACGGAGACCCCTATTTATACTAAAAATGGAGAGAATAAAGTGCTAGGGTTTCCTTGGGACCAGTGCTGATGTCATTAACTGCAAGAGGCGGCTGGGCTTTTCTTTGGGCTTGAATCGTTTGTTGCTGGGGCGAGCTCGTCGGGCTCCTCCTTTCTGGGCCGAGTTCGTGGGTCATTCTGTTTGCTGGGATTCTTCGGAAATGGGCTTCAAAGATGACAATGAATTTGAAGCCCATGCCCAACAGTAGCCCCCCCAGTCGGCGAGTAGATGGGCTTTGGGCTCGTCGACGCTGTTTCAAGGCCCACGAAACATTCAGCCCGCTTCTTCCTTGTTTCTGATTGGCTGTCGTTGGGCGGGGTGCGAACATCGAGGTGACCCTTCGTCTTTCCGACCTCGGGCTATATAAACAACCCTTCCTCCCTTCATTTTTCATTCTACGTTTTTCTGATTTTTGTGAAAATACTTTCTCTCTCTGCCTTCTCTCCAACTTCTCCATACTTTTCTCGCTGCCCGATCTCATTTTCAATCGATCTCGTTTTCTACCAATCTCGATTCTTCCTTCTTGCAATTATGTCTGATTCGAATGAACGCGAGGAATCCGTTTCTGCCCGTTCCGACGAATCCGGGCGTCTCCAATACTCGCCTCGTCAAGACGAGGAATCTTCAAGTGGACTCACAGCGGATCCGGCTCCTCTGGTCCGGAGAGCTCGCCAGTCTTGTCCATCCCATGACGAGACTACTTCTAGCTTGATGCGAGCTTCAGCGCCGACTACTCTCCCACAGTCGAGCTCGAATCGACCTCAAGGTGGCAGTGGGGCTCGTGCTACAAAGAGCTTGGCCCTGACTCCTAGCCCGTCTGATCCCGGGTACGAGACTGCTCAGTTCGAGCTAGGCGATAGCGACCGTTCTAATGTTCCCGGGCTTGGAGCTAGGGTTATTCTTCAAGGCAAGGACAACTTGCCGACTACGTCGGATGTGGCCTCGCTTGCTGCCCTCCGTTCCTCGCATGGGGTTCCTACGAACGTCACGCTTCTTCTTCCATCACCCCAAGATAGTCCCTGGACTCCTCCCCCAGGGCATATGTGCTTGCTCGAATCCTACTTCTACGAGGGGAAGCTATGGTTTCCTCTCCCGAGGGTCTTAGTTGAGTATTGCGCTCGACGTAGGATCGCCATATCACAGTTGTCGATCGCGGCGATTCGAACTTGGTGGGGGTGCTGGTCCTGGCCGCCGAGGTTAACCGAAGGGTGTGCTGCGACACTCTGGAAGAACTGACGAAGTTCAACAGGTTCGGGCCGGCTGGGAGCGGCCGGTTTTACCTTAGCTTACGGAATGTCCTCCTGGCGTGTTCCCCCGGAAACAAGACTGCGAACTGGGAGGCTCGATACTTCTATGTGAAGATTGATCGAGCATCAGTCGGAAACCCGGACTGGGAGATACCATCTGGGTGGAACGTTGATGTCTGTAAGGATCTAGTTTTTGCGTTTACCTTTTTGATTGCTCTACTAGTATCTGACTCGCCCTTGTTTATCGTACAGATCGCCCTCTTCCACTTCGCGCTTTTTCTCCCGGCTTTCCCCAATTGAGGGACAGGCTGCCCCTGTTTCAGTATCAGTGGTGGCCTTAACAATTTTCGAGGGCGCGGATTCAGCGAGCCCGTGCTCGCATCCTGTCGGGTAACTTTCGCGGCCTTCTTCCTCGGTCTGGGTATTGGTTATACTGGGTTTCTGACCGAGCTTTTGATGTGTTTGTAGGTCGATACGATCTTCCTCTCGAACCGGCACTTAGTCCTTTCCCCCCCCGGGCGGCCCGAGCAGAGAAAACTGCTAGAAAGGCGAAGAGACCGGCGGGGGGCGACGAGGAGGAAGCGAAAAAGAAAGAGAAGAAGAATGCTAAGGTTGTGGTCGATACGCCGCTGGTTAAGCACGGCAGAGGAAAGGGGTTGATGTCCGCAGGTACGGACCCGAACGCCAAACTGCTTAATTACCGCGACCGAATGGCGCAACAGCTAGAAGTCTTCAAGAAGAAGGGGGAGGAAGAGAAGAGGCTGGAAGAAAAGAGGGAACAGGGACACAAGGAGTTCCCGAGGGACGACACTGAGGTCGTCCCCGCAGCGGTTCCTGAGGCGATCGCTGAGGTCGTCGAGCCGTCTTCCGTGGGAGCGGGTGAGCGAGTATCTTCCCCGGCCGTGTCTCCGTCGGACCTCGTCTTACTTAGCGTTCGTCAAGGGGAGTTGGCGCGAGCCAGACTGGAAAAACGGGCCTGATCCGAGGAGGCTGGGGGCCCCAGTCCGAAATGGGCGAACACAGGAACCGCTCCACTGGCCGTGGTCGCTGGACCCTCGACTCAGGTGGTTGGTGGTGGGGATGCTCGGGAGCAACAAGGCGAGCCAGCTTCTACTGAGTTCGACTTCGGATTCTCTTTCAAGGGGAAGGGGAAGAGTCTGAGCGAATTCCCCGAGTTATGTGCTGAATACGTGAGTAGTATCAAAAGCGGGGACAAGTTCGAGGTCGACCTGTCTGCCGAGGATCTCTTCAGCGAGAAGGTGTACTCTTCTTGGGCGCAGCAGACTGTTCAGGTATTGTTATGTTCTTACGAATGATTTTTCTGTCTTCTGTTCATTATTTGCTCGCTGATCGTCTTGCCTTTGGTCGCAGATGGTTGCGAGCACGAACCACATGGCTTAGCCCTTCGATCGTTGCCTGAAGAAGGCGTGTGAGCGGTTGGAGAAGAAAAGTAAGCAGCTCGAGTGGAACAAGCGGATAATCGATCTGCAGAAGGAAGCCAACGAGGCCCTTGAGTTGAGGTATGCAGCGCTTGGGACGGAGCTCGTTGAAGAGAAGGCGGCTAATGCGGCGCTTGGGACGGAGCTCGCTGAAGAGAAGGCGGCGAATGCGGCGCTCAAGAATAAACTGAAGGTGAGAAGGCGAGGCTGAGGAGTTCTCGAGCCTTCGAGGTCGCGAAGGAGAGGAGGTTGACTGAAGAAAGGGTGATGTCGCGGGTTGAGACCAAGCTGGGGAAGTTGAAATATTACTTCGACGCTATGGACGAGGTCTACGCGAAACAAACGTTTCTCAACCAAGCGACCTGCCTGAAGGGGATTTATGAGGCTGAGGAAAAAGGGGAGCTCATCTCGTCCGACCATAAGGAGATTATTGAGAACGATCTGAAGACGCTTCCCGACGAGATAAGGGAGATTGAAATCATGAAGACCGTTCCCTCCGATTTTGTGGTGACCCCGGACGAGGACAGAATGCCTGTCGAGCAGTGGGCTCCTCCTTCTCCTCCTTCGGAAGGATCCTTCTCGCCGCACGTCTTCGACCGGCGATCCTCCGACCAACCTGACAATCTTCCTGAGCAGTCTTCTCGCTCTTCTTCTTGATAATGTTTTTGTTAATGATCGGGCCGCCTATGGCCTTAGTTTTAATCTTGGTAATTCGCAAACTTGGTTTAGCTTCTGGACCGTTGGGGTCGCTTTACTTTTGTTGAGACTGAATTTGCCTTAGACTCGTGGGAGTCCTCGGCCTTGTTTATATCCTAGACTTTGTTTCGGTTTTTCTTGATAATGTTGGATCTTTTTTTCTTTGTTATGCGAGGCTCGGCCCGGCTTAGTAACATTGCCCTTATAGCTAGTTTGCGAAATGGGCTCGGCTTATTATACTTAGTTATATGCAAGGACTCTCCAGGCGGGATTGAGCCTGGCTTTAAGTGTCCACGAGCTCATATTGGAACGCGATGCGGGATCGGGCTCGGCTTTTGGTGCCAATGAATTCGGATTGGAACACGATGCGGGATCGGGCCCGGCTTTTAGCGCCAACGAATTCGGATTGGAACGCGATGCGGGATCGGGCCCAGCTTTTGGTGCCAACGAATTCGGATTATTTTTCCGAACTAGAAGACGTGGGTTATTTCACCACTGCATCCATGGGGAACGCGATGCGGAATCGGGTCCGGCTTTTGATGCCAACAAACTCAGATTATTTTTCTGGATTAGAAGACGTGGGTTATTTCACCACTGCATTCATGGGGAATGCGGGGATCGGATGCCTGGCAAGGGCACCGATGTTTGTTGTAGCTCGGAGCTAAAAATAGGGCAATATGGAACCAGCGCAACTGAGAAGTAGAGACGAACTGAAAGAGATTTTTTTTTTTATATTATCATAGATGGACCTCGTAAGAGGCTGCCTACGTACCCGTTAAATAGGGATCAAGCCGACTGTAGTTCAATTACATCGAATGAAGAAAGTCTACGAGCTCGTAGAGCGGTTTTTTTTTTTTTTTTACTGACGATCCTGTTGGTCGAAAGCGAGGGAATGAGGGCGTGTTGGGCGGGAGTCGTAGAAATATATCTTCAGACTCATCGCATTCCAGGAGCGTGGGATCGGCTCGCCATGCATTGTCATCAACCGATAGACTCCGGGCTTGATGACCTCGGTGATTTGATAGGATCCTTCCCAATTAGCTCCCAGTTTGCCTGCCTGATACTCAGCTATGTTTTCATACAGTTTGCGTAGCACGAGGTCGCCGACCTCGAAACGGCGACCTCGTACACGTTTATTGTAATAACGCGCTGCTACTTGCTGATAATTTTGGATGCGGAGGAGCGCCTGGTTGCGCTCCTCTTCGATGAAGTCTTGGTTGTCTATCAGCATCTCGTCATTGAGGCCGGGGTTCGACGGCATTTTGGCTCGGCGGAGGCTGGAGCCATGGCCTCGAGGCCGTATGCCAGAGAAAACGGGGTACGACCGGTTGCCATCGAGGAGATGTCCAGAAAGACCAGAGTACTCCGTCTAGCTCGTCTGCCCAAAGGGATTTGGAATCTTCGAGTCTTTTCTTGAGGCCGTCGATGATGACCTTGTTTGTTACTTCAGCCTGTCCGTTTCCCTGGGGATACCTCGGGTTGGATTTACTGAGGCGAATCTTCCACTTCGCGCAGAAGTCTTCAAATGCCTGCAGATGACGTACTTCCAGACGAAGTTTTGAACGTCGCATCCGTGGATCCGAACATAGGCTTCGGCTTCGACCCATTTCGTGAAGTAGTCTGCGACGACGATCACGAAACGCCTACTACAAGACTTCGGGAAAGGGCCGATGATGTCCATTGCCCAGCGCATGAACGGATATGGGGCGGACGAGATCGATAACGGCTCGGCCGGGGTATTGATCATCGAGCCGTGCCTTTGGCATTTTTCACAGTTTCGGGCGTGGGCTGCATAGTCAGCGATCATGGTGGACCAAAAGAATCCGAGCTTTTTTAACTTCATAGCCAGTGCTTGTCCTCCAGAATGGTTGCCGCCCTCGCCCTCGTGCGTTTCGGCCATCACTCGGTATGTTTCGTCATCGGCCAGACATTTGAGTAGGACCCTGGTCGCACTCCATCTGTATAGCTCGCCCTTGGATGAGCGTGTAATATGCTCCGCGGACGCGCATTCTTCTTGCTGCCCACTTATCCTCGAGAACCTTCCCAAGAGCGAGGTACTCGCGAACTTCGTCCCTCCAATCGACACCAACTTTTGAGGTCGCAGCTTCGTCGTCGTCGTAATTGGGAGGAATCTCGTCGTCGTTCACCTCGTAAACGTGGCATACGCCACGGGTAAGTTCAATGCTTGGCTCCGCGATTGTTTCGATTGGGATAGTGCGTCTTTGATCAATTTCAGAAGAAGACCCAAGAGCGGCGAGAGCATCGGCGGCAATATTTTCGCTGCGGGGGATCTTTGTTATCTGAAAGCTCGTGAAGCCGTCGGCGATGTTGCGGACGAGCTTCAAGTACGCATCCATGCGCTCGTCGCGAGCTTCATATTCGCCAGAAAATTGATTGGCAATTGCGAGTCACAGAACGCGTGAATCCGAGCCGCTCCGAGTTCTCGAGCTAACCGTAATCTGGCGATTAGGACTTTGTACTCGGCCTCGTTGTTAGATGCCTTGAATTCCAAGCGGAAAGACTGTTCTAGGATTTCCCCAGTAGGCGATTCGAGTCGGATGCCGATCCCGGAGCCGTGGCGGGATGAGGACCCGTCAACATGGAGGATCCACTCTGAGGTGTCTGGATCCGTCGGCGCTTGCTCGGCGGGAAGCTCGATGATGAAGTCCGCCAAAACCTGCGATTGGCACTCACTCTGGGTTTGAACTCAATGTCGAACTCGCTGAGCTCGACCGCCCACTTCGCCATTCGGTCTGAATGACCGGGACTGTGCAGCACTGTGCAGGGAGGCTGGGATGTCATGACTGCTATTGAATGAGATTGAAAGTAAGGTCGCAGCTGACGGGATGACATGACTACAGCGAGGGCCAGCTTTTCCAGCGTCGGGTAGCGTAGCTCGGCTCCGATTAATGATTTGCTGACGTAGAACACTGCTTTCTGCTCGCCCCGGTCTTCGCGAACGAGCACACCGCTCACGGAAGAGTCGGACACAGAAATGTAGAGTAGCAAGGTTTCGCCCTGTTCGGGCTTTGATAGGACGAGTGGACTGGAAAGGTATGCTTTCAGCTCTTCGAAGGCCCTCTCGCAGGCTGCATCCCACTCAAATTTTCGGTTAGCTCGGAGGAGCTGGTAAAAGGAAGGCACCTGTCAGACGATCTTGAAATAAACCGGTTTAGCGCGGCGATCCGGCCAGTTAACCGTTGGATCTGCCTCTTATTTTTTGGCGAGGGAAGGTCGGTGATGGCGGCGATTTGCTTCGGGTTCGCCTCGATACTGCGCTTGGTAACGATGTATCCCAGGAATTCTCCCAACGTGACACCGAAGGTACACTTGGCCGGGTTGAGCTTCATTCCGTAATGGCTCAAGATTCGGAAGCATGCTTCCAAATGGCCGATATGGTCGTCGGCCTTCAGGGATTTGACGAGCATGTCGTCGATGTAAACTTCCATTGTTTTCCCGAGTTGTTCAGCGAACATCTGGTTAACTAGGCGCTGGTAAGTTGCTCCCGCGTTCTTTAGACCTTACGGCATGACTTTGTAATAGTAGGTCCCCCTACTCGTAATGAAGGCTGTCTTTTCACGGTCGTCTGGATGCATCATTATTTGATTATACTCGGAAAACGCATCCATGAAAGATAGGAGCTCGTTCCTGGCAGTTGCTTCGACCAACTGGTCGATATGAGGTAACGGGAAACTATCGTTGGGGTAGGCCTTATTTAGATCGGTCAAGTCCACACAGACGCGCCATTTTCCGTTCTTCTTTTTCACGATCACGGGGTTGGCTAGCCACTCGAGATACTTTACCTCGGCGATTGATCCGGCTTCGAGCAACTTGGTGACTTCCTCGTTAACTGTTTCGGCGCGTTACGGCCCAAGCTTCCGACGCTTCTGTTTAATCGGTTTATAGGTCGGGTCGACGTTGAGCTCGTGGCTCGCGACACTAGGGTCGATCCCTTGCATATCCTTGGTTGACCAAGCAAACGTTGACGCATTATTCTTCAAACACTGCACGAGAGCCTCCCTGACCGGCGTCTTCAACTCCGTCCCAATAGCCACTAGCCGATCAGGATTTACCTCGTCGAGCTGAATGAGCTCGGTTACTTCTCGCTGAGGTTCGGGATTGAACTGGCTGATGGTAATGGCATTTGTGTTCATTTTACGCAGCCGACGCTCAGTTATGAAGCATGTCCGGGCCATCCTCTGGTTTCTGTGAAGGGTGGAAACGCCGCTCGGATTTGGAAACTTGAGGCACTGATGGTACGTTGATGGGACGGCCTTCATTGAAAACAGCCACGGGCTCCCCATGATGGCATTGTAGACGGCTGGTTTGTCCACGACTACGAACTTCACTTTCTTCGATATCCCGCCAACATAGACGTCCAGCTTAATCGTCCCGATTGTCATCGTTGTTTCCCCATCAAACGCGGTAAGCGGCTTGACACCGGGCTTGATGTTGTCCTCATTGATCTCCATCTTTCGTAGGGTGTCCTTGAATATCAAGTCCACCGAACTCCCCGTGTTGATCAGGATTCGAGCGACCTCGCAGTCTTCGATCTTTAACTCCACGACGAGAGGGTCGTTGTAAGGCATGGCGACACCTTGAGTATCTGCTTCGGAGAAGGTGATCGGAATATCAATCTCATGTTCATTCAGAAAGTCGCGTTTCCTGTCTGCGAGCTTCTCGTAACGCTTGATGGATTGAACGGAGTCGCTGCCAGACACGAACCCTCCCATGATCATGTTGATTCGGCGCTTTGAGCTCGGAGGTGTGTTGCTATTGTTCCCCCGATTTTCATGTCCTCGTTTTGGGGCGTCGGTTGCATTTCCATCCTGGGTGGACTTTTTGTGTGTCCCGTCCCTTTGGTTCCGTTATCCCGGGCCGTCGAGAGAGATTTCCCCGCGTTGGAACTTAGCCAGCAAGTTCTGTTGGAGGTGTCTGCACTCCAAGGTTGTGTGACCGTGCATCTGATGGTACTCGCAGTAGGCTTTCGGACTCTCGGGCTCCTTTTCTTCTACGCGTTTGTACTTTGCCCACTTTTTGAGTGGGTTCTCCGAACTGCTAACTTGGTTGACAAACTGCTTCCGGTTTCTTTCTTCCTTGTAATCTCTGTCGAAATGCTGTCGGTGTTCGTGATGATCTTCCTCCTTCAGCTTCTCCTTTTGGGGCAAAGGCTTTGCCGATGAGTGCTTCTTCGAATTCACTGCTCGATCCTCTTCAAGGGTGATGAACCGTGTTGCCCGATGGAGAGCGTCAGTCAGATTATCGAGCTCGTTTATCGTCAGGTCGTCCCGAAATGCCGACGTATGCCACAGACCCTGCTTTAATGCTGCCAGCGGGGAAGAATCGTCTGTGCTCGTTGGGACTTTTGACAGGACGGCTTTGAATCGGCCCATGTAGGCTCGGAGCGATTCGTTCCGATCTTGGGTCAGGGACCAGAGGTCGGCTTGTGATGTTCCGGCCTGGATGTACATGGAATAGTGTTTCAAGAATGCCGTGGATAGCTCATGAAAGTTGTCAATCGAGTTCGGACGTAGCCGCGAGAACAATGTCAGCGCGGTTCCGCCAAGATTTTCCACAAACAGCTGGCAATATCCCGCGTCTTTTTCCTCCGGGGAGAACTGAGATCGGCCCATAGCTATCGAAAAAGCTGTCAGGTGGCTGATCGGATCGGCATTCCTTTCGTATGTTGGAATCTTGAGCTTGGTCGTACCCCAATTCGGGACCGATGAGATGCGAGTCGTGAAGGGATTGCGCTGTGCTTCTTCAAGAACGCGGTCAAGCTCGGGGGCCCAACTGATTGCACGATGGACCTTTGAATTAATGTCCCTTAGCTGGGCTTTCATTCCCTCGATCTGAGAATCTTGAGCCCGAGGCTGCATCCTTCGTTCTTCAGTTGAGATCGAATCGCGGTGTTGGGAGCTTGACCGAACGGCTCTTGAGTTGCTCGGGTTCGCCACCGTCGGATCGATTGTAAGATTTGCCAATCGTCCGGTCGTTTCGATTCTGCTCTAACGCTCCGGGGTCGGAGACGAACTTCGTCGAGCACGTGGTGAATTTTGCGTCGATCTCGGTTGAATTTGGTCTAGCTGTGCTCGGTAGCCGGCCTGTGCCGTGCTGAGAAGGTCGAGCCGTGTGTTGGTGCTGCGTGTCTGCTCTTCCTGACGGCCAAATCGTTGCATGATGACTTCCATCATGGCCGCCATGGGGGCTCGAACCGGGGCGACCGCTGCTTCTTCGGTCGCGGTTACCCCCGGTTCGCGCTCTGTGCGCCTTCCTTGGATGGCCATTGGTTGGACGACCCGAGGGCGATCCGGGGTGTCGAGTATGACTTGATCGTCAAGGGCTTGTTCTTGCCAAATTCCGTCCATTTCCGAGTCATATCGAGAGTTGGAGAATCTCGTCCCCCTACCTGGCGCGCCAATTGTTGATCCATGAGTTCGACAATAAATTTATATACGGTAAGAGGATAGGAAATTCCCGTTTATTGATATTAACTCGGAAACAGGCTACAACAATTGATATTGTACGAAAGATTGTGTATGGAGCTCGGAAGCTTAGATCGGCTTGCTGGGTATCGGAGTAAGGTATGAGATCGTCGCTTTCAAGGTCGGAACCTGTAACTAAAAACGAGATCGGGTTTGGGATCTATTTGTCTGAGTAACCGAATGTCGAGGTCGGTAAGGTCGGAGGTCGGAACCTGATGATACGTGCACTTGAGGTCGGACTGTCGGTGTGATAAGTACGAACTTCTCGCAGCCTTTTTCACGAGCAGTTCTCGTTCTTTCTGATCAATCTGGCTCGATTAGGAGATTCTTTCCTTTTTGGTGTTAGAGAATGATTGCCTTTTATCTCTCAAATTCCCTTGTGCTTGCCCAAGAGTGGAAAAAGTGATCCTCATCTCATGGGACGGAGACTCCTATTTATACTAAAAATGGAGAGAATAAGGTGCTAGGATTTCTTTGGGACAAGTGCTGATGTCATTAACTGCAAGAGACGGCTGGGCTTTTCTTTGAGCTTGAATCGTTTGTTGCTGGGGCGAGCTCGTCGGGCTCCTCCTTTCTGGGCCGAGCTCGTCGTGCTTCCTTTTGTTGGGCCGAGTTCGTGGGTCATTCTGTTTGCTGGGCTTCTTCGGAAATGGGCTTCGAAGATGACAATGAATTTGAAGCCCATGCCCAACAATTGCGCACGATCTGACAAGAAATACACGCCCCATTCATTCTTCCTATCGGAATTCTAAATCGCCGCACAAATTCAGATTTCAATTTCGATTTCGCAAAAAAAAATCTCAAATTGTCGACGATAGAGAGAAGGAAAGACAAATGTGTTGTAAGCTTTTTTTTTTCTTTTGTCGTTTTGAAAAAAAACCTGTCCACTGAGCAATGCTCCGTTGATACGTCTCATGCGTCTCACGAATAAATAACTAATTTTTTAATAACAGTGCAAAGTTCACCGATAATAAAGATGGTCTAATGCTTCCCTTTTTGGTGAGTGGTCTCATTGTAAGGAAATTTATGCCGAAGATAGCTTCGCTTATTATCTTGTTTAACGGCTCAATAAGGCAGATATCATCTGCGCTTGTAGCATACATCTCGATTGGTTATGCTGCCTTAACTGCAGTCTCAATCACGGGAATTAGATCACTGAGTGTGCTCCTCAATTCCTCGCACATCGTCTTACCTCATAACAACAATACCATCGAGTTCTTCCACGGTTTTAGTTGCTCAAGCGTTTGACTCGCATTTATCTTCTTCTCCAATGTTTTATGCTTTGTCTTTGTAGCATTGGACTTATTAGCCTTGATGGCTTTAGTTTCATGGGTTGTAAACATTTTCTCTTTTGATGGAGAGTAACTAATCTATGGAAATCTTTGTGACAAAAAAAGATAATCTCGCTTTTAACGAGGAGTGGATGTAGAGAAGTAGAGTGGGCACTTGCCCACCATAAACTTTTGCAGCTAAATTGATAGAAATGCTCTCTTTGCCCCCTATGAACCCATGCTCAAAACACATCGTTGCACCTCTTATTCTTTATTTTTGTTTTATGTTTATGTATTTTGTTTCTAAATCTGAACTTAACCTCACGATTTTGTTTTCATTTCGTTGCTTATTTATTTTAGAAATTACATTTACTTGTTAGGTTTTTTTATGAACCATTTTTTAAAAATTAGTCGTATTATGCCCCTGATAAAAAACAATTCTGGATTCGCCACTGCTTTTAACTTTGTTCTTCTATCAATCTGCGTTTGTATACATTACTATTTTTAGCCCGGACAGTTATAAATCTTTTATGGAAGTATTTTGATCCAAAAATACTATAATTTTATAGTTTTAAACTTATTTCCATGAGATTTCACTATTTCCTTGAGATTTCATTATTTCCGTGCATGGCCGGTGGTGTAATTTATAAAACTAGAGAACGACTTGAGTTTATTGATCAAATTACAAGAGTTTATACACATAAATACGACGGAAGTCTTCAACCGAGACAGATTGAGATAATTTGCTAATGAAGCATTCGTTAGAACGAACAGTAAGAGAGGTCTAATCTTAACCCATATGATGTTTTTAAAGTTTACAAAAATTTAAAATTATTTATTTCATGTTAATATCAAACATATTTTCTGTAATTTTCTTTTTATTTTGGCTTATACATTCTTAAAACGAATAGCTTGATATTTTTCGAAAAAAATGAATTATTCCTAGTACACTTCAATAATTACATAAAATAAATAGATAAAAACAAATATTATATATTGTGTGATTATAGGGGTGGACATATTATCTTTATCTGAAATTCGAACCGGCATCCGATCCGAAGTAACCGGGTTTAGTCGGTTTTGATTCTTGTCACATACACGATTGGTCATCATATTGAATTAGTTCAGACATCGGTTCGGATTTTATTCGATAACCAAAGTCAAACTCGAATAATGTTTGATTCTATGGCTAGTGGTTCGAACAAGAATAATGCTTATGGTTTAAGAAATTTCAGTTTTATTTCTTCTTTTATGGTTATTTAGACTTATGGTCTTTCTTTTCTTTTACATTTGAACATCTTCTACTTATGAACACAAGCGTTTTTGGCTCTCTTTTTTTTCTAACACTTGGTTTTATTGAACTAATTTAACACACATATTACATCATAAGAGGAGTTTGATAAATACCAATGTTTTGAAAACCGGACCGGCGGTCGAACCGGGTTCAACTACGAACCGGGTATCGATCTGGGTTGGGTTAACTCTAAAACCCAAATTGTGTTAACCCGGTTATTGAACCGGGTTAAACGACCAAAAATCCAGAAACCGGCGACCCAGTCGAACCGCTTTGAACCGAGTTTAATCTAAGTTTTACTAGTTTGTTAATAAAATTATTTTAAAAAAACAAAAAATTCTTTATGATTTTAGAACTAAAAATGTAAAGATATGATTTATAAATGAGTAATGACGTTCACATTTCTTCTAGTTATATTTATTTTCCTAATTTTTTTAAACTTTTTTGTTCTTAAACTCAATAGCTAACACTATAAAATTAAACTATAAGGCACGTATTGGAGAAACTATATTTTTCTCTTAATTCTTTGACTAAATTACCAAAATTATTATTATTAATTGGTTCTTAATATTTTATGATATTTATGTATATTTTTATTTAAGTTTTCTAAAGTTTTTAAATTGCTTAAATATTTTGTTTGATATTAGAAAAGTATAAGATTAAGTATACTAATAAATTTAAAATATCATCGAACCCGGTTGAATCCGGTCGAATCACATTGATCCACGATCCAAATGCTTCTCCGGTTAGGTTGGCGGTCCGGTTTTTTAATTAAATACAATGCAAAGAGAAACTAATGATCTTTTCCGCATTGGGAAGAGAGTGAAGACAAACATCATTGATAACACATTAGCGATACCAAAACGGTCTTGATTCCGAGTCCAAAGTAAACAATTAGGTGTTCTCGTATCCACAATAGCAGCCAGATTTCCAATATCTTTTACGATAACACGACAACAATTCTCTTAAATTAGATTATCTTCTTCCATGATTGTCTTTACCAATTTTGTCTCGAGGATCCTGTTAAACAAATTTGATATGAAAATTTTAAATCAGATTTAGACCGGATGAAAGGAAGCTCAAGAGATCAAACCCAACAATATAACGAAATTGACCAAAAACAAAAACAAACTCCAAGCGAAAATGATAAGACACCAAATTATATAGATATTGGACATAAAAAGGAAAGACAAAGGCTTTAGTGAATTATGTATAGGTTTTTTGCAAAATATCTCTCCACAATATTTTTTTTTGTAATATTACCTTTCAACTTAGAAAATTGCAACACTACAAGAAAACAGGGTCGTTTCCGACTGCCAAAACCGTCGGAAATCCGTCGGAATAACCCCTATTCCGACGGATTTCCGACGGTTTTGGTCCGTCGGTTCTATCTCGTCGGAAATTCGTCGGAAAAACCTGACGGATTTCCGACGGAAAAAGGATAACCGGAATCCGTCGAAACTCCGTCGGAAGTCCGTCGGCGATTGGAATCCGACGGACTTCCGACGGAAATTTTCATCGACGGATTTCCGACGACGATAATGACCGACGGATTTCCGACGGAAACTTTTACCGACGGATTTCCGACGGCCACGCAAACCGACGGAATTCCGACGACGGTGGTGACTGACGGATTTCCGACGGCACTTTTACCGACGGATTCCCGACGGCCACGCAAACCGACGGAATTCCGACGGATTAATTATTTTAAAAAAAAAAGATTTCTAATTAAATATATTAAATTAAATAAAAATAAAATTAAAATAAAACAAAATTTAAAATTAAATTTCAATATTTTTAAAAGTGATTTAAACATTTAAATATTACATAAAGTTACGGAAGAACTCGTTCATATTTTCTTCCATCGCCCGAATGCGTTCTGCATCTTCTGCGCGTTGTGCCTCCATCACGCTCATGCGCTCGAGAAGCTCGGCGTTCTGTGCCCTCAACCTACTATCTGCGTGAAAGCGGTATGGATTAACGGATGTGGAGGAACTGTCTTCCGGGAGGCCAAAGACACGACCTTTGTTCTTAGGCGTAACCTACGATAAAAAATAAATCAATCAATGTTCTACCTTATTAGTATTAAAATTTATTTTAAATTTGTTTAAATTTGACAGTGTTACTAACCTCATAGGTGAACTCGTTGATCTTCTCGAGTGGAACTTCGGTGGCCGGTGGAGTTCCTTCGACGATCGGTTGGGATTGGAGGTACTCCTCACCGAGCCTCTCCACGCTTTTCACGATTTTACGAGCAATTGCATCTTGAATTTCTCCAGTCTTTCTGTTGGTGTGCGCATCTTTGATCAAATCAAGATGTGACGGACGCACATCGGTCTTCTCAAACTGTTGGCATAGATAAGGAAGGAAATATGAGAGGGGTTATAAAAAAAATTTTGGAAAATTTAGAAAATTACCAGTTTTTCAGCACGTGACGCTTTGCTCGTTGCTCCGAGGTTATGGGTCGCCGGTCCCTTCCCCTTCCGGTCGCTCTTCTGGTTAGTCGAGTTTTTTCCTGAGTTCGCTTGAGTGTCCTCCCGTTCCCAATGGGCAAGTAGTCCAGCCCATAATGTTGGGTTATTTTTCATAACCCGAGGCACCTTTCCTTCTTTGAACCACATGTCCTTCCACTCGTTCATCTTCCACGAGTATTTTCAACCGGCCTTTTTGTCGAAAGGCCGTCGGACCAAAGCAGTCAACTGTGGGTCCCAAGTAATTTTTTGCTGAAAAAAAAAACTTACCAAATTAGTATTGACAATTTGAATGGAAAATAAAATCTACATTCTTAATTTAGAAAAAAAAAAATCATACCAAATTGTCGAAACCAGGTGTCCTGGTCTGCCACCAGCATCGAACTATATGTGAGATACGGTTTAGTTATCAAGCAATTGATCATTGCGTTGATAGAACTCGTAATCCCGTTTCCTTAATATTGAAACCTAAACAATATTTAGTTAAATATTTTATTAAGTTAATATAATCAAATACATTTTTAAATAAAACTTACCAGGTCGTGTTAGGTGGCAAATCAGGATCTAGGCGAGTCAACCTATCCCGTCCGGGTTGCGAAACAAACTCCTCAATGGTCATGACCGTGGGAGCTGAGGGCGATGTATCCATAGGAGGAGACGGGTGTGGGGATCCAAACCGCTAGTGTCGGGGATATGCGAGTGACTCCCACTCCGACCTCCCCTAGTGGAAGTACCGGATCCACTAGAGAGATGAAATCGCCCATAATCCCTACGATTGCCAAAATTTTTACATACCGTTGAAATTTTCTTACATATATAAATATAAATTTTGAATTTTAAATATAAATTTAAAATTAATAATCTATATTACAGATTTACATATATATACCAGTAAATTTAAATCTTAAATTTTAAATATAAATTTAAAATTTATAATCTACATTACGGAAACTTTTCGGATTTTGAGTTTTTGGGAATTTGTGATTTCGAAATTTTGAGATTTCGGAATTTAGGGATTTATGGGAATTGGGGACTTTGATATTTTGGGATATTGAGATTTTGGGAATTAGGGATTTTGGAATTTAGGTATTTAGAGATTTTTGGGAATTTTGGAATTTAGGTATTTAGGGATTAATTTATGGAATTTTGGATTTCATAAATTAAGGATTTAGGGAGTTAGAGATTGTGGAAAATTGGGATTTTGGCATATAGGTATTTAGGGATATTTGGATTTTTGGATTTTCAGATATCGAGATTTAGGAATTTAGAGATTTAGAAATTTTCGGGAATTTGGGATTTAGTAATTTAAAGTTTTAGATATTTAGGAATTTTCGGGAATTTGGAATTTTGTAATTTAAACAAATTAAAGAATTAGTAAAATTTCAACAATTTAAAATTTTAGAATTTATTCATATTATAAATCTTTATAAATCCCTGAAAACCACAAATATTTATTAAAATGGAAAATAATTTTATAAACCTGAAAAGTTACTAAATCACAAAATTTCCAAAATTAAAAATTTTTCTTACTCTCTAATTTCAATAATTCATAAATTACTAAATTCTTAAATTCCTAAATTCCTAACTTCCTAAATCCTTTAATCCCTAAATCCTTAAATCCCTAAATTTCGAACATCCTAAATTCGTACATTTCTACATTTCTATCATCCTAAATCCTTACATCCCTTAATTTATAACATCCTAAATCTATCAAATTCTAAAAATACATCTCTAAAATTCATAATTTCTAATTTTCAAAACAAGCCTAAAATGAACAAAAACTTACATTAGATTCATGATTTGGTGTTAGAGATTGAGAATGTGGTTGAATTTGATGTTGGTTATGCGTTTCCGGCGAGACTTTTGCATTTTCCGGCGATTTTTTTTTTTTCACCGAATATCCGTCTGTCTCTGTGAAAGAAAATCCGTCCCGCTTTTTCGATGAGATCGAAGTTGTTTGGGCGGAAGAAATTAGGGTTGTCCGTCGGAAATCTGTCGGAATTTATGACGGATTTCCGACGGAGTTTAATTTTTTTTATTATATTTCTGCGAAAATTTAATAAAGATTTTTTTATAATAAAAAAAATTAAAATCCGTCGGAATTTATGACGGATTTCCGATGGAGTTTAATTTTTTTTATTATATTTCTGCGGAAATTTAATAAAAAAAAATTTTATAATAAAAAAAATTAAAATCCGTCGGAAGTTATGACGGATTTCCGACGGAGTTTAATTTTTTTTTTTTTATTTCTGCGGAAATTTAATAAAGATTTTTTTTATAATAAAAAAAAAATCCGTCGGAAATTTCTAATTTTAATTTTAAAAATACACTCCTAATTTTAAAAACATATGTCTCTGTATCCACTCCAAACTTACCATTTGTTAGAACCAGAAAATTTTCTTTCCCTTTTGTTTCTTTGGTGGAGAATCTAAATATCTGTCGAAAAATTGTCTTTTGATTGCATCAACATCTACATTTAAGTTGGAGTTTTCTGGTCTTTGGGCAAATTCATAATCATAGTAGTGATTTTTACATTCATTTGAAGTACTTCCACCGTAAGTATCTGACTTTTCAATTAATTGAGATGGTTGTACGACTTCGAGAACACGCTTCTGGTCATGACATTCTGCCTGCTTATCATATTTGGGACTCAAAACATTGGGAGGAGAGCATGAATCAGCTTCCCACGAGTATGTGGGTATTTCTTTAGTATATTCGTCGCACTGAGATTGAGTTTCCCACGAGAATTTTGGAATGTGTTGGATGGTTGGCAAGCACTGGCTGTCCGGCACTATTGTTGATGAAGAATCTTCAATATGGATTGGTGAGCACGTATCAAATTCCCACGAGTAAGTGGGTATCTCTTGAGTGAATTCGTCGCATTGAGTTTCGGTTTCCCACAAGTATTTTGGAATTTCTAGGTGGTTTGCCACGATTTTTTATGTATAGTCTTCATTAGGAGAGCTAGAAGACATTATTTGTGTTATTGATAGGTATAGAAGATATACACAAATTTTTTGGCTTTTTAAAATTGTGTTATGAAGGAATGAAGAAATGTGGAAACTTATATAGACCGGATTTCCGACGGAAATCCCTCAAAAACCTCTGACATAACACCCCATCCAATCCCATCGGCCACCGCTAACGAAATGGTAACCACTCAAACTTTGCCGACATCAGAATACCGACGGAATTAGTTCCGTCGGTATGAGCTGACCACTCAAACTTTGCCGACATCGGAAAGTCGGATTTCCGTCGTTAGTTCGTCGGAAAGTCATCGGGACAAGGCGACGGATTTTCGACGGAATACCGATAGTTTCCGTGTCCGTCGGAAATTCGTCGGTTTATTGTGACGGATTTCCGACGGATTGATTTTGCTCGGAAATCCGTCGGCATGCCGTCGGAAATTTCCGACGGATATTACGTCCGTCGGAATAATGCTTGTTTTCTTGTAGTGCAAATCAATGCACTCAACTTTATGAAAACCTACAAAATAACCTTCCAAAAACTTTTTTTTTTGCAAAATTACCCTTAAATTTAGAAAAATGCAAATATGTGTATTTACCATCAAAATTACTAATGGAGGGGATTCGAACCCATGATATCTACTAAACATTTGGAAGACACAACCACTTTGCCATGATAAGATTCATTAAATTCACAAACATAAATAAATATAATAATATTTTTATTTTTCACCAACTCTAACCTAGAAATTCAAAACCCATAAAGAAAAACTCGAGCTTTGTACCAAAAATTAGCCAGATGAAGCTAATAGCGAAATTCAATTCAATAGAACCCTGATTTTCCCTAGAAATTCGACGATCCATAAGGGAAAGACTCAAGCTTCAAACAAAAAAATGAGCCCAAAAGCATTGAAATGAAGCTATAAACAAAATTCAAATGAAAAAGTTGAAGATAATGTTTCACGAGAAATATTCAGAAATTTTGAGAAGAAAAGGAAAATGGTGAATTTTGATTTAGAGTCGGTGAACATCGTATTATATTTGTATATGTTTGTGAATTTAACAAAACTTATCATGGCAAAGTGGATGTGTCTTTTGGATTTTTAGTAAAGAACATGGGTTCGAATCTTCTTTATGTAATTTTGTTCTATTTAAAATTAGCAAAACGGCGTAGTTTTGATGGTAAATACACATTTATATACAAACTAAAAAACATATACACAGTTAAGAGTTATATTGCAGGTTTCATATATATACTCTTATATATATATATATATATATATAATGGATTAGCTTTGTCGTGTTTCTTATTCATGTTATTTTGTGTGAAATAATTCTGATATCAAGTAGTTAGCACTAATGTCTTGTTATGTTAAAACCAGACATTAGTGCTAACTACTTGATATCAGAATCATATGGATGAGACCACCGTTTTCTATTAAAACCAGAAAAGTTGGAGATACAAATACAATAGTTAATAGATATCTACTTGTTTCCAAATAGCGATAGTTGGTGATTAAAAAAATTAAACCGTGTGAATATTTAACGGAAGGAAACCAAATAACATCAATTTATTCCGCCTCTTATCTCGCAATATTCTCCACCATTAAATTAGCAACACTCATTGATTTATTTCTAGAGTGAATTAGCCCAATATATATGCAAGATTGAGTATTTAGGAGAAGGATTTTTAATAAAAAATTTTCTCAACTATCGTTAGATCTTGAAAAATTTCCTTAATTATTTTTTGGTAAAAAAAACCATCAACTATACTTCGTTAGTGAAATCAACCATCCGTCTACAATAGTTTAATCCCAACAAAAATTGTTGTCTTTTTGTTACAAAAACGACAAAACATCTTAAATATTGACCAAAACATCAAGTTGTTTACAGAAAAATAACAGAAGTGCACAAATAATAAATTAGCTACAACGTGTGTTCAAAATCGCTTTGATTCGAGTGCTTCAATAAACAGTCAGTCTATAGTTGTGAGATCCTACAATGAAACTCACACATATTACTCAGTAGGTGTGGTGAATCTCTACAGTGCACATAAGACTGCGGCTGATTTTCTGAATGAGTTTAGCATTAATTACGATTTACAATACACCTACTATCACGTTTCTTTTTGTCATAAGATTCACTTTCTGTTTTTTTTTAAACATTTTAATGTTTTGGTCAATATTTGAAACGTTTTGTCGTTTTGGTAACAAAAGACAACAATTTTTATTATGATTAAATATTATTGTAGACGGAGGGTTGATTTTATTAACGAAGTATAGTTGAGGGTTATTTAACTAAAAAAATAGTTGAGGAGATTTTTTATTAAAAATCCTTAGGAGAACAACTTAAATATGTTGAAATTGAGTAAGTGACAGCAAGTGGTGAGAGAAAAAGACGATTTCGGGGTTAACGAATCCTGAGAAAATAAACATGTAAATCTTTATGTTGACAGTATTTATAATTAATATCCGGCTAATAATTAAGATTACTCTTTACATTATTAAATTATCTCGATATCAATTTTATTATCCACCGCCATAGTTAACCCTAGTCACTACAGTTCACACTAGCCGCCACATTTAACGAGAATATCCGGCTAACAATTAAGATTACCTATCGCCACAGTTAACTCTAGCTGCCACAGTTCATCCTAGCCGCCATATTTAACGAGAAAGATAGAAATATAAAAGAAAGGGAATAAGGGCAAGGTGGGGTTATTGAAAAAAAAAATAGTAGAAATTCTACCCACCTAATTAACCTATATAGTGTAGTGTGTTTATGTAGTGCAAATACTCATATTTCTTTTAAAAAACAATTCCATATATATATATATATTATTTTTATTATTTTTTTAAATCACACAAAGGAAAGAACATTAATAAGAACATTCCAATGTAAAATAGTCAATGTAGATATTTTTAACACGTGGCTTTTCTTATTCACACACGCTTAAATTTGTAATTATCGATCCAATTGTAAATTTATAATTATAATAACTTAATAATACACTTTCCTACGAAGACCATGACTCGGTCAGTCTCCTTCCTTTATTTCTTCTTCTCACTTTCTCCAAAAACTCTAAACTCTGCTTCAATTTTCCGGTAACTCTCCGCCGCAGTTTCTGTTTCCCCTTTATGCTTTAGCTTTTTTGAACTTTCTGGGTCTCTTTCTTTCTTCTTCAAAACCTCGAAAATGGCTTCTCCTAACGAAAACGATGACATTCCCATGCTTCCAATTTCGAACCCATCATCTCGTACTAGAGCTTTTACTTCCAGGAGTCGTAGCGTTTCCCTCTCAAACCCTACTTCCTCCATTGACGGATTCGATAACCCACCTGTTGTTTTAGGCTACACGGGTCCTCTTCGAACTCAAAAGCGACCTCCTTTAGTGCAAATGAGTGGTCCTCTTACCTCTACTCGTAGACCTGAGCCTCTCTTTCTTCCTCCTCCTTCTCCTCCTACTGGTTCTCAGCTTGAGAGGTATCCTTCTTTTGCTGCTCTCGAACACAAGAAATCCGATGATGAATTCGTTTTGAAGCACGCAAATCTCTTGAGATCTGGACAACTGGGGATGTGTAATGATCCTTACTGTACTACATGCCCTTCTTATTACAATCGTAAAGCTGCCCAAATCCCTACTTCCAGAGTTTCTGCTATTTTTGATTCCACGGTACATGTTTGATTTCTTACTTCAAAGTCACAGAATTTAGTTTGAAAAATCAAGGAAATGTTGCTGAATGCTGATACAGAGTGTTTTCCTTTATCTTGCTTAGTTCCATAATGCTCTCTATGATGATGCTAAAGGTTGGGCGAGGAGATTTGCTACCTCTGTTAATAGATACTTACCTGGAATCATGAATCCTCACTCCAAATTCGTTCAAAGCTGGACTAAATTCTTTGCCCTTTCATGCTTGTTGGCTATTTTCATAGATCCACTCTTCTTCTTCCTCATATTAGTTAAACAGGTATGTTTTCCTTTAGAGATATCTCTCTCTCTTTCTCTATCTTTTGCTTCTTATATGTTGTTTTCTTGTGTTTGAGAACCTTTTTGACCATATTTCCTTACTGCAGAACAACAAATGCATTGTAATCGATTGGCCCATGGCTAAAGCATTTGTAGCTGTGCGGAGTGTAACGGATGTTTTATTCTCTGTGAACATTTTGCTTCAGGTGTGTTTCTTTTGCTTTCATTTTGTTACAGTATATGGGAATCTCTTGGCTTTTAATGTTTCTTATTTCATATTCGTTGCAGTTCCGATTGGCCTATGTAGCTCCTGAGTCTACAGTAGTTGGTGCTGGCCAGTTGGTTGACCATCCAAGACAAATTGCTCGCCATTACTTCAGAGGAAGGTTTTTGCTTGACTTGTTCATAGTGATGCCACTTCCACAGGTATTGTAATGTTAAGAGTTACAACTTGGTTTAAGTAATGGTAATTTGGAATATGTTCATTTACCGCAGATTTCTCCTTTTGTTTATAGATATTGATATTATGGATCATACCAGCACACTTAGGCACATCTGGGGCAAACTATGCAAAAAACCTTTTACGCGCCGCAGTTCTTTTCCAATACATTCCAAAGTTATATAGACTTCTACCACTTCTTGCTGGACAAACACCGACCGGATTCATATTTGAGTCAGCTTGGGCTAATTTTGTTATTAATCTTCTCACCTTCATGCTTGCTGGACATGTTGTTGGCTCTTGCTGGTATCTTTTTGGTCTGCAGGTATGGCAAAGTCTCAAAACTCGTATCATTCACTTTAATCGAATATATCCTTTCTCTTGCTTATATTTCTAGTGATGATTTATAGATTCTTCTCATTGTCTACTTCCCTTTTTCTTTTGTCTCTTTCAGAGAGTTAATCAATGCCTTCGAAATGCTTGCGGTAATTCTGAGCGTGAATGCAGAAGTCTAATAGATTGTGGTCGTGGGAATAGCGATATATCGTTAGCTACCTGGAGAGAAAATGCGAGTGCCAATGCTTGTTTTCAAGAGGATGGTTTTCCTTATGGAATCTATTTGAAGGCAGTCAATCTTACCAATCATACAAGCCTGTTCACAAGATACAGTTACTCTCTTTTCTGGGGTTTCCAGGTAATTGGGTTTAGTCAAGTTTTTGTAGCAAAAAAAGTTACTCAACTAGTTTGGATTGATTGGTATATCTGGAACCCGTAATGAGTGTCAATTGTTTCTAAATCTCAAAGCAAATCAGCACGCTTGCTGGAAACCAAATTCCAAGTTACTTTCTTGGGGAGGTCTTTTTTACCATGGGCATTATCGGACTAGGGCTTTTGCTTTTCGCGCTTCTTATTGGTAATATGCAGAACTTCCTTCAAGCTCTCGGTCGAAGGTAAATAACTCCATCATTGTATAAAAGAAGATATCTCTCAAGACATGGTGGATGGTATTTTAATTACCAAGTACTCTCCTGTGATTGTGCTTTGTCCATCTTAGGAATTTGGAAATGACACTAAGACGCCGTGATGTGGAGCAATGGATGAGCCATAGACGGTTGCCAGACAATATAAGAAAGTATGTGGACTATGCCTACTAAACTTCGCTTCTCAGTTGAATATTCTTTTCTCAAGAACTACATTGTCTCAGGCTCTGTAATATCACTTTAAAACTAACTGAATAAGTTGTTCGACATTTCAGGAGGGTGCGAGAGGCTGAGCGGTTCACCTGGGCTGCTACTAGAGGGGTTAACGAAGAATTGCTCTTTGAGAATATGCCTGATGACCTCCAGAGAGATATAAGACGACACCTCTTCATATTTCTCAAGAAGGTAAGCATCAGAGTCCATTTCCCTAAGCATGTCTCCCTCTCTCTGAAACTTCTGTGTTTAGATCCCAATTCCATAGTATTTCAAAGAGCTACTTCTGAATCTAACTGTATAGAGACTGCTGCTGAAACAAAAGTGATAGTTATGGGATCACAGATCAACCATTGCTGTGTCTCTACTGAAGCAAGCATATGGATTAAATATTGAAATGTTAACGGTTTTGCAGGTGAGAATATTTTCGTTGATGGATGAATCAATCTTAGATGCCATCCGTGAAAGGCTGAAACAGAGGACCTACATAAGGAGTAGCACGGTCTTGGACCGTGGAGTTCTAGTTGAGAAAATGGTATTCATAGTGAGAGGTGAGATGGAGAGCATTGGAGAAGACGGTTCTGTTCTGCCGTTATCGGAAGGCGACGTTTGTGGTGAAGAACTCCTCACTTGGTGTCTCGAACGGTCTTCTGTGAACCCCGGTACATCCCTTTTGACTCTATATGTTCATAACTATCTATGAATTGAGTTAAAAACTCGGAACATAAAACCGTAGGTGACACTTCATAAAGGAAAAGCTTGGAACTGACTATGCTTTGAAACCTGCAGATGGGACGAGGATAAGGATGCCATCGAAGGGATTGGTAAGCAACAGAAATGTTAGGTGTGTGACAAACGTGGAGGCGTTTTCGCTGAGTGTAGCAGATCTTGAAGATGTAACGAGCTTGTTTTCAAGATTCCTAAGGAGTTATCGAGTCCAAGGAGCCATAAGGTACGAGTCTCCATATTGGAGGCTACGAGCGGCTAGGCAGATTCAAGTGGCTTGGAGATACAGAAGGAGACGGCTTCAGAGATTATACACTCCCGAGTCTAGTTACAGCATTTAGATTATATTATACATTCTTGATGATGATATTAGGCTTCTACTATACTATAATATAGCTCAATGCTTCACTTGAATTCAATTTTTAGTGTAAAATATGAAATTTATGTATAAGATCATGTATAAGATCATTTTCTCCTAATTGTTAGCATCTCATCCGTGGAGTCTGTAGGTAAAGCTTGTAAGATACGGAATTAGCAGAATATTGTATTAAAACAAACTTGACAAAGTAAAAAAAATATCACTTTCAAGTGGTTACTTTACAAAAATACCATACTATGCCATTTTTTCAAAATTTATTTTTTTTATATTATTTATGTTTGGGTTAATTATGTTCTATTAGAGTTTAGTTTTGAGTGTTTAAAAGGTTTTAGGTGTCAAAACATTTTTTAGGGTTTAGAATTTTAAGATATAGGTTTTATAAATCTATAATTAGTAGCATTTTTGTAAATAGACACTCGTAAGTGGTATTTTCGCAAATGTGCACACAAAAAGTGGCATTTTTGTAATTATCCGATAAAACTTGCATGATTCACATATCCTAATTATTATTACTTTGGTAAACCGGATACTTGAGTTTATAACTTTATACCATGAAGGTTTTTATTTTATTTTTGAAAAATCGATGAAGAAGCCAAAAAATAAAGGGTAAAAAAAAACAATAGTATTCATAAGATTTATTCAAAGGACACGACAAATGGAAATAAAATAAAGTTGCAAGAAGATGAGTTTTTTTGCCTCTTAAGTAAACTTGGAACATATTTGAATTTAACTGGCCAGCAATTTCCATTTTGTCCAATAACATTTTCTCTGTAATAATCCTCTCCAACAATGAATGCAATATTTTTAGCAAACGTTTTCTAAAAAAAATAAATAATTTTAGCAAACAAAAAAAAAAACAATGAATGCAATATTGGTATCGATGCACTTCTTTGGCTCTATAACATGGTCGGTATTCTACAACACAGGGTAGGTACCCCCACACCACACCGACTTTATTATTTTCATTAATGGTAGAACTCTTTATACCCGAAAATAATATCTCTGAACCTGATCGAAGGTTTGGTCCATTGCTAAAAACTGATACCACGATACAATGTTAGGTACCATCGATGCCAATTTGATTTGTGACCCATATCTCCATCTCTAATGCATGTTTAATAGCACCGCAAGTTTAATTTTCTTTAATAACGGATAGTAACACAAGATCTTCAACATAATAACGGATAGAAATCCTATATAGCCCGGGAAGGTCCTCGTTGGCTTAACCACCTCCTCGCCTCGGAAGCTGCCTTGGGGTAACCCGCTTCCTACAATACATCCGGAGTCTGACAAGCACAGGATCGTAGTCGTCTCCTTTGGATTTTCTGTTAAAAACGGGGGCTCGGTTCTCTGTTTTGTTCTTCACCGGTATCGCATCGGTTTGATTTTTTATTCTTATTCCCGTTTCTATTTGTTTGGGCCTTTGGGCTTTGTAACAAACAAAAACTGCTCCTTAGTAAACTCCAACGCTAAAAAAGTAAAAAATAACGGATAGAAATAATTATTACCATTTGTACGTGGAATTGTAACTATATTAATACATAGATTTTTAACCCAATCAATCTCTTCAACAACTTTTTTTTTTGTTGGTTATGGTGAAATTGTTCTCTTCTCTTCAGCCGTTGAACGCTTTAGCTGACCCTGAGGATATAGCTGCATGAAACATTGTTTGTGGTCTCTGTAATTTTTATTTGTTTTGTCTTTTTTTTTTTAAAGACAAAATCATTTTGTGTACTACAACTGTATGAGAAAATTGTCATAGGAGAAAGAGAAAGAATTTTGGTATGGAATTTACCAGTTAAATAATTAGTAAAAAAGGTTACAAAAATAGTTTTAAGGTTAAAATAATTAAAGAAGTCGTGGTGAATAATGACTCAACAAAAAATGTCATAGTATAAGACTAAAGAAAATCTTCGAGGACTAGATAAAATCTGCCACATTGTAGTCGAGCGTAAGAGATGAGTTTACCATGCAAATTAAAGGGAGATGAGTTTAAAAAATATGAAAGTTTGTTTTTGCTATTGCCTATTGTAGTTTCCACATATTTTTTATCAATTAAGTTTTCGTAATATTCAAATTTTAAATAAATCGAATATCAAATCCTAATTATATAGTTAGATAAATATATATATATATATACAAAATATAAAATATATATGTAACATGCTAATAACGCGATCAAAATCGAACCCTTTTTCTGCAACGAAGGAAGCGCAAGGAGCTTGCAAGTAACGTTTGTCAAGAATCTCCAAAAAAGATAAAGCGAAAGATGAAAACAACAAAAAGAAAGGAAGAAGAGAGAAAAAAGAAAGAAAGAGACAGATATAACTATATAAGTAAAGCAAACAATTATTTAACTAATAAATTTAGTGACCATAAAGTTTACGTGTATATATATAAGTTTGAGAAAGACAAGATAAATGAGATGTACTCGTAAGAACCCGATCGATCTTGTAATTCTGTTCAAAGTTATATATGGCTCCGGTCGGACTACCTCCAGGCTTTAGATTTCATCCGACGGACGAAGAACTCGTAAACTATTATCTGAAAAGAAAGATCAATGGTCAAGAAATCGAGCTTGATATAATCCCCGAGGTTGATCTCTACAAATGTGAGCCATGGGATCTCTCAGGTACGTTACGTTAACATTTTTCTTATTTTCCACTACCCAAGAAGTTTATGGCTTTTGGTTCATAATCATATTGTTAATTATATGATCTGATTTTTCATTTATTATTATCGTTAAACAAAATTGTAGAGAAGTCATTTCTACCAAGTAGAGATCCGGAGTGGTATTTTTTTGGGCCACGTGACCGGAAGTATCCGAACGGGTTTAGGACAAACCGAGCAACGAGAGGTGGATACTGGAAATCGACTGGGAAAGATCGGAGAGTGACGAGTCAAAGCAGAGCGATTGGGATGAAGAAGACTTTGGTTTACTATAGAGGCAGAGCTCCTCAAGGTATCCGTACGGATTGGGTTATGCATGAGTATCGTCTCGATGATAAGGATTGTGACGATCCCTCTTCTCTCCAGGTAATATTGATCGATCTTTCATTACTCGATCCTTTTTTTTGTTTTTAAAGTAAAATAGCTACTACGTATTTTACATATGTACAAACGAAAAGCGAATTACGTGAAGATATATGCATGGCTAGGTAATTCATATTATTATAGAAAAACAGAAATAATTTCTTTTGGTAGGATATGCAAATGTTTTGAATGGATAAAATTCCCTAAATTTTGACATGATTTATTCATTTCTCGTATATATATATATTAATAGAATCAAAGATATGTGAGTTTAATATAAATTAAGGCTTATAAGCTGATGGGTAATGATACTTATTCGTTTCTTGCTGGAAGCTGACAAAAGCTTAGGGTTTCGCTTTGTCTTTTACTGCGCCGAAGACAAAAGCCATATCTACTTCGATTACAACATTCTAACTCATATCCATACAAGACAAATTACAAATACAAACTCATACCCATTATACTTTATAAACTTTATTGCATTCATAAACTTTAATTATTACTCGATTAGTCGACGAAAATGTTTATCTAGCTCGCGTATAAAAATTACAACATTCTAATAACGTTAGAAAATCAATTAAAAATTCAATTGTTTGGTGCATGCAGGACTCGTATGCATTATGTCGGGTGTTCAAGAAGAACGGAATATGTTCGGAGTTGGAAACAGAACAGCAATTACAAACGGGACAATGTAGCTTCACGACGGCTTCAATGGAAATGAATTCGAATAATAATTTTAACAATAATAATATTGAATACGAGACAATGTCGCCGGAAGTTGGAGCTTCCTCCGGCTGCGTAGAAGACGTCGTCGACGATAAAGACGATTCTTGGATGCAATTTATCACAGATGACGCATGGGACACGTCATCAACAGCCATGGGACATGGTCAAGGTGTTTATTGATCGAAAGAACAGAGAGTATTGGGTGCAAAAAAGAGAAGAATATAGAATTATTGGGCAAATAACGTAAAGACTTGGGTACACTTATGTTTGTACTTATATAAATCGTTGAAATAAAACCTACGGGTTGTTGGGGTAAGTGGTATTTTGGAAATTTTTTAACTAATTTGTTTATTTCTAATTGTGGGAATGTGTGGGAAAATCACGTTATTTGATTGGATATTGTTTTGGTTTTCTTTGTTTTTACTTTTTTTTTTTCTTTTTGGACGGATTGAATTTTTTTTTATTATTATCCATTGATTTGACGGCTCTATGGGGATCACTGGTATACCTTTGTTCTTTTTCCTCACATTGGTGTAACCAGATCAAGTTAATGGATGGGGAAATTTGGCTTTATATTTCATTTGATTCTTTTAATTTTTCCATTATAGGTCTATACAATAGCCGAATAGCGTGAGGACCAAGTTACATTTAGCTTTTTAGGTCAAATATTTATTGTCAGAGAAATTTTGTAGCTGACCATAAGACCAGGATTTACATCATATAACAACAATCAATATGGATTTTTAATAAAGTAGTGAATACTGAATAATACTGCAAAAAAAAAATCCTTTAATCATAGATGTTTTTTGGATGGTTCTACATATGTTTCTATTAAACAATAAGACAGAACAAGAAAAAGGGAAAAGTGAAGTGTTGATGAAGTGTAAATCTAAGATTCTGATCTCACTCTCTTCCAAAAACAAAAACAAAAGATCCCTTGCCTTGAGAACAAGGAGATTGATGTTTCTTTTTTCTCACGCATCTGTACTAATTACGATCATCTCTCTTTCTTCTTTTACATTTTGTCAATTCTCGATCACCATAACAACACATAACTATATATACATCTCATTTCTTCTACAAAACCATAACATGAGCTCACCAAACCCGCCATAGTTTTTAGACCTGCCATACATAGTAGCTTATTCGACCTGTCACTATAGTGGCATGTCTAGAGTAATAGAAACTAAGACAGTTACAAAAAATGTGGCCATTATTGTTATACCAAATATAAAAAATTATAATATTATCTTGAAATGTAAAACTTAGTGAATCAGTGATAATGAAAATGAATAATATAGAAATTCTAAAGCACAATTTTTCTCTCTCTACAAAATCGTGTACCAAACTCACATAATCGAGTTATCTAACCAACTATAAATATGGTAGACAAACCATTCAAGCTTTCTTGTGACAATTTTTTTTTTAATGTTATATACTTCAATCCAAACACATGATATTAATTTTTTATTTTTTTTTATCAAATGTGGCCTTCTAGTTCTTCATTTTATTGTGGCCATAGCAATTTTCTTTTTTCCAAGCCATGAAGCACGGCTCAAGCACACGCACACGCCATATCCATATGTTAGGTGTTATACGTCGTCCACGGTGGAACTAGTCCAAATATATCGGACAACTTTCGAATTGTACAATAAGATGAGACTGTCATGCCAATTTTCAATTTTGTTTGGTTGTGGACCTTTATTGGGTGGGTTTTTCTTTCTTTTTTTGGTCAAAAGGGTGGATTTTTCTACTACTAGAAAATTGGTTTTTTTTTTTTAAACTGTACAAATCCATTTCAGGAACCCAAAATTCCGTCCCAAATAACAATGCATAGTGTGTTGACCAAAGTGTAGCAATAGTAACAGGTCTATATTTGTTGAATTCTGGTAAAAATAAAATATTATGGAAAGATTGTGTCCATTGATTTGACCCCTCCAAAGATTGTGGAAAAGAAAGAATTTATAGGGAGTTGTGTCAAGTCAAACCAAGCCAAGCCATGAGACTTCAATAAGAGTTAGCTGCCTTTTATCTCTCTAGAAAATAATATGTAACAAAATTTCACCAAATTATCTTAAACAAGAGAACAGAGCAAAGTGAAATGTTGATGTAATGAAGTCCTGTGATTCTGATTAAACTCTACTCCTACACACAACAAAAAAATTTGAGATTGTTTCTTTTCTCACGCATATGTAATACTTGGGGTGTATCTCTGTCTTTTTCTTCTACATTTCGTTAGTTTTCAATAACCAGAACAGAAACATAACTATGTACACATCTCATCCCTGCAAAAGAAGAATCTCGTAGATATCTGTCCTAATGTTCAGTTCCTTGTCCCGCATCACTTCTTGTAGATCTGACATCTCTTTCGCCGTCAGGACTGAGCTCAGCTTCCTAAACCCATCCAGCCACAGTTTTTTCGACCTGCCACACCATTATGTTAGGAATGAGTTCTGGATAATATGAGATATCTGGAGAAAGAAGTTTCAGATTGGTAATATCATATTTACCATGGGCAGGCATTTATAGCTCGGAAGTAAATCCTTCTAGCTGCTGCTGGATTGTGTGCAACGTCGATTTCATATGCAATGTAGCAACGCCATAGAATAACCGAGTTGTTTAGTGTATCTTGTGCCAATGCCCTTTCAAACAGTCCACGAATTCTGTGTAGCGAGCCTCCTCTACTCAACTCATAAGAAAGAGCAAATAGCCAAACAACGACAGATGGATTTCTGCATGATTAACATATTAAACTAGTTAGCATCGATATTGTCGAGATGGAGGGTTCATAAGAAGTTTGTCAAGAAGCTTACTTGCGGGAGTAGTCATCGAACATCATCCTCAGTCTATGGGATGTCATACGGTGATTACAGATGTCCACCAAAGCTCGATAAAGCTCGGGATTGAGAGGGTACAGTTGCAGTCCCTCTGATATGGGCTTCCATAGTTTTGACAAAGTTAAATCGTCCTGATGTCTCTGAAGCATTCTCACGTAGTAATTGAACAAGAGTTCAAGTTGATGACTTTGACTTTTTCTTCCTGGAAATTCACAATAGCCCAACAAAAGCTTAGGATGGGATACAGATTCAGATAAACAGTGCATGCATGATCCTTGTCTATAGAAGAAAATTATATGTATAAAACCATATTTCTGATGCACTCATGTATATATACTAAGAAATTAGTAAGAGATTTCAAGATCATGGAAATAACCTGGAAGAACAGAACTGAACATGTGCTCTAAGATCTCAAAAGCACCAAGAAGGTCATTTGTTAACTCCTCAAACAGAGCTGCCGAACAAACAAGTGCTGCTGATTGATCATCTGTGACACCATGAGACCATGTTGATTGTATCTTCTTAAGCTTTTCTCTGAACCCTTGGCGAGCTCTAAGGATTTGCATGCTTGAAGGCTGGGAACTATAAGGAATATAAGCTAGACCACTTCCCAGATAGCACAGAATGTGCATAGCACGAGATGATGATTCTGTTTCCCGACTGCTGCCGCTACTACTGGCTACTTCTGATTCCACATACCATAAATATAGCAAAGGAGCGTTATACTGTAATTCCTGCAACCATATATGAAATCAACTTAGCATGCATTTCCAGTTTCAAATAAAATCCATACCAATCACGAAAATTGGGTTGATGTATTTCCGCACAAGTACACGAAAAAAACAGTGAAATCAGAAATCCTATTCTAGGCATACCCATTAGGCCATAGTTCCTTGTACATTACCCAGAACAGAGTGTTCTATGACAAATATAACCAAAAGATCTGAAACTAACCTTAGGGAGGCCACATATAGAAGTCAGTGCCATGTCGAAAACTCGTCTTGCATGTTTCATATTTCCAGAAGCAGCTTCTCGCTGTGCATAAACTCCACAAAGTAGTAGATCCTGTTAACAAAGAAGGGATCAGTTCATGTAAACTGAATAGAAGAGCAAGCCACACCAACAAACTGGCTTAGAGATTACCTGCCGGTCACTTTTCAGGAGACGTTTGGCCAAAGCTTGGCATGGGGTAGTTGCTACCTCACATGTTTTCATACTTGTTACAAATAGCTCTTCTGCAACAAGCAAAGCTTCTTCCAGAATGTAATTTCGCGGAAAAACATTCAGACAAAGCAAGATAGCATTGCGGAGAAACTTCATCATCTCGGTCCGCATAGATATGTCACTGCTGCCATCTAAAAGAGATCCCAAGCTAAAACCATTGGCACTATCTGATTTCGACAAACATTCATGAACACTTCTCAAACTTTCTAGAGTAGAATCTGACAATGTTTCAAGGCTCTTTATTTTCTCACTCCACCACAAACTGTTGCTGGAGGTCCATGGGGAGATATGTGCACTGAAGAAATCAATGAACTGGTATACCAGTGATAAGCGGGCCTCCTTTGAACGTAATGAAAATAGATATCCATTTATATCTTCATATAGTACAAGACTGGAGAGTTGCTCTTCATCTTCTCTCTCGCCCATTTCATCAACACTGGAGAATTCACCTATAAAGGATGATTCATGGTTAATACATGCACGATTGCTAAGTCAATCACATCAAACATATCTACAGAGACTGAACTTAAATTACTGTCTTTTTGACTTTAGATAGGATTCAAGCTCACTAATGGCTCAGGAATGACAGCGAGCGACTGGTCTCACTTGAACAAAAACTCACCCAATAGAAACATACAAAAATAATGATAGTAAAGGTAGAGATAGATACCAGCTTTCCGAGTAGGCATCCACTGATTGTGATCTCGAGAAACCTCTTCTTCAAACCATTTAACCCAAGTTGAAGCATCTTTGACCTCATCACTGGCCACAGTATTGACATCAATGCCTAATAGCTTTAGCATAGCTTCAGTATCATCTTCAGGCTTGCTATTCTCGGATTCCATTTCCTCATCCAGATTCTCTGGATCAACATCACCCTCTCCAGTGTTAGCTGAAGCCCTAGTATCTTCTTTTCTACCTGACAACTGTTCTGTCCAACCTGTCCAGCCACCTACATCATTGTCAACAGCGGATTCCTCTTTCACCATTTTCTGCCTGTTTTCCTCCTCTTTCTCCAACCACAACGACCATCCAAAAGCTCCTTCTTCTCCTACTCTAGCACCATTACTGCTCCAAAAGTGCTCAAACAGTCTTAGTTTACTCTGTTCAGATAGCAACAAAGATGGAGAAAAGACGCTAAATTCTATTTCAGCTTGAAATAACGCTGTGGCCAGCTCCTGATAACCAGCCTGCCACTCAAACCTGCAGAGGCTAACTAGCATATCGACTAGAACGAGTTCCTGCTGGATGACATCAGAATCTAATGGTTCCGATGTTGTATCCACCTGCATAATCCAATCGATAGAATCAGTCCTTATAATGGCAAACTGCTAAGGATAAGATTATAACCAAGTTTGGAACAGATAGACTCTAAATGACTTGCGACAGTAAACAGATAAGTAAGAATGAAGTGATTTATCAACCCTTAGCATCATAAAACAAGAACCTGCCTATGTCGCTTGCTGGAAGCAGAAAAAAGAGCTTGGACCGCATAAGAATACATCTTTCTCACTTCTGATACTTTGAATCTGGAGAACTCCCCTTGAACAACATTAAGAAATTCCCTCCATAACTTGTAGCTAGCAGAGTTCTGCATAAGTGCCTTTTCCCACCTACTGATTAGTACATCTGCGCTGTCTCTGCTTCTGTATGCCTTGAGAAGTGCAAGCAACAGTTCTTCGCTATCAGGGTTCAGTTCAAAAGCCTTCTCCAGTATACTAATCTTCTTCTCTAAAGTCTGCAGGCGAACTCCTTTCTGATTTTGCATACTTGAAACCTTGTCTTGAAAATCAGCAAATGCCAACCACGCCTTTTCATCATGAGGACGTTCCCTCGTCAGTCTATTGAACTCTCGAGTTTTATTCAGCACTTCCTCCTCCCATGATGCTCCCATCATTGAGTCCTTTGATAAAACATCTTCCTTCCCACTCTCTCGAACAGTTTCAGCTTCCTCCAGTGGAACGAAATGATCAAAAGACGAATCAACAACCTCTTTTGAGGCAGACAAACGGATACGCCGAAAATTCTTGTTCCGTTCCATGGCTGCATGTTTTGCATACCAATACCGGTTATCAGACTTTGCTTTACCGTCCAAAGAATCAACATCAATCTCTGTATCCAGCACTGAACTACGCCGATTCCGCTGATAAAACCTCAGAGAAGCTGACCCAGGACCTCTCTGAGAGTTATCAAGCTTATAACGAGGAACATTCATCCTGCATTACGGAAACAGAACCTACACTCTTAGAACGCCTTGCACAGAATATGGAATCAAACCAGCCATAACTATACATGTATGAAAATTTATACGCTTGTTACCTGTAAATGGAACCATAAGCCAGATTATCTGGATCAGGACGAGTATCGACGTAATAATCCTTCGCAGGCTTGGAATAGTATTCATCAGAATCCCTACCTGAAGATTTCCTAGAACCAGATACATCCGACGCAGTATCCCTCTTCCGCTTCTTCTTTTTATCCCTCTTAACCTTGTCGCCATCAGACTCCCAGGAACCTTCTTCTTCAATCAAATTGTAAACCCTAGGCTGATTCGCTTCACTAGTATGCCCATCAGCATCTTCTTCTTCATCTTCTTCGCAAGCCTCGACCTCGGGAGCCGTCGAAGCAGCGGCGTCGATGACGGAGAGATCCGTGGTGAAGCTCGCGTTGCGAAGCCATTGAGGAGCACTAGAAAAAGCTGAAACGGATTTCGTCGAAGTAGGGAAGATCGGGAACAAGCCTTCAATATTCGCTACTCCGTCGCCGTCCTCCGGTGTCTGCGACATTGAATCCACCGGAATTAGAAAAATGCCGATTGACTTGTTTTTATTTTTTTTGCGTCGCTATATAATTCTCGTGGATAGGCCTACTTATTGGGCCTAGAGTAAGACATTTAGTGTGCCAAATGTTAACGATATTTTATATGGGCCGAATTAATGGTGACATGTTACTAATTCTTTATTGCGTCATATATAGCACTCGCACGTGCATTATTTGGACTTAACACTCGTCATCTACAGCACTAGCACGTGCATTGTTGATTTCTTTCTTCTTGTTGAAAACGGCATTCTATTTAAATTACAAAAAGAAAAAGAAAAACGGCATTCTATCATGTTGTGTGTGTCTTTGAGCTGCTATTTTGAATCTTTTAAAGTGTAATTTTGTTTTGAGTTATATCATATTAGAATTGATAAAAAAAAATGCATATAGATTAAACTATAACATTAACCCAATCTTAAAAACTTTTTAGAAAAATTCAAATTACCTCTCATGTACTATATCATTTATTTTCAAACCAATATCGATACGAAGAAGATAGAGTATATAAAATAAAAAATAAAAACAGAATCCACGTTTTATTAACGGGAAAAGTTTTTGCTCTAAAGTGAGATCGAATCGATATTTGTTATTAAAACAATTTAAACTCGAGCACAGTGAGAAAACCAACCAGGTTCGTAACCTATTTGAATCTTCTTGCACATATCTTCCCTCGCAATAAAGATGCAAGTCTTCATGATAAGGGTCTTGTCAAAGATGAAGTACCTAATGCCAGTACACTTGTTATGTAGCCAGGGAAAGTTAGGCATTGAGACTGTCATGAAGTTTAACCACACCACGCAATCTCCATCATCCTCGTTAATCTTCTTCTTTGTTACCCAAATCTCAACCTTCCTTGAACAAAAACATT
This sequence comes from Arabis hirsuta, assembly GCA_964056655.1. NCBI lineage: Eukaryota > Viridiplantae > Streptophyta > Magnoliopsida > Brassicales > Brassicaceae > Arabis > Arabis hirsuta. Next base: position 23,852,020 of record OZ053306.1, on the reverse strand, counting down.
GCTTTAACAATGCAAACCGATTGCTCTTAAATACGGTGAGGAGAAGTTGGCGAGAACGTTTGTTCCCACAAGGCAGGAGACAAAATGGTTTCACTATTTCCGTGGAGAAATCAAAACCTCCAATGAAATCCTCTTTAATTAGTCTCTTGATTGTAAGCAGTTCAATACAAATTATCGTACAAGGACACAAGTTCACCTAAAGGTTCCCATGTGGGCCAATCCGAGACATCAATAAACTTCAATGCATGAGACGCACACTCATAAATGGCAACTCTTTTGTAACCAACCTGGCACATGTCGGTGACTCTACGTAAACAATCAAAATACCCTTGGATCTTGTAACCTTTTTCAAGCCTAGTCCTGTCATAACCTACACCTAAAAGATTGAAATCTTTATCCTTCGTACACTCAATCCATCCACCTTGTCTCAACCATGGATTCCAAACTGTAACCCCTTGCATCCAAAATTCGCGAAACAATAACCTATCACAAGCCGTGATGGTGGTATACAATAACCTCATAGACTGAAAAGGAAAATCACAGGCTAGCTCACACACCTCTATCGTTGGATCAAGGTCGAGATCAATGATGTCTATCGAATAGATATTGGATTCGGTCAGGAAAATGATTTAATAATATATTTTTGAATTGTAAGCCGTGTCAAACCCAAAATTCTCCAAATTCTCTAAAATATATGTCTCGGAGATGATATTTGTCCCAAGTAGAGAATTTCATTTGGGTGTTTTGCTACTCAATTTTCCAAAAAAAAAGTTGTGATGTTATCCAAAATTTCAATCATATTATTTATTTACTGATTTTAAGATATAAGAAACAAAATTTGTTTATATAATGGAATAAATATATATTGTCGATGTTTTCTTTTGCAATTTTCTAATACTTTGTCTATATCGTAAGATTTAAATATAAAAAACAATCGGATTCCATTAGCCTCACGGTTGGGAACTAATTAATGATTAGTTATTTTTACAAAGATTTTGGGTTTTATGTTCTCAACAAAAACCATGTGTACAAACAACGTCTAATGTCTATATATAAAAAGGGGGGGAAAACTAGTTGTTTTTTTCCTAGCCAAAACTATAAGTTTATATTGTGTAGATGATAATTTGGTCGTTAAACTCTCAATTTATTCTTATCATTATTATTAGAAAACAACACTACCACGCGAAAATGAAATTCATTCGTTTATCGGTACATAACAAGTCATTCAGCTTCAGAGTGACTTGAATGAGGAAAGAAGTAAGTTCTTTTTCTTTAGACGTTTATGTTTACTCTTTATGTTACAACCGGCGAAATGTGCTTACGCTTTAACTGGAAGCTGATACTCTGGTTCTTATTAGCTAGCATTAGCCTCTATATAAATGATGGTTTTTGTAAAATCTCAACTTCTTCATGAAGAAATGGTGATAAAGTAATATATAGGATATGGAACTTTGTCTTTAATTAGGAGAGAAATTTGAAAATATGCATATTGTTTTCGTTAGATGGTCTGGGCTTACCTTAGAATATGATCAAACCTTGATACGTTATTAGTTTGTAGTCAGATAGAGAAAAAGTCATGGATTTTCTGATCAATTAGATATCACTCCATTTTACCTATGTTTCTGCAGAGAGGCACTATGAGGTGCAGGGCCGGCCCTGACCTAAAGCAAGTGAAGCATGTGCTTTAGGCAGCAAAATAATATTATGTATTTAAGGGCATCAATTGTTGGAAAATCTAATGTGGCGCAGTGGTAAAAACTTGCAATTATGTCTCAGAGGTTGCAGGTTCAAAACGCAGCCATGCTCTTTTCAGAGATTTTTTTTTTTAAATGTGTTTGTTATTGGGCTTACAATTTTTTTTTGCTTGAGCCAGCAAATGGTAACGGGCCGGTGGTTTACTTGATTCATGAGAAACATGCTCAGGAGGTCGAAAGCATCAATGAAAAAGTGCAAGGTGAAATTTGTTTCCCTTCTCATGCTCCTTTGTTCCTGTGTCATGCATGACTGATGAATAGAATTCCGAAGCTAATCTATACCGGTGCATTTAGTTATAGCGGTAGTGAAACATTTATGTAATTGTGTGTCTTGATATTTAGAATTTCTGAAGGAGAAGGGAAAGTGTGGAGGTTTAGTGACTGGGGAATGCGTAGAATGAACACTATACATTGATGAACTTTGAACACTGCAGAAATATGTGCACTGAAGAAATCAATGAACTGGTGATAAGCGGGCCTCGTTTGAACGTAATGAAAATAGATATCCAATTATATCTTCATATAGTACAAGGCTGGAGAGTTGCTCCTCATCTTCTCTCTTGCCCATTTCATTGACATTGGAGAATTCACGCAAATTAACCAAACCGAACCGAACCAAATAGAACTCGACCGAACCAAACCGAACCAAACCGAACCAAAATATATACATAAGCCATTGGTTAAGTTTATTCTCAACCCGAATGGTTCGGTTCGTTTTGGTTAAAAACCGAACCAAACCAAGAAACCTATGTGCTTTTGTATTTAATTAGTTAATTATATTTTATATAATATTATAGATGTTTTCATCAAAATTAGATATACTAGACACTTTTGATTATTTATTTTCTTTTTTATTTCTCAACATAAATAGTTTTTTCTATTAAAACTTTAATTATTTAACTTTAGTCATAAACATAGAAAATATTTTTGTTTTTCTCTCTACTTTCAACTATTATATTTTTTTTTCTTTGTATTAGAGACCGAAAGAGTGAATATAACTATATTAGAGTTTGATTTTTCTTTAAATTTTCACATGATTTTTTTCGTTTAAATATTTAGTTTGGATTTACATAATTTATTTTAGAATATTGGTTTCGTATCATTGAAATATTTTTTTTAAATTTAGAAAACCAAAATAATCAAACCGAACTAAAACCAAACCGAACCAAAATCGAACCGAACTAAATCGAACCAAACCGAATCGAACCCGAACTAAACCCGAAAATAAACCGAAATGCCCACCCCTTTACAGGATGATGCATGCTTGCATGCTTACAAAAATTAACAGAATTTTGCTTATGTGTCGCGTTTTCATCGTGTGCATCTTTATTTATTTTATATAATAAGATTAGAGACGTATATACATATTAATGGGTGTAGGTGTGATATTTATTGGTCAATGGTGATATTAATAGATATTATTTATTAATTTCTGTTACCTTATATAGCGAATTACAGATATATATATGTCATTTGATTTCATTTCAAAAATATTAGCGGATCGAAGTCTACGTGCAGTTAGGGCTACTTTATAGTGCATGTGAATATTGCATGTTTACATACATCATAATTAGGTATTCCTTTCCCTTTCGAGCAGCGGTAAGTTTCATATCCTAAAAGAAATTCAAAAAATATTATGTTTTTAGCATTAATGATTCATTTTGTGGTTTTTTTCACACAATTTTATTTTAATTGCATTCAGTGAAAGGCAGTAAACGAATTGAAATGTGTTGATTCAATTCCTCTATCGGTCGGTTGTCTCGACTATAAGCATCCTAGTTTGGTGTGTGTTTGCATCACGTCAAGACGACATTTACTTACTGGTACGTTTTACTCAATAGTCAATACTCTTGGTTGTTTAATATAAGTAAAAAAAAAAAAACGTGGAAGAAAGAAACGAGAATTTGTCAAACTACATCAGAAAATGCAAACATACTACTTAAAAATATATTAACAGTATATTTTCTTTTCTTTTTTTTTTCTCGAAAAAAAGCTAATCGAAAAACTATTTTCTGGCCTCATCATATTTCTTCCACTTAACTAAAATGAAGCATTAACTTCAGAGAAGTATGCGTCCTTTAGATATGAGCTATGTTGTTTAATACTCCATTTGTATTATTACTCACATAAAACAATAATTTATTATGTAAATAAAACTAATTCAACAAATCACAAAAATACTGCAAAATTCAAATGGTCACAAAAAATAAAACATGTATCATCTCATTTATATATTTGGCATAATCATGCATCATTATGTAAATAAATATTTACCTCGCCTTGCCTAAAAACTTTATATAACATAATTATCATCAGCTGGATTATAAAACAATTTGACGAATAAACAACAAACAAAAGCTTTTGTTAGCAAAAACAAACAAAAGCAAAATAAAAGAAAACTCTAAGCAAAATTTAAGCAACCAATCGAAACAAACTTGATTTTTAGATTCATATGAGAAATATTAAAAAAACAGAAAATGGTCCTTAATTACCAGTTATACCAAATAATGTAAAGAATATCTAACTTTATTTAATTCTTTGATGCATATATTAAAAATATAAACAATCATAAATTAGAGTAAACTCATTCACCAAAATTAATAGTAAAATGAGTGAAGGATTAGTCAACCTAGTAAATAAGTTTTCGTAATAGTGTATAATCTTTATAGGTGGCATATTAACTTTAGAAACAATTAGGGAAAAAAATTTAAGCAACAGCTTGCATTCAATAAAAATAAAATAATATGGACAAATTAAAATTCCAAAACTAGGGAGTAGAGTAAGAGACTTTAAGAAAAAAAACTCCACAACTTTTCGAACTTTCTTTTATCTTTTTGTAATGACAATTATTATTTTTAGCATTCTGATCAGAGTTGCAACTTACACCACATGCAAGTAATTTTTCGTGCATAGGCCTAATTATTGGGCCTAGAGATAGAACTTTAGTGGGCATATATATTACGGAAATTTCATTTCGGCTGAATTAATGGTGAAATATTACTAACTTATTTTAAAAGTTATTACGTCATTTATTTTTGTTTATTACTCTAGTAGTCCAAACTTATTTGTAATGGGTAAAAAAGCACGTCCAAACTGATTTTTTATACTAATTAATTATTTAAAATGTTTTGGAAAGAAAAATCAGTTTTTTTTTTTTATCAAAGAAAAATCAGTTATATGGAGTATATAGAAACATTTCTATGGAAAACAAAAAAGAAGAATTTATGGTGACATTCGTTTTTCCGAATTAGTTAATTAGAAGCTGTAAAAAAAAGAAGAGAATTAAGTAATTAGAAGGAAAAAAAGAAAAGAAATTGTTTTAATAAAAGTTTAGGAGAGGGTAACAAGTCTTTTTTGCGCTTTTTTCCCACCAAAACTAAATGATTTCAATGGATCCAAAGCAAAATTATACAGTAATAAAATTTAATAAATAACGAAAATAAAATAAAATGGCATTATTTTCGCATTGGTGGCGTTGATAATGAGATGTGATTGTCCAAGGAGGTGGGAAGCGCCGTGATTGCAGAATAAGCAAAGGATTAAAGAAGAAGAAGAAGATTTGCTGAAATAGCAAAAAAGACTTGAAGGAAAAAAAATGCAAGAAATCTATTGAAGCTGCTCTCTGCTTTTTCATTGGATCTGTAAGTGAATGTTTTTCTCGAATTCGAATCCTGGGTTTTCGTTTTGGGATTGAAATTTCTTCGAAAAAATGTTTTTTTTTTTTTTTAACTTTTTGGGGTAATATTCTTTGGAGGAGGAGAACATGCTTTGTTAGCGTTTCTGTCTCACTTCTCTTTGCTTCAAATTCTCTTCTTTCGATGATTTTAACTACTCAGTGAGCTGCTTAATTGTTTGTTCTTTCTGGGTTTGTTTAAAGGAAGGAAATTTAATTGAATTCGAAATGTTTCAGGTTTTGTGAAATTTGTTTCTAGAGATTTGGGGGAAAATGGAGGACTCGAGCTCTATCGATTCGATTTTGGAATTTTTGCGGAGAAATAGTTTCATGAGAGCCGAAGCTGCGTTGATTAGTGAGCTTAGTTTAAATGGAAGTCTTCAAAAGCTCGACTTTGAGAGTAATGGCAACAGCAAGTTGTTGGATAAGAAGAAGCAAGCAGGCAGTAGCCGAGCATTGGGTCTTAAAGACGACAGTTACGTTTCTGATGAATTGGTTGTGAAAGAGATACAATGTGGAGCTGACAATAACTTACATGAGAGTAATCATATGAATGATGTTTCTGTCCAGACACAAAGTGGCTCTGGTGGTAATGCAGCAGATTTCTGGGAGGATAGATTCACGTTTTCTGAAGCTTTAGTGGATACCGAGCTCGATTTACCCCCTTGGAACCATACTTCTGCTGATGTTATAGCTGACTCTGAGGTGTACAGTATCGATCCGAGTAAACAAGGCTTTGCGAATCCACAGAGATCGAATCATAAAAAGGTTTCTAAAACCGGTAAAAGCGATAAAGTGGTTGTGGAAGACATCTTCTCTCCTTTTGAGAAGATACGGACCGGAAGCTCTAGCCAAGTATCCGAGTATAACCATGGCAAAGCATGTCAATCTCTGGAAGTTGATAATAAGGTTGGTACCTCTGCGATACAAGAAGGATTTATCACCACATCATGGCCAAGAAGCGCAGAGAGCATTGGTGCTTCATCAGACAATTGGAAGGACTGCTCTGTTACAACTGTTTATCCATTGTCCATGGGAAGCACAAGCACGTCAACAAAAGATATTGGTGTACCAAATTTAGACAAGAGGCAAGGAAAGAAAAAGGTTGGTGCGAGTGACTCCAAGATTGGTATTAAGGAGCAGGAAAATGATGTTGCAACATCTCTATACCTTGGAAAGTCACAGTCTGGCTATGAACATAAGAATCTAAGCAGCTTAGCATTTACGCTGCCCCATGATGGTCAGAGAGAAGACTTACCAAGGCTGCCACATGTAAAAATCAAGTCAGAGGATAAATCGATGAACTTTACTTGGGAAGAAAAACATGAGCGAGACATTTTGGAGGAGAAGCCAATTAATACTGAGAATGGTTTCCTTATAGGCTCTTATCTAGATGTTCCTATTGGACAAGAAATCAATTCATCAGGTTAGTTAACATCAGGATGGTTACACCTTTTTTCCTTTCTTTCTTGTAATGTATATCTTACTTTGTTTCGTATCTTCAGAAGATGGAGTCCAAGTTTAATTCCCATTCTGATGGTGTCATAGGTGGCAAAATACCTGGTGGAGGAAACTGGTTGTCTGTAAGTCAGGGACTAGCAGAAGATGCATCTGACTTGATTTTTGGCTTTGGCAATGGATTAGATGATCTCACTGAACATTCAAATGAGTATTGGGACTCTGATGAATATGACGACGATGATGATGTTGGTTACATAAGGCAAACAATTGAGGATGAGGCTTGGTTTTTAGGTCACGAAGTCGACTATCCTAGCGAAAATGAAAAAGGCTCAGAGCACGGAAGTGTTCCTGATACACAGGACAAAAGTCAAACCAAGAATGATGATGATCATTCATTTGCCGAGGAGGATTCTTATTTCTCAGGTGAGCAATATGTGCTAGCAAAAGGCGTTGAGCCAGTTACCGCTTCAGATGATCCGATGGCTCTCTCAGTGACTGAAACATACAGCAGGACCAAGGAACCTGATTTGGTTGCTCGATATGACGGGGAATTGATGGATGCAACAGAGCTAAGTTTGATGCGCGCTGAGCCTGTATGGCAGGGACTTGTCACCCATGAAAATGATCTAATTTTATTGGACAACGCGAAAGTTGAGGATAACTGTGGTAGATTGTGTCCAAAGGATATCCGGACAGCAGATGATCGAAATGCTGCAGTTAGGTCAATTGGTGTAGGAGTCAGCGATGATGTTGTTGATAATGGGAGTTTAGTTCCTGATTTTTTTCCTGGAGAATGTAGTGAATGGGATCTGGAACTCCTTCCTCATCGCCAAGTTGGAGTTGCTGGTATCAAGCCTCCACCTGGTAAAGGTGCAAGTATGCAGCTAAAAAGTTTTGCAAATGGTGGTTTCTCCTTTCCCTCTCCAGTACCTGATGGACAGATGTCTCATGAAGATTCTACAAACCCTGGATGGTCAAACCATTGCAATGCTGCTGTGAGAAATGAAAGTGATGGATCAAAGGGGCTAATTGAGCCCAATAGTATGCTTGTTGCTTCGACAAAAAGACGCAGCAGCTCTTCTTCTGAAAGAACTTCAAGAGATATGGATGGTGAGAAGGTTGCAACTTCAAGAAATTCTTCCCCATCCGCACTCTCCCACAGTTCTTATACTGGTAGAGAGCATTGCAAGGAAGAAGATGAGGAAGAAACTAGTCATGGGCCGGAAGATGATCTTGGGACCTCGTTTGAGGATGAAGATGCAATCGTGGTCCAAGAGCAAGTGAGACAGATTAAAGCCCAAGAGCAAGATTTTGAGACCTTCAACCTGAAGATTGTTCACAGGAAAAACAGGTATTTTTCCTTGCAATCATCTTGGCTTATCTGTGTATTATGTTTTTAATGATAGTTGGTGCGCAATTTATTCAAGAGGGGGATACAGTGTATCCCAATTCTTATCCCACTTCTTATGAACATTCACGAATTTATTTGTTTCTTCTATTTTTGTTTTGTGCCCAGGACTGGTTTTGAGGAGGATAAAAACTTCCATGTGGTTTTAAATTCTGTCATAGCTGGTCGTTACCATGTCACTGAGCATCTTGGATCAGCAGCTTTTAGCAAAGCAATACAAGCTCATGACCTCCACACAGGCATTGATGTCTGTGTAAAGATCATTAAGAACAACAAAGACTTTTTTGACCAGAGCCTTGATGAAATCAAACTTCTCAAGTATGTCAACCAGCATGATCCCGCTGACAAGTACCATATCCTTCGACTGTATGACTATTTCTACTTCCGGGTAAGTAGATGCATGAATTATGTCTTCATTCTTTTCTGTCATTTTAATTATGACGCTTTTAGAAGCAATTGTTTTTTCTACATCTTCTTTTCATCATCGGTTAGATATTCCTGATGAATTTGGATAATTTACTGCAGCTTATGTTCAATTTTTTGTTGATGAGATTCAATGAAGAATGTGTGACTTTGGTCTGCCTCTTATGCAACTGACTGACTGAAATTAATTTGAATCTCTATTTTGCAGGAGCACCTGTTAATAGTATGCGAACTTCTCAAGGCAAACTTGTATGAGTTCCAAAAATTTAATAGGGAATCAGGTGGAGAGGTTTATTTTACAATGCCAAGATTGCAGGTTAGCCAACATCCTTACTACTTACAAGGTCTATGTATGTTTTCGCTGCTCTCTCATTTTCTTCAAAATCAAAATCTTGTGCAGTCAATTACTATCCAGTGCTTGGAAGCATTGAAGTTTCTGCATGGTCTCGGCCTTATACACTGCGACTTAAAACCTGAAAACATACTTATCAAAAGCTACAGCAGATGTGAAATCAAAGTCATTGATCTGGGAAGTAGCTGTTTTGAGACGGATCATCTTTGCTCCTATGTCCAGTCTAGATCCTACCGTGCTCCGGAGGTCATCCTTGGGCTTCCATACGATAAAAAGATAGACATTTGGTCACTTGGCTGCATTTTGGCAGAACTGTGTACCGGCAATGTAAGTTTTAGCATCAATAAAACCTGTTGAAACCAATATTACAATAATCCACTAATCTAGCTAGGAGTACTGACTGTAATCTGGATCTGCTTTTCCAGGTTCTTTTTCAAAATGATTCTCTGGCTACTTTGCTTGCAAGGGTCATCGGTATAATCGGATCCATTGACCAACGAATGCTTGCCAAAGGACCTGATACATGCAAGTACTTCACCAAAAATAATTTATTATATGAGAGGAACCAGGTATATATTGGAAAAAAAAAATCCAAAAAAAATCTTACTAATAGTGCAGCTTCCTGCTATTAATGAAGCAATGGGTTTCGGAATGGTATTTAATAAGTTTGTGTTCCAAATATTTCAGGAGAGTAACAATTTGGAATACATAATACCAAAAAAGTCATCTCTAAGACGTAGACTGCCAATGGGTGACCAAGGCTTCATAGACTTTGTGGGACACTTGCTCCAAGTTGATCCAAAGAAACGCCCCTCTGCATCTGAAGCACTTAAGCATCCATGGTTAACTTTTCCCTACGAACCCATATCACCCTGATTCTCCCGGTGCAACAAAAGAAGAAATGGTCTGTGTGATTATTTGACATCTTCGTGATCTCAAACTCCAGAATGGTCGAGAGCTAGTCAAGGAAGAAGACGAATGGTTTGTTGTGTTTCCCCCTTTGTTTATGTTGAATTACTCTTCTGAGAGGAAAATCTTTCAGACCTTGTTGTATATTAATTTGATGTGTGACTATTTGCTCACTTGGTCTTAAGCATTTTTTGGTTTATTGGTAGTTTGTGAAATATAGTCCTTTCTTCAAATTTTGACTTTTGCCAAATGCTTTGGGTACTTTTGATTATAAGTATATGCAGTGTGTGTCATTGATTCAGTTAACCACAAATACTATTTATCAAGACTCAAAAAGAGTAGAGAAATTACTCTTTTAGTTTATAAGATACCATCAATATAAATATAATGCCAAGAAAAACAAAACAAAAAGTTCTTAATGGTCTATATAAGAAAACCTTATTGCCAAGAACATGATTAGTCCAGAGAAGACTTACCCTAACAGACAATATTTCTCTTGTGTTCCACAAGGCGTTTCCAATACTTGGTGATATCCTCCAAGGACATTTTAGCAGTCTTCGCTTCACCACCACTAACCGATGCAGCAGCGGCTATATGCGCGATACGGCTAGGAAGCCCGTCGATCTCTTTCAGTACCTGAATGATATGTGTGATGAGTCTGTCTGCAAGGCCTCGGCTAAAGTCTTCTCTGATCACAACTCTGAGGACAGCAATGTGCTGTGCATCTGCAGGCATAGTGTAAGCCGGTATGATCCATCCGAATTTTCTTAGATGCTCTGCGATCTCAAACACAGTGTGTTTGCTACTATCTTTGAGACAGAATGCCACTAGTGGCACACCAATATCTTTAGACAGAATGTTGAATTTCCCTGTCATCTCTATTCCTTCTCTTAACCTCCTCGCGTTGTCCATGCAGTTTTCCATGATGTTCTTGTATCCCTTTTTCAATAGCCAAAAAAGATTTCATTAGCTGGTTTCAAAGATGAATCTGTAAAGAAGATATATAAGAGAACAAGTACCTCAAAGCCTAGTCGGATAAACTGATAGTACTGAGCAATGATTTGGCTTGACCCTGCATTAAAAGATATGAGTTTCGCTTAACGAAAAAGCGGTAATGAAGGGATTAAGCAAGCCAGTGGTTATACAAAACCTTTAGAGAAGTTAAGAGTGAAAGTTGGTTGATCAGCTCCTAAGTAGTTGATGTGAAAGACAAGTTCCTCTGGCAAATCCTCTTTGGTTCTCCAGACAATCCAACCAACTCCTGCATACACAAGTCCATACTTATGACCACTGACATTGATGCTCTTAACCCATGGAAGTCTAAAGTCCCATTCAAGATCCGGGTAGAGAAAAGGAGCAATGAATCCTCCACTAGCTGCATCAACATGAATTGGAGTTTCCCAACCAGTCTCTGTGTTTTTCTCAGCTAAGAGATCGTTCAGTAGCTTCACATCCTCAAACTCTCCAGTAAGTGTGGATCCAAGAATCGCTGCAACGCAGATTGTGTTCTCATCCACCATCCCTACAGCTTTAGCTGGATCCATCACGTAATAGTCTTCACTTAGTTTCACTTCTTTGAGCTCTACCTCAAAGTACCTTGCAAACTTCTCCCAGCAAACCTGCCTCAGATAAATACACAAGTTTGAAAAATGTATTTGATATTCGAAAGCAAATGTGATGGTTAAGTTATATATTTAGACCTGAACATTAGCTCCAGTTACAATGTTAGGCTTATCAGTAGATAAACCTTGAGCTCTTCTCCTCTGTTGCCATTTTCTTTTGAAAGCTAAACCAGCAAGCATTATAGCTTCCGATGAACCAACAGTTCCGCAACCAATAGCAGCTTCGTCTTCTCCAACGGGAGCATGGAACAAGTTAGCTATCATATTCACACACCGGTTCTGATCAAAACAAACATGTGTATTACAATTTGATGATAATTTAGAATGTAATTCACAAGCAGATAATAGAACCTGGAGCTCGGTAGTGACTGGATATTCATCCATGTCAACATAGTTCTTATTGACAGAATCCATGATGAGTTTGTCACACTCAGGTTCCATCCAAGTGGTGACAAAGGAAGCTAAGTTAAGCCTAGGATTGCCATCAAGCATCAACTCATCATTGATCACTTGATAAGCAGCATCTTTGGGCATGGAATTGTCTGGCATCTTGAACCTGTTTTCGAAACGTATACATAACTATATGCATCATAACATAAACGAAAAAAAACATGAAATTGAATCAAGAAAAAGAGAAAGAACCTGGGAACAACAGCACGGACATATCTGGAAGCGAAAGTGGAATGCAAATGCTCTTCGGAGTCAGAGTTTGTAGCGAGCACCATTGTTTTTAGAGTTATGCTGATATGTTGAACACAAGAGGAATAAAAGATATCAGAACAAATATAAAGAAAGTAAAACTCTGTTCACTAATTTAAGACATTCATGTAACTAACTCCTCCTTTTGTTTTTTTGTCCCCCTTGACTCTCTCTTCCCCTTGAATTGGGCTTTGGTACACCAATTTGTATTTATTCAACAAATTATTGTAGAACAATAATCTCAATTATAGAATATGAAGTTACTGAGGTGATATTAGAATTGATCTTGTTAAAAACCTGAAGGTGTATAGTTGTCTAACCTTGTAAAGCCGGATCAGGAATTAAGAGCTGCGGCACTTGCTAGTTGGCTACTTCCTTCAAACGTTGGGAATTAGATCAAAGCATCTATATAAACACACATTACGTATGTTACTCAAGAGATAAACATGATACTATGAATGAAGATATACATGAGCCTAAAAAGATATATACGAACTATATTATATAAAACCATAAATTCCGCCATTGAAGAGGGTACGGAAGTTATCTAGACAAAACAAAACAAACAAAAAAAATCATAGTAGCCGGAAATTATCGGTTTAAAATTTTAACTGAAATTGTCTTAAATAATAATTTGAAAAAAAAAAGAAAAAAAAATCGAAAACAGAGGTACTACACTTGTATAAGATGAAGAAGAGAAGCATTTTTTAAAAGAGTCATTCATTGAAGAATCCAGTACGAATATAGATAGTCTCATCTCTCCGGAAGTTATAAAACTCTCACAGTATTACGCACCACCCAAAAAAAATATTGCATAAACGGAGAGCCCTCACAGAGTCAGAAAATCTTTAACATACATACACGAACCCCAATAGCTGCTACAAAGAGCCTCTCTCTCACCAAAATCCCAAATTCAATATCTCCGGGAAATAAAGGAAGACGCTGCTACTCCGGAGGGATCATGATGACCCCTCATACTGTTCCTTCACGGCTCTTGCTGCGGCACTGTACCATCCCGCTGCTGCCATTGCACCTGGGTCTGGAACTGTTGCAAGAATCTCTGCAGATACATAGCTTGATCTCCCAGCCTGTGTGTTCCACAATAGTCTCACCCGTCAAATCAAAATGAAAAGCATTCAACTTAGTAAAAGCAGAGGCAAATGGCTCACCTGTGCTTGCATCTGTATGGTTGATTCCGCTCCTGCAGTTGCTGCTTCAGCTGACAGAATAAAAGCCGATATTGGGTCCTCTCCAGCACTTAGCTTCTGTTCTTATCAAAAGCAAAACTTATTAGTACTAGCTACAGTGTGCAAAATAAAAGTAAAAGCCGCGCTTTTGTCACCTCCTCAAGAACTTGTGAAGCTGGGATGAGCGCATCTAGCATTGTCCTGTAGCCTGCTGATGCTCCACCATATTTGCTGACCGAAGAGATCGATGACTTGAGTGCTTCAGACCCTGATGATTCAAGAGAAGGCTGAGTCAAAAATAAGTATGTGACCCTTGGAATACTAATACCACATTCAAGAAGCATTATCTCACATTGTTTGGGCGTGACTCCTGACTGAGCATTAGCTTTTAGCTCCGCGTATGCTGCCTTGCAGAAGAGATTGTATCTGTTTTCACAAGAGATACCATAATGTCTTTATCAATGAAAGCCAAAAGCATCACCCAGACTATATATGGAAGAAAATGTGAATTATGAGTTACAGTATTCCGCTTGTGCCCCCCATGGCTCTTCTGATTGATGAACCAATCTCATTCACTGTTTCCGCAGCATCGTTGAGTGGATAACTAGAAACAAAAAAAGGTTTACATTTTTGTCAAGAACCTATGTGAAGAACTCAACACAAAGAGCAAGACAATAGAGGTATATAAGGGAGTAAGAGTAACAAATAGACTCACTAGTGCTTCATGTCCTCCAGAATAGCTGTTGCACCTCTGTACATCTACAAAATTAATGCAATCCCATGTGTAAGATATATGAAATGCGCAAGACAAAAAGCATGCTCTAAAAATAGGACTTACTGTTGACCCACAATCACCATCGCCTACTTTTCCATCCCAGTCGTTCAAAGTATCCTTTAGGCTGATGATCACAGTTGCTGCTGCTTGAATAGCAGCCTCGAGAATTTGACCTTGTTGACTCAGCTCTTGAGGTCGGCTTTGAGACTGGCGTTGCCAAGTTATCATGAAATTTACCAAAAACATTGATCATCAAGCCTTGAAACCCTTCTAAACAAGCTAACTTTATCAAATTTTGCAATGCATACCTTTGCACTTTTTGTTGATCGAGAAGGAGGAACAGGAACAGGAATCTTCGCAGGTGGCCGGTTGCCTGCAATGCAGAACACAGATTTTGGATCAAAGACTAGGTCCCAAAGAAAATTTATGGAAATACAAACAGGTAACAACATCTCACGGACCATCAGTGCCAACAGGCCAATTTGGAGCCTTAGTTGGAGCATCCAATCGGTCTAAGATTGACTGGTCAGCTTTCATGATTGAAATTGAGAATCCTAAAAAAGGAAGCACCATCAGCATAACAATAGGAGTTTGTAACACTTAACTAAATCAAGGAGACTACTGAAATTCACCTGCCATATCAAGAGAAGTCATAAAAAATCCTGTATACACCCTATCAACAGCAAGTCCAAATTCCAACTGCAATTTAGGGACTGCTTTTCCAGCAGCAATCATAAGTTCCATTAAAGGGGTGCCCCCTAAGCTGCAAAGATTAAAAAGGACAAACTAAGCTCTCACCTAACAAACAAATACACAGAAATCACCAACTCTTTGACCCATAAGAAGATGCATCACATAGGCTTACCCGTTAACCATGAGAACCACTCTGTTACCACGTGTAATTGGAACATAATTGGTCTCCTGCAGAAATGGAAGAACAATTAGAAATAATGCATAAGTTGATAGACAAAATATATAGAGGATTTTTCTTCCAAGATAGTAAGTTAATAATCAACATGGGAACAAGCGTATATGACTACAGGACAAGAAAGTACAATAAATACAACACAGATTAAGCACATACAGGACTAAGTATCTGCTGAAGAACATGTGAAACCACCACATCCACAGGTTGAACGTCAACTACAGCTGCACCAGGTTCTCCATGCTGAGAGAAAAAGTTGAAATGGGTACTAAAAAGTCAAGGTACGAACCAAAACACTAGAACAAAATGGATGTTCATGCAAACTTGGAAGGAAGAAGTAAAAAATAACTTACAATACCAAGCCCGAGTTCCATCTTCTCTGGGCCCAGACGATCTGATGTAACCTGCCCAGGAAGCGTACAAACAGATAATGCAACACCCATGGTACCAACCATCTCCGACGCACATTGAGCCTCAGCCGCAACTTTTTCTAGAGAAAGACCAGCAGCTGCTGCTGCGCCAGCAACCTATACTTAACCAAGTAGAAACAAATTAAAAAACTGATGCTTGAAGCTTTCATCTCAGAACTTCCTAATGATATTTCTAAGCTTGTTCAAACTAAGCTAAGCTTAACAAAACAAATCACAATTCCCAAAGCAGCCCAAGGTTATAGACATCACAGTTTGAGAAGATATAGTAACAGAAATGAGATCAGCAGACAGCAAATGAATATGAAACACAGTACTTTAGATTGCGGTTAGAGAATGAAAGGAAAGGGAGAGGGAACCTTATGGACAAGAACTGTTCCTGCTAATCCTCTGCGTCCAGCGATACCACGTGGCGGGGGTAAAGCGCAATCCTCTCCAACAATCACAGTCTACAAAGGACATCCTGTCATTTTGTCTTGCAAAGATCTTAACTGTGAAAGGCAATAACGAGCAGTACCTCTACTTTGTAACCTTCAGATTTTGCTTGCTCAGCAGCCAAACCAAAGTTCAAGCGATCACCCGTATAGTTCTGTAAAGAGAGTTGATAGAGAAACTAGATTAAGCAAAAACTTAAAGACAAGAATCTATAGTTTCTTGGATATATTGACACTGCATGTATGCAGCTCTCTTTCCCACTCTGACTACCTTGACGATCAATAGACATCCCTGAGTACCAGTTACAGCTCGAATTCCCTGGAATTGGACAGAATTTCATCATTCACTCTAAATACACAGAAGAAACACGAGAGAAAAGCTCGTTTGGAAGACTTACAGCGAGGATAGAATCAACTGGTGGCGAGGCAAAGACATCTCCGCAGATAGCTGCTGTTAGCATTCCTTCTCCAACGTACCCAGCATGTGCTGGCTCATGCCCACTGCCTCCACCTGCATGAAACATAAGGCATTGCTTAAGAGTGTTTTTAAACCTTAAACCAACCAACACAATATGAAGTCACAAAACTCCTACCTGATATTACGGCAACCTTGTCATATTTCTCAGCCGAGACATCAGCTCTTAGTACCACCTTAACCTCAGGAAAGCCATCCAAATACTGGAGTCCAGGATAAGTCTCAACAAGACCCTCGATGAACTCAGTCACAACATCTGCAAAACGAGACCAGTATGTATTCCATTCTCTAACTACAAAAACCCCCAAACCGCTAGTTCTATTTCAAGAAGACGTAACTTGCAATTCCTTATAGAAATTATACCCTAAACCATGAAAATCATGTTCGATTCTGTCATCGAGTTTGAACATGCAACGAAAAACACAGTGACGGAGCAACATTTCGAGGATCGCTAACAAAATTGAAAGGGAAAAAGGCGGACAATAGACCAAGACGAATTTCAAGAACAATAAACACGCAATGCAAAGAACATCGCAAACAGTAACAACAATCGGGATTATAAACATAGGTCAACAGTTCGCGAGAGCATTCACAATCCTCATCGACCTAATCTTCGCCGGAAAAACGAAACAACACCACCGAATAGAACAGAGAGCTCACGAAGCGAGAAACGCAACAAAAAAAAAAAACAAAAAATGGAGAACGAAGACGAAGAAGCACGAACCGTTGGGGTTGTTGATGAATTTCTTTGCCGCGTAAACCATTATTGTGAGTATTAATCGATCAAAAACCTGAGAATCGGAGAATCTCGCATGAAAGAGGAGGAAGATTGAAGAGAAAAGGTTTAAGGCAATCCAAAAAGGAGAAGAAATGAGAGTCAACAAATAAGAGCAACGCGTGAGAGAGAGAGAGAGAGAAGAAGAAAGAAGAAAGAAGCGAGGAGGAATAGTTTGTTCCGTACGAGATTACCCAAAGTTAAATAAATGGCAGTTGCACAAATAAATATGGCCCAGGCCCAATCTTATCTGGATAAGATATTATAATGGCAAATCTGTAAATTACCCTATTGGCATAGATTAATTACCTAATTAGAGACTCCAAATGGGTGACTGTGTGATGAACACGTGATACGGTACGTTGTCGTGTGCCAGGCACGAGCCTGTGCCGTGTTGCTTGTGTTTGCATTTGCTGATGTCACACTGTTATGTGATAAATTAAAAAGTAATTGTATATATATATAACTTTTTTTTTTTTTTAAACTTTTGCATATATATTTGCATTTTAATTGTGTACTAGATAACCGATCCGCATCATATGCGGGTATGAATTTTTTTATAATAGTATTAATGTTTATTAATGTGATTTTATCATCTATATAAAATTAAACATATATAGTTATTAGTTTATATGCAACTAATGAAATAATATGTATTAGAAAAAAATAGATGTTTCGACAAATAAAGAAGATAACTATATTTCAAAAAAAAAATATGAAACCAAATGAAATGATTATTTCTTTTACTTCCTAGGTAATGCACATGAGATTGATAAATGTCCCTACAACATAGAAGCATTAACATTGTGGAATAGCCCGTTAGGAGAAGAAGAAGACTACAAAGTCCTATGATATCAAGCATGAACCGAAATCGAGACCGATGCATACGGAACTAATCGTAACTTGAACAATGATGTTGAATAAATATTGAGAAATGAGATAATACGTAGGAGATATGAATCATATGAAATATAGTAATAATTTAGTGAATTACAAACTTCTTACTTAGCAAGTCGAATGTACGTAGTCGAATATAAAAAAATCATAAATATGCCGACAAAAAAATAATATAGATATTGTATTTATGAATTCGAATATACGGAGGTTAATTAGTTAGATGTTGAAACAACTAACATGTAGATAAAGTATGATATAAATCATAATGAATAATAGAAGGCAAAATGATTATATAAAATATATGGCACTCTTGCTACTTTAAAAATCAAATGCAATTAAATAATACTGATTCAATGATTTAAATACCATATCATATTTCATTCAAAGACATGTCATAATTTTAAACCAACTAAATTAAAATATTTAACTTATTAAATAATAATAATTTTCTCTTTTAACACGAAGAGAATTTCTCTAAAACTCTAGGAAAATTTTATCTTTAATCTTTCGGAAATCATGTACATCACTAAAAAAAAAAACTACACAAATTTATGAGTTTTAGAACAACTCTTGAACTAATCAACAATAAAGTTAAATAATAACATTTTAATAAATCATAACATGATTATTTGAATCAAATGTAAGAATCTTAATTTTTCACTTTCTACAAATAATATAAAAACATTTTAAATAAGAAAAACACAATATTTTTATTTGGACACAATTTTTCTCGCCATTAATATATCTGAAAAAAATAAGTTGAAAAGAATTAAATTTTGAGATTGAGTTACAAATTAAACAACAAATCAAAACAAAACTTAAGATGCAAAGTAGCATGGGTTCCTCTGGAAATGATTAACTGAAGATCAATTATGAAATAAAATTAAATGCATTGACTATAGTATAATATATAGCTATATAGTAAAAGTTGGAGCAAAATAATAATATAATCAAGCAATAACAAAACTATAGTAGTTTGAATCAATAAAAACTATTCCAATTATAGAAAAACCCATGAAAAGTAAACATTAAATGTATGAAAATCGCTAATGAACAAAAGTTATGATTGAAATGGGTGAGAAGAATGACAAGATATATATAAGGGGTTGAGTGTAGAGAGTTTTCAAATTATATCAGAATAAAAAGATTGTATTTGATTTAAAATCATCTTAAAAATAAGTAAGTTAGTAACTGAAACAAATGAAAAAAAGAAACAGGATCCGAAAGAATTATATTGAGGTATATTGATTTGTATTTTTTAATATGAATTTAAATTTTGAAAAGTTTAGATCCATGAAATATTTGCCTATGCAACGAAATATAAGTAGTTTAGGAAATCTTGGAGGATCATTATTTGTTTTAGCATAATCTTGGAGGATCGTATTATGAGGATAAAAATATTCTAGTTTGTTTATAACTAATCAAACGTTTAAAATACTTATTTAATGGAAACAAATATATCTTTCTTTTTTTTTGTCATAGGAAACAAATGTTTTTTCAAACTTATTTAATTGTAATGAATATGTAGTGATAAGATTTAAATATATATTTTGCATAATTATATTTAATGAAAATAATAATCTTGCCGTAGGTTTAGAAAATAAAGGAGCCAAACCTTTTTGCCGTCTCCTCTCTCTGTAAAAAATCCACCGTTGAAGAAGCCGTGATTCGATCTAGAAGTGAATAGATTCGATCTGGAGATTGTATTTATGTTATCGGCATTACGAACGATTCGAGGGGGTAAAAATTCGATGGAATTGGAATTAGAGCTTATGGTTGAAACTAAATCGGAATTGCTTGATATGTGTCAAGAGTTTAATCCTAAAGATATAATCGATAGAGATGGGATTGCAGCTGTGATTGAAGATTTGGGTTTGGAGCTCCTAAAATAACAATCTCTTGGAACAAGAAAGGTTTGTCTCAAAAATCTCACTTTTTTAGCTTTGAATCAAAATCGTGAATAATTTAGATAGCTATAATCGTGAGATTTTTTTTTGTTTTCATTTTTTTTGTTTGATATTTCTTATTTTATTTAGTCCAAATTTAATCTATGTCATGTTTTTCCACAAACTATGTCATAATTTTATAAGGTCACGTTATAGTTTTGAACCAATGAAATTAAAATAAATAAGGAAAACTAATAAAAGTATTTGTTTTTTAATAGGAAGGAGATATATTTGCATTTTAATTATTGCATTCGGAATAATCGTATGACTGTATGGATATTCTATTTTTTTTTATATAATTCTAAGTTTGAAGTCACCATTAGGATTCATTGAATTTTGTAGTTTGCTTTCCGATATTTCCATTGACTCGTCCTTCTATTCTATGTATCTATTCTGTAATTCTTTTCTTGAGAAAAAAAAAATATATAAATATATTCTGTAATTCTTTCTATCCTAATTTATAATCAAACCTTACCCAAAGCTAAATTTCCATGTCGATTCGCTCTCGATAATTCGTCTTTGTATTTCTAAAGTTCCTAAGACTCTGTTCCTGCATATTTTACATTAGTTTATCATTTTCATTTTTTTCCGTTTCTGTCGGTCCGTTTTTTTTTCCTAATTTGGTCGTACGTTTATATTTTAAATTTTAAATTAATTACATTATTTAAAACTTTCATGCAAAGTTATCTTTCTACGAGTAATATTTTCATACTTATATGTATATGCAGTTATGTACATACAAAGATTTGGTAATCTATTCAACATTTGTCGAAATCTACGGGGATGTATTCAATCTGACATTTAAATAGATTTGAATTTTAATGAGATTTTACTGATTTTGTGTGAATTTTCTACAATCCCACCTAAAACCATGTGATTTGGCTCTTTGTATTTTTAACAAATAATTTTTTTCAAATCTCTCTTAAATCCATTAAAAACAAATCTTTCGTATGTTTCCAGTAGATTTGAAGGTATTTTTCCAAATCACTAGTTCAATAACACTAGATTTTGATAGAATTTTTTAAATTCATGATCCAATAACATAGGATTTGACAAATCATAACAAATCACTCAAAATACTAGATTGAATATATCCTTTAATAGAATATTATCTTTTTCATATTTGATTCCATTCAAATTTGGTTAATATATATAATAAGATAACCTTCAAGTCAACAAAACCCTTGTTATAAAAAAAAAAAAAAAAAGTCAACAAAACCCTAACTTATCCAACAAACAAAGAGGTCGAGCCTCAAGAGGGAACCTAGGATTAGCCCAAATAGGATTTTGTGTACTATATATATAGTTTATAAAAGCAAAAGCTAAGATTTCATAACGCGTTACACGAAGTTGGAGAAACCTATTAAACCGCTAAGTTTAATTTGTATAATCAAATACACAGTTTATTATCTCAAGCAAAACTAATTTTGTCTCTCTGATGTTGTTACACTGCTCGTGTCCACCAAGAAAGAGCTTATCTTACAATGGCAGGTCATAATGACTATAGGGACATTAACTTGGTTGACATCGTTGCGTCTGTTTTCTACTTTTGGGCCAATACTTTTATTCCATCATGGGCTGGTGATTTGTTTCTCCAAGTTTTTCTCTACGGTGCTCTCTATATTGCGATTTTGTTTGTCTCGTTTCTACCAAAAGTGTTCCGAAAAGTACATGGTATGTTAACTGGTCTTGAGAAGAGGAGGATGGTTGTCCAATTTGTCTTGAAGACCTCAATGGAATTTTTTTTGCTAAAAACCTGAGTGAAAATTATGTATGAAGAGTTTGCAATCATAATATTCACCGTAAATGTATTGATATGTGGCTATTGAAGAGTTTGGTTTGTACGGTTGTACCATGTGTCGTGGTTTGGTGACTAACTATGTATGAGTTAATTAATCCTGTCTTTTATTCTTGATTTTTCATACATCTCTACTTCAAATCCTTTTCATTAAAGAAAGTTTGTTGGAGGGGGGAAAAAAAAAACTGAACTGTGTAACCAAGTTGAACTGGAAATTAATGTGTGGGTCTAGCAATGAAATCCACAAATAGTGGACTATTGGGCCGTAAAAAGGCCCATAAATTAAAAAATTATTAAGAAAAAAGAAAAGTCTAATACCGGCCGGCACACGCACACGGCGTAGATACGTGTCCGACGCACGAAAAATATCCAGATCATAATTAAATTCTTCCAAGTTCACACGACGAAAAGGATCGATCGAAAAGGAGAGATCTAGAAGAAGAAGAAGAAAATGGCATTGCAGTGGCTGATTCTGTCGTATGTAGTGGCCGCCGAGGTAGCCATCGCCGTCATCTTGACCCTCCCTTACCCTATGATATTGAAGAAACGGATCGTGTCGCTTGTCTCGCTCATACTCCATCCTGCCGCTTCCATCGTCGCCTTCGCTGGATTTCAACTCCTCGGTAATCGCTTCTCTCTTAGTCTCAGATCGCCGAATTTCTCACTCTTTGTTGTTCGGGATTCGATATGGTGTTTATAGTTAGGGTTTCGAGTCTGGGAGTGGTTTTGGTAGCTTATTTTTGTTTTGGTAATTGGTCATGTGTTTCTTTCAGATATTTACTGGAAGAATGAGCATAGGCTAATGTGCTCGTCTGAGGTTTGCACTGCTACAGAGAGGGATCGTTACGAGAAATCAGTAAGTATCATCTGTAATGTAGCTTATGATTGTGCTTTCGTCTTTGATACTAGAGTTTAAGAGCCTATTTTAGTTCGTACTTGATCATATCTGTCTTCTTTGATGAAGATTATAGTATTGTAAAATCAGCAGAGGATTGAGTTTACTTGCTTTGAGATAGTTACTACCAATTGCAGATTTGGTCACAGACTCGCTGGGTTAGTCCCACTGCCTAAATTTTGTCTCCTATTAGCTCGTGTCTATAGCATAATTTAGCAGCTGTTAAGAAGCTAAAAGATGTTGCAAGGAATCTTATTTTGGTGTAAACATCCCGATATCTTTTATTTGATAGACTTGTTAGAATGTATTGGGTCATATTGCACTACTGTTCTTGTGAATATGTTGGTGGTTGATTGTGGTATGAGATTTTACCACTCCAATCGTCTCTGTTTCTGGAAACATCGATCCCAGCCTCTTTAGTTTGCTTGAATCGATTGCACGGGTTCAGTCTCTTTCCCTAAAATGTCTCAGCTCATCTTTTTTACTAGTTTGCTTGTGTTTCAGATATATAAGGCTCAGCGGAATGTGGTTCTGTGCGCGGCTGGAATCCTTCTATACTGGTACATCATCAATAACTATCACACACTGCACACGTCGCACTTATGTATATGACTGATATTCCCTCGTATTCAATGACAGGTGCATCTACCGTATCTGCAAGTACAACAAAGACCTTGAGCGTTTGGAGGAACTAGAGAAGAGATACAAGTCAGAGTAGTAGTCTCCTGGAGTCTCGGAGTTTGGTTCTTCTGTTATAATATTTTACCTCGGCTTGTGAGTAGTCCCAACACCTGAACGAGACCATGATTTATCTCGAGAACATCTTTGCACAGACCTTATCTGTTTTACGTTTGCAACTTTGATTTACTTTTCGAGGAACAACAGGTTCTCTTAAATTTATGTCCACTGTCCAGAATTCACATTGATAGAATTAGCTGTTATGGGAAATTTAAGACAATGCTGAGTAAAAACCGCACTAAATAATCCATGGATTAACTAGGCACGGTACTGCCAGAGCCAAGCCAAGCTTGGTTTTCTAGGCTTTGAAGGTCCAATCCGGTTTCTATAGCCCGATTTTGTTTATGCGAGTCAGAATGGACTGGTTTTGCTCTAATCGGACTGAGCTGGGTTGGAGCACTAATAACTAAAGCCATACCTAGAACGGTCTGAAGAGCTGTACCGCATCGGTCAGACCATTGGGAGCTACGAGGAGATACATCGGTCATGAACCCCCGAATCAAGTAAGGAAACACCATTTTGGAACCAATCTCAAAAGGAGTGGAGGACCAATAAGAAAAGTAACCAGTTACCGATTATTGGGGCCCAAACGATATGGCCCATTTTAACATTTTCTAATCTCAAAATAAATAAAAGAATTAACGATATAATTAAAGAATAACACTGGCAAGTGTACAGTGACACCAAACTGATAAGTTACGTGTCGGTATATGAGAGGTTAAAGCAGTTTCGTTTGCTGTTAAACTTTGTCCGAAAGTGAAAGTATGTGGTCCAATAGAAACACCCATCTCGTGACACAATTTGTTCTACTACTCTATTAAAGTATTAAATAATCAAAACCCAATCGTGAATGGGCACATAATGTTCCCCTAATTTCCCTCTTAGATAATCATTAATTAGATTACGTACGGACCCAAATTTTGATTTTTTTCCTAGAAATTCACAATTTAGTTATTTTTACCCAAAACTCAAAACCACAACTTTGTTACTAAAAACTCAAAACCTAAACTTAGGGGTTTTTGTATACATATATTTTTTACAGAATTTAAATTTACCACAAACAAACCCAAATCTCTGAGATTCAGAAACAAAAAAATGAAAGGTGGATGTCAGAATTTTCAGACCAAGAAAAAAAAAAAAAAAAAGATGCGGCTACTGGTTGGAATATCCTTTAGCATCTCTAACCGCACCTTTTTCAGTTTTTTTCTTTTTCACCTTTAATTTATTTTCGGTTTTAAAAGGATCTTCTTCTCCCTCCTTTCCTCATCGTCTTCTACACCATTCTCTTCCTCCTCTGCACACCTTAATCATCCAAATTCCCCCTTCTCTCTCTTTCTTTCGAATCTACAGAGAGAGAGATACAATTCGAATATATACAGATTCTGTCCCGACAAAACACACACACACCCAAGCTTATTATATTTGTCTGAGACGCGTGATCAATAACAGTTATGGATTCTCGTCGATCGTTAATGTCCGCTTCGGCGGCGAATCTGTGTTTGGTACTGTGTATCTTCGTCACCGTCGTTGTATCGAACGGTGAGCTTCAGAGATTTATAGAGCCGTCGAAAAGCGACGGTTCCGTTAGTTTTATAACCATCGGAGATTGGGGTCGCCGTGGCTCCTTTAATCAGTCTATCGTCGCTTATCAGGTACAAATTCCTTTTTGGAATATTCTATTAAAGATACCATATTTGATATTCTTTTTTTTTGTCCCTCGACGTATTAAATTAACAGTTTAATTATATTCGTTTTTTTGTTTACAGATGGGAAGGATTGGAGAAAAGATTGGTTTAGACTTCGTGGTGTCTACTGGAGATAATTTCTACGACAATGGATTGTTTAGTGAACACGATCCAAATTTCCAACAATCTTTCTCTAATATCTACACTGCTCCTAGTCTCCAGAAACAGTGGTACAGTGGTAATAATTCTCACAAAACCTCGAAACTTTTTGATCAAATTTGTCATTTTTTTGTTTGTTTGTTTTGCTTATCAAATCTCGTAAAAATGCAGTTTTGGGGAACCATGATTACAGAGGTGACTCAGAAGCTCAGCTTAGCTCTGTCCTTCGGGAAATCGATAGCCGTTGGGTTTGTCTTCGATCATTCGTAGTCGACGCAGAGTTAGTCGAGATCTTTTTCGTCGACACGACTCCTTTTGTGAAAGAATACTACACTGAAGAAGATGGTCACACGTATGATTGGCGGGCGGTTCCATCTCGCAACTCTTATGTCAAATCACTCTTACGTGACCTCGAAGGTTCCTTGAAGAGATCTAAAGCGACATGGAAGATTGTCGTTGGTCATCACGCGATTAGAAGCATAGGACATCACGGTGACACTAAAGAGCTTAACGAGGAGCTTCTTCCGATAATGAAAGCGAACGGTGTTGATCTCTACATGAACGGACATGATCATTGTCTTCAACATATAAGTGATGAACACAGTCCTATTCAGTTTCTAACTAGTGGTGCTGGTTCCAAAGCTTGGAGAGGAGATATTAACCCTGTGACCAACAATCCAAAGTCTGTGAGATTCTATTACGATGGTCAAGGCTTCATGTCTGCTCGATTCACTCACTCAGATGCAGAGATTGTCTACTACGATGTCTTCGGTGAGGTTTTGCACAAATGGGTTACTTCTCAACAGACTCTTCATTCCTCTGTTTGAAGTAAAAAGCCTAATAAATTGGATTTCTTCTGTAATTTTGTAACATACATTTTAAGTTTTTTTAAGTCCTATTGCAGGCTAGGTAGGCTTCCTGCTTAGTTTAGCATCCCTATCATCTTTTAGCTATAGCTTATTCCATCACAATAACATATAAATGTACGATCTTTTTTTCCTCGGATTTTGATACAAACTGTAAATGATTCCCCTTAATGGGTAATCTTCTTAATGTTACATAAGTTAGTCATTTGCATTACAGACCAATTTAGTTTAGTACAAAGTGGTACCTTGAATCTACATGGCTCTCAACGTCCCAAAGGAAAGACCCGAAAGTTACAGCCTCCAAGACAAGCCTCTTCATTCCACCAAAGCTGATCCTTATCTGCTCGTCCTTCGATGAATCGACCATGCCATCCGAGGTTATGGCAATCTCAGGCTTACCAAACAATGCCTCGGTGTGCTTCTCGATGATCCCAACTGCTTCTCTTGATCTTATAGTGGCATATCTCTGAAGCGTCTCCCCATCAAACGACATGACATATGTCCTTAACCGAGATGGTTTAATCTCGCTGCCAAAGCCCTTGGGGCTAACTCCACCCGCAAATGAACCTACCTCTGGGTGAGAGGATACAGCCTTCTTTGTCACTTCCTCTGCTTGTTCAACGCTTGTTTTACTTTCATCCAACCCACCCGGAAGGATCTTCATCGTCTTCTCAAGCTGAAACCTTTGGTCCACTCGCTTCAAGAAATATCCATACATCACAGAAGCAGCGTAAACTTGTCCAACTCTGAGTTTGCTTATCTCTGCAACAGAATTCAGGTCACCTATCCTGCTTCCGAGAATTAAGGCTAGATGGTTGTGAATCATCTCATACATCTCGCTAGAGTGAAGCCGCTCAAGCTTATCTGCTTTGGTCGGCCAAGTATCAACCCGACCAGACGGATCTGAAGATGGGCTTACTGATGGTACAAGTGATATGTCAGCTTCCATAAACTTTTGAACCACCAATGCGTACAAAATCTCTTCCAATGTCCTTCTTCTCTCGTTTTCCTTCAACTCCGCGATTCTCCTAAACAACCACAAAACAATTTATTTTTCAGCATCAAACTCCAATCTTTTTTGTCTCTTACACCTAAGTCTCCAAGTATATATAGAAGCTTTAACACTGACTAGTGGACCAACCAATCTGTTAGTGACTGAACACTAACACAACTAATCAAATATTCCTCATGGTACTATCAGTTATCTACACACACAAAAAAAAACTCACATCACATGTCTTTCACTTAATACTTCAAGCAAGATTGTATCAAGAATTAGTTTCAAATTTCCAGGTTCGTGACTCCCATGCATAACTGTATTTAGCAATTTTCATTTCCCGTGTGGTAATACTAATTCCAACCTACTAGTGTTCATAGAGTTGTAGCAAACCTGTAGAGAACGATGTCGGTTCCAGGTACGGAGGAAGCATCCTTGTTCTGTCCCTCAGAGTCACGATCAGTTTGGAGCTGCTCAAGCTGCTGTTCGACAGCTGCAGGTACGAGGTGAGGATGGGTCACCAAAATCTGAGACAGAAACTGACCAGCAGGAGACTCTAGCTGAAGCGGCGCGATCGGTTTGGATGACGAACCAGAAGAGCCATCACTAGATGCTGCAGCTCTAACCACAAAACTTCTCCCAGTTTTAGCAGATGTTCTTAAGCTTTGCAATGGCCTCGAGAATCTAGCTAACGCGTTTTGCTGTAAGAAGATTAAAAACATGTAAAAATGATCACTTATGCGAAATTCCACTTAGAAATCAGATATTTCAAGCACGAAAGTGTGAAAATTGAATCGGAAAAAACTTGATTTTTGGGCCAATTAAGAGGAACTTCCAGGTTAGAATCAGATTGAACACAAGAGGAGCATAAAATTTGGGGAAAAGGTCGATTTTGATCATATAATTAGGTTAATTGAATCAAGAACAAGAGATTTAGGACATACCCTGCAACGAAGTTGAAGCTCCGAACCAAAACGCGTGAAACCAGGGCCACTGGCGGTAAGGAACATAGATCCAGAACCGTTGTCGGAAGTTCTACGCGGTAAGACGGGAGATCGAACCAAACTCGCCGTCGCAGCGTCCATGTGTAAGAGTTGAAAGAAAAGAAATCGAGATTTTGGTCGGAGAAAAGAGATAAGAAGAAAACTCTAAAAGACCGAGAGAGAGAGAGAGAGAGAGAAATGTCGAGAATGGCGATCGAACGATATTACTGGTAAACAGACTTTTTTTTGGTTTGGTTGGTTCTTTGAAATAACGCGAGTCGGATCTGATTATTTATATACTAAAATAAAATAACTCGACCAAAAATATAATATTCTCTTAAATATTTGTGACCATGAAAATTATACGAGGTCGTGGTCTATGTGTGTCCTTCGATCAGTCGATGTATTAATACAGATATTTTATAAATTATTCTTTTTGTAGCGTCAATTACAGATCGAATTATTATTATTATTTTTGTTGATGTAGAGAGTTCAAAAAGAAACTCGTAAATCTTTGCAATTTGTACAGTCATTAAACCTTAGATAATTTTCCACGTTTGCAAAATATTGTAAGCCTCTAATTCTGACAATTCTAGAGGAATCTCTCTGTGTTTTAGCTTTCTTTACTAATCATTATAAGTCTCTAATGTTTGTTACGCAAACTAGACGAGAGAAGTAAGAGTCGTGGTCAAACTAATAAAGGTAGAGAAACGATAAGAGCCACCAAGTGCTGTTGTGTCCATTCCCACTTACGTGTTAGATTACTGCTCACGAACGATTTCGTCTGAGTCTGTGTGATCGGATGGGCTAGTGGGCCCACTAGTCAATTTGAAACTCTATATGGGCCCATAAACTCATATCTCTAGAAACAACCTTAGCCTAACGGTGGATTTGGATTCCGTGACGTGTTGGTAATATACGGAAACGGTATTCTTGATCGGCGTATCTTATAAACATTACCCACTCGGTAGAAGTTTTTAACAATCGGTGAGTATAAAAAAAAAAACAAGAATGAAGGAGATAAGATAGAGAATATTTGTTAATATACGATTAATGACTTAATATTTGGTTCTTGTTATAAAAAGAATGATATAATTTATCGTTTCGATAAATATTAATAAGAACAAAAAAAAATTATACCAGGTAAAGAACGGGATATTGATGAAATGAATATTGAGAGAGAATGAATGATTTGCTTTTTCTTCTTATTATTGAAGTTATGAATTGTGTGTGTAAATGATCAACAAACGCATCTCCTTATACAGGCATGAAGCATACATAGTGGCAAATTAGGTCTTCAATTAATTATGTACACTATATTGATAGTGCACCACTATATTGATAGTGCACCACTATGTTGATAGTGCACCACTATGTTGATAGTGCAATCTTTTGATTTTTGCAACACTCCCCCTTGAAGACCAATGTCACTATGTCTCTTGTGTCGTGTCTTCTGTTGTCTCGTTAAAAACCTTTCTAGGAAAACCCGTTGGAAAAAACCATAGAAGGATAAAAGAGTGCAACCACGTATGCTCTCCCTCGAATGATCATGAGTCATCTTGTAAATCTCGTTGATGACGCATTCCAATGTTATGGACATGTTTCCTGAACGTAGTGGTAGGTAGCGACTTTGTGAAGAGATCAGCAGCATTGTCACATGATCGAATATACTTGACTTCAATGACTTTAGCCTTTTCAAGTTCCTGAGTGTATGAAAAGAACTTTGGAGGGATATGTTTGGTTCTATCACTTTTGATATATCCTTCCTTTGTTTGAGCGACACATGCAGCATTATCTTCATATAAAATGGTTGGCTCCGTATTTTCGTGGATCCCACTGCTTGATTTGATGTGTTGGCTTATTGATCTCAACCATACACATTCTCTACTTGCCTCATGGAGTGCAATGATTTCAGCATGGTTTGAAGAAGTTGCCACAAGTGTCTGTTTCTGAGAACGCCAAGATATAGCAGTGCCTCCGATCGTGAAAATGTATCCAGTTTGTGATCGGGCTTTATGTGGATCTGATAAATATCCTGCATCTGCAAAACCAATCATTTGACCGTTTGAATTCTTAGGATAAAATAAACCTAAGTCAATAGTCCCTTGGAGATAGCGGAAGATGTGTTTAATCCCATTCCAATGTCTTTTCGTAGGGGACGAACTGAATCTTGCCAAAAGATTAACGGCAAATGATATATCGGGCCTTGTACAATTCGCTAGGTACATAAGGGCTCCAATGGCACTAAGATATGGTACTTGAAGACCAAGTATCTCTTCATTCTCCTCATGTGGTCGAAATGGATCATTTTCGACTTGGAGTGATCTAACGACCATGGGAGTACTCAATGGATTTGCCTTATCCATGTTGAATCGTTTTAGTACTCTTTTGGTATATGTGGACTGATGCACAAATATACCCTCTTGAGAATGCTCAATTTGTAGGCCAAGACAGTACTTCGTCTGTCCGAGATCTTTCATCTCAAATTCTCCTTTAAATAATTTGAGGCCTTTTGTATTTCCCCATGAGTTCCTATTATGTTTAGATCATCAACATACACCGCGATAATCACAAATCCGGATGTTGTTTTCTTGATGAAAACACATGGGCATAAAGGATCATTTACATATCCTTCTTTTGTTAGATGCTCACTGAGACGGTTGTACCACATGCGTCCAGATTGTTTTAACCCATATAATGATCTTTGCAATTTTATTGCACATAACTCTTTAGGTTTGGAACTTAATGCTTCTGGCATTTTAAACCCATCTGGAATTCTCATATAGATATCAGTATCTAATGATCCATATAAATATGCTGTAACAACATCCATGAGACGCATCTCTAGATTTTCATTAGTCGCTAGACTCATTAAGAATCTAAACGTGATTGCATCCATAACGGGGGAATATGTTGCCTCATAATCGATCCCAGGTCTTTGAGAAAATCCTTGAGCCACAAGGCGAGCTTTATATCTCATAATTTCATTTTTCTCATTTCGTTTTCGAATGAAGACCCATTTGTATCCAACCGGTCTCACATCTTTGGGTGTGAGTGTAATAGGTCCGAATACATTTCGTTTATTAAGCGAATCAAATTCAACTTGTATAGCATCTTTCCATTTCATCCAATCTTGTCTGTTTTGACATTCATATACAGACATTGGTTCTGGATCATCGTTTTCCTCATTTATTTCCTTTGCCACAAGGTATGAGAAAACGTCATCGACTACATTGATTTAAGTACGATTCCATATCTTTCCATTATGAATGTAGTTTATAGAGATCTCATGATTTCCTTCATGAAGCTCTGTATTGTCGTTAGACTCATGATTCGTTTCATCCAAAATACTTTCAGTAATTTTGGGATCATTATGCTTATCAGCTTCTCTTCGTTTTCTAGGATTTTTATCCTTAGAACCAACGGGTCTACCACGCTTCAAGCGGGTTCTAGACTCACGTGTATTATCTGCTCTTTCATGTTCATTTGGTATCTCAATTCGAGCAGGAGCATTTGCAGCCGGTATATGTGATTTCGTTACCGTTTTAGTATCTGCAAATGCATCAGGTAGCTGGTTTGCGATACTTTACAAATGCATAATTCGTCGAACTTCTAGTTCTGACTGTCTTGTAGGAGGATCAAGGTGTAGCAAAGATGGTACACGCCATTCTATATCCTTTCCTACTTTGTTATTTTCTCCCCCTAGAACCGGGAATACTTTTTCATCAAAATGACAATCGGCAAATCGTGCCGTAAAGACATCACCAGTCTGTGGTTCTAGGTATCGTATGATTGATGGGAAATCACAACCAACATATATTCCCATTCTTCTTTGTGGTCCCATCTTTGTACGTTGTGGTGGTGCTATAGGCACATATACCGCACAACCAAAGATTCTTAGATGGGATATATTTGGTTCTCGACCAAAAGCTAATTGTAATGGAGAATATTTATGATATGCACTTGGTCTTATCCGAATAAGTGCTTCTGCATGCAAAATGGCATGTCCCCATACAGAAGGTGGGAATTTTGATCTCATGATCAATGGTCTTGCAATTAATTGCAGACGTTTAATTAATGATTCCGCCAAACCATTTTGTGTATGAACATGAGCTACAGGATGTTCAACATCAATCCCCGTTACCATACAATAATCATTAAATGCTTGGGATGTGAATTCACCAGCGTTGTCTAGTCTAACTTTCTTAATAGGATAATCAGAGAATTGAGCCCTCAGTTTGATTATCTGAGTTAGAAATCTCACAAATGCCATATTTCGAGATGATAATAGACAAACGTGTGACCATCTGCTAGATGCATCAATTAACACCATAAAATAGTGGAATGGTCCACATGATGGGTGTATTGGTCCACAAATATCGCCTTGAATTCTTTCAAGGAACTTTGGTGATTCCTTATCAATTTTGGCTGGCGATGGCCTTACAATCAATTTTCCAAGAGAACACGCAACACATGTCATTTTATTCCCCTGATATATCTTTTGGATTTTCAGTGAATGACCATGTGAGTTCTCCATAATATTACGCATCATTGTGGTGCCCGGGTGACCGAGGCGATCATGCCATAATGTGAAATCTTCTGGATTTCTTTTAACCACTAGATGTGATTCGATTGCACTTATATGAGTATAATGCAATCCTGAAGGAAGTTTTGGAAATTTTTCCAGTATAAGCCTTTTTTCGGATTTATCGGAAGTTACATACATATACTTTTTTCCATTCTCAGTCGCAGACTGAGTATCATATCCTTGAAGGAATATGTCTTTGAAACTCAACAAATTCCTTTTAGAATTCGGAGAATATAAGGCATTATTTATGGAAAACTTGGTTCCATTAGGCAATATAAAATTTGCACTTCCACTTCCCTTAATTAAGTCTGTATGACCTGATATTGTATTGACAATAATGTTTGTCGGTTTTAAATTAGAGAAGTATCTCTTGTCCTTCAGAATAGTGTGTGTTGTTCCACTATCTGGTATACAAATTTCTCGAACCATTTCATTGGGTATCGATTCATCAATTTCCGCTGAAATTGACAAAAATTAGATGATAGAAAGTAAATTTTATTTATTAGAAAATACGCTTAATAATCATGCATTACAATATTAAAAAAAAATATTCGTTTGAAAACAGAAATACATAATGGTATAACCGGAGATCTTTCAGTAGTCTCATTATTACAAGCATTTTAGTTATCCGCTATAGCGGTCTCATCAAAGTCATTTGCAAAGTCGGGAGAATCAAGGTACGATGTACCCTCAAAGTGTTCCGTGAGGTTCACTTCTTTCCTTTTGCCTTTGGTGGACTCTTTGTATAACTTGCAGAGATGTTCGGGAGTTCGACACACATTGGACCAATGTCCTTTGCTTCCGCATCTGTAACAGATGCTATCACGCTTCTGTGCGGTGGTCTCTTGAATATCTTTTCTTTTGGGGGTTTGTTGAGAACGAACCCATTGGAAAGAATTCCTCCCACGTGAACTGAAATTTCTTCCACGTCCGCGTTTGAATCTGTAGCCACGACCCCGATAGGTTTGACTTTTCTCTTTCGGATTCTGAAAATCCGTTGCATTCACCTCAGGAAATGCTCTGGCTCCCGTAGGGCGAGAGTTGTGATTCTTTATGAGAAGATCATTGTTTTTCTCAGCGATGATGAGTGTTACAATCAACTCAGAGAACCTTGTGTATCCGCAATTTCTATACATTGCTTGTAGGACACTATGTTCTTTGTGGAATGTGAGGTATGTCTTTTCGAGCATTTCTGCTTCGGTGACAGGTTTACCACAAAATTTTAATTGTGATACAATCCTCAACATAGCGGAGTTATACTCCTCCACTTTCTTAAAATCCTGAAATCTCAGGTTTTTCCACTCTTCCATCGCATGAGGGAGATTTATCTCCTTCTGATTATCGAACCTCTCTTTCAGAGCTTTCCAGAGCTCTGTTGGGTCTCTGATGTGCGCATAGTCATGCGTCACATTTTCATCCAAATATTTCCGTAGAAATATTATTGCCTTTGCCTTAGCTTGGGCGGATGAATCATTTCCCTCAATGATGGTATCGGATAAATTTTCCGATTCCATATAGAGTTCCGCATCGGTTGTCCATGCTATATAATTAGCTCCAGTAATTTTGAGAGCTGGAAACTTAAGCTTCTCAACGGTGGCCATTTGATTTCTAAAAACAAAATTAAAAACATTATTATTAGAAATATAATATAATTTTAGAAACCGTATACATTAATCATAATTGCAATTACAAAGAACATTAAAGCATAAACGAGTAAACCGATATTTATGATAATAATATTTCTAAAAACAAAAACAAAATCAAAAATATTATTATTAGAAATATAACATAATTTTAGAAACCGTATACATTAATCATAATCGCAATTACAAAGAACATTAAAGCATAAACGAGTAAACCGATATTTATGATAAACTCTTCGCGAGTAAATTCTCCAGCGAAGAGACCATAAATCGCGGTAAGAAATACACCGATAATAAAAATAAAAAACAAGCGAAACATTTTTCTTAAAAATGAGAACAAAATAAATTCTTGTAGAAGAGATTGGAAGAAGATAAAATGTTTGAGTGAAATGAATGAATGAAAAATAAGTGTATTTATAGATTGAAAAATACTGTTCATAACCGTTAACTAGCCGTTTTTTAAAGTAAAAATTTTGAAAATTATTTTGAAAATTTTTCTTTGTGACCGTTATAAAATCGGATGAGAAAAAAAATTAATCTGAAAATATTTGATAATCAATCAGATAAATTTACCAGTTCAAATATTAATTTTAGAAAAAACTGGTTGAATATTATATATACTAGACATAAAATTAAACAGAGAATTAATAATAAGGTTATGGTGACAAAGCCATCCACGGGAGAATATTAAATAAATAATTAAAACAACAGATAAAATTTCAGGCTGTTAAACCGACCATAAATAATTAAAACAGTAAATAAATAAATTATGGTGTGTAAAACAACCACATAGATAAATAAATAACCAGGCGGTTCAACCGTCCATAAATAATTAAAACAGTAAATAAATAAATTATGGTGCATAAGCAGCCATAGAAATCAATAAAATATCATGCGGTTCAATCGACCATAAATAAAGCAGTAAATAAATTATGGTGCGTAAAGCAACCACATAAAATTATTATGGAGGCGCTAGTCCGCACACCATATGGTACAATAAGTATGCATATGAAATTTGAGATTTTTAGAGTGATCGTGCTGATAACGTGTTATAAAAAGAATGATATAATTTATCGTTTCGATAAATATTAATAAGAACAAAAAAAAATTATACCAGGTAAAGAACGGGATATTGATGAAATGAAGATTGAGAGAGAATGAATGATTTGCTATTTCTTCTTATTATTGAAGTTATGAATTGTGTGTGTAAATGATCAACAAACACATCTCCTTATACAGGCATAAAGCATACATAGTGGCAAATTAGGTATTCAATTAATTATGTACACTATATTGATAGTTGATAGTGCAATCTTTTGATTTTTGCAACAGTTGTATTATTATCTTGGGCATTCAATTAATTTTCGTTAGAACTTCAATTATTTCCACATGGCATGAAAGTTGTAACCGACCAATTATTATACAACACACTCTTCTCTTAAAATCCTTCTTACCTTGTTCGATTCCATTTGATCAAAACAAACACAATTTCGAAAGTCTTAACACTTTGTCGCGTGTTATCTTCTCTTTCTCTGTTAATTTCGCCATTATCCTTTGAGTTTCACGTCTCTCTCTTCGCAGGAGATCAAAAATCTCTGCAAATTTCCAGATTGATCTATAATCATGGCATCCATGAGTTTCGCCTTAACTCGTTTCTCTGGACTCTCTGCTAAAACCAGCTTATCCTCCGCCGACTTTGATCCCTCCTCTCGCCGGAATTTTCTACCGCCGACTAGAGTTGGTCTTAAGATCTCTTCTTCCTCCGCCGCCGAGTCGGAGCCTGATCTTAGTGTCACCGTAAATGGTCTGAAAATGCCGAATCCTTTCGTGATCGGGTCGGGTCCACCCGGTACCAACTACACCGTCATGAAGCGAGCCTTCGATGAAGGTTGGGGAGCCGTCATCGCCAAAACCGTAAGCTTTCTTTTCTCTCTGCTTCTCAAGAATTTTGAGCTTTGACTTGAGGATCGTAGTTTCAATTTTGGAGTAGATAATCATTGAGAATCTGTGTATGTGATGGTTGACTAAATGGAATCCGAATTAAGATTTCAGAAGTAATCAATAGGTTTTTCAGGTTTTTGATTCTGCTAATCATAGTACCAAGAACTGAGGAGGATTTGTGTGTGTATAATGATGATGATGGTGATTGAATGTGATTGGATGATTTAGGTATCATTAGATGCAGCCAAAGTTATCAACGTAACACCTCGATATGCCCGGCTACGAGCTGGATCCAATGGCTCAGCCAAAACAGATGTAATTGGGTGGCAGAACATTGAACTCATTAGCGATCGACCGCTCGAAACCATGCTCAAAGAGTTTAAGCAGTTGAAAGAAGAGTACCCTGATCGGATCCTTATAGCTTCGATCATGGAGGAATACAACAAAGCTGGTTGGGAAGAGCTCATTGACCGCGTTGAGCAAACCGGTGTTGTGAGTTTTTCCAAACATTGATTTCTTTAATATTCTCCTCTTGTCTGGTATAATATGTTGAATAGAATGTTTTGGATTATTGTTTTGTAGGATGCTTTAGAAATCAACTTCTCGTGTCCTCACGGAATGCCAGAACGCAGAATGGGTGCCGCTGTTGGACAAGATTGCGCGCTTCTTGACGAGATTTGCGGATGGATTAATGCTAAAGCTACTGTTCCAGTATGGGCTAAGATGACTCCTAATATCACTGACATAACAGAGGTGTGAAGTTTTAATCCTCTAAGTACAACACCTTTGTTTTTCCTGTTTCTTCAACCTTTTTGGACACTTAACTTTCCTTTTGATAGTTCCGGTCAGTTTTTTCGATAACCAGTTTGTATAGAGACTAACCTTGTAGGAAATGAAAAGCTTTGATGCATGTTTTTGCAAAAACTGCGTTATTGCTACTCTGTTTTGCGGCTCTAACCATGTTTCTTTTTCTTTGAATAGCCGGCTAGGGTATCTCTAAAATCAGGATGTGAAGGAGTTTCAGCCATCAACACAATCATGAGTGTAATGGGAGTTGATCTCAAGACGCTGCGTCCTGAGCCATGTGTTGAAGGGTTAGCTATATAGCATTCTTATAATGTCAAAGTTTAGCAACTCTCTTTGTAATAGCATAACGAAGAATATTGCTAATGTTGTTACTGTTTTGCAGTTACTCAACTCCAGGAGGATACTCTTATAAGGCCGTTCGCCCAATTGCGCTTGCTAAAGTTATGAACATTGCCAAAATGATGAAATCTGAGTTCAGTGGGAAAGATTACTCGCTTTCAGGTATTGGAGGTGTCGAAACTGGATATAATGCCGCTGAATTCATTCTCCTCGGATCAAATACTGTACAGGTGACTAAATTCAAAAGTCAACACTATCCTCACTTCTTTAACATTTAGACTTTATTCCCTGAGAAACTGAGTTCCCACCTTTTTGTTGGAAGGTATGCACCGGTGTGATGGTCCACGGCTATGGTCACGTGAAAACCTTATGTGCCGAGCTTCAAGATTTTATGAAACAGCATAACTTCTCGACAATCGAAGACTTCAGAGGGTAAGAACACTTTTTCTTTTGGGCCTTTATATCCTTCTTCTCGCTTGCTTGCTCAGCCAATTTCGTCGTCGTTGTTTGTTGGGCTTAGGCACTCGCTTCAGTACTTTACAACACACACAGATTTAGTGAAAAGACAGAAAGAAGCAATTGAGCAGAGAAAAGCAGAGAAGAGAGGTTTGAAATCTGATAAAGATTGGACCGGAGATGGGTTCGTGAAGGAGACTGAGAGTATGGTTTCTAACTAAGTTATTCGCCTAATGAAGTGATGATGGACCCAAATGTTTCACCAACTTCATTCACAACCAAATCACAAAGACTTTTCCTTTCTTTTACACCGTTTCACATCGACTTCTTAAGTCTCACTTGAAAAGAAATAACTCAAGTTTATGTTTTCTTCTCCTTGTGTATCATATTTGTAATGCCTCCATGAACATCGTTTCTTGAAAATTCAATATCAGAAAAATAAAAACAACACAACAAAAGTATGCAAATTTTTCACATAAACCAAATTTTTTTGTTTCAGTTTTGTTTTCACATGATTTTTACGAACACACTTCCTTGTTTGAAGCCATGGATAATTGCTTGCTCTTATAATAAAGTTGTTTGTCCATCAAACACTTATGTTGTTTGTCCATCAAACACATACACAATTGCAGCTACAAGAAAGAGCCTGAAAACGAGTCATATAAAAGCGAGAGTTTATCTCATGCCAAGAAAACAAGTAAAAGTAAATCAAATCAGCCCATCCAGGTCGACATCCTTTCTTACAAGTGGACCCCACTCTCTTTATTAATACTAACCAAAACCAAATCAAATCTATAAAGCCCAATTACAATAACTGAAAGCAAATCAGCCCAATAGCTTGCAAGCCCAGGTCAAACGCACTCGACTCTTCTCCTTCTCTCTCCTTCTATTCCACAACTTTCACTCATCTTCAACAGAAACCCACATTCACTCATCTTCCCCTCTGAAATTTTCAATCAACTGCTCTTTACGTTTACTCTGAAATGGATGCTCTTGATTTGGTTGCCATACCGGCTCTTATGTCACTTTTGATAACTTATGTCTAGGTCGATGAGAAGGTTCCAATATTCCCTTACCAAGCCTTTTTACTCATCTTATATTTCATATTTGTAATTCCAAACATAACTTCTTCTCCTCAACTATTGCATGGCTTCATCCCAGCTGCACGGACGAACCAATACGGAGGCGTCTTACGCGAAGGTCTTATTTTTCAACTCGGTCTATTTGAGGTAGGCCGATGCACAAACCTCTACAGGATCACTGACCATCCATTTGTCGTTCGTTTCCTACCAAACACAACCATTGTTCCACTAACTGATGTTGGAGTCTCTATTGCAAAAGATAAATGCATGCTGCAGAAATCCGACCACCTCCAGGCTCTGGCTAATACCAACCTTGAACTCCCAGGTATAGTAACATCTCTGCCATTTTCTCATCTTCAACACTATATCACCTACTCAACACTACTCCTAACATAGATACCACCTACATATCCCAGATGGTGTTATACTCAAAATTATTCAACAAATAACAACCTATTTTCCAAACAACACGTGTGCAGGAGAAGATAGTGGCAAAGGAAGCAAAGGCACAGACAGTGAGGATTTAGAACCTCAAACTCAACATGTAATGCGCCATGCAGTTCAATTACATGTACATATAGTTATTCCAAGAAATCAATTCTGTGTACATGTATGCGCCATGCACTTTTATATAAAGGACAAAATAAAACAACACAACCTTACCGATGTTTGCTATACTCATATTCACTATGTTGAAACCATTTACTCAAGAAGACAACGGATCAATTACGACCCAGAGAGTTGGTGAACAACTAGAGCGGATACAAGCTTCAAGAACAACCCAACCTACATGTTCCAAATATGTTGTCAAACAAACCACTATGTTCCAAATATGTTGATTTTATCATTGGATTGTAATCTTACAATTCAAGCTTATAACAAAACCTCTTTAACCCCGCACTGGCATAATTCAGAGATGGGTGAAGTACAATCCTTTCCAGAAATGGAAATAGAGACTCTAAGAAGAGAAAACCCGCCGCGTCCGCAGGTAAGATGGAAAATGAGAAGAGAGGGACGAATGATCAGGCCATGATTCGGTAGAATAACTCAGACTGCGCGATAAAGACGAACGACTGAGTGAAGTCTCCCAAACACTCACCGACTCCCAACCATCTAACAATCGCTATTATCATGACCGACAAATTCCATTCAGACACACCCTTCAAATATTTTAGATCTGATGTAGAGAAAATTCAAATCTAACAACTTAATTACCATCTCAATCAAAAATTACCGATACCAAATAACTATTTCCCAAATCCAAATTGAATTTAGCCGGGAATTGAAATTTTCTCACTCAACCTTTAGAAGAGAAAACATTAAAGTTTTTAAAACCGCTAATGCACAGTTCTCAAATGGCCCAAGTATAGAGGATGTAGTAGAAAAGAAAAGAAAAAAACACTAAGAAGACTAGAAGAGATAAGCGAGTGGCGTTGATTTTACCGACTTCCTTTTTTCCCAAAGACTTTTCCAATTAACAATGCATGAAGCAATCAAAAAAAAAAAAAAAATACCCACCAACTGCAGATCACTGGTCGAGCCCAGTTACAAATTATAATGACGACCCAAAATATAAATTCATGGCATAAGAACCATAATAAACCAAATATAATTAATCAAACTCTTCCTCAAACAATAATAATTTTTTTTTTTTTGGGGTTAAAGTTTATAAAAAAATTCAGAAATTTACATATTGACATACACACTTTAAAACCGGTAAATTCCCAACACCCAAAAAAATGCAAAGCATACGAAAAGATATTAAGACGGCCCAAAATCAGTGACACATCCATTCCCATAATTTAAATAACAAATCAACAACATATGGAAATAGCTATAACAAAATTTACCAATTACAAACATCTGGAATGTCCAAATCACAATAGAAATAACAAGGAAACATATCATATAAAATAAAGCTTGGTAAAAAATTATGCATACATATAGGGTTACCTTTAAGCAACTCATAAATAAATGACAAAAGTGTCCACGACTTTATTCATTCACAATGATACATTTATAGCTATTTAACACAAAACTCCTTTTATTTCGTACCTAACTCAGGTTAACGTGTTCATCAACAATTCTATTTTTACTGATTTATTATTCATAAATATCTCTTGAGTATCCATAATCAGTTTTATACTAAAAAACAAATGATGTGAAGAAATGGACTTCTGAAATCAAGGGATTTCATGAAATGTAATTTATTTGATGCATGTTCTCAAATCGAAAAATTTAAAGGAAATCTATATATTAGTAAAATATACATGTGAAAACAATTCCAAAAGTGTATACATTTTTGTCCACCGATTGGTATTATATGTTTGTAACTTGTAACGCATAGTGGTGATGGATTAGTCCTGTTTACTCTTTTCATTCGGCTGTATATAAAATTAAATTAAATATTGTTGTCATAATCTGTAATCTCAGGAGAATCGTAACAGAAACATATTTAATTAATCGTTAAAATTCTTCAAGATAAATATCCGCACACAACAATAAAGAAATTACCAATTTACTAGAATATCACATGTATTGACCCGTAATTATTATTTTTTTTAAATAAATAAAAGCAACAATATATCTCTATAAACACTCTCAGGAGAGAAGCTTAATTGATCGTCTTCCCTAAAAACTCGTTGATTATTTTTCCTCTTCTCCGTATTCCTCTCTCCGTCGCTGCCATGTCTCTGCTTTCAGATCTCGTCAACCTCAACCTCTCCGATGCCACGGAGAAGATCATCGCCGAATACATATGGTTCGATCTCTCGCTTCTCTCTCTGTTTCACTTATGATGAGTCTCACTGACTGTCTTTGTTTCTTCTTCTTCCTCTTACTGCTATCGAAAAAGCTTTTCTTTTTGTTTTTAGCTATTGATCTCTTTATGGGTTTGAGAGTTTTGGTATGAACACGATTCATTTCACTGTCATGCGAGATTGACATGTATTATAGCATAAAGCTTGTCTCTTTTTGTGTGTTTTGTTTCTGTCTTGTTCTGGGTTTGTGAGTTTTTTCGTATGGATGAACAGGATCGGTGGATCTGGAATGGACATTAGAAGCAAAGCCAGGGTAATCTCAGACTCTGTTTTATGAATCCTCTGTTTTTCGTTCTCCTTTCGTGTTTGATTGATCTGATTTGTGTTTTGGATAATAACAGACGCTACCAGGACCAGTGACCGATCCATCGAAGCTTCCCATGTGGAACTACGACGGATCCAGCACCGGTCAAGCCGCTGGAGATGACAGTGAAGTCATTCTATAGTATGCTCTTTGGTCTTCCCTATCTCTCTAAATATTCATAAACAGATCTTGAGTTCATGTTCTTATACTGATCTTGGTTTGTTTTTGTTAATGATTCGAAAGCCCTCAGGCGATATTCAAAGATCCGTTCAGGAGAGGCAACAACATTCTGGTTTGTTGATTTTATATGATTAGTGTGACAAATCCAAAATTGGATCTAAGTTCAGATTTGAAGAAATCATTGATTGTTGTGATTGATGTAGGTGATGTGTGATGCTTACACACCGGCCGGAGATCCAATTCCGACCAACAAGAGGTACAACGCTGCTAAGATCTTCAGCCATCCCACCGTTGCCGCTGAGGTGCCTTGGTAAGCTCTCGGTCTTCGTCTATCGATCTCTCTGTAAATCAGTCATAATACTAATACTCTTGCGACTCAAAAAGGTATGGGATTGAGCAAGAATACACATTGATGCAGAAGGATGTGAACTGGCCAATTGGTTGGCCTGTTGGTGGCTACCCTGGACCTCAGGTAAATCCAGTTAACACATATGACACATACGCGTAATGTTCATCACAAGACGTTTTCGTATAATGTTTTTTGGTCGAAATAGGGACCATACTACTGTGGTGTTGGAGCTGAGAAAGCTATTGGTCGTGACATTGTTGATGCGCACTACAAGGCCTGTATTTACGCCGGTATTGGCATTTCCGGTATCAATGGAGAAGTCATGCCTGGCCAGTGGGAGTTCCAAGTTGGTCCTGTTGAGGGTATTAGTGCTGGTGATCAAGTCTGGGTCGCTCGATACCTTCTCGAGGTAGTAATCTACCTAAACCGGTTCTATTACGGAATACAAGCTTCGAAATTTACTAATGTCATCTTTCTCTTTTGACAGAGGATCACTGAGATCTCTGGTGTAAATGTCAGCTTCGACCCGAAACCAGTCCCGGTTAGTTTCTTACCCACTCTCGAATTCTCTTCATATGCGATTACCACAAGTGAAGAATTGTTGTAACATTTCTTGAATGGTTTTCAGGGTGATTGGAACGGAGCTGGAGCTCATTGCAACTACAGTACGAAGTCGATGAGGAACGATGGAGGATTACAAGTGATTAAGAAAGCAATTGAGAAGCTTCAAGTGAAACACAAGGAGCACATTGCTGCTTACGGTGAAGGCAACGAGCGTCGTCTCACGGGGAAGCACGAAACCGCGGACATCAACACGTTCTCTTGGGGAGTGGCGAACCGTGGAGCTTCGGTTAGAGTGGGAAGAGACACTGAGAAAGAAGGCAAAGGTTACTTTGAGGATCGTAGGCCAGCTTCTAACATGGATCCTTATGTTGTTACCTCCATGATCGCCGAAACCACAATCCTCGGTTGATCAACACATTTTAAACCGGTTTCTCTGGTTTGATTTCTCCGGTTTGGTTTTTTAATCCGTGACTTTTGTCCTTGTGATTGCACTATTTCGATTCTTACCATGGAGTACTTGTGACATTTTGTGTTTTATTTCGAATAATTAAATAAAGGATTCTTAAGCCTAATTGAGTCTGTTGCGTTGGAGGTGGAACTTGTCGCCGTTGTAGTTGGATAAGGTTTTGTGATTAATATACGAAAAATGCGAATATGCAGTATATAATTTAAAATAATGTCGAATGTTCTTTACAAGAATACTTCC
The DNA here is from genome assembly GCA_964056655.1 of Arabis hirsuta. Classification (NCBI taxonomy): domain Eukaryota; kingdom Viridiplantae; phylum Streptophyta; class Magnoliopsida; order Brassicales; family Brassicaceae; genus Arabis; species Arabis hirsuta. The sequence goes on along the minus strand of OZ053306.1, from coordinate 23,807,978 downwards.
TTCCGTAGTAGTTGGATAAGGTTTCCTTATCTCATGCATTGAAACTCGCAGCTAGTTTTTGGATAGAAGAAGTCAGATCCATCAAATTTTCGATATTTGTGATATTTGCGTGTGGGGACATTCGTGACTCTCCACTATTGAAATGAAGACTTTGTGACCCATTTAGTTATAGGGGCGTGATATTAAATGCACTTAAAGGTACTAAGAATGTACTTATGTTTTATACTTTGCCAAAACTTAAAGCAAAATTAAAGCAAAAATTAAACCCACTTAATTTTGCTTTAATTTTTTTTAATAATCTCTCTGTTTTATTTTATATAATATTTAAAATTTTTACAAATAAATTAAGAATTTAATTTTTCATACAAAACAGGTTTTTTTTTAATAATCTCTCCGTTTTATTTTATATGATATTTAAGGTTTTTGTAAATAGATTAAGAAGTTATTTAATTTTTTAATTTTTCGATACAAAACATGTTTTATCATCAATTTCAAAATAATTCAACTAATGAAAAACAATCTATAGGATTTAAACAGTCAAAACAACAAAAACACAATTAATTTTTGTATAGAAATCTAAAAACATCAAATAAAATAAAACAAATTTTTTTTTCTAAAACATCATATATAATTAAACGGAGGAAGTATTGGTTTCTATTATTATTATATTGTAATAAAAAAATTACTTCGACAATTCTACAATAAACAAGTCTTCCGTCTTGATTCGCATCATACGATTCTACTTAACCCCACGATGAATATCTCCTGTAAGCTTATATTCATTAATTTGCAGAAATAATAATAAATCATATCATGTAGGATTCGAACCTTAAATCTCGTGGTGTATAAACATTAATGAATAATTGATCGAGTAGACCAATAGAGCTCCCACCTTGATTTTGCTTTAATATAAAGAAATTGAGAGAACAAAAGAAAAAAATAGTGAAGTTATGATTGATTGTTGTCACCAACCAAAAACAAAACATATCTCAATAATCTTTGGGTTTTTTTTCTCAAATGTGTATATCATTTTATTATATAAAGTTTGATGTATGAACGTAATAATTAATACGAATGTGACATATGTCAAGTCGGTTAACGAAATTTTAACATGTGTATACAAGTGATATCATTATTTTTCAATTAAATTTAACCATACGTCAAAATATTTATCTATTAATCATTTTGTTTGTAAAATAATAAAAAATATACTTAATCTAAATAGAATTAGGAAAATTAAACCAAATTAAAATAGGTGAAAAGGATTATTTTCAATTAGATTTAGTTATAAGTGAAAATATTTATCTATCTTTATTTGTAAAATAGTAAAAAATAAACCTAATTTAAATAGGATTAGAAAATATAATTATTTTGAAATACGTGACATAATTTAATTGAATATCAATAATATAAGAAATAAATATGACAAGAAATAGATAAATATTTGATCGATTTCTCTACAAATATTTTTGTACTTACATTCTCAATTTTATTTTATCATTTCATTGGTTGACCTAATTTTATCTTCCATTTTTTTTCGTGTTTAATTTGTTTTCCGAGGGTTATAAAATATTTTGAGACTAAAAATAGTTCAAATAAAAATATGGTAATAGATTTATTAATATTTTGAAATATAGATATTTGAGTAGTAAAATAGAAAATTACATTTAATTAAAGTATGGATAAAAAAATAATAATTTGAAAATATGTGATAAAATCTAATTCTAAATCAAATAACCATTTTTTTAATCGACATAAACATTAAAATTAATAATAAATGTTATGTTTTACATTTAGTGGGGTTTACAACAACATTTTCATTTTTATTTTATATACTTTTAACGGATGATATAATTTTGTATATATAATTAATTTTTGTTTTCACAAGTTTATAAGAGAATAAATTACAAAACCCACATATATGCGGGTCCTTAATCTAGTATTATATAAAAGTTGAATCGTCAATTGTGATGATTGACACAATTGGAACACGTGGCAAGTCAGTTAACCCGATTTTAACACGTGTATACAACTAATATAATTTTTTTTAATTAGATTTAACCATATATCAAAATATTTATCTATTTATCTTTATTTGTAAAATAGTGTAAAATAAACATAATTTAAATAAGATTAGAAAAATCTAAACCTGATTAAAATAGGTGAAAAAAATATTTTTAATTAGATTTAGGTACAAGTGAAAATATTTATCTATTTATTTTTATTTGTAAATTAGTAAAAACACTAAACCTAATTTAAATAGGATTAGAAAAGTCTAATCATTTAAAAAGTATGTGAAATAATTTAATTAAATGTCAAATAATATAAGAAATAATTTGAAAATAAAATAGATATATTGTTGTTGACAAAAAAAGGGATAAATATTTGATCGATTTCTCTACGAATATTTGATCGATTTCATTTTCAATTTTATTTTATCACTTTATTGGGAGATCTAATTTTATATTTCATTTTATTCGTGTTTAATTTATTTTACAGTTGTTATAAAATATGACTAAAAATTGTTCAAATAAAATATATGAATAGATTTATCAGCATTTGAAATATAGATATTTGAGTAATAAAATCAAAAATAAAACAGAAAAGTACATTAAAATTAAAGTACGAATAAGAAAAACTAATAACTTAAAAATATGTGATAAAATATAATTCTAAATCAAATAACAAAAACATTAAAATTAATAAATAAATGTTATGTTTCACATTTAATGGTTTACAACAACGTTTTCATTTTCATTTTCATTTTTATTTTTATTTACATTTTTATTGTTAATTTTTTTTCACATATTTATAAAATATCAAATTACAACTTGCATACATGCGGATCTTTAATATAGTATAATAATAATATATACATAACATTGTATATATAACATTACATTGTATATACATAAATGTACTTTTCTGTCTTAAACAACTGTTTAGACTTCAATATAACACTTGTTTAAGAAATTTACAAGCGAAGGCTAGTTAGACGTTGAAGGAGCACCTTTTTTCTTTGAAATATTTGCCAAAAAGTCACAAGTTAATAGTTCTATCTACCATATTGTCATACAAATGAGTTTGTATACAAAAATGTCACAAAACTCTTGTAAAAAGAAATAAAAAACCCTAAAACTACTCTAGTTGTATTTCTGATTTTTTTTTAAATTAAAAATTAAAAAGTCTTTAAGGTGTCAATCTAATAGACCTTTGTCAGACGAAAATTAAAATTTGGAATGAGGATTCATGATTCGAGGTACGCATCTACGAACAGAGGAAGCGAGTCGCTTAGCTCAACCTCTAGCATCATCATACAGAGCAGTGTGGAACTAAACAAGCAAAAAAAAAGGAAAAGACTTTGACTAACATTTTACTTGAGTCTCAAGTTAAACAACAAGTAGAAGCAACATACATACCCTAGAAGCAGAAACTCTAGAAGTGTGGAATTAAGCAGCTTGACGGTTGTAGTAAGAAGGGTAAGTAGTACAGTAAGGATCATTACACATCCCTAACAGAGATATTTGCGTTTCTCAAGAAGAAATCGTCTTCAGGTAGATTCGTTCAACTCAAGAACGTACTACGGTATGTGGTAATTTGACAACTTTGATTTTCAAGAAAGATAAACTTTAATTTTCATTATACATTAAAAAACAGCAAACTAAGAAAGAAAGAAGAAAACGATTACATGAAAATTAAAGATTAGAAAATACATTAAAAAAAAATCAAACTAAGAAAGAAAAAGCAAAAAAAACGATTACATGAAAATTAAAGATTAGAAAGCTAACAATACAAAATACATTAAAAAAAAAAAATCAAACTAAGATAGAAATTAAAGAAAACGATTACATAAAATCATTTTTGTTTAAGGGATTCTTCCACCACCCATCCAGACGTCCCTGCAGAACATCTCTCACCCATTCACACTGTGCATTTACGTGTAATTTAAATTTTGGAAGTGTGTCATATTGTTGTGCCAAATACACATTATAACCTCTCTTTCTTAAACTATCTGCTGCAGACCCGAATGAAGCATTACCAGTTATTAAGAAAACAGATCCGGGAGGAGGATGACTGTTTTGGAAAGCAATCATTTTAATTACCATACTACATTCAGCAGGATTAGTTTTGACCGCAGGCAGCCGAGTTGGATTTTCCCTCTTGCACTTGTTGCATTCATCAATATTGGGGGAATGAGAGACTTTGAAATCAGATATTTGAATAGTAAAATAATATTAAAAATAAAAAGTTAATCAAATTTAAACATGAATAAGAAAAACTAATAATTTCAAAATATGTGATAAAGTTTATTCGTAAATCAAATAAAAGAATACATAAAAATTAATAAAATAAATGATATTCTTTCGATAAATGGTTTTGAATTAAAATTCTTATTTTGATATTAACTCATGATTCAGTATTTTCATCACAATTAAATATTTTTTTCTGCATATTTATAAAAAAGATTTTCACCAACCCGCATATGTGCGGATCTTTCATCTAGTATATATATTTATATAGGGTAAACAATTTCTTTTGAAAAAAGCAACTCTTATTGAAAACCATAAAACGGTTAATAAAAAAATAACTACTTAACAGTTTTCTACGAAAAGTCACAATCCAAAAATATTTTTTTTTTGAAAAGACGCAACTCTGGACGAAAACCATAAAACAGTTACTTAGAAAATAACTAGTTAACGTTTTTTTACGAAAAGTCACAATCCAAAATATTTATTTTCGAAAAACGCAATTCTTAAAGAAAACCAAAAGTGGTTATTTTTTAAAAGACACAATTTTTGACGAATGAAAATATACAACTTTTGACAAAAAAGTTATAACGAAAAAACGCAATTTTTGACAAAGCGATTTTAACAAAAATATACAATTCTTGCAAATAATCATTAAACGGTTTTTTCGAGAAGACACAACCTTTCAAAATAACCAGAATACAGTTTTTTTTTTTAAACTCGACTCTAACATAAAATTATAAATACAAAATAGTTTTTGGGAGAAAACATAATAAAATATTGATTTAATTGTGTTTGCTATTATATATAGATTTAAGGCTGTGTGATTTTAGATGTAACCGACAGTAGAATTTTTTTTTTTTTTTTTAAAGGTTGTAACTTAGAAAATTGAAGCAAAGCATGATTTGTTAAAAAACGATGTAGGTTTTCAATTTACGAATTAAAGCTATAACAAAATGATCCTTTTGAAAACATTAAGATTGTAAAGAGCATTAAAAACCCAACCAGTCGTACACATGGTCTTCTAATAATTATCCATCGGTCTCTCTTCTTGTTGGTCGAAAATGAATAATTTTTTGAGTAAAAACCCAGATTACATAGAAACGGAAACAGATACGTAAAAACGAAACGTTTAGAAATATAGAAACAAATTTTTAAAAAAATTAATAAAATAGATACGTTTTGGAAACGCACATAGATACATATATATATATAAATCAACAACATCAAAAAAATATTTAAAAAAATTTGAACGACATAAATTATATACATAAATATTAAATAGTTTAACAAAAACAAAAAATTATATTGTTTTAGTCTGTATACAAACGCAATCTTTCATAGTTTTGTTGTTTTATAAAAGTACTAATTATATCTCTACGTTTTCAAACTATTTAATTATTATGTAGAAAAAAATTTTTAATCGCATTTCCAAAACGAAATCGAACATTTCCGTCGTATTTACAATTTAAGATTTATAGGAAGCGAGTTTCCGTCGTATTTCTGAAACGAAATTAAAGTTTCCATCGAGTTTTCAAATTAAAATATTTTAAGAAACGCGGTTCCAGATTAAAATTTATTAGAAAACGCGTTTTCATGGAATTTACAAGAGTTTTGGTTTCCAAAATGTTTCTGAAACGAAAAATATTTCTTGAACGGAGTTTCCATGCAACCTAGCCAAAAGCGATTATATATTTTTGTTTCGTCGAAATCGAAAACCATTAGTTTATTCTCTAAAACTTAGATAATTTTATCCACCGAACCTTTGACCCCACCACCATTATCCTCGTGGGCGACTCGATCGAACTCGAGCAAATTCATAGAAGCCAATCCATCATGACCCAGACTACTCAACCGATCATAGAGAGCGATTCCAGTCGGCGATGAAGACTATCACTGAGGCAGAATCGGATCTCGGGAAAACGACACCAGAGAGCTTTGTGATTGGGATCTCAGCTTAAAATCTCCCATGAGATGTCCGGCGGAATTTCCGACGTGACCGTTGAGCCTCTCAGTATACACAGCTCACACGTAGAGGTGGGTATTTCCGTAATATCACAAGACCCGACGTCCTTCTGACACAGCCATAGTCGCCGACGTCATGTTCATGCGCAATTTCACCGGAGAGGATATAGGATTCGCCGGGAATTTCTCCGGAATCGGAGAGACTCTGCTCTGTTCACATCGATCTGCCTCACGGATATTCATTTACAGACAAGCTCAGAATCTTGGGTATTCTCCACCGTCAGGGCTCATGATTTCTCCATCGTCCTCGTGCTTCGGTGGTGGTAGCATATACGGCGGAGTTACGGTGAGGTGGGAGTTTGGCTACGATACGACTGAATTTTCAATTTTATTTTGTCAATTCTTAAAATTTGTTGTCAAGAGGAAGAAATCAAATCACTCAGGACATCGATTTCTTCACAGCTCAAAGCTTTGGAAGAGAATCTCGATTCCGACGGTGATTCTTTTGCCATTTCGTAATAGAGATGAACCAGAGAGAGAGAAAGAGAATCGTATGGTGCATCAATGGTGAATGAGATGATTCACGACGAAGAATCCAAGTGTGCTACTGTTGAGATGACTACATCACAGATTCAAGTTGAGCCCCCGGAATCAAGTGCACAAACGGAGTCACCTGATTCAATTCAGGTGTGGAATTCGAAGCCAAAAGCAACGGAGTCAATAACAGATTCTACTTTTACCCTGTCTTTTGTTGTGACCTGGAACCAAGCCTTCAGTTACACATAGAATCATTTGATATGTTCGTGAGGAGGATTTCCACTCTGGTTTTGGCTATGTTTTGATCATCAAAAGGACAAACGGGAACATATTTTAATGATAAGCCAGGAAACTGAGTAGTGACTTGCCACCATCTGGACATCATATGGTAAAAGGAAGAAGAACCAGGGACAACAAGGATGAGAAATTGGTTTATGGGAGCAGAAAGACAAAGTTTTTGATCTGTTACATACTGCAAAGAAGCAACCTGTTCCTGTGTTTTCCAACACGTTTCTGATGAAAGTTGTAAATCAGTTTTGAGAAGCTGCAGTACATTCTTCAAAACAGAAGGAATATCCAGTCTTTGCCATGTTCCAAAAACGCAATCTGCAGAGAAGCAGGGTACAAAACACTTTGATGCTTCAATATTGGATTGGTTAGTGACACGAGCAACACAGCTCATGCATTTGACTGGATTGTCTGGTCTTTGCCATGTTCCAAAAAACGCAATCTGCAAAGTTTTTTGTGCTGTTTGTCTGGTCAATCCGCAGTCCAAGAAATGGCATTTTAGTGTGGGGAATGGAGCTGGATTCCGGAGCTGATGATGTTACCATTGACATTTTGCACTTCAGATTCTTAATGTTCCTCCACAACTTGCACCAGATATGGAGGTTAACTCAATGAATGAGCAGATTGTTAACACACTATTGGAGCAGTCACTAGAGCAAAGTCATAGCTTGTTGTTTTCTGCAGCAATGTTCTGTGGGCTCAGAGATCTCACGAACAAGGCTGCGAAAAGGCTGGTAGTTTCAGGTCTTCCGACGTGGGTTTTGTGAATTTTCTGTCTCATTGCCAACTAGGAAGGAGGGTTGTCTTTGGATTGGTTTCTGGAACGATAACTGCAGAGATTCTGCGTTGTTCCATCATTGGTGAGGAAACGAATGCTGAGAAACAGGAAAATCACACATGTTGGAAAAGGTCTATGATGGTGCTGGTGCTGGTGCAAAACTGTTTGCTGCTGATTCAACAAATGACGAGAAGCAGGACTATCAAATTTTACAAGCCCTGGATTTGATATTTTGAGCCGTTATATGGTAATGGCAGATGTTATATCTGCAAGCAAATTCAGTGAAGTGGTGGAGGCAAATGCGATATCCTTATACGAAGTTAAAGAGACCACATTGGTACTGGAACTGCTGCTTTGTTGAGAAAGTTGTACATCACGTACTAAATCCCGAACTAGACCGAATTGAAAGTCGGCTTTTCTTATTAAGCTTAAATAATTGAGTTGTAACTAGCTTAATATTTGGATTGAATATTCAGTGTTAAATGCTATCTTTGAGCACATATCATAGATATAAAAATAACAATGGTCCATTACATACGTTTCTCAATAAATTATCCAAAGGTAAATTCTTAAGAACGGATGCCTAAATTATCTTTCTTTTCAACCTTTTTACCTCAAGACCAAATTTAAAATAGTCATAAGGAAACTGAGAAAGAACACCCATTGTGAAAAAAAAAGTGAGAAAAGCTCAAAAGAAAGAAAAAGAGATATGATGATAATGAAAAGAGCCGAACAAAAAGAGAACGATGAACGAATTTAGGGATTTTGACTTTTTTTTTATGAGAGAATGGCCATTTTAAATATGAACTCTACCGATTGAGCCAATTTAATTACAAACTTGCTAATGATTCATATAAATTACGAACTTTAAGTCAATTGAGCCATTTGAGTTATGAATTTAGTCAACATTATTAACCGTTTAAGAGACGTTAATGTCCGTTGAGTGACTAAACGCCACCGTTTTAGAAACAGATTAACAAGAACAAAAATCCCCAAATCGTGACCAAATCCCTAGTTTCTCATCTTCGATCTCCTTCGACCTCATCTCTCTGCCTTCTTCTTCCTCTTCTTTAATCTTCTTCTTCAATCTTCCAACCTATTCTTCTTCAAGCTCCTTCGCTAATCTTCTTCTTCTTCTTCCTTATCTCTCGTCCTCTACTCAATGAATTCGACGCCGGGAAAAATGGTTGTGAAATCAAAAGTGAAACGTGGGTTTCCATCAAAGTGTATGTGCGGTAGTGATGTTCAGCTGTATACGTCGAAGACATAAGAGAATCCAGGTCGTCCTTTCCATCGTTGTGTAACAATGTTAGATGTTAGTATTCTCAACTTATTTTCCTCGATTTACCATGTAAGTATGACGATTCACTATCAGATTTGTGGTTGTCCTTGTTTTACCAGGATCACCTGTTTAAATGGGTTGAAGAATCGATGCGTGAAGAGGTTGAAGATGCATTACCAAAAGTCGAGCACATTGAAACTGAAGTTTACAATGTGAAATCAGAAATTGAAAATTTAAGAGAAGTGATCTACGAGTTGAAAGAAGATGTAATGTGGAGCAAGGTCGAATTGATGAAGTGGAAACTGATCACGAAATCAGTTGGTGGATGTCTTTGCCTCATCATTGTCATTGTCCTTGCATTTCTTATATTTTGATTTTGCATTTTGGAATTGGAATTGTATCTCGAATTGTAAGAAACAAGGCCAGCTCATATAGGTCCGTGTGGTCCATGTGATCCTTGTGATGGTCCAATGTGTGATCCTTGTGATGGTGTCATTAGTGATCCTTGTGAAAACTGTAGAGCCCCTTCCTGTAGACACAAACACAATTGTGATCAAACAAAAGACAATTAACAATAAAATGGTCAAGCAAACTTGATGTCACAAGAATGTACCAATTCACACAATTCAAGAATGTACCAACCCGATTCAAGAATGATGCCACAAGAATGTACCAAATCCTTAACACAATTCAAGATTTTTTTAATCCGATTTTGATAAAATTTAACAGAAAAGGCTGAAACTTTGCATCAAAAAACGCAAACAAACCTGAGCATTTTTTCTTGGTCTTCCCCTTCCCCTTGGCATCTTCGGTTGAGTAGGGACATGTGCATTTTTACAACCAAGCTTATTGTGCCCTTCTTGTTGACAGTTTGAACATTTCATGACACGTCCCTCACGTGTTAACTTGGTCTGACTTGAAGATGATGCAGTTTCAAATCGTCCCTTCTTCCTAGCATGGCTAGGTGGTCTGCCTCGATTGCCCTTCCTAATTCCAGGTGGCAAGACACCTAACCTATTCATTCTAGGCCACATAGTTTCCACAGGCTCAATACTCTCTTCATAGGTCTTCCTCCACATTTGAGTTGTGTAATACTCAGAGACAAAATCAGAAAGATGTTGCTTTTTCGCTATGATAACAGAAGCAGCATGAGGACAAGGTATGCCAACCAACTGCCACTTCCCACATCCACAGGTTTTGAGGTTCATGTCAACTCTAAATGCACACCCATAAAGTTCTACCTCATGTCGATCTCCTGATGCCATATACCTAATACAATCCTTAGACTTATTTTTAGCATCTTCCATTTCAGCGTGTGCACTCTTTGTGAACCTTGTCTTTAACCGATTGGCATAAATGGACCTCTTCACAGTACGCTCCATAGTTTGTCTCCTAATAATCTCTAACAGTTCTAAAAGTGGTTTTCTCCTTGCTTCACGAATGGTTCTATTGAAAGACTCATTCAGATTGTTCAATATATCATTGCAGAAGGACCCAACCCTAAAGAATGCTCTAGACCATGATTGAGGATTTGTTTGTTGCAGAGAATCATACGCACCTTTATTGTACTTCTTCAATAAGTCCATATTCTCTTGGAACTGTCCTAGAGTGTACGACCTTGCTATTCTCCAAAACTGACACTCTAGTTCTCTGTCGGAGTTGTCTCTCTTCCAATTTCCTAAGATATGTCTAGCACATAGACGATGTTCACCATGAGGAAGAACATTATGAATAGCTTTCACCAAACCCTGAAAAGAAGCAACATGAATAAGTATTATTGATTACAAAAGATAACAACAAAAGAAAGATGAAGCTTTTTTATACTAACCGATTGTTTGTCTGATATTATTGCAACCTTCCTGCCATCACCAAGCCTTAGTTCATGCCTAATATGTCTGACAAACCAATCCCAATTATCATCATTCTCGATCTCAACCACTGCCCATGCAATAGGAACTATCCTATTATCTCCATCTCTTCCAACTGCAGCTAATAGATGGCCTTTTATATCCCACTTTAGAAAAGCACCATCCAATCCTATGATAGGTCTACAAGTATTCAACCAAGCATCTCTCTGTGCTTTAAAACAAACAAAGATACGATCAAACCTCTGTTTGCTTCCCGGAGTTGGCCTTGGAACAGTCTCAATCTCCAAAGTAGTTCCAGGATTAGATCTCTTGATCTCTGCTTCATAATCCCAAATCCGAGAGAAATGAGCTTCATGACTAGCTTGTCTTTCTTTGAACAGCTTTGACTTTGCTTTCCGACATTGATCCTCAGTCACAGTCAGATTGTAGGTCCTCTTGATCTCATCAACCATCTCTCGAGGAAGAAACCTCGGATTAACTCTCAACCTCTCTTCAAACAGTTTCGCAATTGTTGACCTCTTCAACAACTTGGTGTATCCTGATTTCACACAAACATGCTCATTCACAAACTTTTTAACCATCAGTTTGTGCTTCTTCTTCTCATAGGAGCAGTAAATCGTCCAAGGACAGTTATCCACTTTGTCAGAGCAAATCGCACCAATCTTGTCCTCATTAGATAAGTAGTATTTGATATTGTATCCACTCTTCAAAGAATAATTAAGAACCGCAGACTTGAATTCAACAGAGTCATTGAATGTTTTACCTAGTGCTAGAAGAACATCGTTATCTTCATTGTCTAGCCTACGCACATTCTCCTCTGTCTCCCCTTCATCATCTGATGACAACGGAGATGGAATCTTGTCATCGTCCCAGATATCGTCTCCATCACTATCCTTATCAGCCTCCTCTGCATCATTTCGCTGAGCTTCTCCAAATCGATCTTCAATGACCGTATTCACTTCTTCTACAGTAGGTAGAACTTCAGGCTCTTCGTCCTCCTCATCCGCATCATTGCCATTATCTTCCTCGAACTCATCATCACCATCTTCAAACACTTCACAATCATTATCGGGTACAGAAGAAGATGCAGGCTGTTCGTCCTTCTCCGGTTCAGCTTCACCATTCAGGTGTGGATTTCGTCGAAACGAAAGCTTCTTCCTTCTCATATTGATTAGGTTCGAAGATTGAAGAAGAAGATTAAAGAAGAAGAAGAAGAAGAAGAAGAAGAAGAAGAAGAGTGATATCGAAGATGAGAAACTAGGGATTTGGTCACGATTTGGGGATTTTTGTTCTTGTTAATCTGTTTCTAAAACGGTGGCGTTTAGTCAATCAACGGAGATTAACGTCTCTTAAACGGTTAATAATGTTGACTAAATTCATAACTCAAATGGCTCAATTGACTTAAAGTTCGTAATTTATATGGATCATTAGCAAATTTGTAATTAAATTGGTTCAATCTGTAGAGTTCATATTTAAAATGGTCATTCTCTCCTTTTTTTTATACATTAATTAAATCAAAAATAAGGGAAAAGTATTTTAAATTTATAGCCCAATGGACTTTCTTTTCATAAGTCGAAACGCATCTCTGTTAAATTCTGGAGACGGGAGTGAGATGTGGATTATCCGGCGGGAGATGAAATGATTCCTTCTATAAACCCACTTCATTGTTTCCGCCATCAGTTTCCCCTATCAAATGCTTTATCTCCCACTCTACCGAATTTGTTGCGTCTTCGGCGATGTGGATTATCCGGCGGAAATCGCCGTCGTGTGGTCACCATGGCCGGCGGAACCGATCACTACTCGACTTTGAATGTCAATCGCAACGCCACCTTGCAGGAGATCAAGAGCGCGTACAGAAAACTCGCTCGCAAGGTTCAATTTTGCCACTATTATTTGTTTTTCTCTTGAATTGAAGTTAAGGGTTTGTAATTGTGGAACAGTGTCATCCAGATATGAACAAGAACCCTGGCGCAGAAGACAAGTTCAAACAGATTAGTGCTGCTTACGAGGTAACAGTCTTTTTTTCAAATGCTTAGTTTTGCTGGAATCTGCGTTTTGTTGTAGCTTATGAAAACTGGAAATGGAGCATCTTTGTAGGTATTATCTGATGAGGAGAAGAGGTCTGTGTATGATCGATTTGGGGAAGCAGGTTTAGAAGGAGGCTTTAATGGATCACAGGATACTTCACAAGGGGTAATAAGTCGTTCATGAAGATATTCTAATGGTATCAGCTTTGAAAAATTGTCTATAAGACCTCCTTGATTGTCTTTTCCATTCCATTCTGCAGGTCGATCCATTTGACTTATATAGTGCATTCTTTGGAGGTTCTGATGGATTCTTTTGGGGAATGGGTCAATCAGGAGGGATGGGTTTTGATTTCATGAATAAGAGAAGCCTAGACCTTGACATTCGGTAAATTTTCTGTCTTTACTTAATTGTTCACGAGCTATATACATACTTTGAAATGGTGTTTTTCCCATGAATTGGCATTAAGATTATTGCCTCCAAGTGTGGTGGGCTAAAGCCTATAGCTAGGCTATAGGAATTTAGAGATTTGGGTTATTCCTTTTGTTTGGCTTGAAATTTTGTCTTCTGTTTGCCAGACTGACTGATACGTGGGGGCGTGTGTCTTAGGTATGACCTGCGGTTGAGCTTTGAAGAGTCGGTTTTTGGAGTAAAACGGGAAATCGAGGTTTCTTATTTAGAAACGTGTGATGGTTGTGGAGGAACAGGCGCTAAATCCAGTAATGCCGTTAAACAGTGTAGCAGTTGTGGTGGCAAAGGACGTGTGATGGAAAGTCAGAGAACACCCTTTGGGATCATGTCTCAGGTAACTCGTATTATGATAATTTGCTAATTCATTTCCATTTCCCTTGGCCTGTGCTATACAGATGATAATCTGTCATTTATATAGGTTTCCACTTGCTCCAAATGTGGTGGTGATGGCAAAATCATCACTGATAAGTGTCGAAACTGCACTGGCAACGGGAGACTACAGTCTAGGAAAAAATTGGATGTTGTTGTTCCTCCTGGTGTCAGCGATAGAGCCACAATGAGGATTCAAGGAGAAGGTAATGTGGACAAGAGAAGGTACTGGAGAATCTGCTGTTTTTCTACTTATTTCCTGATATGTAGTACTCTGGTACTTGTTTTCTCAACAAGGTTTCTAATTTCTGCAGTGGACGAGCCGGTGATCTGTTCATCGTGCTTCAAGTTGATGAGAAGCGTGGAATTCAGAGAGAAGGCCTTAATCTATACTCCAAAGTCAGCATCGATTTCACCGATGCAATACTCGGGGCCGTCACAAAGGTGGCTTATAAACTTGTTTGTTGCTTGACGTTACTGGATAGTGAGAACCTTGTAGGCGTGACATCTTCCTTTTTCAGGTGGAAACGGTTGAAGGAACAATGGATCTTCGGATTCCACCAGGAACTCAGCCTGGTGACACTGTGAAATTACGTCGGAAAGGAGTTCCAGACACGGATAGACCATCAATCCGAGGAGACCATTGCTTTGTAGTGAAGGTTTCAATCCCCAAAAACCTTAGGTTTGTGTCACATTGTTATCCTTTTAGCTCTTTATGTGAAATTTTTGCTTACTAAAATGCTTGAAACAACTTACTTGAATGGCAGCGAGAGGGAGCGCAAGTTGGTAGAGGAATTCTCGTCACTTAGAAGATCTAGCAGCAGTAATACCGGTACAAAAAGGCTCACTGAATTGGAATCCATTGCAAGATTTAACAATATATATAAAAACTTGAAACTTTATAATCCCCTATTTGTAGAAACTCGTCAAGAGAAACACAGCTTTGGCTCAGAGCCGAGAAAAGAACCTTCTTTGTGGCATAAAATGAAGAGTTTCATAAGGTATCTCATGATACCTTGTCAGTTATTCATCAAAGGACACCACACGGTTGTCTTGTCCATGAGTCCTCCTGGTCTGATTTATACATGGTTCCAAATGTCTTGTTTTTTGTAGACCAGAAGATTCAAGAACAAAGTTTGGGACTATGAGCTTGAACTCATCATTGCCACTACGAAGAGTGAAAGAAGCTGAAACTTCTGCAATTTTTCTCTCGTTTTTGGCTCTGTGCGTTATAACCTCGGCCGTTGCATTGATTCAGAAGAAGGGTAATCGTTTGAAACAAAAGAAAGAACCCTAATTTCGTTAATCCAGATGGAGAACTTTGGTTTCAGGTATAACAGAGAGCCTTTACCAGATAACATTGATTCTAGGTTGAAATTGTTTGTCACAGATAAGTAATGATCTTATATGTATGTTCTAGTATCATTTTGTATATGGTTAAGAGTTATGATCAAACGAATGCTAGTACTTGACCAATGGTTGGTTACGTATGCTATACCGGGTTAAACAGTGAGCAAACCTTTTCCATGAAGAGTCATATCTGAACTCTGAAGTCCTTTGATTTTTCTAAAATTGGATTTACGCAATTGGTTGAATTTGATTGCACCAAACCGTATCATGGCTACAATAGTGTAGTGTTTAGGGTAACTTTGTAAAATTTGAGATCGTTAATCGTATTTTTGTTCGTGTGTCATTTAGAAAACATTTTTACGAAATCAAGAAAAGGTTTCCACATCTGTAAAGTCATCATTGCGTCGTAAATGATGCTCAACACATCTACTATATTTGCATTATCACTTTACGTATTGATCTTCCAAAATAAATCAATAGAAAATGCCAATTAGAGAAAAGAAAAGAAAGAAAAACAACTCCAATTACTACTACACTGTTTATCTTGAAACTCAATCAATCTGTTTTTTTTTTTTTTTCACATGTTGTTAGAAATGATCCAATATTTGATGGAAATTAGATTAAAAAAAATGGTAAAGATTAATGGGACCCTTTTTGATTGATGGAAATTAGATTAGAAAAGTTATGATCAATGTTTTTGTTTAGCTTGGGCCCATGCTTTTACTTTTAATTTGTTATGGATATCGAACACTTCATATTTTTATGCAGTTTTGTTATCCATCTCGCTCATGAGCTTTAAAAATAGAGATTGATCATTACTCTCGTGGAGTTTGAAAGTTTCACATCGTAATTTTAACCGAGTAATAATATTCTTTGAAAATGTTTTCGTTGTTTAAGTTATGGATAGTGGTATGAAAAATTGAAATGCTCGGATCATATGAAATGCTAAACCGATGGCTCGAGTCTTAGCTTTCATAATGCTATCTTGTGTTTAAGGGTATAACAGTATAAGTTTCAACATGTAATTTATGCACATCAAAGAAATGAGTGTAGTAATAACTTAGAATGTTTAAGGTTGCAAAGAAATGAATCTGATTCAGCCCACTTATAGATTTATATAAACGATTGTCTTTTATGCTCGTAGAACAAAAATAACCTCGCTCGTATGCACGGGTAATCACCTAGTACTAGTAACAATTACAATACATAAACACAGTTGTACTTTATTGAAAATCCGTTGCTACACGCAGGTCTAATACTAGTGAATCAATAAGGGTCTAATCCTACTGAATCAATAAAATACAAAGCCCTTTCTCCTTTATCATGTTCGTTTTCAATCTGCTTTCACCAAGTAGCCGTCCGGCCTGGTGCGTGCTGAGTGTGATAGTGAGAAGGACGATAATTCATATTCACAAGTGCTGATCTGCTATTCTTATAAATCGAACCACACCTTATATGTGGATATAAAGAGTTTGACCTAATATTATTAGAAATCAAACCACAACTCATTGTGGATATAAAGCTTTTAAAGAGGTGGGAGCAGGGCCGTGCCTTAGGCATGAAAAAATAGGCAATTGCCTAGGACCCCCACTTGGCATCAATAATTTTAGGTCCCAAATTTTACATAATTTATAATTTAATTGATAAATTTTGTATATATATATCTTTCATTTTAGTTTTGATTTTTGAAATTGATTTGGGTTAATTAGCATCATATCAGAATTTCATATTTTAAATACTCAAATCATTATAAGTTTTCCGTTTCATTTTTTTAATTTTTTTAAAAATCATTTGATATTCTGTTTTTGCAGATTATATATGTGTCTAACTTTATAGTTACAATTAAGATATACTAATTAACAGAGTTGGTGAATATAGGCACATTATTGTTTGCTATTGTTTCAATATCAAATATTTAATATTTTATGTTTGATCCAATAAATTATTTTGTTCTCACATACAAAATAAAAATAAATAGATTTATAAATATATATATATATATCACGTAAAACTATAAAAAAATAACTTTTGGTTATATTGAATATATATTTTTTATAAAAAGTTTATATTTTATATGATAAAATGTATGTCTTAATACGAGACACATTTTTATTATATCGCCTAGGGCCCCTGAAACGCTAGGCACGGCACTGGGTGGGAGTTGGAGGTGAAGAGAGTGAACAATACACTGGTAACGAGGAGAAGTAAGCATCATATAAGGGACTAAAACCTCATAAGCCCCAAATGGGCAAAAAAAATTCTTAAAGCCCTTTGCTAACCTAAAAGCCCCTCAATCTTTCCCTTCTCAACTTTACCCTTCTTTTTTATTATTATTATATATAAACATCCAATTAAATAATCCACCAAACAAATTAAATTTTTTACCAACCAAATTAATTTTCAACCAATCAAAAACAACCACTATACTCTTTCTCTCTCTTCCTCTTTCCCGTCGCGATTTCTTTCTCCTCTGTCTCTCCTCTCGCTGAAAAAAAAACAGAGCTTCTTCTTCGGATCTGCTTCACTTCTCTTCCTCGTCCTTCTTCTGTGTTCTTCATCTCATCATCTCTTTGCCATCACCCTTCTTCTTCTCCATCTCGTTGAAGCCTCTTTGCCCTAGTCCATCTTCTTCTTCATGTAGGAGTTACGAAAAACAGAGGCAAGGATTAAGAGTTGTTTCATTCTTGCACATGTGAGTCTTCTAAATTAAGGTATGATATTTCATTGTTTAGCAAGTTTCATGTTTAGGGTTACATTAGGTTTTGTTCTAGTTTTGGAAATTTGTTTGTAAATTAAATTTGGATATTGGATATCTGTGTTTCTGGGTATTGGACTTGTTTTATAAGTTTATTAGGGTAATGTGCTAGGTTTTGTGGCAGCTGAATCATTATAAAGCAAACAAAATCGGACCTAATTTTTATACGTATAACTGGCACTACTGCGAATAACTGGTAGAACAAGTAGTATCGAGAATAACTGGTACATATGTTTTGGTACTGCAGGGGACATGACAATGAATTGCACAATCATATGTTTTGATTATGGAGGATGTTACTCAATGGAAGGTGATTGCGCAAGATGGAGTTCAAAAGGAGATAAAATTAAGAGTTTAGCGATACGGAGTGCACCGGAGGAGGTGACTTATTCGGCGTTGGTTGACGGAATTAGGAGAAAGATCATGATAGATGAAGCTACGACGCAGTTGAAACTTAGTTACTTTCCGATGATTTCGAATCTTTGGACACCATTAGAAATTTCGAATGATGATGAGGTTTTTGAATACCTAATGCAAGTGAATGGAGATGGTTGTAGAAAGCTTTTGAATGTGGAGCTCATCAATGTGGATGGTCCCATCAATGTTGTGGATGAAACTCAGAGATGTGTGGAAGCGAGAAGAGGTGTTGGAGAAAGTGATGTTGTTGTAGGGGATAATGATATGATAACTTTACACACAGACGAACCATTGGAACACCATGCGTTGGTAGATGAAGGTAAACGTGTGACTCATTTTGTGTGTTATGTCTGTCTGGTAAAACTGGGAAAACGGAGGTACAAGTGTTTGATTAGTTTTGTGTGTTCTTTCTGTCTTGTATAACTAGGAATAACTAGGTATAACTGTTTGATTAGCTTTGTGTGTTCTGTTTGTCTAGTATAACTAGGTATAACTATGTATAACTGTTTGATTAGTTTTGTGTGTTCTTTCTGTCTTGTATAACTAGGAATAACTAGGTATAACTGTTTGATTAGCTTTGTGTGTTCTGTCTGTCTAGTATAACTAGGTATAACTATGTATAACTGTTTGATTAGTTTTGTGTGTTCTTTCTGTCTTGTATAACTAGGAATAACTAGGTATAACTGTTTGATTAGCTTTGTGTGTTCTGTCTGTCTAGTATAACTAGGTATAACTATGTATAACTGTTTGATTAGTTTTGTGTGTTCTGTCTGTTTAGTATAACTAGGTATAAATGGGTATAACTATGTATTACATTCTGTATAACTAGGTATAACTGATATAACTGTTTGTTTTTATAATCACAGATCACGAAGAGCTGGCACATTTTTATTGTCCTGAAGATAATGAGCAAGAACATTTTTATATGCCTGAAGATAATGACCAAAATAATGAGGAAGAAAATTTTGTGGATGGATCTAGCCTTGTATCCACTCCATGGGAAGATGGTATAGATATGAAATTGGGTCAAGAATTCGGAAGTAAAAATGAAGTGCAACTCTTAGTTCAACGAGCTTCACATAAAAAATGTTTTGAGTACATTATAAGCAAGTCGTGTACAAAACGATATGTGCTATGCTGTGTGGCAGCAGATAAAGGTTGCGAGTGGTATGTGCGGGTTATTGCGAATCGTGATTCAGATAGTTGGACACTTGTAACTTACAGGAATATGCATACATGCTCTCGAGCTGATGCAAGTACAAGGATAAAAAGAAGGAAAGGGACAGCAAAAATAGTTTCCGCTATTGTGGAGGAAGAGTTTCCAGGTAGTTTGGAGACTCCGAGGCCAAAACTTCTGATGAAGCTTGTTAAAACAAAAGCTAGTGTTGACCTATCATACACTACGTGCTGGAGGGGAAAACATCAAGCTGCTAATACTATGAGGGGAAGTCCTGAGGAGAGTTATCGGATGTTGGAGGCGTATTTGTATATGCTACGGAAGATGAATGAGGGTACACAAACTTGTGTAGAATGGGATGAACATAATAGGTTTAAGTATATGTTCTTTGCGCTGGGAGCTTGTATTGAAGGGTTCAAATCCATGAGGAAAGTCATCATTGTGGATGCCACCCACCTTAAGCATTGTTATGGTGGAGTTCTAATTGTTGTGATGGCTCAAGATCCCAATCATCACCACTATCCAGTTGCTTTCGGTGTAGCTGATGGTGAGAAAGAAGAAAATTGGATGTGGTTTATGAATAAATTAAAACTAGTGATAGTGGAAGAGGATAAGGATGATCCTGAAAAAGCCAAGCGATCCGAGCGTGAACTGGTGTTTATATCTGATAGGAATGTATCCCTCATCAAGTCAATAAGTGTGGTGTTCCCGTTGGCTCACCATGGGTATTGTGTATACCATTTGGCTCAGAATGTGAAAGGTAGCGTTTCTAATACCCTGAAACAAACAGTTGTGGGGCATTTCATGTCATGTGCGGAAGCTTATACAGAGGATGTGTTCATAAGACGTTGTAGTTCGTTCGAGAGAAGGTATCCTGCTGCAGCCGCGTATCTCGGAAGAAGTGTTGAGGTGGAAAAATGGGCAAGATGTTATTTTCCAGGAGAAAGATACAACATAACAACCACCAATAGTGTAGAATCAATCAATGGTGTTTTCGTTGAAGCAAGGAAGTACACGTTATTGCCTATGATTGATATGATCATAGAAAAAATAGCTGAATGGTTCAACAGGTATCGAAAGGCATCCACTGAAGTACCCG
Organism: Arabis hirsuta; assembly: GCA_964056655.1. NCBI lineage: Eukaryota > Viridiplantae > Streptophyta > Magnoliopsida > Brassicales > Brassicaceae > Arabis > Arabis hirsuta. The sequence goes on along the minus strand of OZ053306.1, from coordinate 23,787,350 downwards.
ACTCACAGAAGCTGGTGCCTTATGTGAACAACATTTTAGAGAGTAATTTACCGATTGCGAAGAAGCTATTGTCGCAAGAGTTAAACAGTTGGACGTATGAGTACAATGTGATTGGAGAAGATGGAAAGAATTATGTGGTTAATTTGACGGAAAAAAGTTGCAGTTGCAAGTATTTTGATATCGATAGGTACCCATGCGTGCATGCGATACAAGGTATCATCCGATTAGGGGGAGGGACTGAGGTCCGTTGTTATGAGTTTGCCTCTAAGTTTTATACGGTTGAGCAGTGGGTAATGGCATATTCTAGGACGATATATCCTGTCCCACATATGTCAACATGGGTGATTCCTATGACAGATTCTAGCTCGTTCCGAGAAGGCATGCCTCCGCCCCACCAAACTAAGAGAGGACCTCCTCAACAAACACGGTTCTTATCACCTGGAGACCATGGAGGAAAAGGAAGAGGAAAAGGAAGAGGAAAGGGACGTGTACAAAATCCCAATTTGCAGGAATCCAATGTATAAGAACCTAACTAGGTACAAATGGTGTCACTGGCAGGTATAACTATGTATAACTGCGTCTGACTGTGTTTTGTTATTTTGGTAATTCTGTCTGGCAGATATAACTATGTATAACTGCGTATGACTGTGTTTTGTTATTTTGGTAATTCTCTCTGCCCGGTATAACTACGTATAACTGCGTATGACTGTGTTTTGTTATTTTGGTAATTCTCTCTGCCCGGTATAACTACGTATAACTGCGTATGACTGTGTTTTGTTATAAGACTTTGTATGACTGAATATAACTGTGTTCAAGTATTTTCTCTCTTTTCGAAATTTTGTTTTGTTTCCTTACTATGTCCATTTATGTACGTAGGACTGTGTCTACTTGATACTTAGGTACCACTAGAAACATACAAAAAATTTCAAAGAGTTTATAGCAAAACATATATTTTCCCTAAAACTAGACCTTATACATATGGTATATGTATGAGTTAGTAGCCACTTTTTATGTGAAACATCCGATTATGGTGAAACCGAAAATTTTAGTATACGAAATGATAGGAAATATATTTAAAGTGATCAATTCGATCAATACTACTAGAAAATTTATAATCTTTTGTACTTACTACTGGTTATACGTGAAAACAGTCAAAATATAACTATGTGCAAGCCAGTACTACTAGAAAACTAAGTATAACTATGAGTAAAGTAAATATTATTTTTTATTCGTTCTGCGGCGCATGTGTTACACGTTTTTAATATTTTTAGTGTGATAAAAACGTGGTTGCTAATCTCAGTAGTACCCAGTAGTATTGGATTAATACACAGTAGTACCCAGTAGTACTAGTAGTACGAAACCGAGAACATAACAAAATATGAGTATTTGTTTCCCTTAAATCCCTCCAACACTTAAGTACCTAAAAAAGGGAACACAACCAACACAAAATAACATCATCCTAATAACATCATCCTAATAACATCAACCTATAAACATAGACTCCTAATTCTTCTTCTTTGTCTTCTTGCGTGGGCTCGTGCGTAGGACATCTCCGGTCTCCTTCCTTTTCTTAGACTCTTTCACAGTTGCGTTCTTAGATCCACCCGCTCCATCATCATCTTTCTTCACAGTTGCTTTCCTCGTGTTTCTCCCTTTCTTCTCTACTGTGTATGGTGTTCTTGTGTGCATAGATGGCTTAATCTCCCTAGCATCCACATCCCGCTTCGTGGCTTCCACCTTCTGCTTCTTCTTCTTCTTCTTCGGTTCACCTGCGATAAGAGTCGTCAGAGCCGTCGCGGCTTCTTCTTCTGCTGCCTTCTTTCCTGCTTCTTCTTCTCCTTTATCTCCTCCTTCTTCTCCTACTTTCTGTCCTCCTTCTCCTTTCTCTTCTGTCTTCTCTCCTACTTTCTGTCCTCTTTCTTCTCCGCTCAAAATACCACCATAGACAGCAGCACCATAAGCAACAGCCTCGTCAGGGTTCAAGGACTTGTTCGGCTCTTTCCCGTCAAAGAAGTCTTTCAACAGCTGTTGAACCTTTGGAATCCTAGTGCTTCCACCAACAAGGACAATCTCATCGATCTGGCTCTTTTGTAGACCAGCATCATCCATCGCCTTCTTCACGTGTCCCATGGTCTTCTTAAACAAGTCATTGTTCAACTCCTCAAAACGAGCTCTTGTTAGTGGCTCAGAGAAATCAACACCGTCAAATAAGAACTCAATCCCCACACGGGCTTCCTGCTGGCTACTAAGAGCTCTCTTGGCCCTCTCACATTCCCTTCGGAGCTTACCGAGAGCCTTGTTGTCATTGCTGATGTCCTTGTTGTGCTTCTTCTTGATCACATTGATGAAGTACTCCATAATTCTGTGGTCAAAGTTCTCACCTGCGCAACAAAGGTTTAACATCAACTTAATTTTGTGGTTTTCACTGATTAACAGATGGATTCGAGTGATCAAAATGGTAAGTTACCTCCCAAGTGAGTGTCACCATCTGTGGATAGAACCTTAAACACTCTATTGTCAATGGTCAAGACACTAACATCAAAAGTACCACCACCAAGATCAAAGACAAGGATGTTCTTCTCACCACCTTTCTTATCAAGACCATAGGCAATAGCAGCAGCAGTGGGTTCATTGATGATTCTGGCAACATTGAGACCAGCAATAACACCAGCATCCTTGGTCGCTTGCCTTTGAGCATTATGGAAGTAAGCTGTGAAAACAGTCAAAACCAGATAAAGAATCAATCAACTGTTGTTTAGAATTTGGAGATAAAAATGATGATGCAGAATTGACAAGAAGGAGCTAACCTGGCACAGTGACAACAGCGTCCTTGATTTTCTTCCCAAGGTAAGCTTCAGCTGTCTCCTTCATCTTAGTCAGGATCATGGCACTGATCTGCTCAGGACAGAAAACCTTAGTCTCACCATCGTTGATCTTGACTTCAATGTATGGCTTTCCATCTTTGTTGACAATCTGGTAAGGTACAAGCTTCCTGTCCACTTCGTCCTCGAACCTGACACAAGAGCAACATTCAACATGAATGATGAAACAAAACAAACACAGGAAAAAAAGAGAATGAACTTACTTTCTTCCGATCAATCTCTTGATGTCGAAGATGGTTCTCTCAGGATTAACACCCGCCTGGTTCTTAGCAGCTTCACCAACAAGCCTCTCGGAGTCAGTGAAACCAACCCATGAAGGTGTAATACGGTTTCCTTGGTCATTGGCAATGATTTCAACATGGCCATTCTTGTAAACACCAACACAAGAGTAGTTGGTACCAAGATCAATCCCTATAACTGTTCCCAACTTGGTAGCCTCTACTTTCTGTCCTACTTCTTATGTTTTCTCTTCTTCTTCTGCTTTCTCTTCTGCTTTCTCTTCTTCTTCTGCTTTCTCTTCTTCTTCTGCTTTCTCTTCTTCTCCTTCTGCTTTCTCTTCTTCTTCTGCTTTCTTTTCTTCTTCTGCTTTCTCTTCTTCTGTTTTCTCTTCTTCTGCTATCTTCTCTCCTTCTTTCTCTTCTTCTTCTGTCGCCTCTCCTTTCTCTTCTTCTCTGTCTTCTCTCCTTTCTCTTCTTCTTCTATCTCCTCTTCTTCTGTCTCCTCTTCTTCTGTCTCCTCTTCTTCTCCTTTCTCTTCTTCTCCTCCCTTCTCTCCTTCTTTCTGTACTTTCTCTCCTCCTTCTTCTCCTACTTTCTCTTTTCCTTTGTTTCCCGTACCCTCAGCTCTCTCATCCCTCTCATATCCGAAATTGAAATCAAAGCCACTATCTCTTCCACCACCTCTCCAAAATTCATCTTTGAGATCCTTTACATCATTCTCTAAACCGAGAAACTTATCCTCTAAACCCGAAAACTCAGCCTTCACCTTATTAAACCCTGTGTCCATTTTCGCGGTCAGCCTCTTTTCCATTTCTTTCAACAGTTTAACAATCCCATGAGCATTCTCGGGTTCAACAGTTTCTTCTTCCTCTTGCTCCGTCTCCTTAGGCTTTCGGGAATCCACATCTTCCTCATACATCTTTTCCCAACAAATCTTCTTATTCTCTTGGAGATGTTTGCTCCAATTGTCTGGCAACATATCCAAAGCATCATAACCTAAATCATCATCAAAGATGAGCTCACTAAGAGCTCTTTCTTCTCCTTCCGGTTTCAAGATACTATGAATATCCTGTCAATGTTACAAAACAGCTATTAACATCCTATTAACATTAACCAAAACGAATTATAATTAAGATACTACTGTGTATCACACCAGTTATACACAGTAGTACCAGTTATACACAGTAGTACCTTAGTAGAACCAAGCTTCTCATATATCTCTTCCACTGGCCAACCTTTCATAGTAGAGGTTTCAAACTTCCGCTTGCACATCCTTGGACAGTCTTTCTCTGCCCCTTCAATATCTACTCTGTATGATCTCCTTAGATTTGGTATAACTTCGAAAGGCAGAACCTACATATAGAGAAATAACACGTCAAAGGTTAAATGTTAAAGCATTAATAGATTAAAAACATTTATAGATTCAAGGAAATAATATCTTTACCTCCAATGGAATTACAAATCCAGGCAATGTCAATTGTTCTTCCCGCGAACCACAAGTCATCTTTTCTATCTTTGTCATCAAGTAGTAAACATTCCCGACAGAGTCATCAAAGGTGTATCGCCCCCACGGAAATGATATACACAAATCCGGATCCTCAGCCATTCTAAACAAGAATGGCTCTATAGCTGAATCAGCCCCGGCCTTTTTTTGCAAGTACCGCGCTTAAGAAATACAATATCATCATCCTCAGCCGATCTTGAGACCTCTTCTTCATCGAAAGAAGCTTGTCTTTGACATCTTTGACTCTTACGGATGTCCTCGTAAACAGCTTCTTCTTAAACTGACACGTGTAATCACGCAACCTCATCTTCGGATGAAGTGTTTCGGAGTATTCATGGCAAAATAACCCACTGATCAGACCATGCTCTCTCAGAGAGTACCGGATTGGAATACCATTCACCACAAACCAAAGATTTTTCTTCTCATCAAGCTTTACCGTTCGAATCAGCAGCATAAACAAACCCTGGAGCTTACGGTTTGCTTCTCTCTCCATGTGGAAAATGTGTTTAAACTGCGGGTGAGATTTAAACCACGCCAACTCTGGTGCAAAATCCGGATTCTCTATCATCTCTAAGAAGGTGGCCAAATCACACCTGGTTTGGATCTTGCATACCGCATTATATTTGCTAGGTGGGTGGAACATCGTCAAAGGCTGCATCGGAAGAGTAGGAGTATCAGATATATCCTACAATCAAAACATTATTACAATCCTAATGGTACCAGTTATACACAGTAGTACCAGTTATACACAGTAGTATCAGTTATACACAGTAGTACCACTTATTGCTAACAGTTATATACAGTAGTACCAGTTCAACTAACAGTTATACGTTCACCTAAATACTAACTTTTATACGGTTTATACTGAATACTCATAACCAATTCCTCTAAATAACTAGCTTATATACTAACTTATATACTATCTAGTACCAATTCTCCTAAGTACTAATCCACACTTATACTATATAATATGACATTAGGAACTTGAATCACATACCTCCGAAACAGTAATGCATTCTTCAACTTCTTCTGAAGGGATCAGACCTTTTGAAGTCCCTTCCTTGGAACTCTCATTTTCCTTTGCAATCTTTTTAGAACCTCCCTTCCTCATCCTAGGACCCATTTCTGCAAAATCCACAACACCATAATCAAAACGTCTTTTCTCAATTCATATGAAAACCCAAAACGGACCATTAGAAGCAAAACAGACAAATCAACAATTCACACTAAGACAAATCAAGACAGACAAATCAAGACAAATCAAAAAATCTACATTGTCCAATTTCTTCATATCAAAATCTGAAAAACCTCAAAACCACATACAAATCAAAACCCCCAAATTGATTTTTCTTCAAACCCTAATTTCAAACCGATACATATATCAAAATCAAAACCCGATTACATATCAAAATCCCCTTCTTGCAACCAAAAACCAATTCGAAATGGGAATCAAAATCTCAACCCAGAAATCTGAAATGGAAATCCCCTTCTTGCAACCAAAATCGCAACTAACCTTCAAGAAAAATCACCGTCGCAGTCCACGGTGATGGAGTCGACGCCGGCGAACAAGAAACTGATTTGGTTTTCGATTTTTCGCAAATAAGAAACTGAAATCTTGAAGAAGAAGAACACGAGAGAGAGAGAGGGAGAGGGAGAGAAGAGCGGTTTTTTTTTTCTTTCCGTTTAATTTGATTTTTCTTAGAAAAATCTTCAACAGTTTTTTTTTTCCGGTTTTCTTGGTAAATTTGCAGATTCATTAAGGGTAATTTCGTATTTAACCGTTTTTTGAATTAAAAAAAAATCAAAACAAAAATGGATTTTAAGCTTGGGGCATATCTGAATAAAAATGTCAAGGTGGGGGCTTTTGGAGTTACTCTCCTCATATAAGATACCAAATCATAATGAAGAAGAAAGGTTTATACACATGAAATAGTCTTGAAAATGCATTTTAAGGCAAATTCTGCATTGTAAAAGCAGACCGAAAATAAAAGCACACAAGTTACTAGTCTTCTGAAGAGAGAGACGAGGCATTGTCGCATTGTAAAAGCAGGCCGAAAGTAAAAGCACACAAGTTACTAGTCTTCAGAACAGGGAGTACAGAGTACGGTCTCCTCTTCTGCTTGTGAAGAGCCACACTGCTGCTCCTCTGGTTTGAAGCATAGGAAAACATTAGGCTTAAAAAATCCGACTTGGAAGCGGTGCCTTTTCAGAGCATCAACAACAGTTTGGAAGCCCTCGTCTTCTGAGAGTACTAGCACACATGATGGATTAGTACGAGCGTGAGCGCTTATTGTCGGCAAGAGAGTGGTATACGCCATGACAGTAGATCTGATAGCTTTAACACCTCGGACAAGTATATCATATCAAGGTAGTTAGTTAGTTTACAATCTTTTATACGTACAAATAGATATATATAGGATACAATAATTTAGAGAGAAGTAATAATTTGGAGAAGAAGTTGAACTTGGAGAACAAGCAAGAACATTTTCGAAGATGGGTTTCCAATGGACATCCACTAAAATGGATCTATAACACTCCCTCTTGGATGTCTATTATAGCAAAATTATTTTTAATACGCATAGATGCTGCCTCATTAAAAAAACTTACTAGGAAAACTGACTGGAAAAAACCATGGTTAAGGGAAAAAGAGTGCATCGCGTATTTACTCCCCCGTGATGCACTTGTTCAGTTTTTAAGACAGATAATTCTTATTAACTAGAATATAGCCCGCGTGATGGGCGAGTTTTTCTTTTACAATATTTTTAAATTTAATGATGAAAATAATTTTAATTAATCTAGTATTTTTATATTTATAATAAACAAAACAAACAATATTTCATGGATTTAAAATAATTTTTCATTTGAATTGAAATGAAATTAATTGTTTCTCTTATTTGTATTTGTATGAAAATATGAAGTGATGCTCAATCATTTTAATATCGATAGTTTCTATTTGAAAACAAATATATTTGTTTGAGACTTTTTTATCTATATATAGTTTTTGTAGTTTTGTAGTTAAGCATTCACCATTTTATTAATCAAATTTTTTTTCTATACTTCTTTGAGATTGTTCAATATCTTTGAATAAAATAAAATATTCTCAATCATGTTATTTTAATAATTAATATCATTTAATTTTTTCTTTTTTTATTCTCTCTTGCCGTGTATCTTCACTCATTTGCTCTTAATTTGTATTCATTTTGCATATTTTTCAACTTTTGAAATTAAAATATGTAACCATTTACCTTTATCATAATTTCATAATGTTTTATTACTCTTAAGTGAAGTAAAATATAAATAAAATATATTTTTTATGGTAACTTTTTACTTACAACAATAAAATACTCAAAAAATTCTTGTATATACTACTTTAAATCATTTATTTATTTATTTTCGTTTTTATTTAATTCACATTTTTAATAGTTATAGATAACAATAAATATACATAGACATGAATTAATTGAAGATTTAAAATAAAAATTATTGTAAAAATTTTTTTTGCTTATATGGACACCCTAAATGGAGAGAGAACTTTATAATTATATAATAGATTGTTTTAAAAAATTATAAACATTTTTAACAGTCTTACAAAACCTTTTAAAAGTTTTAAAAACTTTGTTAAAAATCCTCATAAAAAATTTCAAAACCCTAGATCTGTAAGAAGAACATCAAATATAAAACTAACCTGAAAATAATTAAAAACTCAGATCTGTAAGCCAAATCGAGCAAAAAAAATTAGTAATATAACCAAAATCGAATCAAAAACTCGAATTTTCAACACAAATAAAATAAACCCAGATTTACAAAAAAAATGATGAAATTTGAATCTAGATTTGGATCTATGTTAGAGAGAAAGAGAGACATATCTAGATCCGTTTTTCTTCTTCAACACTATCACCACCATTGAAAAGCTTGAAAAAAGAGAGATTGATATCTAGATCCATTTTTTTCTACTTTTGCAGAGTAAAGAGAGAGAAGAAAAAAAATCAGATTATTTCGTGGAAAAAGAAAGAGAAAGAAGAAAGAGATAAGGTTTTTTTAGTAGGTAAAATTGTACTCTAGATAAAGTAGTGGCATTATTGCAAAACTATTTTGGGATAAAGTAGTGGTAAAATTCTACTCTAGATAAAGTAGTGGCGTATAAACTATTTTGGGATTTCTCTTTCACTTTGCCTTTTTTATTTCTCTTCCAAGTGATCTTAGAAGGTTCGAAATTGAGTTTGTCTTGACCGGCAATAACTAAAAGAGCCCTAAATTCAAAAGAAATCTTTAGAGAATTATTGCATTCATCATATCCGAGAACAAAGTAAAACCATAAATTTTTATCACCAGAAACAATATATATATAAAAAACTTGATACCGACATAGGGCTAGCTAGAGTTAGAGATTTTAAGACCAAACCTTGAAAAGCTCATTGACGGCGCTGTTTTCTACTCGAGGTCATATTCGTTGTTGTTCTTACACTCTTTCATTTTTCTTCTGCTAACTATGAAGAAATCAATGTAAAAAAAAATAGTTGGGATTTTCCAAAATCTTTGTGACATTGAGGAGTTCCTAATTTTTTTTTATCATCGAAAAACTCCACATAAATTAGCTACAATATTAACTCTGACACAAGAAAAATTCCAACCATATAAGACAATTTGGATGAATCAATACCTAAAACCATTGACATGATTTTATTATTAGTTCATTCAGCTTTGACTCCTCTTAAACAAAAGAAAAACATGATCATGAACCTTGGTAAAGTGGAAGAAAGTTACAAAACATTACCTTGTTTTCAGAAACATAATCAATATGCAAAATCTACAAAACGTTAAATCAATAGATCACTAATCAAATATAACAGAAAAGACGATCAAATATATATATATATATATATATATATATATATATATATGAATCAAAAGATAGAAATGCATTATGTAAACGAACCTGCAAGAAAAAAGCAAAAGTTAAATAAATAAAAAACAGAAGAGAAAACCACGCAAATTTATAAAACAAAAACAGAGAGGTAATGATTTGATTAAGTGTTATTATAAAAGGAAAGAGAAAAAATTTATATATGAGCATCGATGAGATCATATCGTTAATTTAGGGTTTATTAATCAGTAACATGATAGAAAAGATCAGTACCCCTATCAATATATAGATAAAAAAAATATAAAAAATATCAACAAGTTAATCTCATGGAATGATAACTTGAGACATGAATCTATAAAGGAGGAGCTGAAAGAATCATAAAAAAAAAAATATATATGTTGATCTCATGGCATGATAACTATCATCATAAGATATATAGAAAAGAATAGAATCATAATATTAAAAAGATCGAACATATGTTTACCTAACACCATGACGAATCTGTATATAAGAGACAACAACAATTATTTATCATTAAATAAATATACCAAGTTTTTGCACTTCTCAGATAATAAATATATTCTTTTTTTTAGTATGTATTATTTAATTGTTTTTAATTTCTTCTTATACAAACCAAACCGAATAAAGTAACCGTTTTAGATTTTTGTTTGGTTCAATAGGCAGTTTTTATTCTAAACCGAAAAAACCGATCGCCCAGGGGACTATGTAGTCTCTCATCCGCAGTACCGCAACTAAAAAAAGACCTAACTTACTCTTTTGAAGTCTCCGAGTTTCTCCACCGCCGTAGAAACCATGGTCGCTGGTAAGAGCTCCATCACTATCTCTCGCTCAAAATTATTTGTCTATATCGGGGTTATCTTTCGTTTCATTTATCTGTCCTAATACACTAGAGGGTCTAATCAATCTATTAGAGTATTCACGATTTGGTTTTCAGTCGTCTTTTTTTTAATCTCATAGCGTTTAGTATTATTTGTTCTTTCGGTTGCGGAATTGTTTGTCTATATCTGAATTAGATGTAATCTCGTCGTAGCGTTAGATAGGTTGTTGGAATTTCATCTGATCAATCTTTCATATTTACAACTAACAAATATAATCGATTTGTCATTGACTCATAGAATTGATGATCTTTAAGTATCCATTTGTATTTTTCTTTCTCATGGCGATTCGTTTTTGGTGTTGTAAAAAAACTCTCGCAGCTACTAAGACAGCAGTGTTTTGGGACATGGAAGATTGTCCAATCCCTGATGGTCTCAATCCGAGTGTTATTTCTCAGAACATCAAAACTGCCCTTGTGAATGCTGGTTATCCTGGTATAGTCTCTATCAATGCTTTTGCTGATGAGACTAGTTATGTGCCGGTTGATGAGTTTGAATCAGCCAGAGTGAAGCTCAGTCTAGTAGGCGAAGGTGAAATACTTCACTGAAAACTCTCTGCTGACAGTCGTTCTCTTTTTACTTAGTATCTATCTTGATTTGCTTTTATTTATATAATATATGGTTTCAAGAGACAAAGGAAAGACACATGCCAGAGGTTTGGAGATAATGAATGCCCTTTTACGCTGGGCAGTGCGCAACCGTCAATCAAATGTTCTGATCATATCCGATAACATCGCTGGTTTCCACGTTGGTGTTTACAAGTCCACAAGTTTAAATGTTCTTGTATCACAGCCTCAAATCCCATCCACACAGCTAGTTGTTGATGCAAGGAAAATATGGCTTCGGGAAAGTCTATCAGCTGGAGGAAACCCTTTCGACCATAACTTCTTAGGTGTCGACGCTTGTGACTTTTGTTTAATCCCTGTAACAGAAGACGGAAGACCCTAACAACAGAAGGTCACACCAACTTGGGAGTAGAGAAACCCAAGGGAGACGGGAACTAGCTTATTTATTAAACTCATCGACTTCATGTTATGTCTTTTTAGTGTGTTTGCATGTTTCTTTCTTTCACAACTTGTGTAGCTGAAACTCTACGCCTATCTAATTGTCCAAAAACGTATGTTTGTCTATGCTCCTTACTTTAATAATTTGGAAGCTCTACATACGTTTTTGGACAACTAGATAAGCGTAGAGTTCCAGCTACACAAGTTGTAAAAGAAAGAAACATGCAAACATAATAACACACTAAAAAGACATAAACATGAAGTCGATGAGTTTCATAAATAAGCTACTTCCCGTCTCCCTTGGGTTTCTGTACTCCAAAGTTGTTGCGACCTTCTGTTGTTAGGGGTTTTCCGTCTTGTGTCGCAGGGGTTAAACAAAAGTCACAAGCGTCGACACCTAAGAAGTTATGGTCGAAAGGGTTTCCTCCAGCTGATAGACTTTCCCAAAGCCATATTTTCCTTGCATCAACAACTAGCTGTGTGGATGGGATTTGAGGTTGTGATACAAGAACATTTAAACTTGTGGACTTGTAAACACCAACATGGAAGCCAGCGATGTTATCGGATATGATCAGAACATTTGATTGACGGTTGCGCACTGCCCAGCAAAAAAGGGCATTCATTATCGTCAAACCTCTGGCATGTGTCTTTCCTTTGTCTCCTGAAACCATATATTATATAAATAAAAGCAAATCAAGATAGATACTAAGTAAAAAGAGAACGACTGTCAGGAGAGAGTTTTCAGTGAAGTATTTCACCTTCGCCTACTAGACTGAGCTTCACTCCGGCTGATTCAAACTCATCAACCGGCACATAACTAGTCTCATCAGCAAAAGCATTGATAGAGACTATACCAGGATAACCAGCATTCACAATGGCCGTTTTGATGTTCTGAGAAATAACACCCGGATTGAGACCATCAGGGATTGGACAATCTTCCATGTCCCAAAACACTGCTGTCTTAGTAGCTGCGAGAGGTTTTTTACAACACCAAAAACGAATCGCCATGAGAAAGAAAAATACAAATGGATACTTAAAGATCATCAATTCTATGAGTCAATGACAGATCGATTATATTCGTTAATTGTAAATATAAAGATCGATCAGATGAAGCATCAACAACTAGCTGTGTGGATGGGATTTGAAGCTGTGATACCAGAACATTTAAACTTGTAAACACCAACATGGAAGCCAGCGATGTTATCGGATATGATCAAAACATTTGATTCACGGTTGCGCACTGCCCAGTGAAACTTGTGTAGCTGGAACTCTATGCCTATCTAGTTGTCCAAAAACGTATGTTTGTCTACGCTCCTTACTTTAATAATTTGGAAACTCTACATATCCAATATTTTCAAGCTTTGATATCTTGCTAAAATATTACCACTACTAATAGGCGTAGATTTTGGTTCAGACAGGCGTATATGTTCATATATACATAGCATGGTAAACCAAGAATAACCATTTGCTTAGAGCTCAAGCTTTTTTAGAGTCAAAAGCCTCAACATTCCATGAATCTCTGTTTAAATTTGCTCTCCAGCAGCAAACTTTCCAGAGAATTTGAATTTAGCTCTCTGTGACAATTCCTCAGATATCTCAGGTTGTCCTCATCTCTGAAAATCAACAGCTTCTTATAATCAATCAAAGGAGTTTTCATTCCTTTGTCGAGCATCTCCTCTAAGTACCGACATGCCTCTCTGGACTTCCTCTCACCTATAAGCCCTCTGATCAAATCCGTGTAGGATATCATCAGTACAAATCCCTCTCTTGACCATCTCTTCCCAAACCGCTCTCCCCATCTCAAAATTTTGAATTTTGGAAATTTTGTGATTTAGTGACTTTTCGGGTTTATAAAATTATTTTCCATTTTAATAAGTATTTGTGGTTTTAAGGGATTTATAAAGATTTATAATATGAATAAATTCTAAAATTCTAAATTGTTGAAATTTTACCAATTCTTTAATTTGTTTAAATTACAAAATCCCAAATTCCCGAAAATTCCTAAATATCTAAAATTTTAAATTACCAAATCTCAAATTCCCGAAAATTCCTAAATCTCTAAATCCCTAAATCTCGATATCTGAAAATCCAAAAATCCAAATATCCCTAAATACCTATATTCCAAAATCCCAATTTCCCACAATCCCTAACTCCCTAAATCCTTAATTTATGAAATCCGAAATTCTATAAATTAATCCCTAAATTACAAAAACCCAAATTCCCAAAATCTTTAAATACCTAAATTCCAAAATCCCTAATTCCCAAAATCTCAATATCCCAAAATCTCAAAGTCCCCACTTCCCATAAATCCCTAAATTCCGAAATCTCAAAATTTCGAAATCACAAATTTCCAAAGACTCAAAATCCCTAAATCCGTAATGTAGATTATAAATTTTAAATATAAATTTAAAATTTAAGATTTAAATTTACAAGTATATATATGTAAATCCGTAATATAGATTATTAATTTTAAATTTATATTTAAAATTCAAAATTTATATTTATATATGTAAAAAAATTTCAACGGTATGTAAAATTTTTGGCAATCGTAGGGACTATGGGCGATTTCATCACTCTAGTGGATCCGGTATTTCCACTAGGGGAGGTCGGAGTGGGAGTCAGTCGCATATCCCCGACACTAGCAGTTTGGATCCCCCACACCCGTCTCCTCCTATGGGTACATCGCCCTCAGCTCCCACTGCCATGAGCATTGAGGAGTTTGTTTCGCAACCCGGACGGGATAGGTTGACTCGCCTAGATCATGACTTGCCACCTATCACGACCTGGTAAGTTTTATTTAAAAATGTATTTGATTATATTAACTTAATAAAATATTTAACTAAATATTGTTTAGGTTTCAATATTCGGGAAACGGGATTACGAGTTCTATCAACGCAATGATCAATTGCTTGATAACTAAACCGTATTCCACATACAGTTCGATGCCGGTGGCAGACCAGGACACCTGGTTTCGGCAATTTGCGGTATGATTTTTTTTTCTAAATTAAGAATGCAGATTTTATTTTCCATTCAAATTGTCAATACTAATTTGGGTACGTTTTTTTTTCAGCAATAATTTACTTGGGACCCACAGTTTACTGCTTTGGTCCGACAGCATTTCGACAAAAAGGCCGGTCGAAAGTACTCGTGGAAGATGAACGAGTGGAAGGACATGTGGTTCAAAGAAGGAAAGGTGCCTCGGGTTATGAAAAATAACCCAACATTATGGGCTGCACTACTTGCCCATTGGGAACGGGAGGACACTAAAGCGAACTCAGGAAAAAACTCGACTAACCGGAAGAGCGACCGGAAGGGGAAGGGACCGGCGACCCATAACCTCGGAGCAACGAGCAAAGCGTCACGTGCTGAAAAACTGGTAATTTTTTAAATTTTCCAAAAAAAAATTTTATAACCCCTCTCATGTTTCCTTCTTTATCTATGCCAACAGTTTGAGAAGACCGGTGTGCGTCCGGCACATCTTGATTTGATCAAAGATGCGCACACCAACAGAAAGACTAGTGAAATTCAAGATGCAATTGCTCGTGAAATCGTGGAAAGCGTGGAGAGACTCGGTGAGGAGTACCTCCAATCCCAACCGATCGTCGAAGGAACTCCACCGGCCACCGAAGTTCCACTCGAGAAGATCAACGAGTTCACCTATGAGGTTAGTAACACTGTCAAATTTAAACAAATTTAAAATAAATTTTAATACAAATAAGTTAGAACATTGATTGATTTATTTTTTATCGTAGGTTACACTTAAGAACAAAGGTCATGTCTTTGGCCTCCCGGAAGACAGTTCCTCCACATCCGTTAATTCATACCGCTTTCACGCAGATAGTAGATTGAGGGCGTAGAACGCCGAGCTTCTCGAACGCATGAGCGTGATGGAGGCACAACGCGCAGAAGATGCAGAACGCATTCGGGCAATGGAAGAAAAGATGAACGAATTCTTCTGTAACCAGTCCCAATAGACTTTACTTTATGTAATATTTAAATGTTTAAATCACTTTTAAAAATATTGAAATTTAATTTTAAATTTTGTTTTATTTTAATTTTATTTTAATTTGATTTTTATTTAATTTAATATATTTAATTAGAAATCTTTTTAAAAAAAAAAATAATTAATCCGTCGGAATTCCGTCGGTTTGCGTGGCTGTCGGAAATCCGTCGGTAAAAGTGCCGTCGGAAATCCGTCGGTCACCACCGTCGTCGGAAATCCGTCGGTTTGCGTGGCCGTCGGAAATCCGTCAGTAAAAGCTGCAGTCGGAAATCCGTGGTCACCACCGTCGGAAATCCGTCGGTCACCACCGTCGTCGGAAATCCGTCGGTAAAAATTTCCGTCGGAAGTCCGTCGGTCACCACTGTCGTCGGAAATCCGTCGGTAAAAAATTTCGTCGGAAATCCGTCGGTAAAAAATTTCGTCGGAAGTCCGTCGGATTCCAGTCGCCGACGGACTTCCGACGGATTCCGGTTATCCCTTTTCCGTCGGAAATCCGTCAGGTTTTTCCGACGGATATTTATTTCCGACGAGATAGAACCGACGGACCAAAACCGTCGGAAATCCCTCGGAATAGAGGTTATTCCGACGGATTTCCGACGGTTTTGGCCGTCGGAAACGACCCTGTTTTCTTGTAGTGTATGTCTATAACTATTTACGAAATCAAATCTTTGTACGTTCCCAATATGACCAAAACAAAACTATATGGTAAGTAACATGAAATCATCAAGGAAGTGAAAACTTACCAATCTCCATCTTCAGCCTCCACCATGATCGCTTCTATTAATTTCCCTCACTTCTCTGATATGACCTTTACCTTACGACCGTGGACGTTGTCCCAATTTCTCTTGCATCATTCATGTTGTTCTCCCTTGCCCACCAATCTCTGTTCCACATCTCCTAGACCAACAATTCCTCTCGATCCTTCTCTCTTTTTATCTCTGTATTATATTCATCAATTGTTGACCTCTCTTCTTTCTCTAGACTCAACCATTTATCACCATATCCACTTTATGAAATTCTCTTTCTCCCACATATATGGAAATATGAACCTATCTCTTCCTCTTTAAACAATAATCAGGTTAATGGCTTGTGACATAACTGAATGGAACACCCATCTCATTTATACAAATCTAGAGAATATACACCCAACATCAATCGTGTGAAAAAAACATTATTTTTGTTTATATTGAAAACACATGTCCTAATGAATTAGAGTCAGTTTATGGAAAACATTATATTCGAAAAGCTGTAAGTTAATTAAAGGCACCGAAGAAAAGCATGGGAGTTACACTCATATTAGTGTTGTTAAAAGTGGTGATAGGAAACATGCATGTATCAGCAGATTAAAAAGATGTATGACAAAAGCTAAAGACATGAACGCATATAACTATCCATAAAGCATTTCACTTTCTCATACATGATGTGATTCTACTCAAAACATTCTTTTAAGACTATCTTTACTAAACATAAGCCGTAATCTATTCTAACTTAACCTTATTTATGGACTCAACATCTCCACTAACGTACCGTGTAAATCCATTGGTTGATCCAATGCTCTGCACGAGGTTGTAAAATGCACCATGACATGCCTCTTAACCATTTAAATGTACCTTAATGACAAACTTATATCAAGTGATGACATATAGAAGTCACCTGAAATGGAAGTGGGTATCAAACGATATATAAAATATAAAAAATGGATCCCAATTTTATGACTGAAAGTGGTTTGACCCAAAATTCTTTATGTGTACATGAAAGAACCATGGTTGTGTTCTCACACCTCAGTTGATCAGCAAAAGACAAGTCAAAAATTAAAGAAAGAATGAATGCAAAAAGCAAATGAAAACTCTTTCAAATGTCTTCTTTCGTATGAAAGATAAAGAGAATGTAAACACTCACTTCAAAACGTATCTTGGATCTCGTTCGTTCATGTTTCTCGCTCAACTCCAGATGAACTCACCTCTTATTCCGACTATCGCTTACTTGTTTCTCTCTAAACACCTGTGTGTTCACCTCTTCTTGTAAAATTGGTCAACATGAAGAAGCATTTATCATCCTGCGATGCTTCTCCAAACTACACAGAATGACAGAACCAGTAAATTGACAGAATGATAAAACTACATGAATTTAATATATAAGGGCAAGGTGCGGATTTCAAAAACCTATAGACCGGAGAAAAGGAGAATATGGAAGAAGTGGATATAATGAAATTGAATCTATAATTAAGTTACCTAGTGGGAGTTAAAAGTCAGAGACTGGGAATGGAGAACGAGTTTATAATGGAAAAATAAAAATTTGTAAAAATTGAAATTTAAAGAATATTGAATTTGAACGTTGCAACAACAAATGCAGAACATAGAAGCAATGGTGAAGATTGTAAGAAGTTCTTCACTAAGAACCGAGAGAAGAGACAAAAGTTAATAATTGAGTCAATTTCATCTTGAATTGGTTAATTGCTATAATTTTGAAATGGAGAAAGATTAAATAAAACAAGTTCACTATCAATTATAAAAATCATAGTAGAAATACAACCCATAATTCTAGCGATATGATAAATAAAAACCTAATCTAGAAAGTAATAGTGAATCCTTTCAACATTTAAAATATGTTGGTGTTTCCTTTCAACAACAGAGTTTTGTTGAGGGGTTTCTAGACAAAAATGGTAAGGAACAATGTCTTTTTCTTTATACAGATTAGCAAATGAAAGCTCAGGAGCATTGTCAAACCGAACTGATTTGACTCTAGTTTTATACTAACTTTCAACGAGAGTAATAAAAGAATGGAAAAACATGAACGACATCAGATTTATGCTTAAGTAGATAGACTCATGTAGCACGACTATGATCATCAACTATGGTAAAAAAAATATCTATAACTTTCATGAGTTTCCACAGAAAAAGGACCCCAAACATTAATATGTAACAAATCAAAGATTGTATTATTAATAGTAGGTGAATTAGGAAAAGACAAATGTTTTTGTTTGGCCAGAGGACAAACATTACAATGTTTTTGTATTTTATTTTCATATATTTTATCTATAAAAAATCAGAAAGTAATTCAATCCTAGGAAAGGCAGGATGACCTAGCCTAGCATACCAAGTATCAATGCCAACAAGGCTGGAACAGACTAGTTTATTACCTGAAATGAAAGATGCAAGAACTAATGAACCAGACTCCAAAACATATAAATTTGCTATACGATTACCCTTACCAATCATCAATTCCTGAGTAAGGTCCTGAATAAAGCAAGAAATGGATGTGAAACAAACCATGAAGTCTAAGTCTCTAGTCAAGCAACTAACACTTAGTAAGTTAAAACGAAAAATGGCACAGACAACACATTTTGCACTACAATATTATCACTAAGTTGAATTGAACCTATACCAACAATGCTCTATGAGATTCCATATGGTAAAGTGACAAATGTGGTGGTGATAGGTAAAAAGGTGGTGAAAAGAGATTTATTGTGTGAAACATGATGTGTTGCCCCTGAGTCTATGATCCAAGAATCAGAGGAAACCAAAGCATCTCCAGAGAATCGCACAAAAGGCATGCTAAAAATTGTGAAAGTATGTAGTGGAAGGAACGTACCAGACACTTTAGAAGCGGATGATACAGCTAAAGGAGAGGTAGAGGAATCTTCTGATGTAGTAGATGTGATGATATGGTTGTGAAGTTGAGTACTGAAGTAGGCAATGACATGTTGGAGTTGATCAGGTGTGAGAGTGGCTTGAGCTAGACAGGAGTTGGAAGGATAGGAGAATGGTCTGGATTAACCACCAAATTTGTAGAGATAGGAGTTGGAGAGAAGGACTTTCTCTGAGGTTGAAACATCCCTTTAGACTTGTAACCAGGTGGAAATCCATGCTTTTTGTAGCACCTATCAACAACATGACCAAGACCCCCACAATGTGTAAAAACAGGCCTTGATCTTTGAGACATTTCATGTCCATAAGAACCAGAAGAAGTCTGGAAAGCTGTAGATTCCAGTCCAGGAGAATGTGAAATTCGAGTAGATCTCTGAGAATCATCCTGATCAAGTATATTGAAAACCTCAGAAAGTGAAGGCAGAGTCTTCTTCATAAGTATTTGATCATAGCTATCATTCAAGCACATAAGAAAGTCAATTGTACGATTGACTTCCAGTTCTACTAAGAAATCTTCAATTGATGTAGCTATGCCTTGAAGACTATAAAGCTCTTCCCAATAAGACAGATTCTGAGTATGATAAGTAGACAGATCCATTGTGCCTTGCCTGAGATTGTGCAACTGATGACACAATTTGTATAGCCTTGGCATATTGGATTTGTGAAACCGAGTATACAGATCTTTCCAAATCTCAGAATCTAACTTGAAATAAAGAATACTCGTGTAGATATTTAGAGACACTATTTAGTAACCAGGACTTGACCATACTGTTGTATCAATTCAAGATTTGGTAATACGGATCATTATCAGCCGGCTTAAGAATAGATTTGTCAATAAAACCTATCTTGTTCTTAGCTTCTAGACTAGTAATCATAGCGACAATCCATATTCCATAATTCGTTCCATCCAGAGGTTCTGAAGCTAAGACTAGACCAGGATGATCGGAACTAAGGAGATAATATGGACAATGTGGATTGTTAGGAGAATCGGATACCTCAAAGTTCCGAGAACCAGAACGCGGTGGCTGAGATCGAATCGTCGCAGGATTTGCTGAAACATGATCATCAATGAGAGGTGTGAAGCCTCGAGAACCACTTCGATTGATCGGAGAAATAGCCTTTGGTGAATCTGGAGTTGATTTGCGATATCGTGATTTGCAATTCCGTTTTCCTACCATAGTTGATCAAGGATTACTCGAATTAATGAGATGTGATCAAATCAAAGATGAATCAACCGAAAATTGTGAGGAAAAGAGAGATCGGATTCAAATCGAATGACGAAGCGGAAGACGAAAAAATTTCTTCGTGGATTGGTGAATTTGTTCCGATCAACTGGAAGGAAGTGATGAATCGACGAGAAATCGAAGGATCTAGAGAGGATCGATGAAGGTGATGATGGAGCGAAGGAATGAAGAACAATGGCGAAAAAGTTTTTGTTAGAGCTTTGCTCTTGGCTCTGATACCATTTCAATAAAAATGTATTAAAAGAAATTCTTCATTAATTATGAAATGTACAATACATTCTACTATTATACACTTTCTCTTAAGCTATACAAAGATGTATCTGTACAATATAATGTCCCTATACATTTGATATGTACAAATGTACACTATACATCTATTATCCATCACTCTATGACGTTGCGTTTAATCCAACCATAACGTTCATCAATGGACATGCTAATGAATACATCTTTCATTTCTAATTGCTTTTAATCGCATCGTAACGAACATGTTACTCCAAATTAGAGACTTCTTTTATAGCTTCCCATAAGTTATTATTTCTTTTCTCTGCTTCTCTTGTTTTTGTCTTGCTTCTCTTTCTTGTATCAAATTGAAGAGGTTCTGAGTGATTGTTGTCAAGGGGTTTATTTCAGAAGAAGTTGTTGCTACTGCACTTTCTTTGTCAATGACCAGATCATCTACATTGTTAAGATGATTAGTTCTTGTCTTTTTCTTAGAGGGAGTTTTTCTAAAATATTCCTTGAGTGACTGCATAAAAAAGATGATTGTGTTTCACAATCTCTCTCGACATTTATGGAAAATTCTTCACCATAATTTGGTAGCTCTTTCTCGGCAATTTCACGTGTTCGAGCATCAGTAGTCTCGCCTAATCCAATCGCATTCTTACCTGACGCTACATTTTTTTCAAATACAAAATTTGATATCATCAAAATCTTCAAACGTTTCATTCCGAATTTTTTTATTACTCAAATGTGCCTAAATACAAAAAAAAAATTGAACATTATAAAAATATATGAAGATAAATTCTTTATACAAAAGACTATGAAAATTTGACATAAACGTTTTACCTTTACGTAGTCTTCCAACATTTCATCAGGAGCCGTAAATCATTTTGTTGTGTTTGGATCCCATCCAAATCCAGAGCTAAAACGAAGAAGTTCAACACCACTTAGATATTTTCCCTTCAAAATCTTCATTCGATTGTACTATTGTTGCTAAGTTTTAGTACATTTATATGTTTCATTGATAATAGGTAGTATTCGTCTCTCCACTATGAACTTGCTGAATGAACCATTAGCATCACGCAAACTTACACCAACACAATCTAAAAGTAAATCTATTAAAGTTTTTGTTTCTTCGGGACTCCATCGTTTATATGAACCTCTTTGTTTCTCGTTTTCTGATTCTTTTTTTTTTTATTTCTTTTGTGATTCTTCCATTGATACTTTTGTTTCTTTAGGTTTTTGTGTTATAGGTTCAAAGATTATAGCAAACACAAAATAGAAAATATTATAGCAAATGGAATTTGTACAAAACGGAAAATTTGGAAAAATGGAAAAATAACATTACAAAAGATATGTATTGGGTGGAATATTGAATTTGTTAATGTCTTTGATATATATGACGTGAAGATGATATAATGGAGAGTCCACGAACAAATCCATCCTAAATATGAAGGTTAACCTCAATATTTGATCTTTTGTAATTTTAACATGATATCCCTTCTAAATCCACTTAAATCCAATATCAAATCAAATTCTTATACAACCCAACCAATCTGGGGTGGGCAAAAATACCCATAACTGAAAAAATAAACCGAAAAGGGGAATGGTTTCGGTTTCGGTTAGTTGAGTTATACCTATTGGACTTCAATATTTATAGTCCATAGGTTATAGGTTCAGTTTAAACCGAAAAACCGAAGAAAAACCGAAAAACCTAAACACTAATCCAATCTATTATACACAGATTGACTTGTTCATTCATGTATTTTACTTGTACATTCTATAATGTTATGAAGCCTAAAATGTTTGCGTGTCACTTGCATTATATATGTTGTTGTGTAATTGAAGTTGTAAATTAAGAGTACTAACTCTTTCATGGTATGGCATAGAAGAAGATAACAAAGTTGTTAGTTTACTCAGTTCTGTCTAATCTGTTTAGTATTTTTTTGAGTGAACAATATATGTTGCATTGTGCTTTTGGTGTTTCTTGTTCAATACATTCATATTTCTGAATTTCTTCGGATTGCTTAGACTTAAATAATATGTTTTGTTTATGAATTGGAATCATTGCTTTGATGTGGATTATGTATTTTATTTTATGCTTTCGGAGGACTTAGTGTTTCATTTTGTATATATTATTGATTTTATATTCAAACCTCTTTAAATATGATGTTCTTATGTTTCATTTTGAATTGATTGCTTGCTTTGTATAGGTTTCAATTTGGTTTAAAACTCAAACCAAAACTGAACCATTAAGGATTCGGTCTATTATGGCCTCTAAAATGTGATATTGAACCGAACCAAAACCGAAACAAACCGAACCGAGACCGACCCATAACTACTTCGGTTTTATATGGACTCATTTTAGCTACAACAGAATAACCAAAAAAACCGAACCAAAACCGAACCGACCAACCGAATGCCCACTTCTAAATCATACACATGGTCACTGATTTAATTATTACTAATTTTTGTGTGTTATTAGACCAAATTTCCCTTCTAATAATTATCCATCGATTTCTCTTCTTGTTGGTCGAAAATGGATAAAGTAAAAACCTAGATTGCATAGAAACGGATACGGATACGTGGAAACGAAACGTTTAGAAATATGGAAGCAATTTTTTTTAAAAAAAATAATAAAACGTAAACGGATACGTTTTGGAAATGCACATACATACACACATATATATATATATATGAATCAACAACATCAAAAACAATATTTAAAACAATTTGAACAAAATAAATTATATACATGAATATTAAGTAACTTAACAAAAATAAAAAAAAATTATGTTGTTTTAGCCTATATACAAACGCAATCTTTCATAAGTTTGTTATTTTATAAAAAATACTAATTATATCTCTACATTTTCAAACTATTTAATTATGATGTAGAAAATAATTTTTCATCGCATTTCCAAAACGAAATCGAACATTTCCGTCGTATTTCCAATTTAAGATTTATTGGAAGCGAGTTTTCATCGTATTTCCGAAACGGAACTAAAGTTTCCATCGAGTTTCCAAATTAAAATATTTTAAAAAATGCGGTTCCAGATTAAAATTTATTAGGAAACACGTTTTT
Source organism: Arabis hirsuta (assembly GCA_964056655.1). Classification (NCBI taxonomy): domain Eukaryota; kingdom Viridiplantae; phylum Streptophyta; class Magnoliopsida; order Brassicales; family Brassicaceae; genus Arabis; species Arabis hirsuta. The sequence continues at coordinate 23,763,781 of OZ053306.1, read as the reverse complement.
TATGGAATTTGCAAGAGTTTCGGTTTTCAAAACGTTTCTGAAATGGGAAATATTTCTCGGACGGAGTTTCCATAGTTTTTGTTTGGTCGAAATCTAAAACCATTAGTTTATTCTCTAAAACTTAGATAATTTTATCCACCGAACCTTTGACCCCACCACCATTATCCTCGTGGGCGACTCGATCGTACTCGAGCAAATTCACAGAAGCCAAGCCATCATGACTCAGACTATTCAACCGATCATAGAGAGCGATTCCAGTCGGCGATGAAGACTATCACTGTCGCAGAATCGGATCTCGGGAAAACGACACCAGAGAGCTTTGTGATTGGGATCTCAACTTAAAATCTCCCATGAGATGTCAGGCGGAATTTCCGACGTGACCGTTGAGCCTCTCAGTATACACAGCTCACACGTAGAGGTGGGTATTTCCGTAATATCACAAGACTCGACATCCTTCTGACACAGTCATAGTCGCCGACGTCGTATTCATGCGTAATTTCACCGGAGAGGATATAGGATTAGTCGGGAATTTCTCCGGAATCGGAGAGACTCTGCTCTGTTCACGTCGATCTGCCTCACGGATATTCATTTGCAGACAAGCTCAGAATCTTGGGTATTCTCCAGCGTCAGGGCTCATGAGTTCTCCATCGTCCTCGTGCTTCGGCGGTGGTAGCATATACGGCGGAGTTACGGTCAGGTGGGAGTTTGGCTACGATACGACTGAGTTTTCAATTTTATTTTGTCAATTCCTAAAATTTGTTGTCAAGAGGAAGAAATCAAATCACTCAGGACATCGATTTCTTCACAGCTCAAAGCTTTGGAAGAGAATCTCGATTCCGATGGTGATTCTTTTGCCATTTCGTAATAGAGATGAACCAGAGGGAGAGAAAGAGAATCGTATGGTGCATCAATGGTGAATGAGATGATTCACGAGGAAGAATCCAAGTGTGCTACTGTTGAGATGACTACATCACAGATTCAAGTTGAGCCCCCGGAATCAAGTGCACAAACGGAGTTGTAACGCCCGTGAACCAAAAGTAGATTTTTTGGGGTTGCGTCGATCGACGTATAATGGTTGCGTCGATCGACACAGTGTCAAGACAGTGTCGGCAGGTTCTGGTGTTGCGCCGATCGACGCAAATACTATGCGTCGATCGACGCAGGTGTCGGCAGGTTGGATATTCAAGTCGAACAACAGGTTTTTGGGCAGAAAACGGATCAAAAATCAGAGTGAAAGAGAGATGATTGAGAGGGGAAGGGATTATCGTTGTTTTCCTTCGTGTTCTCGATCTTATAGGCTTGTATTGGTGATTGTGAGGCTGTGATAGCGAGAGAGGATCGTGCAGGGCTGATTTCGGGTTTGGGAGTGGAAAATCAGAGGCTGGACGTTTAGGGCTCACTCGTTCTTCGTGTTCTTCGTTGTTCTCCTTTCCTTTTTCCTTCCTGAATCAAGGTGAGTGCGTGACCATGACTTATCTGGGTAAAAGATTTGATAGGATGCGATTGATTGTTGTTTGTGGTTGGATTTCATGTTGTATTGGTGGGTTTTATGCAATTGATTGTTGTTTGTGGTTGTATTTCATGTTGTTGGTGGTTTTGTGCCGGAGATTGATGGAAACGAGTTTCGGAATCGATCCATGAGAAGATAGGTTCGATTCTGGGTTCTGCGTTTTGTGCGTCGATCGACGCAAGCGCTATGCGTCGATCGACACACGGGCACAGCATCGATCGACGCCGGGGTTATGTGTTGATCGACGCAGGTGCGGTGCATCGATCGACGCATAGTGGTTGCGTCGATCGACGCACGATCAGAGGATGTGCTGATTCGCGTTTGATTGTTCGTGTGTTGCAGTGTTGTTTGATAACCCTGGTATTGTATCATTTTTTTATGCATGTGTGTATAGCCAAGTAGATGGGATGATCGTACCACTGGGTATTTATGATAATACTCACGCATCTCTTATAACCATGTGATGCAGGTAAAGAGAAGGTGTGATCATGGAATCATGGCCGGGACGAGGGGATGATCTAGTGGCTCGTTTTCGTGTAATAGGTTAGAATTGCTAGGGTGTTAGCAATTCCAGAACTATGTTTATTATTGAATTGATTTAACTGAATTGATATAGTAAATTAATAAGTATGGGCTTGTTAAATGATAATCGTGTTTGATTGTTTAAGTCACTTGTTTCTGCGTTGTCTTTATATTGGACCGTTGAGGATCACTATTTATGATAATAGTGATCCGGACTGAAATTTTTTTTATTTTTGGACGGGTTAGGTCGTCACAGGAGTCACCTGATTCAATTCAGGTGTGGAATTCGAAGCCAAAAGCAACGGAGTCAATAATAGATTCTACTTTTACCCTGTCTTTTGTTGTGACTTGGAACCAAGCCTTCAGTTACACATGGAATCATTCGATATATTTGTGAGGAGGATTTCCACTCTCGTTTTGGCTATGTTTTGATCATCAAAAAGACAAACGGGAACAGATTTTAATGATAAGCGAGGAAACTGAGTAGTGACTTGCCACCATCTGGACATCATATGGTAAAAGGAAGAAGAACCAGGGACAACAAGGCTGAGAAATTGGTTTATGGGAGCACAAAGACAAAGAAATTGGTTTGCTAATTCATTTCCATTTCCCTTGTCATGTACTACACAGATGATAATCTGTCATTTATATAGGTTTCCACTTGCTCCAAATGTGGTGGTGATGGCAAAATCATCACTGATAAGTGTCGAAACTGCACTGGCAACGGGAGACTACAGTCTAGGAAAAAATTGGATGTTGTTGTTCCTCCTGGTGTCAGCGATAGAGCCACAATGAGGATTCAAGGAGAAGGTAATGTGGACAAGAGAAGGTACTGGAGAATCTGCTGTTTTTCTACTTATTTCCTGATATGTAGTACTCTGGTACTTGTTTTCTCAACAAGGTTTCTAATTTCTGCAGTGGACGAGCCGGTGATCTGTTCATCGTGCTTCAAGTTGATGAGAAGCGTGGAATTCAGAGAGAAGGCCTTAATCTATACTCCAAAGTCAGCATCGATTTCACCGATGACACTGTGAAATTACGTCGGAAAGGAGTTCCAGACACGGATAGACCATCAATCCGAGGAGACCATTGCTTTGTAGTGAAGGTTTCAATCCCTAAAAACCTTAGGTTTGTGTCACATTGTTATCCTTTTAGCTCTTTATGTGATATTTTTGCTTACTAAAATGCTTGAAACAACTTACTTGAATGGCAGCGAGAGGGAGCGCAAGTTGGTAGAGGAATTCTCGTCACTTAGAAGATCTAGCAGCAGTAATACCGGTACAAAAACGCTCACTGAATTGGAATCCATTGCAAGATTTAACAATATATATAAAAACTTGAAACTTTATAATCCCCTATTTATAGAAACTCGTCAAGAGAAGCACGGCTTTGGCTCAGAGCCGAGAAAAGAACCTTCTTTGTGGCATAAAATGAAGAGTTTCATAAGGTAATCTCATGATACCTTGTCAGTTATTCATCAAAGGACACCACACGGCTGTCTTGTCCATGAGTCCTCCTGGTCTGATTTATACATGGTTCCAAATGTCTTGTTTTTTGTAGAACAGAAGATTCAAGAACAAAATTTGGGACTATGAGCTTGAACTCATCATTGCCACTACGAAGAGTGAAAGAAGCTGAAACTTCTGCAATTCTTCTCTCGTTTTTGGCTTTGTGCGTTATAACCTCGGCCGTTGCATTGATTCAGAAGAAGGGTAATCGTTTGAAACAAAAGAAAGAACCCTAATTTCGTCAATCCAGATGGAGAACTTTGGTTTCAGGTATAACAAAGAGTTTTTACCAGATAACATTGAATTTGCCATACAAATCTAGTTTGTAGGTTGAAATTGTTTGTCACAGAATATGTATGATGTATGATTAGCAATTATATATGGTTAAGGGTAATGATAACACGAATGCTAGTACTTGACACATGTTTATGTATGCTAAACCAGTTTAAACCATGATCAAACTCCTTTCCAAGACTAAGAAGAAGAATCAATATTGAACTCTGAAATCAGTTCAGCCCTTTGGTTTTTCGAAAACTTTGGATTTACGCAATTAGTTAAATTTGATTGAACCGAAACTTTATAACAGTTTTTTTAGAAAGAAACTTTATAACAGCTGCTACAACAGTATAGTGTTTAGGCTAACTTTGTAAAATATGAGAACGTTAGAGCATCATCAATGGGAGTTTTTAAGCCCGGTTCTTAAATATAAAATTATTAAAACACACACTTTCTCTTCTTTTTACTCAACTTTTTACTTTCTCTTTCATTCTTTTACTCAACTTTTATTAATTTTATATTTAAACACTCTCTCATCAAGTCATCATTTTAAAAACACTCTCCAAAAATTTTTATTTAAGCAACTCTCTCTTCCTTTTACTCAATTTTTATTAATTTTATATTTAAACACATCTATTATCTTCTCTCTTTACTCAAATTTTATATTTTAATATACCACACAAAAACACTATTTTTTTTTCTTTTACTCAAATTTTAATAATTTTATATTTTAAAAGCTCTTTAAGCACCTCCATTTGATGATGCTATTAATCGTAATTTTGTTTGTATCTCATTTAGAAAACATCTTTACGAAATCAAGAAAAAGATTTCCATATCTGTAAAGTCGTGATTGCTTAAGTGGTTCTCAGCACATACAATATTGACATGATGACTTGACGTATTATTCTTCCAAAATAAATCAATTAGAAAAGTGAATTAGAGAAAGAAAAAAAAACAACTCCAACTACTACCCTGTTTATCTTCAAACTCAATCAATGGTTATTTTTGTTAACATGTTGTTGTTGTTGTAAATGATCCAATTTCCGATGTATATTTAGATAAAAGAATTTGGTTAGATGGTAAGGATTAATGGGACCCTTTTAGATTGATAATACAGAGTGGATTATATGGGGACTTTTTTGTTGATACATAAGAGAGTGAAGACAGATCACAAATAGAGAATGTGTATTCTGTAAAAACTTTAATGCTGTAAATTATTGTTGTTGGCTTTTTAACATGTTTATGGTCCTACCACCAATCTCTCTACCCACCATGTTCTACATCCATTCATTTTTTCCTTTACAACCATGCATTATTTAAAATAAAAAAAATCAGTTTTATTAATGAAGAAATACATAGAATTAAGTGTTTCTTGAGAAGAGGAATCCACTTTATTCATTATGCAGGGAATTTCATCATCTTATTAAACACGAATTTCTATTCACCCTTTGGATTCCATTCATCCACTTGCTAATTTCTTCATTTCTCACACATATTTATATTTTTGATACGGGTAAAGCTTCATTTTCGGTAATTAAACTATATTTGTAATGTTAAAGAAATTGGGTAAATACAACCAAAAAAAAACTAAAGGTTCACACACATAGGATACTAAAATAATATCCATAGATACCAATAAAAATTAAGAATCGCATATTTTTGTCCAAGCATTGAAAGACACACGTCACTGTTGTATAGAAATGTCGTTTTTGTCACATTTAGATATATTTTTAATTTAAATATTCAAAACTTGGAAAAAGCATTAAAAATGGAAAAAGGAGAGAAAAAGAGGAGAGAAATTCAGAAGGCTGTTTTAAGTGTTGACTGATTATTTTCATCTTCACTCTTCTTCTCCTCTGTACTCACACCCACAAGCTTCCCTCTCAGCGTTTCTAGGGTTCCTCTCTCTCTCTCTCTCTCTCTCAAACAATGCGACTCTTCCTCGTTCCGTCAATGGCGAGTCTCCACATCTTCCTCTCGATTCTCCTCCTCTCTCTTCCTCTTCCTTCATTCCAAGATCTCGCCGCCGACAAATCCGCTCTTCTCTCGCTCCGTTCCGCCGTCGGTGGCCGTACATTTCTCTGGGACATCAAACAAACCACGCCATGCAACTGGACCGGCGTCGTTTGCGTCGGTGGCCGTGTAACCGCTCTCCGTTTACCCGGCGTAGCTCTCTCCGGTCAAATACCAGAGGGCATTTTCGGTAATTTAACTCAGCTCCGTACGCTCAGCCTCCGTCTCAATGCTTTAACCGGTACTCTCCCTTTAGATCTCGGTAGCTGCTCCGATCTCCGGCGACTCTACCTTCAGGGAAACAGATTCTCCGGTGAGATACCAGACGTTCTGTTCAGTCTCAGTAACCTCGTTAGGTTAAATCTAGCGGAGAATGGTTTTACCGGCGAGATCTCGTCTGGGTTTAGTAACCTCACTAGGCTTAAGACTCTGTATCTAGAGAATAACAAGCTCTCTGGGTCTCTTCTAGATATGGATTTGCCTTTGGATCAGTTCAATGTCTCTAATAACTTGTTGAACGGATCTATACCAAAGAGTCTGCAGAAATTCGACTCCGATTCTTTCGTCGGAACTTCACTCTGCGGCAAACCGCTCGGTATCTGTTCTAGTGAAGGAACTGTGCCTAGCCAGCCGATTTCTGTCGGAAACATACCTGGAACTGTCGAAGGAAGTAAGGAGAAGAAGAGCAAGCTCTCCGGTGGTGCGATTGCCGGAATAGTGATTGGATGTGTGGTTGGTTTCTTCATGATTATTTTGGTTTTGATGGTTCTCTTCCAGAAAAAGGGGAATGAGAGAACAAGGGCCGTCGACATTGCGACTGTGAAGCATCGTGAAATTGAAATTCCCGGCGAGAAACCGGCGGTTGAAGCACCGGAGAATGTGAGCTATGGAAACGAGTATTCACCTGCGGTGATGACTGGAACGTCGAAAGCCGTGGAAGTGAATAGCTCAGGGACGAGGAAATTAGTGTTCTTTGGGAATGCGACAAAGGTTTTCGAACTGGAGGATCTGTTGAGAGCTTCGGCGGAGGTTCTGGGAAAAGGAACGTTCGGGACGGCGTATAAGGCAGTGCTTGATGCAGCGACATTGGTGGCTGTGAAGAGGTTGAAGGATGTGACAATGGCGGATAGAGAGTTCAAGGAGAAGATTGAGGTTGTTGGAGCGATGGATCATGAGAATTTGGTGCCTTTGAGAGCTTACTATAACAGTGGAGACGAGAAGCTGCTCGTGTATGACTTCATGCCTATGGGAAGCTTGTCTGCTCTCTTACATGGTAAGAGTTATCTCTCTCTTTCTCTGCTAATAATTGTGAATTTTGTTGTTAGTAGTTCTCTGCTATAGCATTTGGAAATATTGCCTTGTTGAGTGATAAGTGTGATACAATTTGGATGCAAGTATTGATTTGCTCATTTACATTACTGTTAAGACAGAAATGTCAAAGCTTTTTTTATATACAGTGACTAAAGCTTTTTTTATCATACAGTGACTAGTTTAGTGCTAGATTACTTTGATTTCGACTTCATAATCGAATGATAACAGTTTCTGTTAAACTTATTGACATGGTTTAGTAATAACTTCAGAAAATGATTGTGTCCTGGATGATACATCCAGATTTACTGTGTTCTTGTTTGAGACCTGCCTTTTTTGTATTTGATCTTTAATGTCATGCTCTGTTTCAGGAAACAAAGGCGCAGGACGGTCTCCACTGGACTGGGAAATCCGATCACGTATCGCCCTTGGAGCAGCTCGTGGCGTGGACTATCTTCACTCACAAGACCCATTAAGCTCTCACGGAAACGTTAAGTCCTCCAACATCCTCTTAACAAACTCTCACGATGCACGCGTCTCTGATTTCGGCCTGGCACCGCTTGTCGGCTCCTCAACCACAACCCCAAACCGGGTTACCGGGTACCGTGCGCCAGAAGTAACTGACCCGAGGCGCGTCTCACAGAAGGCCGACGTGTACAGCTTTGGTGTGGTGTTGCTAGAGCTGCTCACCGGAAAAGCGCCTTCTAACTCGGTGATGAATGAGGAAGGAATGGATTTGGCGAGGTGGGTGCATTCGGTGGAGAGAGAAGAGTGGAGGAGTGAAGTTTTTGACTCGGAGCTGATGAGTTTGGAGACTTCGGTGGAAGGAGAGATGGCAGAAATGCTGCAGCTTGGGATTGAATGTACGGAGCAGCACCCAGACAAGCGGCCAGTGATGGTGGAGGTGGTGAGGAGGATTCAGGAGTTGCGCCAATCGGGTTCGGTTCAGGTGGTGGGCTAGACCGATGGATGGAAAGAGGCTTGAGAGGTTCATTAGCTAGATTGACGATATGAACCGAATGATGTCTCTCACTCTCTATCTCTAATTGTGGAACCTTTGAATGTTTAAATGTTAGTTTAAGAATATGGCGGGAATTAGAGTTGAGGTCGTTAATTAGATTTTTTTTTTTTGTTTAATTTTGTTTTTCTTTATTTCATGTGTGGGCACTGATGATGAGGACTGAGGAGTTCGTTGTGGTTGTAATTATTAGTGCTTTTAACTTTATTTCAGTATTGTTTCAGCCTTTTTGTCTCTTTGATACGATAGTGTGCGCAAGCAGAAAAAGGAGAGAAGTATCATGACTTCATATTTATACTACAGTCATAGACATGAAACTTGTGATACATCAGATGTTTATGTTTTTACATGCACTAAATACATCACCGATTCTTGCAACCCAATAAGAATTGTAATAAGTTCACCACAGGTGAAAAAATAATGTGAGATACGACATCGTGTTGTATGTTTTTTTTTATTTTCCGTTATGACTTTTAGTGTTTGCCCAACAGGTCCCAAATAAAAAGGTTGGGTGCAGTGCAACTATGAATTGTTACTAAAATCGCGGTAGACAACTTAATAAAATACTAGTAAAACATTTGAGGTGGTTGCGTCTTAAATGGCATTTAAATGGATGTGAGTTCTCTCTCATCTTTACATATAGACTGATTTTGCTGATACCTCAAAACGCAAACGCTCCTCACCCACTCTCATGTCCATGTGATTATATAAACATAGGAAACACTCAATCAATTACACAGACTAAGTTACCTTCTGTTTGCAAACGACCAATACCCCATGTTGTTGTGGTCCCATAATGTTTCAGTGTCCATTGTCTCCTCTTTCTTCTCTTCCTGTCTCTGTAGATACAACACATAACAGATTCAATTTCTTTCTTTCTTTTTTTACACTGCGAATGGAGCTTACAAGATTGATTTTGTGATGAACAAGGTAATCGACAGAAACAAATGACTTACATTTACAGAGTATAGAATGCCGGTAATGACAGACTGACTACTCATCACACTGACTCACTGAACACCAAAGGAAAAAAAAAGAACAGAGCTTTCAGGGAATGGATGTTACTGCTTGTGATGCGACTTTGGTTGTGGCTCATCTTTCCAGCCTTTGGATAGAAGATCGTAGTTGATTGACGCCAACTGAGATAGATTCTGCAAACCATAAAGAAATTCAGAACGCAGAGAGCAATGAAATACTTATGCTACAGTAAGTAATCTGTTAACACAAACCTATACATAGAACTCAAACTTAAAATGAAATATGGAATATCAACATCTATGTAAACTAGTAACCAATTGTAACTGTATACTCAGACAACATTGGATCTTAACAGGTATGTCATGAGATAGTACCTTAAACGAGAAATTACTGAAAGAGTAATCTACAGGTACGCCAGACTCAAACTCTGCAAGTCCTTCGCTTTCTTCAACCTGTGTACCAAGATTGATCCATTTTGGGGAAATTATACATCCAAAGAACATCAATGATAGAGTTTTTACTATATTCTGAGGTTGAATTCGAAGAGTGGATCAGTGAATTTTACCGCCCCCTCCTCATGACGATTGCTCGAGCTACCACTGCTGCCACTCAAGCTATCAGCATCACTATAATCTTCAACCTCACCGGTCGGGAAAAATTGCTCATCTGATGTGTTCCACGAGTAGCGACTTCTGAAGTAACTAGTGTCAATTGCACTCTCTGAAGCCGGAACAAATGCAGCCTAAAGAAAACTAATGTTAAACTTTTAAAAAGGCACTGAATGTCTCTTCTGCAAAGTTTGTGTGTTCAAAAGAATAAGATAAATAATTGCACCTTTTGCCTCGCTAGAGTGTCCCAGTTGATGTCTTTAAAGAAGATGTGCTGCTTGACCTGCGTCATGAAATTTGTTTCATTAACAGTTTGACAACAAACTGGAGCTAATCAACACAGAAAAAGACATCCACTTTTACCTCAGCTGCCCCTCTAGCTCCAAGCCTCTGATGAGGATCTTCTGTTAAAAATCTAGAAAAAGAACATGACAAGATGTTACACAGTATCCTTTTTCTCTATGGAGCTAACACTCAATCTTGTATATGGATGGTAACATAAAATTTGAACCAAACGTGCTTGGTATGTTCTTTACGTTGGACGTCAGGGAATCCTACTGTAAGGCAGATGATTCGAGAGAGAGAATATCTCTTACCGATCTATAATATCGTGGGCTTCAGCACTCATTTCTTCAGGAACATTAGGCCACGGAATCTTCCGGTTGAGAATATTGTCAAATATTTGCTAGAACAAACCAAAGAAAATGCTGATCAAATGTCGAAATCCGAAACTAGATGAAAGTACTCTTTATCGAAATTAAGAAAGCCAATACAAAAATGAACGCGAAGACCAGCCTAGGTATGACTATCCGTTTCTGAGACCTTGAACTACAATCTGTCCCTCTATCAAAAAGCATTAACAGGAAACAACGCAATTATTTTCTCACCTGAGGGTGTTCTGCATTGAAGGGTGGAATTCCCACGATGAGCTCAAACAGAATGATGCCAACAGACCACCAATCCGCAGTTGCACCTGACCAATAATGCAAGAATATAAATGAATTTGCAGTCTTGGCATGTGATAAACGGAACGAAATATCTGAAGCTCAGTGGTCCAGCATACTTAGAATATAAATTATATATAAACCTTCTACTTACACCAGAACTATAGAACAGAAATCAATTTGTAGTAGTGTATTTTTGTATTCCAATAACCAATCCCAGCAGAGTACCAATCATTCTACGAAAACGCAATCTTGAATAAAAGATATGCGGACACCAAGATTAGAACTCACCATGTCCTGTCCCTAAAAGAATTTCAGGCGCTAAGTAGTCAGGAGTACCCACAGCAGACCGTTTCTTGCGCCTTTCGAGCTGATGCTCGGATGTCGGTAGTCGTGATTCCTCCTCATCAAGCAGAGACGTTCCAGGACCAGACAGATCATCCGTGCTGTTGATGAGACCCACTTTTGAGAGCCCAAAATCTGTCAACTGCTCAATAAAACGAAAGAAGCCATAAGGTCTACATTGATTCTTAGAGTTTGTTGCCAAGACCAGAACGTAATCTCCCAAGCCTCATATAGCAAGACAAAGCATGTATTCTGAAGGACTAACAACCCATAAGTTCCCAAAAGATGGCAGAATTGTTTTAACAATGGAAAAAGGTACCTTAATATGACCATCATGCGCAATCAACAAATTATCAGGCTTCAAATCACGGTGAACAACACCCTCAGAATGCAAATATTCCAAAGCAAGGACCTGACAAGGAGTTCATCATGGAATCACTTTCTAGAGCTTCTATGTATAACTTTTAATTTTAAAAAAACATATAAAACTTACAACTTCGGCAATATATACACGGACAATATCTTCCTCTAAGCAACCTAAATTTCTCAACAACGAATACAGGTCCCCTCCGTTCAAATACTCCATCACCAGATACAGGTTGTCACGACAAGTGAAAGAATAGAAGAAACGAACCTGCACAAAACAACATTGTGTTAAAAGAAGCAGATCTAACCATAGAATAATATGCTTAAAAGGCTAGACCTGCTCACCACAAAGGGATTGCGGACATTGATCAAAATGTCGCGTTCAGCAAGTATACTTTCAACAGCATTCTTACGGATCATATCTGCCTTTTTCAGAACCTGAGGAGTATGACAGACATTTAAGCAAAAGATCAGAGAAACCCTACTAAAGATTTTGCCAATCTGGTCAGCCCAGCTACAAAAAGCGAGAATCTTCTATAACTAAAGAGAAAAGAAATGAAAGGAGAACAAAAGCACAAAATCGTTTACCTTGATTGCAAATAGATCTCCTGTTGTTCTCTTTTTAGCCAAAAAAACTCTCCCAAAAGCTCCCCGACTTATTGGTTTTATGATCTCAAAATCATCTATCGATGTGCGGTCCCGCGGATGAACTGGGCTGGTTCTCAAGCTCCGTACAACATCATCTTCCAAAGGAGCATCTTCATCAATTACAGTGCTTGATAGGTCAACTTTTTCATCATCCATAAGATCACACATCTGCAGATATTTTTCCCTACATAAAATCAAGAAAGTTAGACTTTCACCACATAATATTTCTGGATACCATAAAACATCTCCCAGAAAATATGCATGCACGCAAAAAGAAGACCAAGGGAGGGGAAAGTAGCATCAAGGAACTCACCGGATCAACTTTTCTATGCGAGTACCAAAAGTTTCTACTGTAAGTGCATCAAACTTTCTGCGGTCTATGACAACCCTCAGATCTTCAAGACAAGAAAGTAAGAATGAAATTGATTGATCATCCCCCGGAATGGCATCTGCTGCACATTTTGCAATGTCAGCAAGTTCACTCATCTGCGTCATCAGTTGTCAAGAGTTTTTTCATCAGGAGGACATTTAATAACAAAAGACAAGAAAACTTATGAACTTGGAGCACAAACCTGTGGAATATCATCGTGATCATGGAACATACCCTTGCCTCCTAAAATCAGTTCAAATGGATCAGGTCTAGGGGTTGGAATCGGGGATCTAGGAGTCATGCTACTAGCAGAAGAAGTTGTCATGCCTAGATCAGACTTGGAGCCAAAACGGGTTTTACATGACATTAAGGGTAAACCTCTAAAATCATCCATAAAAATTGAATTATCAGTCTCCGGTAGACAGTCAAGCATGTCTTCTGACCCCCTTCTCGACCAATCACTTAACCTTGGAGAGAGAACATCAGATTCTTCATGCAAATTTGAATTGGATACTTTCATACCATCTGGGCTTTCTGCGGCTGCTACGCTATCCTTATGCCTGAAGGTCTCTGCTATCTTGTCAAGAGTTCCAGCAACAGCCATCAGCCGCTCGTCGACACTCAGTCCTTTTTGGTCATATTTATCAGCCAATGTACAAATTCTAGAGTGATCTTCAACATGGGTAGTGGGAACTTCCTCCTCACAGATACGGCACATTATTGAATTTTCCTCCGAAATAACCGTCTGTTCCCCCCAGTAACCCCAAGAAATATTATGCCGATGCTTGGGGGAATGTTCATGAGAATCTTTTGCTGGAGGGCAGTTGAGAATAGAAACAGCCGTATCATCACTACGTTGTCGATTTTTAACCATATTCGGAGGTTCAACTTTGTTATCATTCTGCTCTTCTGATGCTGGCGCTTCTTTCACAGTTTTCAGTGCTGGAGATGGAAGTTTCTTCCAAGAAGACATTCTATCAATGCTTGCAGGAGATTCAGATTCCTGAAGAACATAATTTTCAGGAGAAGAGAGAGGAGGAACTGAGCGTACAACAACATCCTCCTTCCACTCCAAACCATGCTGCTCCTGACTATAAGCTTTCTTGGTGGATGGTACCTTTAAGACCTTAGCAGTACTTGAACTCCTTCCAGCTCCAGTAGGAGGTATTTTATCTATAGAATGCAAAACTCTTGACTGACGTAGTTGTACAGCTTGTTCCTCCTCCCCCCAACTTTCCTTATGAAACTGAAGTAATCTAGTACATCTGGTAAGTATAAAAAGCATCCGGGTATGAAGCTGCTTGAGGACGCCCGGAGGAAGCTCTTGACGTCTATCATCTAAGTCCTGAACTATGCCTTCACACTGAAGCCAGAAATCTCCAGGAGTAGTCATAGCACAACTGCGAGCCAAAATTAACAAGTCTTCAAATGTTTCCTCCCACTCAGGATGGCTTTCTGCATTTTTCTCAAGAACTCCCACCAGATCGGCAGCAAATACTGCAAGGTCAGAGTTGACTTCTTCCTTTGCTTTATCAAATTTTGCCCGAATTAGAACCAATATTTCCTGGAAGAGACAGATTATGAGATTATGTATACAACAAAACTCACAAGGGATTAATCGAGATAGAAGATTCTAGATTACCTCCACATTGTTTGACCTACGAGGCTTCCACAATGGAAAAGGCCTTACACCTTTTGAGTTCAACTCATGAGAAAAGCTTTTGATGTCACCAGGAAACCTCTTTCGTGGAGCACTGGTCATACGAAGTAAGGCTTGATAACGTGGTGATTCTGACTCTTTTGGATTTTCCCATTCATATGAATTCTAAAAAGATAAACGTCATGTCACCTAAAACCTATTACACATACACAAACTAAATGAAATATATGATGGAGAATGGGGTACCTCTGGTGTGCAAAAGTCTGAATTTTTTAGAGGGCCAGAGCGTCCAGATGACATCTCAGACCGACCTGCAAAGTACCATCAAAAGAAAACTTGAGAAATAAGAACTGAGATATCAACAGGTGACACACAATATCTAGATACAGTAAGATACACCAATGCGGTGATAGGCTCCAGTTATCTAACTCATAGATGCCCATTCTTAGAAGACTCTATGATATCTTACAAGCGAACACACTCATAACAAGTAGGACCAGGACCAAACTTATCGAGGATGATACAAGCACAAGTCCCCTTATATTACCAGCATTCAGCAAACTGCCAATGCCTTTCCTAATTGAATTCCCATTTAACATCAAAGCAACAGAAATATCGTTCTCCCACCAGCCATTTCAAGATGTTATTAGTATCTGAGGACATACCAGTTCCCGATGAGGATGCTACATTCTTCAATCGAGATCCTGGTACCGGCAAAGTAGGGCTAACGCTCCTCGGTGGTCCAGTATCAGGAGACATACTATCACTATCACTCTTACTGTCAATCGTTCCAGCACGACCCACGTTCTCTTCAAACCCAAGTTTGCTACTCCCAGCTTCTTTCTTCCTATTGCCACTACCAAAGCCAGAAGAAGTGGCAGAGCCCGAACCCGAGCCCGAGTCTCCATCAGTAACCATCTTAGACAGTTTGCTCGTACATAACAGAGCTGGAGTTTCCCCATCATTCCTATAATTGAAAACCCTTTCCTGGGGCAACGGTCCAGATCTCGTCTTGATCCGATTCAAGCCCAAAGACGAGGCCATGATTGGAGAAACAAAAGCCGGTCCTTCCTTCGCGTCCGGCGGCGGCGTTGCAACGGCTGGTTTCTTCGCCTCAGAACTAGGAGATAAGTTCGATTTTCCGATTGAGTGAGCTTGAACTTCGGATGGAACTTGTTTGCCCTTGGATAATCCATCCTTCTTCTTCGAACTATCTTTAATCTGCGTCTGCTTACAACCAATTCCGGCAAATCCAGCAACGGAGATCGGACTAGGGATCGGGGTTTCAACCTTGGAAGCGGATTTAGGCTTCTTCTTATCTGATCGTATCGGAGAGTTGGAGCCAACAGATCTGGGACTATTAGAACTATCGGGGCTCGAAGATCCAGATTTCTTCGAAGAAGAGAAGAAGAGTTTGTTCTTGAATACCATTTTTCGATTCTGCTGATTTTAACCTAAAATCACCACACTACACCAACAATCCAACTCAAAATCCAGTTGCCATATTCATGCTCCGATTTCAAGAGAAAAATAGCTCTCTCTATATCTATCTATCTGATTTCTATGACTCTCAGGAGATCTCAGAGACTTGGAGGTGAGGAAGCAACGAGGAAGAAGAAGGCGTGACTGTAGTGGAACCGTATATTCAGTCCCAAACGTTTGCTTAATAATAAATTATTAAAGAAAAAGAAAATGGTCAAAACCGTTTCAAGACTAAATTTTGACTTTTGATTCACATTTGAAACCGGTAAACCAAAAATTAATCGCAATCATTTCTAAAGAAAAAAAAAAACTCATTTCATGTTTTTTTTCCTTCATACGACTAACCAAGCCTTCATATTGTTTTTTTTTGTTTTAGCTTTATATTGTTTTCATCTAAGTTGCACTAGGACCGGTACGAAGACAAGAAACAGAGACGAACACCAGGACGGAAAACAGTAATACTAAAAATTTATGGATACGGATACAGTAGAGATACGTCAATAGATATATATATAAAAAAACACTCAATCAATATAAGAATTATATTTATTTTAACGTTAACAATAGAGCTTAAATTACAAGAAAAAGATGTATTAAAGATAGAAAAACATACGGTGATCGGAGTAACGTAAACTTTGTTGACTTGTAAAAAATCAAGAATTGAGACTATTTGAAAAAACGAATGTCGATTATATATGAGATTTATAATAAATTTGAAATCCTATTTCATAATAATTTTTTTATGTTATACATTTTATTTTCATTTTTTTCTTAAAAATAATAATTAATATATATAACAAACAATGGAAACACTAATTTTTAACATAATACGTTTGAGAAACGTTTCTAAATTCGAAAGGTTTCGTCTCTGTTAATTGTCGATGTCCCTAACATGTTAGAGACATCTCGGGGACGTTTCGGTGGTGTCTCCGAGCCGTACTCGTCTCCAGGACATTTCTGGTACGGGAGACGGCACTAAAACAAAGTACCCGTGCTTCATAGGTTTTCATTGTACACTAAAGTCATTTTAAGGGCCTTCAAAAAAAAAAAATAGACAAACAATCTCATATTCTCTTCGAGTTTAGCAAAATATGGCAGTAAACAAATCCTCGTTGCCATGACTAATAGATTTGGGCCATTCCTTATCATTCAGGGCCCATATCAGTATTGGTTTGTCCTGCAAGATTTTCTTTTGAAAAAAAATCAAAAATGATAAATAAATTCTATGGACCTTACCATAGAGTTAAATATAAAAGCAAGATGTTGACAAAAAAAAAGAGAGTTAAAAGCAAGATTATCTAAGCTCTATATGTATATCATCAAACTCAAAGACGCGAACCACAGTACAACGGCATGTAGGGCAACTTGCACTCTTGGAAAGCCATTTATGAATGCAATCACGGTGGAATTTGTGCATGCAATTGCAATCTCCTAACCTAACGTAACCAAAACCTACGTTGTGATCTGCGAGGCATATAGGGCAACAAACTTGTTCTTCATCTCTGTCTTTCCTTGAATTCTTCATCTTCTCCACAGTTCTCTTTAATTTCTCCAAAATTACAAGGCACGGGATTTTCTTTGGCCCAAGAATCTTCTCTTCCTCTTACGTACCTCGTTGAAATTTTGTTTGCCGATCAAAAAGATCAAAGTGCAGTAAATAGGCCCATAATTAGTTGGAGATGGCAAAGGCAAGCCACGAAAGAGTAATCTGTTCTGAAAATTATCATAACCATCAACGGTAAAGATCCATCAAGTATCAATTGAATCAGTGAAGGCTCTTCTTTGTTAGATCTAGCTCGACGAGACCGAGCCATTTTAAGCACCGAAACAAAATCTAGTAGTTTTGCAAGTATTCAGGTCTAGTTAGATTCTCATATATCATTCCTCGAGAAATTTTAAAAAATATCACTTTTCAAGTGCCACTTTACAAAAATGCCACACTTTTGTAATATTTATAAAAATGCTATTTTTTCAAAATTATCTTTTCTTTATATTATTTATGTTTGAATTAATTATATTCAATTGGAATTTAGTTTTGAGTGTTTAGGAGGTTTTAGGTGTCAAAACATTTTTTAGGGTTTAGAATTTTAAGATATAGGCTTTATAAATCTACAATTAGTTTTTTGTAAATAGACTATCCCTAAGTAGTATTTTTGCAAATGTGAACACAAAAAGTGACATTTTTATAATTATTCCTATATCATTTATATCTCCTGATTCTGTTGTTATATCCCTTCATATATATCCGATTAATTATTATTTTAATGAACTTTCATACAAAATTACTTAAACTCGGTTCACTTTTTTGGTTTAGAACCGAGAGTTAAGTTTGACTTGTGTTAATTTAAAACAGCTAGCCATTAGGCTAATACACTCAGTTCATACTAGAGAGATTCTTCCTTATTCTACTCTATCACAAATAATCAACATCAAACTTAAAAAAAAAAAAAAAAAAAATTAAAAACTTAATTACTTATATATTTTAGAAATTTTAAAAAATACCACTTTTCAAATGCCAATTTAAAAAATATCACACTTTTTCAAAATTATTTTTTCTTTATATTATTTATTTTTGGGTTAATTATGTTTTATTATGGTTTAGTTTTGAGTGTTTAGGGGGTTTTAAGTGTCAAAATACTTTCTAGGATTTAAACTTTTAAGATATAGATTGTATAAATCTATAATTAGTGGCATTTTTGTATATGGACACCTCCTAAATGGCATTCTTACAAATGTGCATACAAAAAATGGTATTTTTGTAATTGCCATTTTTTTTTCTGACTGATATATTCACAACATAACTATTTCGATCTCCTCGCCGTCTTTCACTGTGTTATAAATTTTTTTTTTTTAAATGTACACAATTGTAATTATCTATTTTTAGTATACACGTTGAACCATTTTTTTGTTGTTTTCGGTTGGATGTTCAACTGTGGAGCATAGCGTGAAAGATACGATTATGGCATCTTTTGATATAATCTTCTCTCGGTAGGTCCACTTTTGATCTGATCTATTATCTATATGGAATGTTGTGTTTTCTCCTAACAGTGATTGTACAGTGCGGAGCGGGATAGATGCGATGCGAAAATAAATAGTAATAAAACTATATATGTATATATGTGTATAAATATAGATTTTTTGTTAAATACACATATATAAATATAGATTTTTGCAACTGTTAGTGCGGAATTAGAATGTGCGGAACGTCACTATTCGGATGCATCGTGATGTTTTCTTATTAAGAGATATCTTATTTTGATATTAATAGCAAGAAATTAGATAATTCAAGGCTGGAGAAAATGACGTGTGCTACATTTTCCAGACTCTAAATAACGATATTATCGTGGGAGGGATCTTCAAGTTGTTGTGATTTACTACTTTTTCATTTTAAATATACTTTCTTATAGAATAATAAAACCAATTCAAAATATTAGTGTAATAGTAGAAACTTCTTTGGTCCAGTGGTTTGATAAATGATTCATTAATACTTTTACATTAACAAGTATGGAATTCGAATCTCAAAGAATGTAAATTAATGAAGGCAAAATTTACAAAAAATATTCAACATGGTGCCAAAAAAAATAGTTCGAAATAATCTCATATGTCAAGAATAAAATTATTTATTATATATGTGTAATTATTCTCATAATTTATAATAATTCATAAATCTGATAAAAACATTATTATAATATAATTTTAGTAGATTAATAGAAAAGTGACGCACGAAATGGCGTAATTTCCTCCCCCGGACCACATGCATCTATAAATACACAAAAAAACGATGTCAACGAGTCATTTTATTAATATTTACATTAAAAAAACATTTTCCTTTGGTACCAATAATTACATTAATACAACTCTAGTTCTAAGCAACACATATTATTAGTTTAATCCAAAAACCGTACATAATATCAATGAAGTGCATTGATAAAAATAATACTAGAATATAAGAGTATTGACATAATCACATGGGAATATATATTAGACTATTAGTAGTATCCGGTGAATTGAGGATTAAAATATAAAAGACAGAGAACAATTATATAAAAAAGACTACGTCGTATGTCCGAATGGTAGTTTTGCATCGCAGCCGTACAAGATTTATCGTTTTTGTAATTATTAATCACAAAAATATACTAATTTTTTATTAAAAATATTATATTCAATTTTATTTTTATCATTTTGCCATTATCTACAATTTTATAGTATTATTTCATCATCAATTATTACTCTCGTTTACTACTAAGGATTAGATTGGTTGGATCGTTCCGTATAATAGTATGGTTAAATCGTTTGATCGCTACCAATCGAATAATCGTTTGAAACGGACGATTGAAAAAAAAAAAAAGTTAAATGGGTGGTTGAAACGGACGGTTATATTACATAACTAGTGATTGGCCACGCGTTGCGTAGGATTTAAAGTTAACATGATAAAATATGTAATAATTTATAATGTATTGATTATTTGTGTATTTAATATCATATAAATTTAGTGTTTATAGTAAATAATTAACTAAGTTAGAAAACTAACCATTTGCACCAAATTATTGTATAAATACAATGTAATAGGCAAAAAAGAGAAAAGACTGTTACACATAAGAAAACATCTTTCTTGACACAAATCCTTAACTTGTATGTATTTATCTATATTCACTACGGTTTCTTAAAACAAGGATTGTAAAAATCTATTGATTAGACATATTATAGTATATTTTGCTTCTATAGAGACATCTGCATATCCTCAACAGAAATGTTGGAATGCATCTTTCTGTTTATTTCATTAGAATCTTGAATCATAATGAGAGAATGATTGATATTTGATTGTATTTGTATATCACTTTATTTGTCGATTTGCTATGATATTTATCTTTCACATTGATTCATTGGTAAAATGATTTTTTTTTCTAGATTTACAATTTGTGGTGGAGTAAGGTTTTTTTCGAAAATTTTGGTTATGAAAGTTATTTTGTCCAACGTAACTTTTTTTAATTGTATTAGGAAGTGATTGGTAAATTGGCTTTAAAAGCTATGAAAACATTTAATAAAACGTTATGCATCTTAAATTTTTTTTTTTGTAAATATCGCATATCATCTTTTTTTTTGTTTTCATGTTATGCATTTTTATTCAAACTTATTTTCTGTGATTTTTGTTTTAAAATCAGAGTTACCTATATAAAAGCCAAAGTTTTAATTTTTAAACGTGTTTTTGTATAGTATACTGTTTAATTTGTTAAATGAAATATATATTTTATATACATATATTTACATAAGAATTACATAAATGTGCACAAGACAGTTAAGTGTAATATATTGGAATTAATTTACATAAAAATTACCTACTAAATTATTAGAAATAATTGATAAAGTTATTAAAAGACATTTAGTTTTCATTTTTTAATAAATAAATTAAAAATCCAAATGTCAAAAAATTAGATAATACATGGCAGTTTCTCATGACTTTGGTTTTGAGGAAACCTTAAAATAATTTTAAGTTTTAAACGTTTTATTTTGTATAGTGTACTGTTTAATTTGGTAAATAAAATATATATTTTATATACATATAGTTACATAAGAATTACATAAATGAGCATAAGACACTTAAGTGTAATTTGTTGGAATTACTTTGCATAAGAATTACCTATTAAATTGTTACAACTAATTGACAAAGTTATTAAGAGAATTTAATTTTCATTTTTTTAATAAATAAATTAAAAAGCCAAAAGTCAAAAAATTAAATGACACATGGCAGTCTTTCATAACTTTGGTTTTGAGAAATCTTAAAATATTATATTAGATTTTATATGATTATACCATTAAACCGCTATAATGCTACCAATCAAACATATTTAAACTGTTTTATCATCCAATCGTCTTTTCTAACCATTGTTTGTAACCGTTTATTTTAATAACTTTCTATATAACCATTTAAAAAATTTTAACCACTCTGTTTAAAGGTGGTCACCAATACGACCATAAACAATTTAACTATTTTATAATAGATGTTGGTTCCATATCTTTCATATATATTTAATGAAATATAATAATGTTATCTATATTTTTTAAGAATTATTCAACTATTGGTATTCTTATTTAGATTAAACTAAATATCTAATGTTAAATTTATTTAAAATTAGAATCCGTTTATTCTAAAGTAAATAAACAATTTTACTAAGATATTTGTAATGAAATGGAGAAAAGATATTTTTGACAAGAAAAAAAAAAAAAAAAATCAACGTTAACGTTGATCTAGACTCAAAAGAGAGAAAGAACGTGCAGGAAAGTAACAGTAATTAGATTTTTTTCCTAAAAAACAAACGAGTTTAAAACTCACGCGCTCTGTTTCGGGCGTTAGCCGACAATTTCGGATTTTTGTTAGTACTATCGAATAAAAAGAAATCACTTAAAATTGCCGCTTCGCATCGCGTGAATCATTCACGTTAAATGTTTTTTTGACCGGCAGCTAGTGACGCGGGGACATGATATAACGCACGTGCCTCGCCACGTGTCGCACTAACAAAAGAAACGCCCACACGCAGAACTCGCACTGCACGACGATGCACGTGCCTTTTAACCGACTATATCCGGTGAACGTACCCGGACAAACCTGTAGCTGGTTTTTGCGCCAATAGGAAAAAGGAATCTTATTTTTATTTTAATAAATTACATCGTGCTGTTCACATGTCGCATGCTATGGTTAAAAAGAGAACTCGCGGTGTGTGTATGTTAAAAACTTCATCCCACGTTTCTTCTTCCCCAAACCCTCCCTTTTCCGGCTAAAAGCTTTAATCGTTACTTTTTTCTCAGGTGGATATTTGATTGATTCCGGCGTTTAATTCACGTGTTGATCGCTCTTTTTTTAAGATCGAATTATGGAGAGAGATTTTCTCGGGCTGGGTTCAAAAAATTCTCCGATTACTGTGAAGGAGGAAACCAGCGAAAGCTCCAGAGATTCAGGTTATTTATTTATTACTCCTCTCTGAATCTGATTGGTTTTTAAAATCTCTCTGTTTCTCCGCTAAGATGTGAATTCCTCAATCAAGTCGTCGATTTATTGTGTGTTTTTGGGTCGATTTATGCGTTAGGAGTTACTACTAGATTGGGAATTTGTTTTTGAAATCCAGATTTGATGGTTTACTCGGGAAGAGAAATGGGGATTTTTGATTTTAGGATATTAGTGGTAGTATTTAAGGTCGTAAATCTTGCTTGTTTTGTTACACAAATTAAATTCGTAATTTTAATTTACAGGGTTTGAAGAGTCTAATAATTGATTAAAAGTGTAGTTTTTCATTAGTTTATTTTAGAAAAATCGAATACGTGAAATGTTGGAAAAAGAAGGGTTGAATAGAGACGGGTACACAAAATTTAAATAAAAAAATTTGAGGCGGTTGGTAGTAGGTATAGGAGTAATTAAGTAAACACAAATTAAAGTGCAAGTTGATTATTTTATACGGTGATTGTGTGTTGATTAAGTGAAACTAGCGTATGATATATTAAAATATAATTCAAGGTACAAATATCTAACAATGTGAAATGAATAGTTTTCTGATGTCACAAAAATAAAATAAAATAAAATAATGATTAGTTTTTTTAACTCACCACGAGGCCACTTTGTTTTCTTATAAGCCAAAACGTGCCATTCTATAAAAGTAGTGCATCGACATGTGCTGTGTGGTGGAGTTTAAAGTTGAATCTCTCTTTAATTTAAAACAAACAAAAAAACAAAATTATAGTACAATGACTTTTGAATAATTGTTTTTAAATTATACACGAGTTTCTAAGGTGGATTTATCTTGTCTACATTTTTTTTTTCACGTAAATTAAAAAAACAATTAAATTATCTATTTTATCTCTAATTAATATACTAATTTATTTGATATAGATAATTAATGAACTAAAAAATAGGGACAAAAAAATAAAAAAAATACAAAACGGACAACTAATATAAAATAAAAAATTAGGCTAATTAATTGGTGAATTTTTTTTTTTCTTGGGTTGGGTGTTGAATTAACTGTCTCTTGATTATGTAAGATCTTGAGACATTTATGGTTAACAGTTACCACTTTATGTCTGACTTTTAAACTGATGAAGTTGGATTGTTTCATTTTGCAGCTCCGAATAGAGGAATGAATTGGTCCTTCTCAAACAACTCTGCTGCTGCTTCTCAGTTTCTAACTTTCAGGCCATCTCAAGAAGACAGACAGAGAAAGTCTGGAAATTATCATATGCCTCACTCTGGTTCATTCATGCCATCATCAGTAACTGATGTATATGATTCAAACCGCAAAACTCCTTACAGTTCTGTTCAGGTATTTGTCATCATTCATCAAAACCTATGTTAGCCAATTACCAGGTTAATTGGGGATTATAGACCCATGTGCCCTTTTCCCCTGTTAGGTAGCTTCATAAGTGAGCTCTGTTCATGGGTCTTGGTCAAGTTTTCTGTTGTGATTCCAAATGGATCAACACTGTTGTTGTTGGTTGTTAATGGCAATTAGTTTGTGGATTTAGTTTTGGTTTCATAGTGATTTGTTTCGAGTGTAAGCTAAGCTTCTCATTTTCGATCAATTAGTCCACAGAGTTGCCTTACACGTTATGGCTTGTTTGCTCTCAGGGAATCAGGATGTTCCCTAATTCCAATCAACAGGAAGAAACTATCCCAGCTTCCATGTCCATGTCGGGTTTTCAGTCTCATTATGCGCAAGGAGGAAAAAGCTTCATCAACAATATCATAAACTCACAACCTTTGGTAGGAGTTCCTATCATGGCACCTCCCATTTCAGTCCTTCCTGCTCCAGGTTCAGTTGTAGGGACAACTGATATTAGGTACACACTTGCTTTAATCTTCTCTGCTAGTCATCATATTACGTATTACGTATTACAGTTACAGAATCTGTTTCTGTTTGAAGGTATCTAAATTTCCATGGTTGACTCAAACGTCTTCTTTTGCCAGATCTTCCTCCAAGCCATTAGGAGCACCTGCTCAGTTGACGATCTTTTATGCCGGTTCAGTTTGTGTTTACGACGACATATCTCCTGAGAAGGTAGCTCAATCATATATGCATCTCTTTTATTCGCAGCCATAGTCCTCATTTGCTTAATTATTTCATTCCTACATCATAGGCCAAGGCAATAATGTTGCTAGCTGGGAACGGTTCACCTATGCCTCGAGCCTTTTCACCGCCTCAAACTCATCAACAAGTGGTCCATCATGCTCGTGCTTCTGTTGATTCTTCAGCTCTGCCTCCTAGCTTCATGCCTACAGTCTCTTATCGTAGCCCTGAAGCTGGAAGTAGCACTAATGGACTTGGAGCACCAAAAGCAACCAGAGGCTTTACATCAACTTACCACAACAACCAAACTAATGCATCCAATATCAACTGTTCAATGGCAGTTTCTTGTTCAACCAATGTAATGGCTCAAACAGGTAAAATGACGTCTTAAACCTGATACTGAATTTGCCATCTAGCTTACTGGCTTTAGTTTAAATGTCGTTCTGTTTGTTACGCAGTGGCTTTACCTCAGGCTCGCAAAGCATCTTTGGCTAGGTTCTTAGAGAAACGCAAAGAAAGGTACACAACAATTCTTCACAGAATAAACCAATTAATGGTTTCTTGAGCTAACTTATCTCCCTCTCTCTCTCTCTGTTGGTTTTGCAGGGTCACGAGCGTATCACCATATTGCTTAGACAAGAAGTCATCAACGGATTGTCGCACACCAATGTCTGAATGCATAAGCTCTTCTCTCAGCTCTGCAACCTAATCTCATTTGCAGTAAGACTGCTTCAGATCACTCCAGACCAATATTTGCATTTCAATGGTGGTCTTGCAGTTTCTCAGTTTTTTTTTGTTTTTGTTAAATTTTCTTTCTTTCGTTCTTTCTTTCTTTCTATGGCTACACCGAGTTTCTTCATAGCTTTATATAGTGTATAATTGATTTATCAGATTTTGGTCTAATGGAACTTATGAGAACAAATCAGTTATGTACTTGGGGAATCAGTAGAAACTGTTTGTTTTTCAACCTTTACTCTTCTTGTGTATATCACTCAAGCTCACTTATGTATTCTTCATAGTTTTATACAAATGATTTGGATCTATTCTTCTTTTTATTTCTCTGATCCGTTAATCAATTCTTGACTGTATGCAAAGGCTGATACAGTACAGTGCAAATTTGTATGTTTTGGTTAAACCAAGACAATTTACAGCATCGAATGATTTAAGTTAAACCAGAATAAACCGATAAATCTTCTTTTACATATGGGGCATATGTCGCGGTTAAGTGGAGGCGAATACACAACCGATTCGACCGGTACAAAGAATAATATGTACGTTCGGAGCAGACCGAATACAATCGAATTAACCGATACGCTACAATCAGCCGCATGGAATCAACGTGTTCCGGCTAATCCTCACCGTACGATCATAAGGACCTGAAGGTGAAGGATTCCTTCTCATCATTGCTTCAAGGTTTTTCTTTCGAGAGACTTTAGTCACTGCTCTAGAGGGAGAAGACAAGAGGCGGACTACGATGGATCCGAATCAGGTAGCAGAACTGAGAAAATTCGTCGAACAGTTGAAATCGAATCCTTCGATTCTCCATGATCCTTCTCTGATTTTCTTCAAGGAATATCTCAGAAGGTGGGTTGATTCTTCTCTGACTTTAGTTTTGTTCTCTTTTCTCTGTAGTCTTTTCCATGGAGCTGTGAGTTTCTGATCGATGTTTGTTTTATTTCCCCTCTTCTCGTACAGTTTAGGAGCTCAAGTTCCCAAGATTGAGAACACTGTAAGTTGTCTTGTTATGCAACTCCCATGTTTGGGTTTAGATTCTTTATATAACTCTACAGGGTTGCTCATATAAGTCTCCCACTTAGTCAATTGGGTGATTGTGAGTTCATCAATGGCTTAAGCTGTGAAATGTTTTGCCTTGAGGTCATGGTTGTTCTTGTTTGGTCTACTTGGCTTTGCTTTCTTATTTTGTTCCTTTTTCTAAGGCTGACTATCTATATGTTGATCGATTTCTTCTTTCTATATGTCACATTCAATGATGAACCATTATTCAGGAAAGAGATTATGAAGATAAGGCGGAGACAAAACCCAGTTTCTCTCCTAAACATGATGATGATGAAATTATGGAGTCTGATGTTGAACTAGACAACTCTGATGTAGTTGAACCAGACAATGATAAGACTCCTCAGCCGGTATGTGGTGAAATTATCATCTTTGGTTATCTCTATGCAAACCCTTCCCTGATTGTTTGATTTTCTTTCTTTCCTTAGATGGGAGATCCTACTGTTGAAGTGACGGACGAAAATAGGGATGCTGCTCAGTCAGAGAAGAGCAAAGCTATGGGGGCAATCTCTGAAGGTACATAACTATCGAATTTTTTTAAAAATGTTCAGTTCATAGACTTTCCCCATGGTTTCGTTAATGCTTGGTCGGCATCCAGGAAAGTTTGACGAAGCTTTAGATCATCTAACAGAAGCTATAATGCTAAACCCCACTTCAGCAATTCTCTACGCCACTAGAGGTAATTTTCTATTATTCTCTCTCTCTTTTTGTTACTGAATGTGAGTGTCATTCTGAATATTTGTAGTTGTTATTCCCAGCTACTGTGTTTCTATTAGTTAAGAAGCCAAATGCTGCAATTCGCGATGCAAACGTGGCTTTACAGGTGAGCATTTACTTGAGTTACATAAAATTGTTCAATTTGTGCAGAAGATGAATTGGGAAAGGTAGTTTATGTCTGAATAGTTTATGGGTTGGGGAAAGTAATTTACAATCTCAATGGTTTTCTTTCATGACCCACCTAAACTAGTTTATTTTGGGGTTTAGTTCAACCCTGATTCAGCTAAGGGGTGCAAAGCACGAGGTATGGCTAAGGCCATGTTAGGCCTATGGGAAGAAGCTGCGGCTGATCTTCATGTAGCATCAAAATTAGACTACGATGAGGAGATGGGGTTGGCACTTAAGAAGGTAACTATGGAAAAGAAACCTCTTACCTTTGTTGATATTACTGTGCCAACAATATGCTCATAGCCTTGTAATGAAGTTAAGTAAATCTTGAGTTGTACTGTACCATTAATATGCTGTTAATGTATACTTCACAGGTTGAACCCAATGTAAAGAGAATCGAAGAACACCGCAAAAAATATCAGCGTCTGAGGAAAGAAAAGGAACTCCAAAGGGCTGAACGGGAGAGACGAGAACAGCAAGAAGCCCAGGTCAGACCCACCCATACCCATGATTAGTGATTCTTATATAATGCTGTTGTGTGGTTCTCTTTGATTAGTTTTGCATTCTTAGCCAAAAACACACAGGCCTGGTTACTTTCTATCTGTGAGATTAACAATATAACCTCTTTTGACATTTTCAACTTCATATCATATCAAACATCTCACGGTGATTGATTTTCTTCTACTTGCTTTGAAATCCTATCAATGCAGGAGCGAGAAGCTGTGGCTGCACTCAAAGACGGTAACATTCTATCCATTTCTTTTTAACGGTTCTCTACTTGATTTTACTACAAATGAACTACATGTGTCGGAACATTTATCTGTGAGTCTTGTCCTAGTGAATTGTCTGCACTCAATAAGCTTTTCTTAACTACTAAATCCAGTTGATTGGGCCACAAATCAGCTTGCTTAATATTGTTTATCGCGTTCCTCCAGTTTCTATGTGCATCATTTCCCTGATAACATAGGCATATCCAGACAAGCATCTTGCATGTATCTTGGATCTCAATATTCCTCACAGAGCTTCAATTACAGCTTTTATAAAACCAGAAATGAAATTTACATGTCAAAAAGGAGATAACCCATCTTTTCTTCCTGATGGATACAGGACAAGTGATTAGCATCCACTCAACAAGCGAGCTAGAAGCAAAAACAAAGGCTGCAAAGAAGGCATCCCGTCTGCTCATCCTATACTTCACAGCCACATGGTGTGGACCGTGCCGCTACATGTCTCCTCTGTACTCAAGCCTGGCCACTCAGCACCCAAGAGTCGTCTTCGTGAAAATTGACATAGACGAGGCCAATGACGTGGCTGCTTCTTGGAACATTAGCAGCGTCCCGACCTTTTGCTTCATGAGAGATGGCAAACAGGTGGACAAAGTTGTCGGAGCTGATAAAGGTTCGCTTGAGCAGAAGATTGCACAGCATTCTTCTTCTAAGTAACATTGTTTCTCTCTTCTCTTATTGGTCTTCCCGGTTTCTTCTGGCTGAAAGGAGCTAAATATGGTAATTTCGTCGAGATATTTCTTACTTAATCTTTGCAATTTGTAGTTGTGCCATAATTTAAAAGTTACTAGATTTTTACCCGCACATAGTGCGGGAACATTTGTTGGGTATGTTATAAACTAAATTTGACTTTCGTATTGTATTGAAATATTAATATCAGCTTAACAATTTTGAATTAGATGTTTAGCCAAAGAGTGCCAAAATGGATAACTCGACCCGATTCAAACCCACATGGGTTGGAAATTTAAATGGGGTTTGATCCGGATCCATATGTTATATGAGTTGAATTTACATATCCAAATCTAAGAATATAAAACTCACTGACTTAATGGATTATTATAAATTAATAGATAAATCAAAACAATCCATGTTATTATAAATCGGACAAACGTTTTCAACTTTTCAACTAAAAAATTAAATTAAAATGTGTATGCATCTTAAAATAAAATAAAAATCATAAACCTAATAAAATCAAGAAAACAATAAAAGCAATAAACCATTGATTAGTTTTAAAAGATACTTCGATCTTAGCTGGATGATGAGAAGAAAAAAACATATCTATTAATTTTTTTTAAAAACACTTGATAACCTTTTTAAATAATTTACATATATATTATTATTTTATTTTTGATAAATTTTGTGATAAATTAAGCGGTAATTCATGATCTTAATGAGTTTATCTGCTTAATTCATAAACCCATTATGGGTAACCCACCGAAGACTCATTTATTTATATGGATAAAAAATATAAACCTAACCCACTTAAATTATGGACCGGTTTGGATAACCCATGATTATTGACCCATTTTGACACACCTACATGTAAGTTCATATGAGTTTTTTTTTTGTTTAGACAAAGATTAAGTAGTTTCCAATAAAAATTTATTGTTTATGTTTCAATGTTTTATATTATTTCAGATATAGTTTATAAAATAGTTTTGTTGATATAAATAGTACTCATATTTATCACAATAAATATATTAAAAATTGATAAATTTATGAATTTAGAAACTATTAGATGTTTGTATAATTTGAATTTTCGTCTATTAAATAATTTTTTTCAGTTAAATGAGAAGCACAACCACTTTCTCCATTTTAAAAGTATTAGATGTATTTAACTTTCTCTATCCTCTTGGCAATATTCTGGAAGATGAAGAACCGCTTTTCCCATTTTTCTATATTTGGCCATTTCATAGTTTTATTTTAAAGATGAACTGTTTGACATGTTATGCACGTTCAAGACATGTAGTTTTTTTTTTTGCAAACAAATTTCTACCTAATTGGATTAATGTGTAGTTGACAAAAAAGAACTTCATTTTAAACTTTTGTTGTTTATGTCAATTTTACACTCACTGGTAACTTCTCAGAACCAAAAACCAAGTTTATAACCAATATAAAGTATACAACTTATTTATATTTATTTTTGTTTAATATAATTAAGATATGTATGCGTTAACCCGTCTAATACTTGTTTTAAAGTGTGTACATCTCTAAAACAATTCTTCAATAGCTTATGCTTTCTGTGATACTTTTATAAAATCCCACACATGCTTCTAGTGATAGGATCCATGTATGTTGTCTACAATCCATGTACTAAAACACCATCTTAATGTCATTTGTACGTAAATTTATGAACACAATAATTTACATACCGTGTCATTTTAAAAAATCAGTTTGGGATCACTATTGAGTGTTATTTCAACATTAAGTATCAGAACATTCCTTAAAATTATGAGAAACTTGTTTTAAAGTGTGTACATCTCTAAAACAATTCTTCAATAGCTTATGCTTTCTGTGATACTTTTATAAAATCCCACACATGCTTCTAGTGATAGGATCCATGTATGTTGTCTACAATCCATGTACTAAAACACCATCTTAATGTCATTTGTACGTAAATTTATGAACACAATAATTTACATACCGTGTCATTTTAAAAAATCAGTTTGGGATCACTATTGAGTGTTATTTCAACATTAAGTATCAGAACATTCCTTAAAATTATGAGAAACTTGCTTCACAGTCTTAATAAATCAATCTTAACAAAATCTTCAAAACATATGAAGATTCCTTAAAATTCTCATTAAATACCATTTAATCGGTTTTATTTAGTTAATTGTAAATATGAAAAATAGATTTTTTACAAAAAAATGAACCCGGTGAAAATATTGATGTTGTTGGTGTGATTCACATGCCCATCTTTACCTTTCTATACAAAGGAAAAAAGAAGAAGAAGTACCAAGAAGGAAGATTATTCCACCCGTTTGGAGAAGAAGATTGCATCTTGGAGGTATGAAACTTCAACTTGGATTCATTCACCACTTAGATGTTTTTATCTAACATCAAAGCCAACACAAAAATTATATAAAAAAACAAATTTAAAGAATATGAACACAACCATGAAAAATAGAAAAATGCAATAAGAACCTATAAATTCAAAAACATTTCTGTGGGTAAAAAAATGTTATGATGATTGTTCTCTTATATAGGCCATTAAATAGATGAAGGGAGCGTATAATGAAAGCTATCAACAATATTTGTCAATTTCGTATATTAAGGATATAAGTAGGAAGATTCAAAATTGATATGTTATGATAATTAAAAAGGAAAAATTAATTTCCAATAATAGTGAATATTCATAAAACGTATAGTGTCATATATAACTTGTTCATTAGTTATTTATGTAAATGATTAAATGTGAAAATATAACTTTTAAAATTAAATATATCATTATTTTCTAAATATTTTTTAATAACTAAATATTAAATTGTATAATTTCAGAAAATTTATCCTTGAATTGTTTTAGTTTAAAACAGGTTTTATTTTAAAACTTTTGTAACAAACTTAGTGTTTTATAAAGCTTTATCATTATAAATAAATGAATAATTAAATGCTAATACGCAAATTTGAATAAGGAAAATTTCATTGTTGTTATGGAAAGCAAAAATCTCGTGATTATTGGTAAAATATAATTAAAATATTAACTAAAAAAATAATTATTATCTATTAAAATAATCAAAATATATCAAATCTCTAAGGTTGACTATCCGAAGATTGCATTAGAAGATTCGTATAACTACTTTCAAAATCTATATAATTTCCGAAATATACCAAATCTTTATTGCTGACTATTTGAAGATAATTGATTAAAAAGTTGACCGAAATTGAGATAAATATTACTGAAATTGCCATTGAAAAATTCCAAAATTACCTATTTCAATTGAATTTCTATAGTTTAAATCCAATGGCAATTTCAGTAATATTTGAATAGATTTTGGATATTTACTCTAAATAACTTCTCTTTTAATAGTATAGAGATGCTACAACTTTTAACTATTTGTAGTTGTGTACATGTGATTTGATAAGCTTCATTGGCATTGTGTTATGTTGTCGGAAAATTGGAAAATTTCCTCTTTGTTTTAAAAATTTGGTATATTGTGACCAGAGAAACAAATCTTTGCAAGTTTCAAGGATTGAGCTTTATTAATACAAAATGGGCTCAGTTTAAGGCCCAACAAAGGAGCAGTTTCCTGATTTCTTGCGGTTTTCAAGAGTCTGAAAAGGTCAATTTGATGGATGGGAAGATGAGGCGGTTACCGCCGTGGATGCTTGCCGGCGCGTCCTCCGATGTACCAGCTACAAGCAATCGGAGAGACAGCAAAAGGAAACATGAACCAGAAGAAGCTCCCAAGGAAAAAGCCGAGAAACGACCGAGAAGAATCGTGAAACCCAAAGAGAGAGATGATTCAGAGAAGGTGGGAATCAAGACAAGAGGAGGAGAACGAGTTCGTAGTAACAAAATCGGAGAAGAAGAAGCTAAGCCTAGTATTGGCGATGGCAAGAATCCAGAGATTATTCAATCTGTGACTGGTCCAGGAGATGGAGATCTCACAGTTGATGATTTATTAATCTTTGCTCAGGAGGTATGCAATTTCTTCTATTTCATAGTGTTTGATAATAGTGATTTTATGAATTTGGTTAAGGTCTTCATCTTCTTTTTCTAATTATAACCATGGATTCACAGTACGTCAAAGGTGAAGAAGACCAGGCAATAGAGGATCGTGAAGGCTTGTCAATATCTGAATCCAGGGAAGTGGTGGATGAATCAAACATGAGATTATCATCTCAAGGAGGAACAAGAGATCCAACAGCAGATGACATGTTAAGTTTGCTATTAGGTCCTTTTTTCAAAAAGGCTTAACAACAAGTAGAAGAATTGAATAAGCATTCAACAAGTATGTGTAAGTTTTCTTTTATTTTATTTTCGTTCTATGATCTGTTTATGAAAGACTCGAGGGAGAAAATGTACGAGCGACTGAGTTCATAAGCCCATGGAGAAAGGCAAACGAAAGCATTAGTGCTCGTGAAAATTAAAGATTTTTCTCAGTTTTGGCAACTAAAAGGACCGAAAGCACCACTTTCTCAAGTGCATCAGTGACGTGCTGCCTTTTCAGATTAAAAAAACAAAAAAAAACTCAATTACACACACAAATCCATAGACACAGAGACCTTAAGACTGGAATCAAACACACTGAACAATGACTTTGTAGGTTCAAAGTGGAAGATGGGTGTATAATATAGTGACGGCCACATCTACAAAACCCTAATTGTTCGTGGTGCCTTATGGACTAATGGGCCTGTTTCTTTTTCTGTATTTGTGTTATGGGCTTATTATAAGCAATACAAATTCACTTTTGATTTTTTTTTTTTCTTTCTAAAAGAAAACTTTAGCTAATCTTCATTAGTAGTGGTTAACTTTACATCCAGTTAATATCTTTGTAAATTAATTGTGGTTAACTTATACCATCCAAAGTCCAAATTGGCTGATAGTTGAGAAAAACAATGTAAAAAGGCAAGAAGAAGAGAACAAAAACACATTTTAAGCCTAATCAAATATATTACACACCTCTCATTATCTTGGACTAGATCGTGTACTCCCTCACAGCCTTGCATAGAAGATTTTTGTTTTGCCAAAGTGTTAACACAGACACTTTCAACTAAAACACAGTTTTTCACCATAATTTCAAACATGGTAACGGTAAACCTCTTAAATAGTAACAAATATGCTCGATTACTCCGAAAAATAGACTACGCACTAACGAAATGAAAATATAAATTTTGAAAAATATGTAATCAGTTGATGCAGTCACAGTGTACTTTCTTTTATTGTCATGACATTAACTACAACATCAAAGTGTACTTTAAACTGTAAATTCTGAGTCAAATTTTTTTAAAAAAACCTGTAATTTCCACAATTGAAGATGATTTTTGGAAGATGAAATTAAAATTTATTATAAGGGGTTTTCTCACCCAAAATAAAAATAAAAAATACAGGAAAATAAAATTGATCATGGTGTTCAAGGAATAGCTGTATGTTGTCGTGGTGTATCACCGGGAGGTCTATTTCTCTTTGTATCGGACACAAAGATCTCTCTCTCTCTCTCTTTTACTGCGCTTCATACATTCTTCCAACATCAATCAACTCCTGCCGAATCTGGAGTACCAATCCACAGATCGAATTCACCGAAGAAAACTGCATCAGGAATCAGGATCAGGGATCCTCTCGAAGCTTCATTTCGTCTTTATTTCGAGTCTCCAGTTGCTTAAGCTTTTTCAATTTTGAGTCGTGTAAGTATGATCTGGATCGATTTCGTTTTCTCCTACTCTCGTGGTTGGATCCAGTTCTGTAATTGGTGAGAAATTGACTAAACTCCGTTCTTCTGTGATGTAGTTTTTGTGGGTTTTTTTTTTCCTTCCTGAGGAATGAATTTCTTGCTTCGATCTGCTTCCTCCGCTACTCATCGGCCACCGGTGAGCGAACCACCAGCTACACCGCCTCAACCTCCGCCGGAAGCAACTAAGCCTGGAGCGACTTTGGAAGGGCTAATAGCCGAAGAGCCTTTCCCACAATACCCATCAGTAGAAGATCTAGATCGTGTGGCTGATGGATCTAGAGACGATAATGGCAATGGAGAATCAAATGGAAAGACTGGTGGCTCTGGTATGGAGAGATTCTCAGATGTGTCTGAGGAAGAAGGATGGATCGCCATTCCATATAGTATATAACTTTACTCTCTATACTTTAAAGTTTCAGTTTTGATTTTCAAAGTATTGAATTTTAAGAGGTGATTTCTTATTACAGAGGAAATTCCTGATAATTGGTCGGAGTCGGTTGATATTCAATCATTACGGTCTCTGGATCGTTCCTTTGTTTTTCCAGGTATGTTAATTCGCAGATCATTTCATCGTTTGTGTTTGAACTGCTACTAGCTATTGAACATCAAAGACATTTTCTACTTTAGGGGAACAGATTCAGATCCTTGCGTGCTTATCTGAAAGTAAAGGAGATACAGATATTATAACCCCTTTTAAAGTAGCTGAGGTAATGAGCAGAACTGGACAGAGGAAGATCTCTGACAAGCAAAACGGAGATATGTCTGATGGGGCGAGTACACCATCAGGGGATGGAGAAATGAGTCCTGATGGCCAATTTGCAACTCAAAATGGTGACAGTCCTGGGAAAGAGAGTTTGGATTCACAAAAGGACGTATCTGATGGTGAATCAATCTTGAGGATGGAAGATCATAAGAGACGAACAGAAGACTTGCTTTCCAGGTTTCAGAAGTCTCATTTCTTTGTTAGGATTGCAGAGTCTGGTGAGCCACTTTGGTCAAAGAAAAGCTCTATGGTCGCAGATACAGAGTTAGATGAACAGAGGAAAAGCAGGAAAAGGAGACCTTGTGTTAGTGCTTTTGTAGATAGAGGAGACTTTGATCCTAATGTTGCTGGAGGTGTAGCTAGAAGTAAGGCAAAGTGCTGTGCCTTGCCCAATGGAGACATAGTGGTATGTAATGGTAACTTTGTTACTTTCTGGTTTGCTAATAAGACTAGGGTAGCCTGTTTGAAGTTGATATACGAACCAGTGAAATTATTTTTCTGGTGTAATTCCTTGTCTGATTTATGTCACTGTGCTACTCGTTCAGATTTTCTGCGTGTTAAAACTTTTTATAAGGAGTTGATGGACCTACTGATTCTCACACAACACCTTTGTTTGGAAGGATGCAGGTCTCTTTACAAGTTTATATTGTTGACTGTCCCAAAGAACCTATCATTGAGATACTGCAGTTTGAGAAGCATCAGGACAGGGAACAACCTTCTGAGAACAATAATGATTTGGATCATGAAAACAAGGATCCTTATGGGAATCTTTTAAAGTGGTTGATACCGTTGGATAACACTATTTCTCAACCATCCCGATCTTTACCACCTTCTTTAACCCCTAGCCCAGGTATCAGCAGCACTGCACACAAGCCAGCGCTCTCTTCTACCTCAGGCTCTCAACTCTTCTCATTCGGCCATTTTAGAAGCTACTCCATGTCCTCTCTGCCTCCAAACAGTGCACCAGTCACTGGACCCATGAAAGTCCAGAGCTCTAAACCATCATTTGATGTTGAAGATTGGGACAGTTATTCAGGTCAAACGTCAAGAAATGGTCAGAAGTCTGGGACTGAAGAGCTCTTATCTTTCCGGGGTGTCCCATTGGAGCGGGATAGGTTCTCTGTTCGTTGTGGACTTGAAGGGATCTGCATTCCTGGTAGAAGGTGGAGAAGGAAACTCGAGATTATTCAACCTATTGAGATAAATTCTTTTGCAGCTGACTGCAATACAGATGATCTTCTCTGCGTTCAGATAAAGGTGTGTCCATGAAGTGCTGTTAAACATTGGTGTTACTGTGGTCAATTGATTTCTGGGATGCATCTTAATTTTTCTCTTTATTGGCAGAATGTGGCTCCAACCCACGCTCCAGATATTGTAATATATGTGGACGCCATAACAATTGTTTTTGAAGAGGCAGGAAAAAGTGCTTCCCCTTCTTCAGTACCAATTGCATGTATTGAAGCTGGAAACGAGCACAGTTTACCGAATCTAACTCTCAGGTTAGCTTATCTTCCTTAAGCATCGCAATTGTTTCTTTTGTATTGAAATTTACCCCCATCACTCTTGATAAAATTGGGTAGTGACCAAGATGCATAGAACTAGTTATCAGATCCAGCGTGTTTCTGAGGGTAACTATCCTCAACAAGCGATCATAGTGGCTAAAACCAAGCCTAGAATGCTCCCTTTCAGGAACATTATAGAGTGCGCTTAGCTACCCTTAGGTTTTCTTGCATTGTTTCAGGAAAGGTGAGGAACACTCATTCATTGTGAAGCCTGCCTTTTCTGTTGGGAGTAATCTGAAGCCCTCTGCTGCAAGAAAAGATCTCAAGTCATCGAGTTTGTCTCTTCCAACTGTAAATTTTGAAAGAAAAGGGAGCGGTTTAAGTGGTGATCAGTATGCTGTTATGGTGTCATGTCGATGCAACTACACAGGTAGATCCTGTTGCCGTGGTTTGTAGCCATGTTCTTGTCTTTCTTTTATTCAGATCTATTGCTGATTCTTCAATTCTTTTTTTCTTTTGTTGGATTCAGAATCAAGGCTGTTTTTCAAACAACGAACAAAGTGGAGACCGCGAATTTCGAGGGATCTGATGATCTCTGTTGCGTCTGAAATGTCAGGAGAGCCTTGTGGTCCCCATGGGAGAGCCTCTCAACTACCCGTTCAGGTCATTCTATCTTTCTCTCTCCGACTATCTCTAGAAGTTGAATGCAACAATGAATGAACTAATGGAAGGCCTTTGCAGTTGCAAGTAGCTGCTAGTCTTTACCCAAATTACTCTAGCTTTAGTCAGATGTTGTCGCTAAGTTGTGGGTGCAAAAGGTGCTAACACTAACTTGTGGCTAGTCGTCGCAGATGTATGTTTGAATAAGAAACTAGTCAATATTTACAATACCACCTAATTGCAATGTGGTCGTCGTCTTCACATTTGACTTTTTGGCCATCTGCGAAGACCAGTCAACTTATATCCCAATGGCACCTTTGATTTCTGTACCTCATACTTTTTTCTATTTGTTTCAGATTTTAACTCTTCAGGCATCAAATTTGACATCAGAAGATCTATCTCTAATAGTTCTCGCTCCAGCATCCTTCACATCCCCTC
This sequence comes from Arabis hirsuta, assembly GCA_964056655.1. Taxonomy (NCBI): domain Eukaryota; kingdom Viridiplantae; phylum Streptophyta; class Magnoliopsida; order Brassicales; family Brassicaceae; genus Arabis; species Arabis hirsuta. The sequence goes on along the minus strand of OZ053306.1, from coordinate 23,725,953 downwards.
CATCTGTGGTGTCTCTAAATTCCACACCTAACTCCCCTTTAAGTCCATTCCTTGGGTTCTCTGAATTCACAGAGAGGGTACAAAGCGAGAAACGCAACACAACGATGCGTAAAGGGCACTCGTTACCCCCAATTCCACTGGAGACAAGGACAGAGAACTCAAATGGTGAACTGAATTCTTCTTCAAATCCTTCAGATGTTGTTCCAAAGAGCGGCTTGGGATGCACACATCTCTGGCTACAAAGTCGAGTTCCCTTGGGGTAAGCATCTAATAACAATATCCATTTCAGGTTTTTTTTCTTCTGGTAAGGCTTTACCCTTATAAAACTAATAACGGGGTTTTTACTTTCTAAATGCATCAGATGCGTACCTTCTAAATCTACAGCGACAATTAAGCTAGAGCTGCTCCCCTTGACTGATGGCATAATCACTCTTGATACTCTCCAGATCCACGTCAAGGAGAAAGGTAAACAAAAAAAAAAAAAAAAAAAACTCTCTAGCTTCTCACCAAAGGACTATAAGCACTTGTGCTACTGTTTCTCTCTTTCCATTGAAAACATCCGTATGAACAAGCCAAATCTCGAAAAGTGATGGCTGCTAATTGCAGAATCTTCAATATGTTTAGATGCTTCTGTTAAATGACTCAAAACACCAATGTGTGACAGGTCGTAGATACATTCCAGAGCAGTCACTGAAGATAAACGCAACATCAAGCATTTCCTCTGGAATTTTCTAGTCTTGCCAGTCCCACTTTTTCATTTTCTTAGAGCCGAAAGAGTGTCATCAAGCACAGAGCAGTCACGTTTTTGAGGTCCATCTCCATCTCAATAGGTTCATCCAAAGAATTGTGTGTTTAAATTTGATTTTGGCTCAAGGTTTTGAAGAAAGTTGTGTTGTAAAACCACTTGTTTCCTATTTCTTTGAACAAGTGTTTGCATTCTTTGACTTTTTGTAATTGATTGATTTTGTTAAACTTTCATAGAGACGAGATAAAACCTTTGTTATGGAATTTATACTGGACCCACTTATATTTGTTACTTGTTATAAAAATCAGAAAAATCAACCGAGAGATTATGAGTTTTCTTTTTATCTACAAATCCTTTTTGTCTCAGAAAGTTGAGAAAAAGTTGCATTCAAGCATTTGATCACAAACAGATGTTCCATACGGGAGATCCAAACCCTAAATGGTCCATAGCAGGAGGAGAAGAAAAAAACAAGAACAAGACCTAGAGTCATAATGATCAGCTGAAGAACAACAACACACGAAAGCTTGTGTCCTGGACCGGAGCAAACTCTGAACAACGAGAGTGAAGTAGAAGGTGGAAAACTGGAAACTGTGGGGTGGGTTTGCGATTTCTACAAATCCTTTAAAAAAAAAAAGTCGTGAGCACCGAAGATTAGGTGCACCCGAATGCAGGGGATCGTAGCTCTGCAAATCTGAAGACATTTCGCAGTGACTCTGAAGTCGTCGTGGAAGCAAAACCCTTTACCTCTCTCTCTCTCTCCGGGATCAAAATCTTGTTGAAGATGGCGACATCGTTTTCTAAAATCCTAACCAGATCGAACGCTCACAGCCACAGGTGTTCTACTACGGCCAGTATCTCTACCTCTCCGAGACAATTCTGGTCACGACACTTCTCCGTCGTCGCCGACTCTTCCTTCTCTAGCTCCGCCGTGCTTGGTAGCCAACAACCTAGTTCTTCAGCTCCACCGCAAGGTATGTTTTCCGATGCTTGAGCTTTAAATTTGGGGATATTAAGAATTCATTGGTGGCGATTGAGTCCATTTTTCTTTCCTGGGTTGGGATACTGTGGATGTTTCAGATAACAAACGAGGGTCGAAGTGGACACAACTGCTCTTGTTCTTGCCTGGAGCGATTACATTCGGCCTCGGGTCATGGCAGATAGTCAGAAGGGAAGAAAAGGTCAGTTTCTCTTCTTCAGCTCTTTCGAATCTCCTTTTACATTTTGTTTTCTGCGTCTCTAGCTTTATCATAGTTTGTTTGTTTTAGTTTGGAATCTATATTTGTTCCATGTGCGTCTTGCAATTGCATTGAAGAACTTCAGACCAATTCTTCTTGTTTTGTCATCTAGAAAGGAATTTCTTTCATGTAAACGATCTAATGACTCTTTTCAAATGCTTGAGCTCTATATGTATTGGCATGGTTACACGATATTGCAATGCCTGCCTGCTCAGTGCTGGTTACCATTCACAAATGTTTTGGTTGCAATTTCTCCTTTTTGATTATGTTTCCTGATTTCTTTTCTTTTTCTCTTCTAAACGGTTCCTGGAGCGGATACAGTTTACATTAAATGTTACTTTGGGCTGAGTAGACCCTAAATCTTTATTCACTCCTTGTTAACGCAGATCAAAACACTGGAGTACCAACAGCAACGGTTGAACATGGAACCAATGATGCTAAATACAGAACATCCCCCTGATAAGAATCTGGATACCTTAGAATTTAGACGGGTTAGTTGCAAAGGTGTGTTTGATGAGCAAAGGTCTATCTACTTGGGTCCACGGTCTAGGTCCATATCGGGAGTGACTGAAAATGGATTCTATGTCATCACACCTCTAATGCCCATCCCTGGTGACCTGGATAGGTGAGGGTAATGATCCTTTCTCCTTGCTTTTAAGTCTTTTTATTACCTTACTATATACAGTTGTGTAATACAACATTTAACTAGTGAATAGTTTGAGAATTAATTAGACATTATTCTTCTTTGTGTTCTGCAGCAGTGTCACTTAAGCCTTGATTTGTCTTTTTGGCTGCCGGTTTTACTGTTTTGACATTTTTCCTGAAGTCGGATTGTTCTTTTCCTTTGTCCACTAGCATGCAGTCGCCTATTCTGGTGAACCGCGGATGGGTTCCTCGAAGTTGGAGAGAAAAGTCAGCAGAATCCACAGATGCTGACGTTGTTACAAACCAGTCAACAGAAGCTAAATCACCCTCCGATGAACAAAATTCATGGTGGAAATTTTGGTCCAAGACGCCAATGATTACCAAGGTAGGTCTTGTTCAGATCAGAAGCTTCTTTCATTTGTCAGAAGGCCAGCTTCTTGTATATTTTGTTTAGCTCGAAACTGTAATTTTGTGGATGCATCTGTATAGAAACATCGGATCTTTTTGCGTAGACAGATTTAATTCAGCTATCCGCAAAGATTCAATTTATTTCTTCTTTTTGTGTCTTTATCAAAATCTCTTGCTTGTTATGACTGAAATACAGCAGGAGCATGTATCCGCCGTGAAGCCTGTAGAAGTCGTTGGTGTGATCAGGGGAGGGGAGAACCCGAGTATATTTGTTCCAGCCAATGATCCAAGTACTGGGCAATGGTTCTATGTAGACGTTCCTGCAATGGCTCGAGCCATAGGTCTTCCTGAAAACACAATCTATGTAGAGGACGTTCATGAAGACATAGATCGGAGTAGACCGTATCCTGTCCCCAAAGACATCAACACTTTGATCCGTAGTAAAGTTATGCCACAAGACCATCTCAACTACTCAATAACATGGTAATTACATACGGATACACGAGTTGTTATTAGCGTTTTTTGGTCTCATTGCTATGGTGAATGAGAGGGATTGTGTTTTGAGTCTGTGTCTAATGATGAACAGGTACTCTCTCTCCGCTGCTGTCACTTTCATGGCTTACAAGAGGCTCAAGCCAAAGTCTGCCCGCAGATAAGCTCTCTCTGATGAAATCAAATCTTATTCTTTTTCTCACTTGTCTACTAAAGTAATAATTGCAGTGGATTCAACGTTCACAAGAAGAAGAGACACAATGAAATACTTGAAATTGTGATAATTTGATAGAAATTAGTAGTTTTTTTGTTTTTAATGATCAAAGAAATTTCCGACTCTGAAGCCATTTGTGGGTAAAGACGGTTGCATTGAATGCTTGTAATCACCTTGTTCTTTCTGGTAGACTCAAAATGTTATTACCAAAAAAGTTATTTGCTTAATGGTGAAATTGCCGTTTAAGAGAGTTTATTTTGAGTTTCTTCAAAATTTGTATGTATTGTTTAATTCTTCTAAAATCTCAATATTCCACTGTCGATAGGATCTTTTTCCGCTATGTCATTGACTATTTTTAATATTTATATATGGTCTATTGTCATTTTATTCTAGTATTTCTACATCAAAGTTCAAAGACGTCTAATTGGAACACACAATCATAATTCACTACTCAAGGTCGACGCCTTGATTAGAGGTGATTCGAGAACATGAGATTTACCGCTGATCAGAAACCTAATCCATCTTGAGGATATTCCCTCATTTTAGGGATGAGGCCGAGTCGTAATTCCATACCTGATGGGTATGCGTGGAGTTATACGACCACGTGGATTTATACCGTTAAGTCAGGATACACAGTTGCTAACAATATTAGACGTTCTCAAGAACCCCCTGTTGTATCTGAACCAAGTATTACTTGTCTTTCGAGCCAAGTATGGAAGACCCGAGCTCCGGGAAAGCTTCGATATTTCATGTGGCAAGCACTATCTAGTTGTGTTCTTACATGCCAACGACTGACCTACAGACATATGGGCTCAGACATGACATGTCCACGTTGTGGTTCACCAGAAGAGACGATTAATCATTTACTCTTCGAATGCCCGCCAGCCTTATAAGTTTGAGCGTTATCGGACTTTCTGTCCTCTCCGAGTGTCTTCCCGAGTACCTCCTTATTCCGAAATATGGATTTCCTATTTTCGCGAACAAACGAGATCAGTTTAACCGAGTCTCAAAGGGAATCATTCCCATGGATTCTCTGGTATATCTGGAAGGTCAGAAATGATAAAGTGTTCAACGGGAAAACAATATCCCCACGATATACTCTCCTGACAGCGACCATCGAGGCATAGAGTTGGAGTATCGCTAATCGAAGAGAGGAGGAAGAGGAAGCAGAATAAATACGTCAACAGGGGGACACACATGATTTATCTCCTCGGGACCCTTAAATCTCGACATGCCAGATCGATATATCTTGGATTGATCATGGTCTGGTCAGTGGATTAGGGTGGTGCCTAAGAGACTATACGAGCCTCCTTACTTTTGGCATGAGAGGATGTAGACGAAGCATCTCGGCACTGCATGCTGAGTTCGACGGGCTGCTTTGGGCGATGAAGTGTCTAATCGAGAGGAGACTATACTCAGTGAGGATTTAGACGGACTGTGCAAGCCTGATTTCTATGACCACACATCCACTTGATTGGCCATCTTTCAGTGCGGAGCTTGACTGGTTCACTATGCTTAGACGATCTTTTGTATCTTTTAGTTTAGTTCACATCCCACGTAATAGTAATGTCCGGGCCGATTCTCTTGTAAAGGGAGCTCGAGCACGAGGTTATGTATTTTTCCATGTAAGTCAGACATTTCCGTTTGGGGTTGTCCGTCAGAGAAACCATCCAATCGGCAAAATCTTGATTTAATATAATGGTGATTGTTGACAAAAAAAAAAAAGTTCGAAGACGTCTTTTCTTAATTTTTTTTAGGGTGTTTAGCTCAAATCCCATGGAAATTAGGAAATATTACTAGAACCATATAAAACTTTTTTTTATTACTGACATTTTTTAAATACCCAGCGTGCCCCTTTGTTACGTTGTGACAAAAAATGTAATTACAAGAATGCCATAGCCACGTAAGCAACCACGTAGGAAATCGCTGACGTGTACTAATGAACTCAGCCGTAAATGGATACGGCTGAGTTATGGTTACGTTGCGGCTGAGTTATGGTTAGTTGTGGCTGAGTTATTAAACGCGGCAGACTTATGAGAGATCGGCTGACTTACGAACATAAATCAGCCGTTAGTGACGGCTGACTTACAGAAATCTGGCTGACTTATGAGATAACGGCTGACTTACGAACACAAGTTACGGCTGAGTTATACAACGGCGGACTGATTTATGAGGTAACGGCTGACTTACGAACATAAATCAGCCATTATTGACGGCTGATTTACAGAAATTTGGCTGACTTATGAGAGATCGGCTGACTTACGAACACAAGTTACGGCCGAGTTATGTTCTCCGGTTGGGAAGCAGATACGGCTGTTACGTAAATCAGCCGTAATTGGCTGGGTTAACAATAACTCAGCCTTTTTACGGTTGACTTATGAGCGGAATATTAATTACTAGAATACCATTCATCTGACGGCCGATTTATTTGACGATACGGCTGACTTAATATTTTATAGCCTAATTACGGCTGATTTATTAGCGAAAGATTAATTACTGAAATACTATTCACGTCGCGGCGGACTTACACTATAATTAATAACTCAGCCGCTAAAACCCTAATTCACCCATAATATAATTGATAAATCAGCCGCAAAAAAACCCTAACTCAGCCACAACACTATTAATAACTCAGTCGCAGTAAAAAAAAACTTAGCAACAACCTACCGGATAAGAAGATTATAGGCGAATGCGGAGAAGACGATTACGAGGGAAGTCGATTTCGATTGTGGAGAAGACGATCACGAGGAAAGAAACAATGTCGATTTCGAATGAACAGTTGACAAAGTTTGCGGTTTTCTTTTGCGTTCTTTTTTTTCTTTTGAAAGAGAACTTAACGTTTTTGCTTTTGACACTTGACTCTTTTCTAATCACGGTTATTTCTTAATGAAGTGGAACTTAACGTTTTTGCTTTTGAAACTTGACTCTTTTCTAATCACGGTTATTTTTTTAATGATGTGGAACTTAAACGTTTTTGCTTTTGAAGCGTGACTCTTTTCTCATCACGGTTATTTCTTAATGATGTGGATTTATTTTTGATTTTTTAGTTAAAAATAATCTCAATTAAGAAAAATTAATCAAGGGTGTTTATCGTAATTAACCAGGGGTGTGAAAATATTTGAGTCATTTTTAAAAGATATATGGTATTCTAGTCATATTGGCATAGTTTCATGGGATTTGAGTCATTTTTTCTTTTTTTTATTTAAAAAAATGAACCATTGCAAATGTTACGAAGCCAATCAAGACATAAGATAGATGTTTAATGTTTTAAGTCTATAAACTCACAAGAATGACGAATTAAACAAAAATTAGGGAATGAAACAAAAAAAAAAAAAAGAAACATAATTTCATCCATTCTAAAATGATCGATTATGCATTGTGGTGACTACCGAGAGGTTTGTTTTTTAAGAAATATATAGATACATATAGAAAGAACAACAAGAAACCCAGGTCAAACCGATCCATACCCCTCATGTTACAAGTCAAGTGATTAGCATCCACTCGACAAGACCATCCCGTTACAAGAGAGACTTCATGCATGAAATGGCCAGAAGTTTTATTACTTGGGACCAAATCAGCCACAAGTAGCCTAAAAATTAGTATATTATAATTGTTTGTTTTTGAACAATTCAGCCACAAGTAACACTATAATGTTTATTTTTATCTACCACCTTTTTCAGTTGGTGTAAATATTACTAAGTTGGCCACTAAAAGTAGAGATGTAAAAGATTTTTACAGTGTTTTGTCTTTCTCTAATTTTCTATTATTTAACTTTGTTATTACTTCATTCATTTAACCGATCAAAATAAATTAAGCATTTTCCAGCATTACTACAACATAATTGAAAAGCAATAAAACTTAGAACAGATAGATCATCACAGAAGATGCTGGACAGTAGATCCAAGATATGACTCGGATGCGTCCAGAAGGACTTCGCAGAAAGGCCGGAGAGTCTCAGGTAGTCACGTCTGAATGTGACTTTGAAGATCCCGGCAAAAAACTCGGGAGTTCGACCACTCTCAAGGAGAGGGTAGAAGATACAACCAGTCTCAAAGAGATGGAAGACGGTGGAATTTGACTCTTCCACCAGGAGTAAATTACATGGTTTGAAAACCTAGAAAACTTGTGTCTACTCACAAGAGAAGAGATATAATCATTAAAAACTATAGGATTTGAGAATCAGAAAACTTTATTTTTTTCAAAAGAGAAAAATCAACAAGTTCAAAAGCATATAATATTTTTAAAAATCTACATTTTAAAAGCATTGGATATGGGCCTATTAATATAAATAAAAATAGTCCAACCTTTATATTTCTCATGGACCAAGCCCAAGCAAATGACATTGGGCCTATGAAACCAAGCCCAAGTTTCCAATTCCTCATGGGTCAAGCCCACATCTGAACATCTTCAGATCTCGTCAACATCGACGGAAGGATGTTACCGGAGAGATATCTGGTCGGTTTGGAACGAAGCAGAGGGAGGTTCGATCCGATTTCAGGAGAGGTGAGTGTGAGGGATGATGAGAGAGTCGGCGGCACAACATTTGAATCCGGCGACTGGGGCGGAGGTGGCGGGATGGCGACGGTGGAAGGTTCTCCGTTCTTAGGAGTCTCGCGTGTGAGGGACGGTGAGAGAGTCGGCGGAGCAGAATAGGAAGCCGGAGACTGGAGCAGAGGCGGCGGGTCAGGAGGGATAGGTGGATCCGGAGGCTCCCACGGCTTAGAGAGTTCCGACGTGGCCAGACAGTCCAATCTCAGTGCGTGAGAAGGAATCTCGGTCAAGCCCATAGCCGCTGGTGACGGGAGGGATGATATCACACCCTTCGATCCAGATCTACGAGCCACGGGACAGGTCGAGTGGGCTGAGATATGAGCCTCGTCGGCGACAACAACTTCGACAGAGGTGGGGCCATTCTTCAGGAGCACTTCGAGCCGTCCAGACGGAGGTGGAGCGGTGCTACAAGAGAAGGGGAAGGTTTGCATGGCGGAGCAACAGCGGAGGTGCTGCATTTGTCGTTGACAGCGGCTCTTTGGAGAGAGTGCCTGAGAGAATAGGGCGAACTCGACCGTAAGCTTTTCCTTGACAATCGAGCTATATTAACTTTGTTATTTATTTTACTTACTCCGTTCTTTAAAAATTGATGTTTGGTTTTTTTTTTGTTCCACAAAGATTAATGTTTTAGATTATTAAATGATATTATTTGTTAATTAATGATAACAAAAAATATTAATTGAAAGTATTTAATATCTGAATCACTATTGGTTAATAGGTATTAAAAAATAATTAATATTAAAAAGCAATTCATTAATAGCTTAAAATTAATTATTTCTTAATTTGTGTGATAAAACATCAACATTCAAAGAACGAAGGGAGTATCAATTATGTGTGAATTCAATTTGGGAGCTTCCCATTGTGACATTTATCTACTACCAAAACATTGTTAATATTTGCTCACAACAATTCTTTACTACACATTTGAAAAAAAGAATTACGAAATAATTCTATTGAGATGATTTGTGAAGTTTTTAAATGAAAATATAGTTATTTCTTATGTATTAGTTATTTTTTATTGATGATGTGTATCTTTTAAAGATCAAACGAATGATGGCAGAGATCCGTCAATGTGAATTTTACATGGTGTAGCACGTTTGATAGGATATAAGTTTTTGATTGGATTTTGATTGGAATTTAATTCTAAATAGAGGTGTTAGGTCATATGGTTTTCGTAAACAAAATATTACTCTATTTATATAATTGTAGTGGTGGTATCTTGTCCACTACATGGTTTGTACATGATGAGTGCAAAATAACAAAGAAGTAATGAAACTCGATCCATGTCAAAATTGATGAAAATAAAAGATTGTGTTTGTTGACTTAAGTTATGATGTAACAATTTTTATTTCTTCTCCATTACATTACTTAATACTGTTTATTCCTTATTTGTATTTCTCCAAAAAGATGCATACAAAATTATTTCAAAATGTTTCATTGTTTCACTTAGCACAAGAAGAAACAAAACAAAGTAACAGTCATGGAGATGATTATGTCTATGCAAATTCAAACATTTCAAACGATTTTGAGAGATAAACTTCTATTAGTTATTTAACTTTGTTACTTATTCTACTCCATTTGTTTTTTGAAAATTGATGTTTTGGTTTTTTTTTCCATAAAGATTAATGTTTTAGATTATTAAATAATACTTTTTGTTAATTAATGTTAACAAATTGCAAATTTCAAGAAATATTAATTGAAAGTATTTAAATTAAGAGAAATTTCAAAAAATGTCTCTTTTCAAGTGTCATTTTACAAAAATGCCACACTTTTAAAATCTTTACAAAAATACCACTTTTTCAAAATTATTTTTTCTTTATATTATTTATGTTTGGGTTAATTATGTTTTATTAGGGTTTAGTTTTGAGTGTTTAGAGTGTTTTAGGTATCAAAACAGTTTTTAGGATTTAGAATTTTAAAATATAAGTTTTGTAAACCTATAATTAGTGGCATTTTTGTAAATGGACACCTCTAAGTGACATTCTTACAAATGTACACATAAAAAGTGATATTTTTGTAATTGCCCCTTAAATTAATATCTACTTAATAAATTTCTATTATTGGAGTTATGATGTAACAACTTTTATTTCATCTCCAATTACATTACTTAATACTGTTTTTTCCTTATTTGTATCTCTCCAAAAAGATGCATACAAAATCATTTAAAAATGTTTCATTGTTTCACTTAGCAAACAAGGAAGAAACAAAACAAAGTAAAAGTCATGGAAACCAACTTTCAAATTTTTTTCTGATATATCTACAAGTACTTGACGAGAAGTTTATTCTGAGTCCTTGTAAAGTTGTTTGTGGAAATTTTAGATCACCTATTCTTGAAAGTAGGGAAAAGAATTTATTGCTTCTGGTTTCGAAGTCGTTCATTCTCCCCCTGATATTTATGAATTCCCCAAGTGTAAGACGATAAATCCAACTCCGCCGCCGACTGTCAAAGTTAATCCTCCTGAATCTCGTATGATAATCAAAATCACTTCTTTACTAAAATAGCATCTTCCTCCCGGATCTATTTTCATAATCACAGGTGATGTTTCATTCTGAAATGCAGCGAAATTTTTAAAGACTAAAAGTTATAATGTCTATTTGGCACAACAAAATGACACTCTTGCAAATTTTAAATATATGGTAAATGCAATGTGTGAATGGGAGAGAGATGTTCAGGGATGTGTGAATGAGTGGTGGATGAATCCCAATAACAACAATGGTTTTATGTAATCGTTTTTTTTAATCTCTATCTTAGTTTGATATTTTTTTAATGTATTGTGTATTAGCTTTGTAATCTTTAATTTTATATAATCGTTTTTTTTCTTTTTTAGTTTGATTTTTTTAAGGGATTTTAATGCAAAATCCTCCAAGTATTGTTTGATCTATTTTAAACCCCTCAACTAAATTATTAATGTAAAATCTCCCTAACTAAAATATTTTAATGAAAAGTCCTTCAACTAAAAACTTAACGAAAAAACTCCTCAGGTAAAGTTTTAATAATGAAAAAACTCCCTCATTTGATAGTACTGTCAAAATAGTAAACAACTGCCATCAAATTGATATTATGCATGCATTGATTGATTGTTTCTGATTTGTAATTGATTGTATCGTGTTTTCAATATTGTTTTTAAACCACAAAAGAGTACAACCACGAAACTGTCCTCAAATAATTAGATGCCTCTTGTAGGTTTCGTTCATGACGTATTACAGTGTTATATACATGTTTCATGAACATAATGCTATGAGTTTTTTTTTGGTTTAAATAAGAGGTTTATACATGGATTTTCAATTGACTGCATTGTGTTTCCAATATTGTTGTTTCTAAACAAACATTGCATTCACTGATGTATAAATAAAATATGCATGTCACTTTTAAACAAATCATTACCTTATAGTGTCGATTTAGTAGCAGTTGTTTAATACTTCGGCATTACCATAGAAGGAGAGGTTTTTTCATTAATGAAACTTTACTTGAGGGGATTTATAATCAAAGTTTTTAGTTGAAGGGTTTTTTTCATTAAATTCTTTTAGTTGAGAGATTTTTACATTAACAATTTAGTTGAGGGGTTGAATATGGATCAAACAATACTTGAGAGATTTTTTTCATTAAAAACTTTTTTAATGTATTTTGTATTAGTTTTGTAATCTTATTATTAGCTTTGTAACCTTTAATAAAATTTTAAGTTATCAAATTACCACATATAGTATTTTTTTGAGTTGAGCGAATCTTATGGAAGATGTTTGATGAGAAAAATGCGTAATCAATATGTTTTTGAATGATGAGACATCGTTAGCTTGGTTGGATTCTTTAGTATTTGATGTCAACACTCTTATAGCAAATCGAGAAAACGAAATTGCAGGTGAAAAGTATAAAGCATCATGAAGAAAATACTGGTGATACATGATCTATGTAGACTTGTAGTAATGGTAAATGGATACAAGTATCATGAGACGATATAGTTATATTGTTAACAAGCATCCAACACACTGATCAACCTAGATGCATATCTGTAAACTGTAAAGAGTAAAATTTATTCATTTTTTAAAGTATATGAATTGTTGTGAGTTTGGTGAGAATTCTATAGTTCAATTGTTGTGAGTCTGGTGAGAATTCCAATATATTCCTTTTTTTAAGTATATGAAGCAAATTTGTTTGATGTATTAAATGGATCTAACGTGTTTCTAGGATCGGTTAACCATTCAAATTTATGGTCGGTTAATTCGGTTATCCGGTTTTCGGTGTTAAGAATATAATACCCATTCAAGTATTTTAAAATTTGGTTTGGTTTCGGTTCGGTTTATGTCGGGTTTGGTTTCGGTTTCGGTTTCAGTTACCTGAAATATTAAAAAAAAACCAAAATACTTAAAAAATTATCCGAAATATTCATAATTACCTGTTTTTTTAGTTCGATTTAATTATTTTTAATTTATTTTTTGTCCGAAAAATAACAAAAATTGGAAAATCCCTTATATACCAGTTGAAGTGATTTTATGAAGTTTGCTTATGTGTCTCCACCAAATTCATTCTCACAATTAAAATGTGACATGACATTCTCAAAAATATAACATGGTATTCTAGTCCATTACTCTCTTATTACATTTAGCCCAAACTTAATAAATTAGCCCAAGTTTAATCACCTAAATGAATTTGGCCGAAATTTTTATTAACACAATTACTTATCATAATGAAACCTAACCTAATAATGCTCGACTATATATTGATAAGGGATGACGGCAACCAAAAAATTCATATTTCTTATATATTAATTAGTGAGTGATTTTTTGAAAAAAACTTATGTGTCTTCGCCAAAATCATTCTTCCATATTTAATGTGACATGACATTATAAAAAATATGATATGACATTCTCTCTAATTTAGTTCATTAATCCTTAATTAAAATTAACTCAAGCTTAATAATAAAACTGGCCATAATTCAATTAACCCAATTTCACAAGCTATTGGTCTAGATAATTTCTAATTGTACATTAAACTCATCTTTTATATATAAAGTTATAAGAAAATACTAACGAAATTTTTTATTAAACCTAATAATGCTCGACTATATATTGATAAGGGATGACAGCAACCAAAAAATTCATATTCTTTATAAATTAATTAGAGAGTGATTTTTTGAAAAAAAAACTTTTGTGTCTTCACCAAAATCATTCTCCCAATTTTAATGTGACATGACATTGTAAAAAATACGACATGACATTCTCTCTAATTGAGCCCATTAATCCTTAATTAAAAGTAGCCCAAGCTTAAAATAAAATCGGCCATAATTCAATTAACCCAATTTCACAAGCTATTGGTCTAGATCATTTCTAATTCTACATTAAACTTATCTTTTATATATAAAGTTATACGAAAATACTAATGAATTTTTTTTTTGCAATTTAAGTAAACTTGAAAAAAACGTCTAATCTAAATATCCAAATTCGTTATTGAATCTAACAAAAAACAATATTATCGATAATAGATATTTTTATTTTAGATATTGTTATTCAAAACTACAATAATTCACACGGGTTTAATCAAATGGATATTGAACACAACTGATCATAATATGTTGTGTTTTGTTTTGTCAATTTTTAAGATTCAAAAAGTAATAGTACTTTGGTGCAATGTGTTAATGGCAACGTTGACACTACAACATCGATAGAAATGAAAAAAATTTTAGAAACGACAAAATCTTATTTGGTTATTTCGATATAAAATTAGATACAATGACCAATCCAATTTTTTTTTTTGTTAATTGAATTGTAAATAATGTTATTGTCAGCGTTATTAATGAAAATAAAATTAGTGACAATAAAAAGAAAAAAATTATTTTAAAAAAATTGAACTTAAATCATTAGCAACTTTTAACCACGAAATAATATTTTCTAATTTATTTGATTTCTAAAAAAATACTTAAGCGTGTGTAACGCGGGGAATCACCTAGTCTATACCTAACTAAATTGGTGATTTTTATCCAAAATATATCCATAATATCCAAATTGATCAACACACAAAAAATGCCTAAACTATATGAACATACCCTAACTTAAATCTAAATATTTTTAGGTTAATTTATGTTTCGAGTTGTTCGAATACTCATTCAGTTTTTGGTTCAGTTCGGTTCCGGGTTCTTTAGGTCAATATCTTATCACACATCAAAAAAATTAGTTTTCAAAAAAAAAAAGTATATTTTTCAAAATTTTAAACATAAATAGAGTATTTTCCAAATTCTCCTTAAAATATATTTTAGCTGATGAGGTGGGAATTATTTTCCCGAAATTATCATACATATTTATCATCAACTGGAGTATTATTTATATCAGAAAATGTTTTTCTTCTGAAACCGTGTTTTAAAATTACGTAATCACCGGCAAAAAAAAATTACGTAATCAATGATTAGTAAGTAAGTAAATTGTCTTTGACCAAAAAAAAAAAAAAAGTAATTGTTCGAACCAAATTGCATTAATGCTATTCAATACTTACTAAGCATTTGAGCTTGTTATGGGTTAAAAACAATAAAATAATTTTTAAAACCTCAAAATTAATTATTTAATTATTTTTAATTTTTAACGATTTCAAAAATTAGAAATTCAATGTTATTCAATGCTAAAATGCTAAAAAATTATTGAGTGGCTAATTTTATCATTTTAACATCTCAAAAATAGATTGCTAATAGATTAAAAATATGAGCAATTACAAAAATGTCATTTTTGTGTGCATATTTATAAAAATGCCAATTAGGGATGTCTATTTACAAAAATACTATTAATTATAGATTTATAAACCCTATATCTTAAAATTCTAAATTCTAAAAAATGTTTTGATACCTAAAACCCCTAAACACTTAAAACTAAACCCTAATATAATATAGTTAACCAAACATAAATTATATAATAAAAAAATAATTTTGAAAAAATAACATTTTTGTAAAAATTTTAAAAATATGATATTTTTGTAAAATAATAACATTTTTTAAATATAATTAAATAATTTTAGCATTCCAACATTAACAACTAAATGTTGATTATGCTCTTAGTATTTTTGATCAAGGCATGGAAGCCAGGTGGCATGATCAGTCTCGTCCCAGATTGTTTAGCAGAGAGAACCATCCTCGCTGTTTCTTATTTTATTTGCCTATTTTCCTCCGATCATCGTCGTCTTTATCTCTCTTCGCATCATCCATGGCGGTTGCTGTCATCAGCCCAAATCTCTAGCGACGGTGCGCGCCATTTCGTTTCGGCGTTAATCTCCGTGCAATTCGGTTTTCGGTGGAGTCAAATCCCTAATCTCCTTCGATTTTCATGGCGATCGTAACGGGAGATCGATATCTGGAGAATCTGGAGAAGTTCCTTGAAGAGAAAGCTGAATCGCTTATTGATGGTACCGATGTTCTTAAACTGAATCCCGCGGGTCTTCACTATGTTCATCTCCGTCTCGAATCTCTCCGTGAACTCGAGCGTATGCTCGCTGGAGCTCCCGTTGACTATCTCCGCGCTTACGTTTCCGACATCGGAGATTACCGTGCACTCGAGCAGCTCCGACGTATTCTCCGTCTCCTCCCTTCTCTTAAGGTCGTTTCGTCGCTTCCTTCACCGGCTCGTGATCCTACGCCGCTCTCTCTTCTTCCCTTTGCTAGGCTTAAGGTCTTGGAACTTCGTGGGTGTGATTTGTCTACTTCGTCTGCCAAAGGATTGCTCGAACTCAGACATACATTGGAGAAGATGATCTGCCATAATTCCACTGTGAGCTTTCCTCTTAATTCTTTTGATTTTTGAATCCTTCGTTTAGTGCATTTCTGCTATGGCATTGAGTGGGGCTATAGTTCTGTGTTTGCTTTAGGATCATGTAGGGAAATTGAACTATTAGTATATTTGGAATGGCCAATGAACGGTGGAAGTTTTTTCTTCAATGGTTTCAGGACGAAAAGGTTGATGATGTTTGAGTTTATTCATTTGTTTTGATTGTCTTTGAATCGTTTTGGAAGTCCCTGACTAATCTTTTCCAGGTTTCCACCAAATGTAGGATGCGTTGCGGCATGTGTTCGCTAGTAGAATCGCCGAGATTAAGGATTCACCACAGTGGAACAAGCTGGCTTTCGTTTCATGTGCTTGTAACCGTCTCCTGCTCATGGATGAGTCGTTGCAACTTCTTCCAGCTGTTGAGTCGCTTGATCTGAGTCGAAACAAGTTTGCAAAAGTGGATAATCTTCGGAGATGTCCCAAGTTGAAACACCTTGATCTGGGTTTCAATCAACTAAGAAAAATCTCTCACTTGAGTGAGGTGGGAAACTTCAGGTTTATGCATGTCCATCTATAGATTTCTTTCAGTCTGAAGTTGCTTACGATTTGCGTGTGTTAGTTACACCTATTTTTTGCACTATGCAGGTATCCTGTCACCTTGTTAAACTTGTTTTGAGGAACAATGCGCTAACTACATTACGTGGGATTGAGAATTTGAAGTCACTTGAAGGCCTTGATGTTTCCTTCAATATCATTTCCAACTTTTCAGAATTGGAGTTCCTTGGGAGTCTTTCATTCTTGACAGACCTGTGGTTGGAAGGAAATCCATTTTGTTGTGCTCGATGGTACAGGGCACAAGTTCTCAGCTACGTTGCTCTTCCAAATGATGTAAGTTTTGTTTTAGAGACTATTGAAACTTGTTGAAAAGACAGAAGTTGCACCATTTTAGTTTCTGTTTAAAATGCTTCTTTCTATCTGTGTGGCTTTGCAGTTGAAGCTAGATGGCAAACACATTGGGAATAGAGAGTTTTGGAAGAGGCAGGTTGTTGTTACCCGTAGGAAAAGTCAGCCTGCCAGCTATGGGTTCTACTCTCCAGCTAGAGGTGAAGCTGATGACGAAGGAAGCTTTAACAGAAAGAAGGTAACTGGCAGAACGTTCATTTCAAGTTTATTTACATATCTTATAATCTGCTCGTGGCTGTAGTGGCCCTTTCTCCAGCGTGGCACTAAACCCTAAGCATGAAAAACATAACAATATATCCAAACCAATTAGGTAGTTGTAGTATGGAATGGTTATTTGAAAAGCATCGTGAAAATACACATCACTCGATAGGCTGCTTCTCTATGTGGTCTTTCAGATTTTCAGTTTCTTGGTTTGATATGTGGTGTAATTAGTTATTGAAAGCTTATTATCGTTCTCTTTTTTCTTTTCACAGGCGAAAATCTATCGGCTCGCGTCTATTGATAGTGAGGAAGATAGCACTTATGTGCATTCCGATCAAGAGTCTGCTTCATGCGAACCCGAGACTCAAAGCAAAGAGGATAATATCAAGTCTAATCATGGAGCTGATATCTTTGGTCTAATAAGTAAAGTCGAACAGTTGAAGAAAGAACGTTCTGTTCTGTGGCTGCGAGAGTTTAAGGAGTGGATGGATCATCCATCAGAGGATTTTGTGGATGTCAGAAACAACAACTGGAGCATTGATTCAGAGAAAAATTACTACACAAAGAATAGAAACAGTTCAAACGATCATGGTGAAACATTGAGATATGCACCAGGGCCTTTACCAGGGTTCCAAATTACAGATCTGAATCAGAAGCATCAAGCATTTTTTCTTGATGGTAAAGCAGGTGAAAATGGAAACATGTCAACGCTGGATGCTACTCAGGATATGACAGGATCAATTTCACCCTCAACATATGTGCGATCACCCCCTCATTATCAAAAGGATGTCTTACACCGACGCCATAACCTGGTGGAAGAAATCTTGCAGCTATCAGCAGATTCTTATTCAGTGGCATCGTCTGATAGCACGAGCAGCTGCAGTGAAAATGAAAATTATGATTCTGAGCCATCAAATCCTGAACAGGATACGTTGATGGATCATCTTAATGGGAATAGACCCGAGGAGGAGATTCTAGGATCTACTAAAAAAGGCACCAGCTTGCTTGATTCTCAACCAGAGAAAAGTAGCATCATAAAGACTTGGAGGGTAGATGATTCATTCAAAGCAAAGACCACTAGAATTCTTTCTGGACTACATAATAGTGAGCTTGCTTCTGGTGTAAACCAGATTTACCATTGGTTTGACAAAAGGAAAAGCAAGAGAAAGACTAAAAAAAGAGTTGTTTCTCTACTGGAGGAGAATAGTTTCATAAATAATGGAGAAACATCTCATAGAAGTGATGCAGATATCAGTGATTCTTGTGACGATGGGTATGTTTCTGATATTTTACAAGAAGGTTCCATGACTAAGACTTGTAATAGCGAGAGCACTACTAGACTTTTGGGAACTGAAAATTCCCTTGAAGTGATAGGTGGTCTAGTGGAGCAATATTTTAAAACGACACTGTCAGGTTCCACCATTTATGAGACTTGTAGGATTTACGTTAGTTGTGATTGTATACTACAGCAAGAATCCACCTACAAACAGCGGTAAGTTTTATAACCCTTATTATTGTAGTTCTAGGTGAAAAAAAGTAGTGTGAGTCCCTTCTATCTTTAGTTAAAGGCTTATGATACTTGGTAGGGACATGCAGAGTAGAAAAAAGCCACTGAAGTCGCATAGATTTTGCTTCTCTTGAATTGATACTTGATAGGCTTTCTTAATACTCAATTTGAAAATGAAAAACTGGTTGATGGATTGTGATTCACATGTATGAATAATTTGTTCTTTAGTTTTCTAACTATAATATGTCTTGAGAAGCCATTTCATACTAGGATTACTTCTCTTCTTTTCCCCCTGACAGTACTCTATAAATGCAGGGAAGTAGTGTTGCTGCTGAGTAGCCAAGAAAAACTACATGTGCTGCTCGTCGGTGTCTCTACTGATTCACAAGGTTAGACTGATCTTCCCCATGTTCTTTTATTCTTTATGTCCAAATATGATATGGTCTGTTGATGTTGGCTTACTTTTCCTTGACATGTGGTGTATGCAGAGAGAAACTTAAGTTTATTGTGTTCACATACAATCGATGACATACAAGACGTCTCGGTTGGTCTAGGACTTCAGGTTGTGAGGTTAGTCTTTTATGGCTCCGCTTATAAAGTTGATTTTGTGCTCATGTCCCTAACGTCTCTCTTTCCTTCTGGTTTAGGCTACACTTTAGGGAGGACGCAGAGTACATTTTCATAACGAAGAGCATTGAAAAAACAACAGCTTTACTCAATATCATAAAAGTCTTGGATTCTCAGGCTACAGAATCCAGTTGTTCTTTGGGAAGGTGAACTATCACCATCTTTTTCTTCAACTCTTTTACTATTGCTTCTTCCATTTTCGGATTTGACATGTATTGAAACTTATTTGTCAGTTTGGAAAATGTTCAAGTGGAATTGTTTGAGAAAGAAATATGCAGTGGTTTAAAGCAGAGTATATTCCAGTATAGTGTTCTCCATTTTCAAAGCAGCATTCTTGAAGGTATTTCTTTCTCAACATAGCTTTGATATCCTTGAGTGAGAGAACTGTTTTTCTCTTACTAGCTTACAAGTAAATCTAATTCAAGCTGTCTCAGCGCTGTTTTACAATAGTGTTAATCAATTTTCCTCTGTTAAACTGAACAGAAGTGTCATGGCTTTCAAGGTCACTATTTGTGGCGGGTGGACATCTTTTCATATGCAATGAAGACTTCAGGCAGCTGAGTTCTCTGCCAAAAGATGATTCTTCTGCTCCATATTTCTCACTTGACACAAGCTGCTCCATCTCTGACATATCTGAGATGGTAACAAAGTTGTTTTAATTCTTGCCCTTTGCTCTCACTTATGTCAGTTCTTCTTCTGTTTTCTCATGTACAAACTTGATTACTATCCAGGTTATTGAATCGCGAGGAAGCCCATGCGTGTCACTGAAGATCAGTCTGAAGAGTTCAACATTACAGACCAGACGAAACATGACAATGAATTCTGTAACACGGAAGCTCAAGTTTTTCAGCATTGACTGTGTACTCAAATTTGTAGCTCTAGTCAAAGGAGTTCACCCGGATTCGCCTGAGTTCCCGTTGCTTGTAAGGCATTCGGGTCAGATATAAGTCGAAAAATCTTCCTTGTGCGCGCATAGGCACACATTGTTCATCATTCCATATTTCATTTGATTCATTTTTGTTCATGTGTTTTAATTCATTTTGTATAAAGCCCTTGTGGTGTGCTCTGAGTTGAGTCTGATAAACTGATTACTTTAACCGTTTTCAACATATTCTTTGACTTGCATTCTTTTGTGTATTATACAACCAACATTGATAACAAGAGAGAAAATCAAAAAGTTACAGAGGAAAATTACTTTGAAAAACTGTTGCTGTGATTCTTTTACTAATTTTGCAGGTGATGGAACAAGAAGAAAGCCTACTCAAACCTGTCTCTTCTCTTCATCAACCTGTTCCATCAATGCCTCTAACTCTGCTTCCGATAAGCTCTCTAACCGTTTCTGTCCATTACCAAACGCACCATATGTTAGGTAATGTACATAAACCCCCAATTCAGAGCTAAATTCTTTGGGAGAAAGCCCGAACCTGCATGACTTGAGACTCGTAGTCACGGAGTTGCTGAGCATAAGTCATCTCCTTGTTACCGACCCTAAAGATGTAAGTCGATATCCAACCCAATGTTAATCCCAGCACCAGTATAAGCTGCACCGCATTACCTGCTTGCAACGGATCTACTCCCACATACTGCCCCGTTTCATAACAACAAAAATACTCAGACACACACACTCACACACACACACTATACATTCATGATTCATGATTAATTAGCTTCTTGATAATGAATTACCTCAAGTCCACTCTCTAACCCAATTCCAAGTGCCGTCACTCCAACTCCTATCAACAGAACATCTTTTCTCGTGTATCCAAACGGCGTCTTCTAAAACATCAAATTATTACATAACAGGAATTTGCTTCAGGACATCGAGACTATGGTGATGATGTAAAATTGAAGAGATAAAGATCAGACCTTGGTCTTTCCGACAGAATCTTCTTCAGTTTCAGTAGAATTCGAGCTCACTTTACATCTCATTCTTTGCTTCTCTCTCCTTTCTACTAATGGTGATGATGATGACAATCCATGTCCCTCGAATCTATATAAGACTTTCTTCGCAGCTCTGGATCCTCCTGCATCATCTCAACAAACACACAGGAGAGTGTTTACCATCGCTTCTGCTAAAGAATAATAGGCTTTGTGGAAAAAACGATTGGGGGAATTGTGAAAGAACCTGTGATTTGTAGCCCAATCGGAAGAATCCGTACAGCAACCGACACAAACTCCTGATGTCCGCTGCATAGATTCGAAACTCCGTACGGTAGAGAAGCCATTTCTGTGTTCTGTGTGTAACGGTGGTTACATGTGAGAACCGAAACACTTGAGAAAAGCGAAGAACAAAGAGATTAGATAAGATGGGTGGTTGATATTTCACGCGCGCGATGGGCTTTTGCATCTTCTCGGCTATGACGCGTGGTATTCACCGCCATTAAGTGCTCGTTTGTGGCCATAATCAGTTTTTACAAAAACAATGTTGAAATTTGGAAGCTTTATTCACCAATAATCAATCAATGGTTTAGAAAATCTTGCAAAATATCATAACTTTGTTTTGAGTCCCTCACAAACGAACAAAATATAAATTGAAATCCTCTTTCCGGTTCAGTGAACCAATAAGCCGGCCTTTATTCCCAGTTTCCCATCATCTAACCACCTAAAACGTCCATCTAAAAACCACTCATGCTGAAAACTCAAATAGCATTGTGTGCTGGTACTTCTCACCAGCCTTAACCACAACAGACGGGAAATTCGACTGGTTAATCGCATTCGGGAATCCCTGTGTCTCAAGGCAAACACCCGCATGCTTCCCATAAACCGCATTCCCTTTTCCAACCACTCCGTTCACATAGTTCCCGGTATAAAACTGCATCCCAGGGACATTGGTCCATAAGTTCAGTACCCTTGCGCTCGCACCGTCGCTGAGCTTCGCTGCGTGTTTCAGCCCATCCTTCTCTTGATCAGGACAGTCCAACACGTAGTTGTGATCATATCCGAGACCCACCTCTCCTATAGACTCGCCTATCCGTTTCTCCTCGGTGAAATCGAAAGGAGTTCCCTTTACCGGCAAGATCTCCCCTGTAGGAACTGTGTATTGGTCCACCGGCGTGATATGAGAACCCCAAATCTGGATCTTGTGGTCGAGAATGTTTCCTGAGTCATGACCTGCTAAGTTCCAGTAAGTATGCTGAGCTAAGCTGATTGGAGTGTCTCTGTTTTCCGGAACAGCTTCCATGTCGAGTCTCATCGTCGTAGCTGACGTGAGAGTGTATGTAGCCGTGACAGAAACTGCACCCGGATAACCTGTGAAGAGGACCGTACACATTATATAGCTAATCAAACTAAATTAACAAAGAAAGTAAATGCTAGACAAGAGAGATGTAGTGACCTTCCTCTCCATCGGCGCTGTGATATTTGAAAGCGATGAAAGGATTATCGCCGTCTTTCTTGTGCCCTGCAACTTCCCATATCTTCTTATCGAAACCCTTGTTACCACCTGCATATAGTAACATTGATGTTTTAAATCCGACTTCAAGTTTGCGGAAAGTTAGAATCATACAACAGAAAGAATTGTTATATACCATGGAGACTATTCGGAGGCTTGTTGATAGGCAGAGTGTAGCCGACTCCATTCAGACTAAACTTTCCTTCCTTGATCCGATTTGCCACACGACCAACAATGCACCCGAAGTACGGTGCAAGCCCTTTCTGTACCAACCAAATTTTAGATTCATCGATAAACACACAAATTCATTACACCACTATTACAAACTCCATATTATTTTGATTGGTAAAATCACATTTCATCAAAGATTATTCACCACAAGAGACCTAACCATATATATATATATTTCTTAACCATATGATTCAGAAACTATTCATACCAAGTATTTCAGATTTTGATCACAAATTCAGACAACATAAATCATATGAGTGGAGTTTGAAATCAGACAAAACTCGAATGCAGTGATCAGAATTGAATTATCAGATCCCATGAAATCTGTGTCGAGATCAATCAAAGAATGAGTTGAATTCAAAAGAAATTACCACATACGGATCAACCGAGTCGAATCCGAGAACTACATCAGCCAATTTCCCTTCGAAAAGAAAACAAACTCAGTAATCAGAGGATTAATTATGATTTGGAGAAAACTGAAACAAAACAGAGATCATGGAATCAGAGGATAAACCGTTCTTGTCGGGAACAGACAAGGAGGTGATGGTGGCTCCATAGTTTGAGATCTTGACCTGCATGGTGCCATTGTTGAGCTCAAAGATCTCAGGAGTATTCTTGCTCTGATCCGCCATTAGAAAGAAGGCTCGACGGTTAAATTAGGGCTTAAAGGTTAGGAGGAGGTGATTGAATTTAGAAGTTTCACAGAGAAACAAATTTGAAGTGATCAGTTTTTGATTTGAGTTATAAAAACCAAAATCGTAATCAGATCATCAATGCTGATGTCATCCATATCCCCCAAACTCTTATCTCGTGTTTTTTTTTTTTTTGTCAACACTTAAAAATTTCGAAGTTACCAACTAAAATAAAAATAAAAATAAAAAGATATAGAGAATTAATAAATCGGATTTAGAATATATTTTCGAGGCGAAAAGGAAGGAAAAATATATAATTATCATAACTATTCGCGTGAATTTAGACCTTTTTTCAGGTATCCTATGAAAAAAAATGATAGAACCTATAAAAGCTAATTTTGTAATTTCTGCTCGTAAAATTCAATTTGGTCTCTCAACTAAGATTTGGTTTTTCCCACAAGTAGAAATAATTAAATATGGAAGCTGAGACATTGAAAGAAAAAGTGTAAACAGATGGCAAAGAGGGTTAAAGCTTAAAAAGAAGAACAATGATTTCAAAAAGCAAATCATTTGTCACTTTCTCCTTCTTCACCTATCATCATCATCTATCATCTATCATCTATCATCTATCATCTATCATCTATCATCTATCCAACAACAAGACCAAACACTACTACTTTCCTTTTTCTCTCATTAAGAACTCCACTGATCCGACGTCGTTTTGGTCCAGTTTGACACAAAATCCAATATCATCAACCATCGATCACAGACATGCAAGATCCACGAAATCAGGTGCCACCTTCTCCCTCCATCTCCTCACTCTCTTCCTCCGATCTTGATACAGAGGTCAGTTTCCACAATCTTACAATTTTCCAGTGATTTTGTTGTATTCGTTTCAAAGATTGAAATGGAAATGAAATTTGATGTTTTCAAGTTTTTTTTTTTATTGGTGATGATGCAATTAGTCTACAGGATCCTTCTTCCATGACAGAAGCATCACACTTGGAACACTTATGGGATTTAGTTTCACAGCAACCATGCCGATGATGCCATTCAGAGCTTCTTCGCACCGCCACGTGTCACCCTCCGTCTCGATCTCGCGAGCTTCAAGCTCCAATCCTAGACACAACCAGAGGAAGCGTCCTCCTTCTAATTCGGCCGAGAGGCATCATCACCACCGCCGCAAGTGGTGGCGTTTTTGCCGAGACGACGACGGAGCCGGAAACGAAACCCACCGCGGCTCCGGAGATTGTAGAAGGTCGTCGCTCGGAGAGTATCTGGAGGTTGAACGGAGGTTTGGAGATGAAGCTGTGTATGCCTCAGCCGAGGCGGAGTTAGAGGGTGCGGTGGCTCGGTACCGGGAACAGCAGCCGGCGTTAACGGAACGGGCGTTGTTCGCCGACGGGAGGGTTCTTCCTCCGGCTTCTGCGGAGGTTGTTGATACCGGAGAAGGTACGCCGGTGGCTACGGCTCTTTGTAAATTCCCGGTTTCGTTAACCGGTATATGCAGCGGCGGTGGTGGATGAATACCGGTACGCCGGTTCATTTGTATTAGACTTTTTAATCTTTGTATTCAACTTTTAGGATCGAAATCATGTGGTGAATAAATTGCACATTAATATTAACATTTACGGGTATACTAGGTGTTACCCGCCCGCATGCCAACGAATTAAAACATAATATTTTGTTTACCCATTCATTTTTCAAAAATACATAAATCAAATTGTATAGAATAGTTTATACCATGTATCTTTAGTCGCACCCATTTATTAGAAATATATAGTTTAAATATATTGATTGGAGATTAATTCTCAAAAAACATAGTTGTTTTATGTTTGTTAAAAATCTCCCCGCAAGTATAAAGATTGGCAAAATTAATAAGATATACAATATTAGGAATGAAGTTAATACAATAGTATTTTGGTATTATCCCCGCGTATGACATTCGAATTGGTTATTATTTTCCTTAAACATAAGTTAACACAATAGTCATTTCGGTATTATCCCTGCATCTATCTCTTTCTTCTATGTTTTATGTTTTGTGTTTATAGTAGTTTCTTTGATGGATTTGATGGCCTTTGCTTCATGCTTTGTAAACAATTTCTCCCTTTGTAGAGAGTAATTTGATTTATAAAATCATGGTTTGACCAAAAACAAAGAGATCAATATATCATATAAATAAGTTTACATCTTCGTCACTCTAGACATTAGCCTACTTTGGAATTTGGAATTGACGAAGATATCTTATACATACTGAGTGACGGATATGGCTGGAATTAACGGAATTTGGATTTTGGATTTTTAGAATATATACTCAAATCATCTTCAACTGCATTAAAAACCATCCCAAGTTCAATCACTCTTTGCCATATCATCACATGGCATGAGTCCGGTTGAGTTTGTCTATCGAACTTGTTAATAGAAAACTTAAGTAAGAGTTTGAACACAAAATCAAAATTATCGTGGATTAGCAGTGATACTCTTGTGAATCGCATGGAAAGTAACCTATAACCCAACAAATCGTATTAAATAATTTTTCCCAAATTCGTCCTTTAAAATTACAAGTTGTTAACTATCACTACGTTCTCGGTAGTGCTACAATATTTTCATATGTATATGATTTTCATATTATTCATATATACATATTATTCATATGTATAATAGTTTAATAGGGATCTCGCTCTGAATTTACGCCCATTTAAGTGAAATGTTCTTTTAAACCGCATTCACGTTCTAACATATAGCTAAATCAATCTTATCGTAAAAAAATTAATATTTTTTGGTATCTTTGGAATAACTTGAATCTCTTTTCTAATCACATCATCTTCTTCTTATCATAGACTTTTGATCACACTTTATTAAAACTCTTGCAACTTTGCAAGCATGCCATTTTTTTATTCAATATTTCCAAATTACCCTATATCTCTTTAGTAGTTATATATTATATCAATTTCATATGGGGAAATTGCAAAAATATCATTATGTGCACATTTGCAAAAATACCACTTAGGGGCGTATATTTGCAAAAATGCCATTAATTATAGATTTTTAAACCCTATATCTTAAAATTCTAAACATAAAAAAAGTTTTGACCCCTAAAGCCCTCTAAACCCTCATAACTAAACCCTAATATAATATAATTAACCCAAACATAAATAATATAAGAAAAAAATAATTTTGAAAAAGTGACATTATTGTAAAGATTTCAAAAGTGTGACATTTTTGTAAAATAGCACTTGAAAAGTGGCATTTTTTGAAATTTCTCATTTAATTTAATATAATGAACAAAAAAATAATTATATTTTTGGTACATTCAACTCTATTATTAATTATCAGATAAAAAAATTGAAGACAATATAAAATAAATAACAAAATGTATTTAAAAATAAAATAAATAACAACCGTAAATATCTTTTATAACTAACTTAAAATAAATAAATAAAAAGGACAAAGATAAAATAAACACCAAAAACTAAGAAAACAACATGAAAATCAAAATTATTCTCTAGACATCTAAACTTTCTTCGAAACACGAGAAGACTCTGAAACACCATCACCATCATTTTCCTTTGCATGAAGATATTCATCGACAATCTCTATACGTGGAGGCTATTAAAAACAAAAATTGAAATTGAAAACATATAAAAAGAACAAATCAATAACCAAAACAAAAAATAGCAACCAAAACACAATAATATTTAAATTTACGTACCTGGGAAAAAGTTGTGCAATAAAAAATTCAATGATTTCTTCTTCATGTAAAAACTTCTCCACTGTATAAAATTTCTTAATTACCGACTGAAGTGAAACAGAACCTTTTATAAATCCTAAAATGCATATCCTTCCTAGCCAAAATCTCTAAAAACTCGGACCACATTTATATCCAAATTCTCTTAAACAAAATAGTCTTAAAAACAAAATCGCTAATTAACAAACTATAAACTTTGTTATAAAATTTAACAAAAAACTAAATCTTTACCTCTGCGTCTTCATTAACCAAATCATACAGTTTAGATATGACCGGTGAATTCACGAAACCCAAATACCAAGAAACCCATCAAAAAACCCAAATACCCGGAGATGAATCGTAGACATACAGCTTAGATATGGAAGCCCATCGACAAAATATGATCATAGAAGTACGTTAGATTAACCCAAACATAGTACAGATGATATCACACGTATATAAAAAAGATCACATACCATAAGTTATGCATTGATGTTTACTATCAACCATAGCTACACTCGTTGGATATAGCCGAGAGAAAGAAACATAAGATAGGGGAGGTAAACCAAGAAAAAGGTGAAGAACATAATGCTTTAAAAAATTATAAATCATGTTAGCTTAAAAAAAAAACTAAAGATAAAAAAAATATATACATAGAACAAAAAAAAACATACCTTGTCAATCATCCGATATAATATGAAAAACCTATAAATTTGAACAAAACAAAAACAAATAAACGATCAAAGGTATATAAAACATAAGACGAAATAATTTAATATATATGTATAAAAAAAAAGAACGTATAAACACAAAAGGACAAAAATATATCTATACACATATAAAAAATCATATTTTGTAAATCTGAAAATTAATATGCAAAACCTATTTAGCAAAAAAAAAAAAACCTAGAAAATTAACATATATAAGAACAAATTAAAAATCATACAAATAGCAAAATTATAGTAGATATAGACGATCAAAGATTAAAGAAAAGGAAGATCAAATATATTTATTGAACTAAATAACTCAAAATAATCTTTTCTGGTATGGTAGGATATCGATTAG
Source organism: Arabis hirsuta (assembly GCA_964056655.1). NCBI lineage: Eukaryota > Viridiplantae > Streptophyta > Magnoliopsida > Brassicales > Brassicaceae > Arabis > Arabis hirsuta. Next base: position 23,697,582 of record OZ053306.1, on the reverse strand, counting down.
TTCATTGTTTAGATGATTAGTTTATAAAATACTAACTCAGTAGATAAGCTAGTTAACAAACAAAAACAGAACGAATATATACACATACCTATCTCGTTGATCACACAAGTAGTAGACCAATCATACCTCCTCGATGGAAATATAAGACTCGCTCATCTTATCTAAGGAATGTCACAAATGGACTATCACAAGCTTCCATAATTCTCTGTATAGAGGAGATTCATGATCGACCATTGAGAAGAAGCAGAAAAGATAGATCAACCACAAGCTAACATTACCTTGTAAAAAGATAGACAATCGACGACCTGAAAATATCTGAGGTTATATCAAACAACACAAACAGAAACGTACAAAATATTTGAGGTTTAAATTAGTTATATCATAACAACCTCGATGACACCGAGACTGAACAATCTTGATGTCCACCACGTGTCAAGAAGTTACTGATAATTAAAAGATGAAAAAAAATAAAAACAAATATACAATAGCAAGGGTAAATGATCAAAATTAAAATAACACATTATACAAATATATTTTAAATTATTAACCTCGAAGATGTCGAAATCGAATAATTTGTCGAATATGCTGTTTCATATTCCATCGATTCAAAATAGTAAAGGACAAAGAAATCTAAAGAAAAAAAAAAAGATTAATATTAAAAACTATCAATTATAGAAAAATAATATATATAATTTAACAATAATAACATAATAAGAAAATCTACTCACATGTTTCTCAAAACACACGAACGGATTTAAGAGAATCCAAGATCTTGAAAACACATTAAATACGATATATGTTAATTGTTAAGGAATAATAAATCAATAACAATAAAAAAATGTAAAGAACAATAAATTTTTCATAAAATAACGTTGAGAAAAAAATAATTAAATAGTCATTTTTAATTAATTTTACGTAGATTAACTATATGATAATTACGAATCTCTAACATAGAAAACACTCGAAAACTTACACAAACGTCCAGAAGACAAATATGGAGAACCATTAAACCATCCAAATAACCTACATCAAATAAATATAATATTAACTATTTAAAAACTATTAATATATATATATATATATAAAATATAGTGTAAAAATATATAATACAAACATGTTCGATGAAACGGAGATGATGGAGGTCGAACAAAATCAATCCTCACAGGTTAAACGGTTGTTCTAGAATGAGAACTCGTAATAGAATAGAGTTGAACATGAATACATAACGAAAGATCTAAAAAAAATCGTTAATATATACAACAAAAAAGACTACAATGATATATTATAAAAGGAAAAGAAAATTTGTTACATATGACCACGGTGAACCTACATAGAAGAAACGTTAACAATCAACCATTATATACGAATATAGCATATGAGAGATGAACAAAAAAGATATTGAAGAAACCAAAAATAAGGCGATGGGGGCGAACAAAAAATTATGACATACAATTGAACAAAACAATGTACAGTGTATTTATAATAGACGATAAAAAAATAACATCTAGGGTTTTAAAACAATGGATACAAATAAATAGACCAATAAAATAAATGGGTCACAAAAAACAGATCCCGAAAGTTGATAGAACATAATTTAATTAGTAAAAACATTAAGGGTATCATTAAATAAATACAATTAAGTACCCTCTTGAGAGGGCTCCTCGAGCTGCCACATAAGCTTTTGCACTTCTTAAATAATATATAGATAGATTAGAAACATAGAAGCAGTTTTTAACATACTAATCACTCTTTTTTCTTTTCTTTTCTTTTTTAACAGTCATACTAATCACTCTTTTTTAGCATACTTACCCCTTCTTCTTTTTTTAACTGGAGATAACCAAACCTAGCCGCTAAATTCTCCGTATTTTTAATAGATCTAAAATGTGATTCGCCAAGCGAAAAATGAGTAAAAATTCTCAAGCTTTCAATAGTTAACTAGGTGATTTCCCGCACCGTGTGCGGATGTAAATTTTTTAAGAAATAAGTTTACTTTTTATTTCATTAACACAATTTTTAATTTTAAACTTTTATGCATGTATAAATTAATATGAATAAACATAATATTTTAAGTTTTACGGAATTACATATACTGAATTAAAACGCAATAGATGGATTACAATATGTAAAATTTTGTATTTAGTGAAACAATGTCTTAATATATTAAATAAAATGGCGAGCATAAACAAAATGTGAAATTATAATAATTATTTACGTTGTTTGTTTTGTTTTTCTTAGTATTTTATTATATATATTACTTCTACATTTTTTTTATTGTCTTCATCTTCTTTTTATCGTCTTACTTTTTTTTCTTTTCCCTTTTGATTTTTCTATTATTTTTTCTTTATATGCGTTTATCTTCAGTTCTATTTTTGTCCAGTTTTTTCTTTTCTTCTACTTTGTTTTCGTTTCCTCTACAACTATTATTTGTGACCAAAATCGCTAGATTTCTCTATTTGTGGTCAAAATACGAATTCAAGTTTCGAACGATTAGTTCAAATATATATATATATATATATATATATAATTGAAGGGTATTTAAGTATTTAGATATCGACTGATAATTTGTACTTTAAATTTTTGTTTATAATTGAAATCTAAAAAAGATTATTTTTATATTTAGAGTTTTGATATCATTTTGTTGAGTCTTCTCCCTATGACTTTTTCATCAACCTCTAAGGGTATAAACTCAAATGAACATTTTTTCATCATAGCCTCTTGTGATCCTAAAATGTAATAAGTCAAGAGAAAAAATATGAAATCAAACAAAATGATTATTTCTTCTTGTTTCTGAGTGATTTGTAAACTCCTTTGGTGATAGTAATCAACTGTGTTTTTTATCATTTCCTTTTTAGTTTTGACCGTTATATTAAATATAATATATCAATCGCAGTTCAAGAGTTTAGTTTTTCTATTGTGGTTGACAATAGTATCAAAATTTTGAACTTGGTTCATGGTAACAATTAGTCCAGTTTATATTTGCCAAAAATATAGAATTACTAAAATGTAGCTTTTTATAATGTATAAACAGTCAAACATCTTTTATTAAATTAAAATTAGAACTTATCAATGAAACTTTTCTTAAATTACAAATTTTTCTGAGACAACATCATCAAAATTTGAAACTATTATGTTCAACTTTATGCATTAGAGATTCTCTTCTCCTGCATTTAATAGAAAGAAAACATGATCAAAAGATGAAAAATACTTGAAAAACTTTTGTATTTGTTTTGTATGGCTCATGATCAGTCGATATTGCCACAGTTATCAAAATTATACTTTTTTTATACCGTCAGAAATGAAATAAAAAAGTGATACCAAAATTCAGTTTCATTCACACCAAATCCAAAAAAAAAAAAAAAGTTAGAGAATGATGAATGAAACAAATGACCATAACATTTCTTATATAGATTTGATTAGCTAGGGCTCTCTAAATAACGTTATATTTTTTTAACAAATTAAAAGATTTCATAGATTAAACACTAACTAATTTAATACAGAAAATCTAATCAAAATTAAGGCTAAAATCACGTAAAATATATTGTTATATTTAAATTCAAAAACATCTTTCTCTACCAAGATTTTCTCAATTTAAAATATTTGAATTTTATCATTGATTATTATTTAGATTTATTGTTGATGAAACTATTATAAGAATATGCAAATATAAATCACATTTAAATTTTCATTGTTACGTTCAAATAAAATTCTATGAAGTAATGTGAGTTTCATTGGTTTCTTGAATAATTATGTATAAACAGGTGGATTATTAGTTTACAAAATATCTTCTGTTTAGTTTGTTAAATCGTAGGAATAAGTTCATTTAGTAAGAGAATTACTATACAATTCGGTTTCGTTTTTTTATTATAGAATTTGAGTTTTAAATTTGAATGGATTTTATCATTTTAATTAGGTTAATAAAAGTGAAAATTCCGAAATTGTTGTTAATTTCAAAAAAATCCCAAACTTGTTAATAGTTTTTTATTGATATAATTATAATAATAAATTGTGTTAGAGATTAATGAGAAGTTTATGCAAAAATGGTTAGAAAATGTTATTTGATTTTTATTATTTTAATTAGTTCAAATTTAATTCATGTGTTAATATAATTAATGAGAAGATTAATGAGAAGTTTATGCAAAAATGGTTAGAAATCGGATATTATTGAGGTAGATTTTTGGAATATTTATGTTAATAGAAAGATATATTATATTAACTTGAGAATTGAAGTTTGGTCTGCAAATTTGTTTTTCGTAGATATGTTTGGAGTTAATGCAGTAAAATATTGTAAATTATTTGGGGAAAAATGAAAAGTTTGTAAATGATTTTCAAAAATTAAAAATACTATCGTTTATATTGCTTTAAGATTAGAATTTGATATGGTCATAATAAAAAAAACGTTGCAATTGGATATTATTTAGGAGTTTTTTTTGTTCCAATTGAAAATCCCAATTTTTTTTGTTCCAATTTTTTAGTTTTATTATTTTAATTAATTAGTTCAAATTTAAGCCATGTCACATTTCTTGACAAGCCATGTCATCTTTTTGAACTAATGAAATTAAAACACATAAGCAAACTTAATAAATCTACTACTCTTTTAATAGGAAGGTGATCGGATTAGAAAACATTTTTTAAACAAACTTTTACCATTTCATTTTTTTTTTTTTTAAAACGGAATACCAACATACAAATCCAAACTTTTAACATTTACGGTGTTGATGCAAATTTATTGAAAGAGAGAAATAAAGACACACAAGCATGGAACACATAAAGCTCTCTTTTCATAGGTTTGGTTTAATTTGGTGGTGGTTGAGCGAGTAGTTAACAACCTCCGAAGCACTTACAGGCTGCTGAGCCAGTGCCGCTATCAACATCACATGTCCCAAACGATACTGAACCTCCATAGTATTGAAAGCATTTCTGGGTACATTCTTGCGTAGTAAGGCCAGCGCAGGAAGACACCGCAGCTTCTCCTAGATAGCATTGAGATTCCGCCTTTGGTAATCCTGTACGATATTTAAAACCATTCATTCATTCATTCATTTCATTCTCTAATATAATGACCATATAATCGATGCTAATAAATTCATTAGGACGGAGGAAAAAAAACGTACCATTAGAAACCAACAAGAGAATCATCAAGAGAGCAGAGAAGTTGGTGATCATGAGCTTTTTTGCCATTTTTCTTTGCCTTTGCTTCTTATTTTGATGATGATGAGTGGAAACGTAGGGTCTTTTTCTTTTGTTTTGTTTTGTTTGCTTCTTCTTCTGATGATGATGATGAGTTGAAACAGGGTCATTTTATAAGGCAAATTCCTTGACCCTTTTCTTTTTTTTTTCTATCGAAGCCAAGAGGACATAATTTATTAGTTTTTTGTCATGATCGCGCATCGTGGATGTTAGGTATCGCTAATACTAAAATATACTTTCTTTTCATTTATATTATTTTGCTCAACCTAAAAGAAGTCAATAATGGATGGATTGGGATAATAAGATAGTACAATATACCACGGTTTTAGCATGCAGAAAGGAATGTGTACTGTTTTCATAGAAACAGGTAACATATATAGCGAAGACAACTTAAAATAATGTTGCTCCTTTGGCCTTTGCTAACATGAAGGAATATAACTCTCTAGCGTAGACATCTTCACCAACTCCTCTGTACATATGGCACTATTAAATGAGTTAAATGAATCAAATGTTTGTCGACTTGCATACCAAAATTTCTCATGATTTTCTACGGCACATTGGTGATAAGATCCCAATTAGTTTTTTTTTTTCAAAAAAAATGATTTCGATCTGCAACAATTTTGTCACCCTTTAGAACCATTTAGGTTTGCTGAGTCTTTTGATCACTATATGAACCAGAGATGATATGTCTCATCTCTCCTTCTTCAGATCTCTATAGTTTGAGGCAATTGGTGGTTCGGTCCTTTTTGATGTTCACAACATTCACTGACTGACCGAGATTGTAATTTTGTGGTATAAATAATTAAGAGTGAACTATCAGATAATGGATGCACACGGCTTTTTGTTGTTTCTTGACAAATTAACCTGCAATGAACAAATTACAACTATATATGGAGATCACTTATAAGAGCTACGTTTTTTGTGTACCAATATTTGAAAGAAATTTTATTTCAAAAGGATTCGCGTGATACACGAGTTTTAATAATACTATTATCTATATTTGAAAAAAATAAAATATATGTTATCGATAATCGAATAAATTCAATAAAGATAAACCGCATGAAAACGTAAAAAACAGATATGTTAAATCTTATTGATGTTACTATTTATTATATTTTGATTCATTATCTATATATGATAAAAATAAAGTAAAATATATGTTATTGGTAACCATGAATAAGTTTAATGAAAATACAGAGCATCCCAATGTAAGAAATACACTAGAATATGATCCGCATTAACACGCGGGTAAACACACTAAGAATTATTAATATAATTCTTATCTAAAACTAAAATTATTATATTCCTTAACTCTTGTTGAATTAATTCATCACATTGGTTTTTATCCCCTTCCTATTAAAACCAAAGTACAATTATTAAAAATCTTAAGTGTTTTAATTTTATTGGTAAAAAATTATGACATGTCTTCTCAAAATGATGACATGGCTTAAAGTAATTAAGTATATAACTTTCTTAATTGAATTGAATTATTATGATTGTTTTGCTTAATTGAATTGAATTATTGTTATTGTTATTGTTACAATTAACAATTTTCGAATCTTTTTTTTAACCAACAACCAATTTCGGACTTTAAAAAAACATTAACAACCAATAAAAAAAAATTGAAAATCTTATCAACGATTTTATCAAACAAAGCAATATTATACGCATTTTATATTCACTTAGTGTTATACTAAATTTTATATAAAAGATTGTGTCGGATAGATTAGATTATGGTTTAAACGGATAATAAAAAACTGTTATGGTTAACTTGGTTTTTAATCAAATGCCGGTTATCAGTCATATAATTAGCTTACTTGGTTTTGCGTCACGGTCTGGTTAAAGTTGGTTTTGTTACTCATTTAGAATATACCCAACATCTATCCATTATTATTTATGTTTATTATTCAAAATAGTACTGCAACTAACCGATTAATAATTGAGCACATTAGTAACCAGATTGGCGTAGTTTATTATCTTTTTAGAATATACCATCTGATAATTGTTGTTGTACAGGTGGATTTGTCAAACCTTTTGATTTAATTATTGCTTTTTACATTGTGATTTTATACCATAAATCTTTGACAAAATATTCTCTAACCGTTGAATTTTACTTAGATCGTTATAAACAGAATTCTACACCATTGACAAGATGAAACTCAACATACACCAAAATATTTTTATTTTTCTTTCACATTCTCTAATGGTATATTTTCAGTTTCAAAAATTAATGTTGCCGAATGTAAAGAACACCAAAAATACATGGCGAGTTTGTGTAAAGGTATTACATAAACTATATCATTTTCTCAAGCTTTTTCAAATGTTTACATGAAAAATTGAATCAGTCTCTAATCATTAGCATAATATCCCGTCTATATGTCCATATCATGTTTCAAATATAATGTTACATGTTTCGTGTTTCATAAAATATTAAACTCATTTTATTACTATGCAGATACTATGGTATAATGATTCACCACATGTCCACAACTATAAAATTTCAGATTTAAATTTCTCTGATGATATGTAAGTAAATCTAAATATTTAACAAAAAATTACTACGTAACTTAATTTATATTTAACTATTGTTTAATCTAAATCTGATTTAGGGTTCCGAAATTCAGGATCTATTTTTCCATAAAATTTAATAACACAAAACCTTTAATGTTTCCACAAAATTTATTGTTCGATCTATTTCCTTATAAATTATAAAATTAGGTTATTAAATATTAGAATTAACTTATTTTCATAAAAATTTCATGCCCGCACAAGGTGCGGGTCAGTCACCTAGTTGTTATTTATTAACTTATTTTTTTTGTTTTCATATTTTAATTTTAATTCAATTAAAAAGTCGATAAATATAAATTTTCATGAATTTGAATTGAAAAGGTAAATACACTTTTAATGCAAATTCTGCTTAGATTGACATCTTAGCTAGAGACAAAACTCTCTGAACAACACCGAACAGTACTACTTTCCTCTTTCTTTTCTTTTTGGGACTCACCCAATCATGTTTTCATAACATTTTGTATCCGTTAATTAATTGTGGTTGTATATATAGTAGATTTTGTTAATTAGTATTTCTTAAAATTAACAGTGAAGATTTTGAATGTAAAAATAGTAGTTGCGAAAAAAACTGAAGTCATATTTTATCGGATGTGAGTTTTTTAAGATGAATATTAGAACTTCAAAAAACTTCTAAAGCCTAATTGGACAAAATGTGGTTTTAAAGATGTTAATCTCTTTCTAAAGCTTTCAGCCTTTCACCATCACTTTTTGCAGACTAATGACTAATGAGCAATGACAAGAGAAAGGAAAACAAAGAGAATAGAGGAGAAGATATGACGATTAATTGAAACACACCAAAGGCAAAGATAATATACATATTCAATCTTACATTGATTGAGCACATCAGCCACATTTACGTTGCTAATACAAATTTATTAAAAGCCAGAAAACACACAGTTGTAAGGAAACACACACACATGTAGGTACGTGACATTGATCATAACCAGTAAAGCTGCGCATATTGGTACGGATGCACAATTATTCACTTTTCATATTTGGTTTTACGTCTGGTTAACAAGGTCCGTAGCAGTGACAGTGTAACTCGTTCTCTTCTTCTTCACATAAACCAGACCAAGTTGTATTGAGTACCTTGCAAGCAACGTTACACAGTGCTCCGCCGTCAACTTGAACACACACACCCTCCTGAGCTTCGCCTTTAAAGCATGTTTGCGCTTCCGCCTTTGGTAATCCTGTTTAAACCATTCATACATATCTAATCTTTAGTCATCCAAATCGATATTAATAAATTAATTAGGGCAGAGGAGAAACTTTAAAAGTACCATTAGAAACCAACAAGACGATCATCATGAGAGCAGGGAAGCTGAGGAAGTTGATGTTGAGCTTTGCCATTTTTCTTTGCTTTTTGTTTTGTGTTTGCTCTTTTTCTTCTTTCAAAAGAGATTATTGATGAGCTTGTAGTTGTAGGAAACTATTTGAAAGCATAGAGATCATTTATAGGGCAAACTCGTTGACTTTTGCGTAATATATTGCATATGTATATTGATTAATCCAAACTGAACTCATAATGTCGTTATAATCTGGTTCCTTGTAATTGAAATTGCATTGGATGGTGTCATAGTTGGCGTTAAATATTATTCAAAATTTTCTTGTTTATTATGTGCCTTTACCAACGTTTTTGGGGACAACATCGATCGACAGTTAATAATATTCGTGGCCATTCCGCCAAAGGTAACTCAGAACCGTATTTGATTTCAAGTTTCTGTTGGATCGCTGTTGTTGCATTGCATCCAAATCGTAGTACTAATTAATATCGTAGCTTATGATAATTTTAGTGTCATATTAATTTGGTCCAACTGACAGTTAAAGGATGGATAAGATATACTACAACCCAAATTTTGTATCTTGATGCATTTGAATACAGAAATTATTTAATGTTCTAAACTTATAGAAATGGTCTTACAAGTAAAATTAAACTAATGCTCATAAACAAACTCCCTAATGAGCACATATTAGGACATAGTGATTTCCATCGGAAATGGTCTTACAAGTTAAATGTTTATATTCAACTTCACTAACGAGCATATAATATGTACTGATTCCGATTTTTTTTTTTATTATGAATATAAGAGAACATTTTACCAATTAAAGGGAGGTTTGGTTTGATAATCCAAAAAAAATATGTAATTTGAAAACTAACCCATGTTTTCAAGATTTTGAAAACTAAATTTTTTAAAGTAAAAGACAATAATATCTCTATAAAATTTGATAATTTATAATTACAAAAAGTATATTTTCAAACAAAATTGGATAGATTGTAGACAATTACTACTCTAAATGTAGTCAAACTCACCAACTAAATAGCCATTTTTTGTTATTGTTTTAATTAACTGCAAACGATTAAAATATAATATAAACCGAAAATCGAATTTCAGTCAAACCTGTAAAATACTATAATTTTATAGCAAAATCTAACAATATTATACCTCAAATTGAGGTAGTAATGTACAACTTGAGATAGTAATGTATAAGTCCCTCCCAACACATGTAAATAATATAAGAAAATCTCTTATACTAGATCGTTAAAATAAATCTTTCAATCAATTATTATAGTGCAAAATATAAGAACTTCGGTAGGCAAAAAAAATTGCCAACTTAATTTTCCTATAATCAACTATTTATGAGAAACTAAATCAAATGAACTAAACATTATATAACTTGAACGCGATCTATAAATTTTATGCAATTCACCATTCTTAGGTCTGCCAATGTTTTGGCGGAGTCTACCAATGTTCGGCAGAGTCTACCAATACATCGGTAGAGTCTGCCAATGTTTCGGTAAAGTCTGCCAATACCTCGGCAGAGTCTGTAAAAGACAATTTTGGTATTATGAAAGAAAAAAAAATCTAGAATAGATTATTTTAGCAATAAAAAATAGTAAGATTATTCTAGCTATTTAAAAAAAAAAAGTTATTCTAGCTAATCTCCCTTTTTATTTTTTAATCAATCACGTGAGATGATATTTTTAATTTCATAAATTATTTTATAGTAGAGTTAATTACCCAATGATAACACAACTTGATTTTTAAAAAAACTTTATATATTTGATAATCTTAATTGCCAATAAAGTTAGTTTAAATTTTTAGAAAGATGGGTTGGTTTTCAAAATACACAAAAAAAATTGTAATATTTTTACAAATATTCTCTAAATTATACAAAAATGTAAAACTAATTCACCTAAAATAATGTAATTCACTTCTCTCTTCATCTATACAGTATGCACTATGCAATACGAAAATATCACATGACCGCATTCTAGAACATTATGGTTTTGTTATTGTGGTTTTGGTTTTTTGTTTCACGAAAACTGCAGGAATACCGAGCCCTTTCACCATTTAGAATTTCAAGTTTGATATAGACTATGAGCTGTTTTAAAAAGAGAATTCGATGGACACTCTCATTTCGTGATAAACTCTATAGACCTGACCATCATTGTGGTTGATCTTGATGAATGGTCAAGCATTTGCTTCAGAGATGAGAGAAATGACGATTTTACATATTAAGCTTTTGTTTCAAATTATTTGAAATTGTTCTATAATTATTTTGAATTTTGTTTCAAACCATTTACGTTTCTAATACAGTAAGTCAGTAACAAGTAGCAACTAACCACAGATTATTTCAGATAGCAATTAACCCCAAAGATTATTCTCAAAACGTAAGAGTAGAAAATCCCTAACCAAGAAGGAAAAATATATGGAAAAACGTTTGTTATGTATGTACGCCTGTGACCATAATTTATGGCTAAATTTCAATTAGAAAAATAATTAATATTATTTTGGTACAAGACGAATAAACCTCAAGTAAACGCAACACACAAAACAAAAAACTCTTTAGGGTCTCTCTCTCCTCTTCTCTATCTCTCTTATCTTAAGCAGCTTCAAAACGTCATCGATGGCGTCTCACGCTGCGAATCTCTGGGTCCTTCTAGGTTTAGGTCTCGCCGGTATTCTTCTGGCTACGAAGAAGCTGAAGAAGACTATCCGTGAAGATTTCGGCGCCTTTATCGACAAGCTCTTGTTGCTTCCTCCGCCGCAACCTGCTCCTCCCAAAGCTCCTCATCCTCTCACCGGTCTCTCTTTCGCCGTATCCGACTTGTAAGTCACCGGAGACTTGTTTCGCCTTTCTTCTCCGACTTTATATGTTTTTTAAGTGGAATTTTGGGGATTTTAGGTGAAGAATTTTTGCTGGGCTAGTCAAAATTCGATTGCCGAAAATCGTTGAATCCGTTCTTATTTCTTCTCTGGCGCATTTTATGTCTGTTTGGGAACTTGCAAGAGTATGATTGATTCATTTTGAGGAATTATACTGAAATTTTGCTTGTAGTAGATTCAAATTTCTGTGCACATCTCATTCTCTTGTATGAATTGTTGAATTTTAAGGTTTCAATAAGCTGAAGGTGCTCTTTCTTTCATTCGCATCTGTTTTCCAGATTCGATATTCAAGGCTATGTGACTGGCTTTGGTCATCCAGACTGGGTCAAGACTCATGAAGCTGCTTCTTCAACATGTCCTGTGGTTTCAACTCTCGTTGAAGGTGGAGCCACTTGTGTTGGAAAAACTATAGTTGATGAACTTGCCTTTAGGTTTGTCTCTGTTTCGAATACATATGTAAACTTGTTTACCTGTATCAGAATTTAGATAATGACCAGTAGTTTGTGATTCCACTGTTGAAATTTTTATTTCATTACGGGTACAAGTATTTTGATTCCTTTGTTTTGCGGTTTTTTTGTTCTCTTCAGTATCAGTGGAGAAAACAAGCATTATGATTCACCTACAAATCCTGCAGCTCCTGCTCGTATTCCTGGTGGCGCTTGCAGTGGAGCTGCTGTTGCCGTAGCAACTAACGCTGTGGATTTTGCTATAGGTGAGTTTTGTTGATACTTTTTTCCTTGTTAGGACAATTTGGTACGAGATAACCCTATGCAAAACATTGCACAAACTGTCAAAACACGGTTGGTAACTATCAGCCTATAGGAAAATGAAAATGCTGAAACAGTTGTAAACATGTTTAGTATTTACACAACATTTTCATCAAAGCTTCCACCATATTGCAGTTCTAAACAAGATGTTGCGGTCACCATAAATAAGTTCACTTTTTGCATTCATGTTGCTTTTACCATAAACGTGATAGTGAAGGCTTAGAAGGGGCTGTAAGAATACTGAACCAAAACACTTGCTTCCATAACATTCACATTACAGTAGAGATGGGATATACCCCAATAGAGAACCACAACCCAACTTTTCTGTATAAGCATTGTATATTATGATCTAACAGTTTGTAATTAACTTATTTGACCACTAATGTAGTTGCTATCTTGTGGCTATATCGGAAAATAGTTCCATACACTGTCATTGGTCCCTCTGATCCATCTCTAAAATCTCAACCATTTACTGGCTCTGGTTCAACAGTTTTAATAATATGGTTTTTATGACTTGCACCATTGCAGGCATCGACACGGTTGGCGGGGTAAGAGTGCCTGCTGGATACTGTGGCGTTCTTGGATTCAAATTTTCCCATGGGGCTGTTTCAAACACTGGAATCATACCAGTATCTTCTAGTCTTGATTCTGTTGGTATGGATACATAAATGTGTTAATTATACTGTTTGTGGTAGGATGATTGGATTTTATATGGACGAGGTCTTTGATTGCTGTATACTGATATTACTGGATAACGTATTCATAAAACTGGTTTAGATTAGCACTATTATGTGAGCAATGTGACGATTCTAATCAATACATATTGCCTTCAGGATGGTTTGCTCGCGATCCAAATACCCTACGTCACGTTGGCCATGTACTCTTGCAACTTCCATTTGCCACACAACGGAATCCAAGGCAAATCATACTAGCCGATGACTATTTTCAGCTGTTAAAGATCCCTGTGGACCGGATTACACAGGTGGTGATCAAATCAGCTGAAAAGCTTTTCGGAAGTATGCCCTTTGCTCTTCGTGAAATTACTTGGTCTCTGTTACGTATCCTGATTATAACAGCATTATCCTTTGTCTTATGTTTAGGACAATTGCTGAAGCATCAGAACCTGGAGAGTTATTTTGAAGCTAAAGTTCCTAGCTTGAAAGACTTCACTGGGACAAAAGCCATCGATAACACGAATGTCCCAACATCCAGACTACTGGGGAATGTGATGCAGCTTCTTCAAAGGTGTGCCTGTTGTTTATTCAGCATCAGAGGATGAGACAACCTCGATTTTGAGCTCTAAAAACAATCTTGGCTTGTATTGTAGGCACGAGTTTATTAAAAACCATGGGGATTGGATCAACACAGTGAAGCCAACTATTGATCCTGTTATTTCGTCACAAGTGTGTGAGAACCCAGAACTAACCAATGAAGAGATTGACAACCTGAATGCAATCAGGAACCAGATGCGGGTTGCTATTGGCTCACTTCTCAAGGTATCCTGATCTTTCATGCAATGTCCACGAATTGAGCGACTTTGTCTACATGTGTCTTGACTTAATGCTTTATGTGTTCTGATGCGTCAAGGATGACGGCATTCTGGTTGTTCCAACAATGCCAGTTGTTCCTCCAAAACTTGGTAGTAAAGAGATAACCTCTGAAGACTATCAAAACCGAGCTTCAAGTCTGCTTAGCATTGCTAGCATATCGGGCTGTTGTCAGGTCAATTCTCACTCTTATTGTATTATTCCTTTAAAGATGATGTTAAATGGTATTCTGAGCCCTCAAACATAACAATAACAAAGCAACCACTGACCAGTCCACGTAGTTATCTTACATTTACCGGTGAGGTATTTCAGGTGACTGTGCCCTTGGGATATCATGAGAAGTGCCCTGTTTCAGTTTCGTTCATTGGGAGACATGGTGGTGACCGCTTTTTACTAGATACAGTTCAGACAATGTATGCAACTTTGCAAGAGCAATCCACCATTGTTGCCGATCCCAAATCATCTAAAAAGACTATCAGCCAAGAAGAGTCGGCTGAGATTGCCAAAGAGAAGGTTAGTTAATCTCCATTGCAAATCTCATTTCCTCAATAGCATTATCCTCCTCAATCTACTGTGTTTCTCATGTCTTTTTGCGGGTGATTTTGTAAACCAGGGTAACCAAGCATTCAAAGAGAGACAGTGGCAGAAAGCTATTACTCTATACTCAGAAGCTATAAAGCTAAGTGACAAGAATGCTACCTATTACAGTAACAGAGCTGCTGCATATCTTGCAATTGGAAGGTAAATCTTTCTCAGATCCGAATAACCCCTTTTTTCGTGACCATGTGGCATTGCCTTGACAAATATTATGCATACAGCTTTGTTCTAGCTGAAGAAGACTGTACCAAAGCCATCACACTCGACAAGAAGGTAACTTTCTCTTAACACAGAAGCATGTTTCTCTTGTAAGAACAACTCTTTGCCTTGAATGTTAACAAAAGAAAAACCCTATCTTTTTTCAGAACGTCAAAGCCTATTTACGAAGAGGGACCGCAAGAGAAATGTTAGGCTATGACAAGGAAGCCATAGATGGTAAGCTTTGAAAGATACAGAATCTGATGTAGAATCAGCAAAATCAAAGAGCAAAGATTATTAACACTCAATGATTGGTTTCTTAAACTGCAGATTTCAAATACGCGCTTGTGTTGGAACCAAACAACAAACGGGCGGCTCTATCAGCGGAGAGACTGAGAAAGGTAGTCCAGTGAGCTTCTTTTGTCCGCGCCGCACCGATCATTGAGAGAAAAACGTTTGTTCCTTAGAATTTCTATCCAAGAGTATAGGCCAATTTTGTTACACTTGGTTTTTTCTAAACATTCCTCTTGATATTTTAGGCATTTGATTTAGTTACCCTTTTGCATGCCCTACGCCGAAAAAGGAAATTAAGTACGATGTTGTAAAACAGAATTTTAGCGTTCACTAAAATTAGGTTTGAAAAAACTAATGTTAATCCTAAACACAGGATACCGAAATTCCCGGTCGTCTTCTAGTCAAGGTCAAAATAAAGTCACGCCTTTAATTATCTAAAGTCTTTATCAGTTTCTTCTATGCCAAGTTATCTCCCCCTCTCCCGCAAACGCTTAGCTCCAAAATAATTCAGAGAAAAGAGAAGCAAGAAACCAAAGAGACAGAGAGACCCGCCGTTTTCTTGTGCGATTGAAATTTTAAACGGAACGAAAGAAATAAAAAGAAACAATTGAATTTTCTTCACGGTGAGTGGTTTGTCTTCCTCCCTTTGAGCAAAATATTATGTTTTTGTCGTTGGTAATTTGGAAGATTTGATGTTTGTTCATTTTGAAAGAAGAAACAAAAATCCTTTTGGGGGAATTGTTTACACTTGTTCCTGATCTTTTGGTTTGTTTTCCCGTGAAGCAATTGTCACTTTTCTCCGAAATCTTGAGTTTTCCCAACGATTTTCATGACCAAATTCTGATAACTTAACGTGTGCATATGTTGTTGCAGGGCAAAATTGAAAAAAAAAAAAAATCGTAGACACTGAGTACCGAAGGTAGAAAATACTCGAAAATCTAATTAAAGGAAATGACAACGGGTGGTCCGGCGAGGACAAGCTCACTTATGGACGATCTCTTAGGACTCCTTAGAATCCGCATCAAACGCGGCGTCAATCTAGCCGTCCGTGACATCCATAGTAGCGATCCTTACGTCGTCGCCAAAATGGGCAAACAGGTTATAATAAAACCAATCATCAAAATTACAATTTCACAAATTATTCATACATAACAACAGCATTCTTAGATTATCAAATTATATTTTGCAGAAATTGAAGACTCGTGTCATTAACAAAGATGTTAATCCAGAATGGAATGAAGATCTGACTCTCTCCGTTACAGACCCCAATCTTACCGTCCTCTTGGTACATTACTAATTAGACCATATATTCGTTTTTTATCATATGATGTTATATTATTTATAAAAACCATATGTTATATTATGTAGACAGTGTACGACCACGACATGTTTAGCAAAGACGACAAGATGGGTGATGCTGAGTTCGAGATAAAGCCATATATCGAGGCTTTAAGGATGCAACTTGACGGACTTCCTAGTGGAACCATTGTGACCACGGTTCAGCCTAGTCGTCGAAACTGTTTAGCCGAGGAGTCACGTGTCACTTGGGTCGACGGTAAGCTCGTCCAGGACCTCGTTCTCAGACTGCGACACGTGGAATGTGGAGAGGTCGAGGCTCAGCTTCAATGGATTGACCTCCCTGGCTCCAAGGGTCTATGAGTTCGTTTTTTTTTATCGTTATTTTGAGGTTTTAAAAAGAAATTGAATTAAACCCTCACAATCAAAACAAAGAAGAGGTGAAATATTACGTAATTCAATTTGAAGGATTAAGGACGTTGAGGGAAGTTTTGTTCCCGTATGGGTGATTGATCGAGTCCGAATCGAGTTGTGGTGGACACGTGACGTATTGTTGATCTATGTTTGGGTTAAATAAGCCTTACGGCTTTAAATTAACACGAACAACTAATACAAATATCTTTTATTTTATTTACATGGTGTCCATTTATAGGTATTAGGACTCGAAACTATGATACATTAATGAAAAGATAAATATTTATTTTTTAAAACGCAACTCTATGATGCATCAGTACCACAAAAAAAAAATTAAAATTTAGAATAAATAAATAGCAAACAATATACAGTTTAAGAAATAGTAGCCAACAATGAGAAGTCACAATTTGAAAAGTTGTAACTGTTCAATAATAACTTTTCACATAGCTCACAAAAAAGGCTCAGTTTTAAGTCTATATATGATACTTTAAAAAAAAAAACATATTACATTGATTTGTTAAGCTTGGCGTCCAAAATAAGATATCTTACCACTAAAGTTATCGTCTAATATAATAAATCGATGTAGATATGCTAAACCTTTAAAAATAGATACTAACTCTTTTACATGGCATGATACAAAAATTTGACTTTAATAGTAAATATTGGTACTACGAGAAAACCACTAAGAAGCATACCCATTACAAATTATATCATTTTATACTCAACATTAGTCAATGAGATAATATTAATCGCCGAATAAAGAAGAATCTGAAAATTAAATTTGGTATTCTTCTCCTAAGCTTTGTTTCTTACTTTATGCATGGAAATCCGAGAAAGTATATCGGGATTCTTTCTTTTTTTCCCCGGCAGTTTGATCAATTGTAAACAACTAATTTATTATAGAATTTGATTGATGATTAACCAAATCAAAGGTATACAAAATCTGAAAAGTCTGGAACTATCAAAAACAAATGACTAATAAATTTAAAAAATATAAAATGGATTACCTATCGGGATAAATTTTGTTTCTTAGCACGAGCGCATATTATTTTGCTGGAGACATAAGACCTCTTAAAATGTAGAACTTCATGGATTGGAATTTTTTATTGATCAATTTGAAAATTTCATTACATTTACAAAAATAGTATGACTACATTTTCATATATTTTAGAAAGTAACCAATTTGATGTCGTAAATAACAATTACTATTACAAGGTAACCAACTCAGCAATGTGAATACGTCATCCGCATGTAAATTCGATTAACACACGTTTCAGATTAAATCTTCAAATTATCTATTAATAGTATACATTTAAAAAATAACTATTTTTCTTCGTGAGATAAGGTTAGAATTGTTTTTCTTCTTTCAAATAATTCCTAATACATGTTGTAGTTCATTGCTTTTTTTTAAACAATGTCTCCATGTTATAATTCGTCCCAATTCGTCACCTGTTTATAATATAATGCATTTTCTAAAAACATATAGTAGTAATAATTCCGAATCCTACAAGGTTTTATAGAAATTCCGTTTTCCACAAGAACCGACTAAATTGTGGTTTAGACATGAGCTATGTGTATAATTATACTCAAAACACTTATATATTACATACCCATACACGGAGAAACCCAAACTGCTCTCTCGCTGGATGAAGATTTTTTTGGCTATTTTTATTCACAAATGACTAACGCTAAAGACATTCATATGATCCTCGGAATTATTGGTACGATCTCTTTCTCTCTCTTTTACAATCTATATGCTTATGTATATGGTAATTGTCGTAGTAGTCGTGCTTCCGTTCGTATACACACACACTAGTGATCTCTTTCGGTCTAGAAATTCGGGATCTTTCTTCAAAGCATCGTTATAATAAATTCTAGTTAATTCTATTTCATTCGGCTGGACAAAATTTGTTCTATTTGGATTTAGTTTGGTATAAGAATTATATACCAATCGGGTTATAATATATAAAATTTTGTCTGGATTTAGAATAATGAATTCGATCAGCCTATTTTATGTTTTTTTTTTCACCCAGTCCTAAATCTCTATGTAAACGTCGTTGATGATCGATGTTTACATATATTATATATACGTAACCTGTGTAAAATAAAGAGAGAAATATATATTTAATTTGCATTGCCCCATCGCTAAATTACTGACATCTTTCTCTGGCTTTGATGCAGGGACTGTTATTTCGTCTTTGATCTCCCTTGCACCAATATAATAATCTCTTTTCTTTCTCTTTTCATATTTTGTTTGTGTATTTATATGTTAAATTTTCTCTTAGTTTGTTGCTAATCAACATAATCTCTAGCTATAATATGCGAGAGTTCATAATGCGTGTCTCTATAGTTTTAGTGGTATCACTATCTAGGATCATAATATAACGGTTTCGTAGATTTAGAGAAGGATTATTATTTTTTAGAGAGAGTTATTAATTAACATTTCTGTGATACATATACACAGGCCAAGGTTTATAGAAATATACAAGAAGAAATCAGTGGAAGATGGTTATCAACAGGGCCGGCCCTAACCTAAAGCCCAACAAACAAGGGTTTTAGACATCACAATAAATATAAATTTATAGGGCATCATTTTGTAAAAATTGTTTGTAGTGCAGTGGTTAAAATAAAGGGGTTGGATTTCATAGGTCGAGACCGACATAGTTGCAATTTTTTTTGGGCCGGCGTGGGCATGTTTCAATCTTTAATGCTTAATTAAATCTCTCATGATAATATTATTGTACTCTCTTCGTTTCAAAATGTAAATTGTTTTAACTATTTTTTTCGTTTCAAAATGTAAATTGTTTTGACAATACTAGATATCTTTTAACTTTATTGAATATTGTGTGACCACTAATATTTTGTAGTTTGTTATGTAATTGGTCAAATTATTTTTATTATATATATTAAATAATATTTTTTTTACAAAAATAATTTTTTTAATATGCATGCTTGCTTTTAAGTAAAACATTCGTGTAGGCCTTTTGTACTGGATTAGTTTCGTGCAATATTTCGCTGCGGTTACTCATTTTCTACCTCGGGATGGTGGTAGACAGATATTCATTGGTGGTTTTTTCACCGCTTTGACCATTATTATTCATGCTGTGTTTGCCTTCTTGGTAAGCACTCTCTAATTTCTCTCCATAATAACTGACGAATAGTTAAGTAAACTATTACTAAATGATTATGGATTTCTGATTTTTATTTTAAATCTTTTTTATGCGTGACACGTATAGAAAACACTGGAAGATAAGCAAATCTTTCAGTGCATGCCTCTTGGATTGTCTTTTGTTAATTTCATCAATGCTGCAATTTGGACTGCCTACTCTTTGATCTACCAAATTGATATTTACGTCCTTGTAAGTCTTCTTTTTCCTCCATGCAAACTTATTTTCATTGATACATCGATTTGTTTTGACTTGTGATCGGTGTTTTATATTTTGTGTTATGTGACAGGTATGCAATGGTCTTGGAACATTGGCGTGTGCTTCTCTAATAATCAATGTTTATTATCTACTCTACACTCCAACTGTGAATGCCATTGAACCTGTGAACGTCGACATTGATGTGTGAAGTTCGGCGTTTGGATCACTACACTACATACTTATATGTGTATCTTTATGGATTTTTTTTTTTTTTTGCTTTCGACTGAGATACAATCTAAATAAAAAATTCAGAACATGTGACGAACAATCAGTATTTCTTAATAAAAAACCAAAGAATAATTAAGTTACAATATTTCTCTTGCTGGTTTAGATGATGTTAATCGCTTAATTTGGCTGATCTTAGTCGTATACAAAGTTCGGGATCGTTTTGTGTTAGTCTCGATGAAGATAAGTGGATAATGCTACATTGTAGATTTAGGGATTATGATCATATTGTTTAAGAAATGAAGAATCTTTCAGTTGGTTTGCTGTTTTCTGGATTAATAAGTGTTCACAATTGCTCACAAGATGATTTCCATGAATTTGGAAACACCAAAAGTCCATGGAATTATATACATTCCTAGAACTTGGCTAGTTTTTATATATCGTGAGCAGATATTTGGCCTAGTTGAAAGTACTTCAAGGGCAGACAGATCATTTCCTTTGATTGAAAAATGAATCGAAAAGCCTTAAAAACTAGTTATTCGTTTCTTGAGAATTCACTAGTTTTCTAGTTTTAAACCGTAGGACGATGATGCATTGTCCATAACCGTCTGAAGTTGAGTAGCTATTGACATTTTGCAATTTATGGCACACTTTTTTCACAGGGATCATTTATCTTCGTAGATTAAAAATGAACCGAAAAGGGTTTAAAACTAGTCATTTATTTGATATCTAGAAGCAGTTACTGACTCTTGTGTTGTGATATATTGATCTATTTCTTGAGAACTCACTGGTCTTGTGAGCAAACATTTTTACAGAATGATAGACACACCCTAGGATGCATGTTAACCAGTAAATGATTTTCGAGAAGACACAACCCTATGATGCATTAATAACCATAAAACAAATTTTTTCCGAGAAGACGCAATCATGTGATGCATTAAAATGGTTTTTTTTTAAAAGACACAATTCTAAGATGCTTTAATAACCATAAAATTGTTTTTTTACAAGATGCAATCCTAGGATTCCTTAACAACCATCAAACGAATTTTAAGATACAACCAAAAGACACGACACTTAGTTGTTTTAATAACCATAAAACAATGTTTTAAAAAAATGCAACCATATGATACATTAATAATCATAAAATATATTTTTTGAAAAGACGCAATCGTATGATGCATTAATCACCATAAACCAGGTTTTTCAAAAAGACGTAATCCTTAGATGCTTTTAAAATCATAAAATGGTCTTTTGTAAAGATGCAATCATAGGATTTATTAATAACAATAAAACAAATTTCTCAAAAATACGCAATGCTAAAAAGCTTTAATAACCATAAAACCGGGTTTTCAAAAATGTATGAACATATGATGAATCAGTAACCACAAAATAAATTTTTCGAAAAGACGGAAGCCTTAGTTGCTTTAATAACCATAAAACAATGTTTTTCAAAAACAAATGCAACCAAATGATGCATTAATAACCATAAAATTAATCTTCAAAAGACGCAACATTTAGATGTTTTAATAACCATAAAATAGTTTTTTTTATCAAAAATGTTACCCTATGATGCATTAATTAAAACATCATAGAATTCAAAATTTAGACATAAAATCTACACCGTCTACAGAATTCCAACATTTGTTACACAAATCAATAAATTTAAGAAATTCTACAATAGTAAAAAATCAATACTTTTGAATAATTTTAAGATAATAGAATGTCATTTTTATCATTGTTATGCTTTGAGTGAATTTTAAAATTAGTAGTCATATAAAAATACAAATAATGTTCAACAAAAAAAATATAGAGTCAAAAACACAAATATATAGAACAAACAGTTTTTCCAAAAAGACGCAATAATATTCGCATTGTCCAAAGAGATTCAAATTCTTTACACAAATCAAGAACTTTAGGAACATCATCAATAGTAAAAAGATAAATATTTTAAAATAATTTAAAAATAATAGATTGACGTTTTTATCTATCTTATACTTTAAGTGAATTATAGAATCAATAGCCATAAATAACAAATTGATAACCGGCAGAAAAATTAAAACATATATATATATATATATGTATATATATTAAGCTTTCTGAAAAGACGCAATTCTTAACAATAACCATAAAATGGTTACTTCGAAAATAACTACTTAACGTGTTTTTTTTACAAAAAAATCACAACCCAAAAATATTCATTTTCGAAAAGATGCAACTTTTAAAGAAAACAAAAAATCGGTTATTTTTTAAAAGACGCAACTTTGACAAAATATTTATAATTAAAAGACACAACTCTTGACTAAACGGTTATAACGAAAAGATGCAACTCTTGACAAAGCGATTTTAGGGAAAAGCTGCAACTCTTATAAATAACCATAAAGCGGTTTTTTCAAGAAGATGCAACCCTTCAAAACAAACATAATGCGGTTTTTTGAAAAAACAGAAAAACTAAAATGCTAAACGATTTTGTCCGAAAAGACACGACTCTTAACGATAACCATAAAGTGGTTATTAAAAAATTACTACTTAACGGTTTTTTTTTACGAAAAATCACAACCCAAAAATATTTATTTTCGAAAAGATGCAACTATTATAGAAAACCAAAAGGGGGTTATTTTCGAAAAGACTCAACTTCTGACAAAATAGTTATAAGAAAAAGACACAATTCTTGACAAAACAGTTACAACGAAAAGATGCAATTTATGACAAAGCGGTTTAACCGAAAAGATGCAACTCTTACAAATAACCACAAAGTGATTTTTTCAAGAAGATGTAACCCTTCAAAATAACTATAATGCGTTTTTTGAAAAAAAAAACTTGACTCTAGTATAAACCTATAAATACAAGACAGTTTTTCGAGAAGGTACAATAAAAATATTTATTTGTTTGAGTTTTCTATTATATATAGATAAAATATAAAAATCACTAATTTAATATAAATAGTAATGAAAAACCATGAATATAAAACTTACGTTTTGATGAAACTTATGATTTGAATGGAAAATTGTTTATTCCGGAGAGATTAATGTTAGACTAGAAAATTTAAGTTTGTTAGAGTTTTATCTATATACAGGTGAATATCCGCGCATACGCGCATGTTTTAGATTAAAAATTATTTTGAAGATAAAACAATATTGAATCCATTGAAAAATAGTTTGTGTTGTTTTCTATTATATTTACTAGGATTCGAACCCACGCGAAATGGCAGGGGAAAAAGGTTATTTGTTAAAAACAATTAAAATTATATTTAATATGATAATAAATAAGTATACAATGTAAATGTAAAAATATTTTTTAATGGTAGAAT
Organism: Arabis hirsuta; assembly: GCA_964056655.1. Taxonomy (NCBI): domain Eukaryota; kingdom Viridiplantae; phylum Streptophyta; class Magnoliopsida; order Brassicales; family Brassicaceae; genus Arabis; species Arabis hirsuta. The sequence continues at coordinate 23,673,648 of OZ053306.1, read as the reverse complement.
AAAAAGATGAAAAGTATTTGTAAATGCACAACACTATAAACTATTTTTTAGAATTATGAAAATTTGTTATAAATAAAAATATCAAAATATTATGAGAATGTGACTCAACCATATAATAAATTAACAACAATAAACGGGGTTTTCAAAAAAGACACAACTATATGATTAATTAATAACTCTAAAACCGTTTTCTTGAATAGAGGCAACCGGATAAGATTCATTAATAACTACTAAAACATTTTTTTCCGAAAAGATGCAACGTTAAAATACATTAATAACCATAAAATGGTTTATTCCTGAAAAAACACAACCATACAATGCATTATATTTATTAAAAAAAAAACTAAAGATGCAACTTTATTATGTATTAATAACCATAAAATGCTTTTTACGAAAAGATGAAACCATATGAAACATAATAATAATAAAAAAAATTTTGAAAAGATTTAATTTTACATAGATCAATTTTTTCAAAAGACGCAATCCTATGATGCATTAATAACTATTAAACAAAAATTTAAAAATATACAATCCTAAAATGAATTAATAACAACAAAACAAGAACTATTCAGAAATACAACCTTAGAATGCATTAATAACCATAAAACGAATTTTTGAAAAGAAGCAACCCTAAGAGACATTAATAACTAAAAATAATTTTTCGAAAAGACACAAACTTAAGAGACACTAATAACCATAATTTTTTTTTGGGAAGACGAAACCTTAGCATTAATAACCTAGGATGTAAACTATCAAAAAGTTTTTCAAGAAGATACATCTTTACATAAACCAATTTTTTCGAAAAGACACGACCCTGGGATGCTTTAATAGCCATAAAACCAAATTTTTCGAAAAAAAGCAATCCTTGGATGTATTAATAACCACAAACTGGTTTTTACTAAGAAGACGCAATCAAATCATGTATTAATAACTATAAATGGTTTCTTTAGAAAGGCACAGTTCTCAAGGACTAACCATAAAAAATCTAAAAGACGCAACGTTTAGAGATTAATAACCATAAAACATTTTAAAAAGACGCAACCTAAGAGACATTAATAACCATAAAACTTTTAAAAAAAAATGTATAACCCGAAAAGACACTAACAACCATAAAACATTTTTTCTGGAAAGACACAACCCTAGTGTTAATAACCATAAACGGTCCTAAAATATATTTTCCAGTATTGCTATTATTGATAGACGTTTCTAAAACTATTATTTAAATAAAAAAACAAAATATTGTGAGACTCTAAAAGAATTTTTGACGTTTTTTAATCACATTTATGCCTGGGCACAAGCCGAGTACTTGCTAATTTTCAAGTACTTGTGACTCGGCTTGGCTTGTTCAAATAATTGAAATTCTGGCTTGATACTTGACTCGTTCGAAGCAAGTACTTGCTAAATCAAATACTCGCCCAAAATCTTACTACTTGCAAGTAGCTTGACTCGGCTTGTTACTTGCCAAAATTATATATTTGGCTCGGCTCGGCTTGGCTTGTTACTTGCTACTTGAAAGTACTTATAAATATAACATTTAAAATTCTTACAAAACATTCAAAGTTCAAACATCCTAAAATCAAAGATAAGCATTTAAAAAAGAAGTTTTGGTTCAATGCTCCAAATCATAATAGTCTTCTTCTTGATTCCTTTTTTCGCCTATAAAACCATTAAACCCACATGATCATAACCAGGCCTGATCATAACACATATACATCTAAACCTTAACCAATGAATACTAAGTTCATAGTATTAACCGTAACAAAATGATTAATTATGGTTGTCACTTTAAAATGTGGCTACTTGTTAAGACCAGACTTACAGCAAACTAAAGATGAAGTATATATACCTTTCATTCTTCCTCCAAAGTTAAGCTAACTCCTTGCAACAAATTTCCATAAGCATTTGACGTTACAAATTCTGTCAAACCAACATAAAAGTTGTAAGTTCATAAATAAAAAAAAATATTCATTATAACTTAAAATAAAGGTATAGTGTATACCATTTTCCAGCAGCTCAAGTTATTCAATTTGGTCCTCCAAACAACTTTGTTCATAATCTTTGCGAATCCAGTCTTGAGTGCAGATTAGAGCCTCAACAATTCTTGAGGTGAGAGAACTGCGAAAAGGATCAATGACCCGACCACTTGTGCTAAACGCTGACTCAGAAGCAACAGTTGAGACTGGTATAGCCAATAGATCTTTAGTCATTAGAGACAAAATCTTATATCTTGATCCAGTCTTCTTCCACCAAAGTAGTATATCAAATTTTGGATCTGATCTAGGAACACAAGCATCAGCTAAATAGCTCTCCAATTCTGATTGACCAGCAGTATTATCTTCACTTTCTTCATGTATATCCATCAAAGAATCAAGGTCATAAATTTCTGTAGACTCTGCAACTACTTCCGAAGGAGTGTTTGCTCCTTCAACTTGGCTACTTTGCATTGGAGAACTAGAAACTTTATCTTCATAGTGCTTAAACATCTTCTCTAAAATCAAGTTAATTTTGATAATCAAACCTTCAGCTATGCTATTATCACCAACACCGTAGCTCTCACGGACTAACCAACTGACGTACTTCATTTTATATCGCAGATCAATAACACAAGCAACAAAAATCACCAGGTTCATGTTCTCCATATCTCCCCAGTACTTATCAAACTTTGACCTCATCCTCATAGCCATTGCCTTTTGATTATAATCAGTTTTGTTCATCCCTAACTTTCGTATCATTAGACCAACCCCAAATATCTTTTTCAAATACAAATTCCCAGTAACGTAACGAGTAGCTGAAACTTTCAGAGTTGCATCATAAAAGAACTTTCAGAAGGGACACCTTCTAACTTCCCAAGTTCAGCCACATATTTCTCATCTTCTAATTCTAGCATGTCAAAACTTCTTTTCAGTTTTAAAGCTGACTCCAACATCAAATATGTGGAGTTCCACCTTGTCTCGACATCAAGACTTACACCAGCAGTAGACGAAAGTTGTAGATGAATAAGACACTCTTTGAATTTGTTTAATCGTGCTGAAAAAGATCTAACATACTAGACAGCAGAACGTATTCGACTAATGGAGGCTTTATTTTCTTCCAATCCATCTTTGACAACTAGATTTAAGATATGCGCACCGCACCTCATATGAAGAAATTCACCATCAAGTAGACTAGTACCCCATGACTTCAGTCTTCTTTTTAAGAATCTTATACCTACGTCATTTGCACTTTCGTTGTCTACTGTGATTGTGAAAACCTTGTTGATTCCCCAAGACACCAAGCATCTCTCAACCATTTTTCCAATTAATTCACCTTTGTGACTCAGAATTTGGCAAAAGTTTATGATCTTTTTCTGCAGATTCCAATTGTCATCAATGAAATGTGCGGTTAAGCACATATAGTTGATGTTCTGAACCGATGTCCACGTATTTGTTGTAAGAGAAACACTCCCCTTGTGTTTCTGAAAGAACATCTTCAACTTTTTCTTTTCTTCAAGAAATAAACCCATGCAATCTCTAGTGACAGATCTACGGGAAGGGATTACAAACCAAGGCTGGAGAGTGTATATGAATTCTCGAAATCCTTCCCTTTCTACAATCCTAAAAGGCAACTCATTCTTTATAATCATTCTGACCAAACCTTTTCGGCAATCATCTTTATCATATGGCAAATATGATGGAACAGCTTCACTATTCTTATCTTTTTTAGGTTGACTCAATAAGGTTGCTTGCTTCATTCTTTTACCAGCAACAGTCTCAACCTCATCAAGTTCTGGATGTAGCTTCTTACATCTTTCCATATGTTTCAACATAGTAGTAGTGTTGACACCAGATGCTGATCTAATGCAAACTTCTAAACCACAATGATTACACTTAGCTTTGTACTTATTCTCTAATTTCTTGAAGTTTTGCCATGCTCTTGATTTTTTTTTACCGGGTGGTACCTTAAATGCAGCAGACTCAACAGTTGGAGTTGTTTCTTCACCACCTCCTGTTTTCGTTTCCTCTTCACCAATATTTGGACCTTTACCATGTTTTTGCTGCTGAGGTTCCTCAGGTTCCATCTACACAGTTAAACCATGTGGTTAAAACATATAACAAGTATCTTACAAAACCAAATTGGCTACTCTAGTCCTAAAGACAAACAAACAACAAGATAAATAAAAGTGCTTCATTTCAGGTTTAGTGGGTTACTTACGACAATCTGCAACAAATCGAAACATAATCAAACCAAAAATCAAACCTGAACGAACCAGATTTGAATCCTAAACTCAAAATTTGAAAACAATCGAACACTATAATAAAACTGGAAGCAAAATCAAACCTTGAAATTGCAGAAACACACCTTAGAAATGGGATTCGAACACTGAAAGGGCTGATAAACCTTGAATTTTTTGGCAAGAACCAAGAAGAGATGAGGGTTGAGTTTTGTTATCAAACTGTCGACAAAGAGAAAGAGATAACCTAAAAATCTATCGATAATCTCATAAGTCATAATGACATAGTGGACTTATGACATAAAGAGGCCCATGATAGAAAACAATCGAACATAAAAAGCTATGGGCTAGCTATTAACAATGAACAAGTACATTGATCAAGTATCGAGTATCAAGCCAAAGTAATATAATAAACGAGTATCAAGCCAAGTAACGAGTCAAGTAGTAAAAAAAATATGTTGACTTGGTACTTGGCTTGGACTTGCAGGTAATACAATATGTTGGCTTGTTACTTGGCTTGACCGAGACAAGTACTTGCTTTTTCAAGCTAAGTACGAGGCGAGTAACGAGTACAAGCCGAGTAACGAGTATTTATGTCCAGGCCTAACTGGCACAATCCTGTTATGGCTCTCTCTCTCTAGCGGCGATTTTTAGGGTTTTTGTACCTCAAATCTTAATTTTTGAACACAAAAAATTGCTTGATTTTTGATCTAGAGAGTTTAGTAGACAATAAATCAGGAGCTAGAGTCTTTCATTAAGTTGGTGTTGGCTTCGGTTTCAGTTAATTTGAGAAGAATCTACGAGGAAAAGAAGATCGAAGTAGCATCAGAATCCTCAGATCTGGATGAATCGTCCCAAGAAGAAGAAGGAGCTATCCTTAATGGACGAGCTGAAGGAACAAAATCTCATAGAGGATGGAGATCCGGTTGATATACCGGATCAAGGGACTCCCAATCCATCTCCTAAAAGAACAAGCGGTGAGGAGCTTAATGGCCCCATTAGGGAAAGTAGAAGGAGTGGAATTATGTGGCGGTCGAATCTCACAATTAGAATCTAAGTGATTCTTTAGGGTTTGTAAAGTTCTGTCGAAAGCAAGCAAACACAAAGATCTCAAGAGAGTTTTTATTAAGCCGTGAAGAAAGCTGTTACAAGAGTTTTTGCTAATGAATTCTCCTCCTCTTTTTGGTGAGAATGAAGAGCTATATATAGTGAAAACATCTAAAATGGGCCAGCTAATAAAATGGACCTGGCCCATTAAACAATAAATCTAATTTAGGCCCATTATTCTATTAAGCCCATTTTGCTCATGGGTTTAATGTCATTTTGGGCCCAAATTCAGGCTGAACCTTCGTAGATTTGTCGTGATTTCGTCAGGATGTTGCGGAGTTGATCTCGTCGCTATATCGATCTCTCAGGGGTGAAATATGACCCCTACAAATTACATGCCAAAAACTCTACCTCTTTGGAATATATGAGAGCTTTGGTATTTTTCAAAGCTGATGAACCTCTACAATTCAGAAAGGTTGCTAGGATGTCCACAGGGGAAGTGTACACCACTGAGCTGACATAAGAGAAACTTCTCAAGGTATGCTTTACCTGTAAAAGACTCATGCATGGCCAAACGGTATGCCCTTTTCAATTGCAACCGGAAACCAAAGGTAGAAAGGAGAAAAGAGAGGGGAATAGGAAGGTAGGCTCACAAAGCAGAAGGAAGGGCAAGGATGTTGAGATTGAAGATGAGTCTGATGGACAGACATCAGTGTATCAAAGAATAGTCTACCTTCAGAACCAGCCAGCCTCTAGATATAGAAGTGTGAAAGAAAAACTCCAATGGAGCAAGAAAGCTGACTCTGGAGGGGAAACAAATTTACCGGAGAGTCAGTAACTACTCCCAACAGGAAGAGAAGGTTCAGCTCAAGTGATGATAGGAAAGGAAAAAGAGCCAAATATGAGGTAGAGAAGGAGACTCAAATTTCCCCTTTTGTCTTTGAAAGCTTAGGCCCTCCCAAGACCAACTCGTGTTCCAAAAACAATTCCCCAATGAATCAAGCTTCAAAGAAATCGGGAGGCAATAACTCAGGAGAAACGAGCTCAAGCTCAAAAAGGAGCGGCTCAAGGTTTTCTGATAAACAGAATTCTGAGAGTAACTCACATTCTGCCAGTTTGGCAATTCAGTCTACTCACCAGGATGGTCATGGATCATCTTCTGGAAGCGGTAGCAAATCGAAAGAAGGGTTGATGGGTAATACCAACCCTTCGAAGCCAATATGCGAATATTGAGCTGGAACTGTCAGGGGATGGGGATATAATCCGACAGTTCGACATCTACGAGAAATACGTGGTCGGTATTTCCCTGAGATAATATTCTTCTGCGAGACCAAGAATAAAAGAGAATATTTGGAAAACGTGTTGGGACATTTGGGCTATTACGATCTACACACTGTTGAGCCAATGGGAATTGGAGGGGGACTAGCCCTTATGTGGAAGGAATAAGTAACTGTCAAGATTTTATACTTGGACAAGAGGATGATTGACTCCCTCATTACATGGCAAGGTAAAGAATTCTACCTGACATGTATCTATGGTGATCCTCTGCGAGTAAAAAGAGGAGATGTATGGGAAAGGCTGTCTAGAATAGGAGTAACAAGGAATGGCTCATGGATGATCACTGGAATTTTGACGAGTTAATAAAGCCATCAAAAAAGAAGGGAGGAACTCATCCCTTTATGATAAAACAATAAAATTCTTTTGTCAGTAGTTGTATCTTTTCGTTGTAACCATTTTGTCAAAAATTGTATCTTTTCTTTAAGAATTGCGTTTTTTCAAAAATGAATATTTTGGATTGTGACTTTTTCATAAAAACCCGTTAAGTAGTTATTTTCTAAGTAACCGCTTTATGGTTTTCGTTAAGAGTTGCGTCTTTTCAAAAATGATGATTTTTGGGTTGTGAGTTTTCGTAGAAAACCGTTAAGTAGTTATTTTTTAGTAACCACTTTCTGGTTTTCATTAAGAGTTACTTCTTTTCGAAAAAACTGTTTACCCTATGTATATATACTAGATGAAAGACCCGTATATATGCGGGTTTGTGAAAGTTTTTTTTATAAATCAGTAGGAAAAATAGTTAATTGTGATGAAAAATTAGATCATCAGTTAATATCAAAATAAGAATGTTAATGCAAAACTATTGATCGAAAGAATATCATTTATTTTATTAATTTTTATGTTTTCGTTATTTGATTTACAATTAAATTTTATCACATATTTTAAAATTATTATTTTTCTTATTCCTATTTAAATTTGATTAATTTTATATTTTTAATATTATTTTACTATTCAAATATCTACTTTAAAAAATGTTGATGAATTATTTCTCATATTTATATTTGAACTATTTTTCTCTTTAATATTTTATAACTTGCAAAAAAAAAATCAAAGACGAAAAATATTCAAATTATTAAATATTTGTAGAGAAATCTATCAAATATTTATCTATTGTATTTTTTATATTGTTTAATTTTTAATTAAATTATATCACATATATTCAAATAATTAAATATTTCTAATTCTATGTAAAGTAGGATTACTTTTTTACTATTTTTCAAATAAAGATATTATCATTTTAAGTATATAAATCTTGCGACATTTGGCTAAATCTAATTAAAAAAAAATTACACTTGTATAAAACCTAACCGGTTGACTCAAACATGTCTCAATAAAATTGATTACATTGTATACAAATCCAAATTTGGAATATAAAATACTTTTATCGTTTTAATATGTAAAAAAGTAAGTAAAAGTAGAAAAATAAATTACTACATCTCATATCAATGCGGTAAGAAATAAACCAAAATTGAATTAGCAAATAAAATCAACTTATAGTTAGACATTAATTAAGCAATTATTAGCAAATTAAGTCTCTTATTGATATTAAATACAAATACTTTAACCTTTTCATCAAGTAATAAAAAATATATTTCTATAAGCCTATTAATTTTCTTTATGTTTCTCGCCTCCTACTTTCTTATAAGACGTACTAAGTACGACTATAAACACAGTTTTTATTTAATTGTGGTAAAGTTAAATAATTGATGTTTCTTTTGGGTTGAATAGACATTATTTGTGTGATGATTAGTGAAGTTTGAAAATATTAGTGACAAGATTTAAAAAGCACAAAATTTCTTATATAAAAGCAAAATATTATAATTTTTTTTATATTTGGGTATGTAAACCTAAATCTATTTGAAATTTACAAAAATTTACTCATGTATCAAATTATTTCCAACTTCTACGTGGTATTTAATGTTTAAGACTAAACTATGTTTATCAACTAATTTTTATTAAAATAAATAAGATTGATTTCACCCATGTCAAAATCTAATTAGGAAAAAGATTAACGAGTGCCAAAATCTAGTTAACTCGCATATGCGGGTTTGTGATACAATATTTTATAAACAGTGAAAAAATTAAATTTAGAAAATTAAAAAGCTAAATTAAACCACCTTGATTCTCACAACGTACCTTGTCCTTTTGATTGAGTTCTGTCCTAAATGTTTTCTTTATTTCATTACATTCTAAAAAATATTACTCTCTCTCTCTAAGATTCTTAAGATGCTCAAAGTTTGGGAAACATCTTAATCAAGAGATGGTCTCACTCAACTCAGTGTAAACCTAACATGTCCCATTGAGGTAAACCATCTAAAGTTTCCTCATTCACACCCACTTGTGTCACCTAACCGAGTTCTCTTAATTGATTCTCATACAGTCATATTCATACTACACACCGGGTTTTATAATATCTGATGCAATGACTAATGTAGAGCCAGTAGGGGATTAACCGTCTCATCAAGCATTGCGTCTTATAGAATTTGTCGTAAGAATCCCAAAATTCAATTTTCATTGAAGAAAAGTTCTCCTAAAGAAGACCACAAACTCCACTTAAGCATAAATACAACAACATTTTGACTTCTCCTTCAGTCCTAGCCTAAATAGTATTTGTACATGTACGCAAAACTCTTTACCTTGCACGTCTCTCTTCTCTGGCTTCGAGCGCATACGTCCTCATTTGTTAGTAGATCCACCACTGGTTCAAAAACATCCAAGTCTTTCCTTTTCTTGTCAAGATCATGGACAAACTTATACTTGGCCGTGCATCTATGAATTCATCATCTATGAATTCGAGTTTTTATTTATACGCCTATCTATGGACAAACTTACACGTATAACTCGCTGATCAAACTGATGGCGAGTCGGAAAATGCCACAAGGATCTACAGCAAGATGAATCATAATGGAATCGAGCCATGGATACACACATTCAACATGCTTCATGGCGAGAAACTATGAGATGAGGAGAGTGGTTTGGGAAGAGATGGTCAAGAGAGGGATTTGTACTGACGATATCCTACACGGATTTGATCAGAGGGCTTATAGGTGAGAGGAAGTCCAGAGAGGAGTGTCGGTACTTAGAGGAGATGCTCGACAAAGGAATGAAAACTCCTTTGATTGATTATAAGAAGCTGCTGATTTTCAGAGAAGAGGACAGCCTGAGATATCTGAGGAATTGTCACAGAGAGCTAAATTCTCTGGAAAGTTTGCTGCTGGAGATATCTTTGCGAGGTGAGCTCAGATGACTAGAAGAAATTTTAAACAGGGATTCATGGAAGGTTGAGGCTCTTGACTCTGAGAAAGCTTGAGCTCTAAGCAAATGGTTATTCCAATACTCATAGGCAGATTCTTGGTTTTACCATATATGAACATATACACCAGTCTGTACGAAAATCTACGACTATTAGTAGTGGTAATATTTTAGCAAGATATCAAAGCTTGAAAATATTGGATATGTAGAGCTTCCAAATTATTAAAGTAAGGAGCATAGACAAACATACGTTTTTGGACAACTAGATAGGCGTAGAGTTTCAGCTACACAAGTTATGAAAGAAAGAAACATGCAAACATAATAACACACTAAAAAGACATAACATGAAGTCGATGAGTTTAATAAATAAGCTAGTTCCTGTCTCCCTTGGGTTTGTCTACTCCCAAGTTGGTGTGACCTTCTGTTGTTAGGGTCTTCCGTCTTCTGTTACAGGGATTAAACAAAAGTCACAAGCGTCGACACCTAAAAAGTTATGGTCGAAAGGGTTTCCTCCAGCTGAGAGACTTTCCCAAAGCCATATTTTCCTTGCATCAACAACTAGCTGTGTCGATGGGATTTTAGGCTGTGATACAAGAACATTTAAACTTGTGGACTTGTAAACACCAACATCGTGAATACTCTAATAGATTGATTAGACCCTCTAGTGTATTAGGACAGATAAATGAAACGTAAGCTAATCCAGATATAGACAAATAATTTCGAGCGAGAGATAGTGATGGAGCTCTTACCAGCGACATCGCTGGTCATGGTTTCTACGGCGGTGGAGAAACTCGGAGACTCCAAAGGAGTAAATTAGGTCTTTTTTAAGCTGCGGTACTGCGGATGAGAGACTACATAGTCCCCTGGGCAATCGGTTTTTTCGGTTTAGAATAAAAACTGCCTATTGAACCGAACAAAAATCTAAAACGGTTAGTTTATTCGGTTTGGTTTGTATAAAAAGACTGCCGAATTAAAAACAATTAAATAATACATGCTTTAAAAAAAAAAGAATATACCTAATAATGATAAATAATTGTTGTTGTCTCTTATATACAGATTCGTCATGGTGTTAGGTAAACATATGTTCGATCTTTTTAATATTATGATTCTATTCTTTTCTATATATCTTATGATGATAGTTATCATGAGATCAACTTATTTATTTTTTTTATGATTCTTTCAGCTCCTCCTTTATAGATTCATGTCTCAAGTTATCATGCTATGAGATTAACTTGTTGATATTTTTTATATTTTTTTTTTATCTATATATTGATAGGGGTACTGATCTTTTCAATCTTAATAAACCCTAAATTAACGCTATGATCTCATCGATGCTCATATATAAATTTCTTCTCTTTTCTTTTATGATAACATTTAACCAAATCATTACCTCTCTCTTTTTGCTTTTATAAATTTGCATCGTGGTCTTTTTCTGTTTTTTATTTATTTAACTTTTGCTCTTTTCTTGCAGGTTCCACTTCTATCTTTTGATTCATATATATTTGATCATCTTTTCTGTTATATTCGATTAGTGATCTGTTGATTTAACGTTTTGTAGATTTTGCATATTGATTATGTTTCTGAAAACAAGGTAATGTTTTTGTAACTTTCTTCTACTTTACCAAGGTTCATGATCATGTTTTTCTTTTGTTTAAGAGGAGTCAAAGCTGAATGAACTAATAATAAAATCATGTCAATGGTTTTAGGTATTGATTCATCCAAATTGTCTTATATGGTCGGAATTTCTCTTGTGTCAGAGTTAATATTGTAACTAATTTATGTGGAGTTTTTCGATGATAAAAAAAAATTAGGAACTCCTCAATGTCACAAAGATTTTGGAAAATCTCCTCAACTATTTTTTTTTTACATTGATTACTTCATAGTTAGCAGAAGAAAAATGAAAGAGTGTAAGAACAACTACAAATATGACCTCGAGTAGAAAACAGCGCCGTCAATGAGCTTTCCAAGGTTTGGTCTTAAAATCTCTAACTCTAGCTAGCCCTAAGTCGGTATCAAGTTTCTTATATATATATATATATTGTTTCTGGTGATAAAAATTTATGGTTTTACTTTGTTCTCGGATATGGGATGCAATAATTCTCTAGAGATTTCTTTTGAATTTATGGTTTTTTTAGTTATTGCCGGTCAAGACAAACTCAATTTCGAACCTTCAAAGATCACTTGGAAAAGAAATAAAAAAGGCAAAGTGAAAAAGAAAAATCCCAAAATAGTTTAGTAAAAAGTGTTAATTAAAAAAGATTGAAGGATTTAGTTTATTTTTACACTCACGGGTTATCAAAATCTATTGTTAGAAAGTGATTAGTAATTTCTTATTATTTCTAAAAATTGCTTCAATCTTAATAGTTTCTTTATGGCTTATGTTCAGTTTCTGTATCTATGGGATTCTAATATTTTTCATGCAGATACATATATATACTTCTAATTTATTTTGTAGAGGCATGGTTGAAATCACTCGATGAATGAGATAACAAGTATTAGGATTTTTTAATTATTTTAAGTTAGGCTTCTTTATTGATAGTCTTCGTTTCTTTGTTGTCATGTATATATATTTCACACTTTCTTTTGCGTATTATTGTTTGGTAATGGCTGCAGTTTTAAAACTAATTCAATGATTATGTGTGTTTTGAATACTTAAGAGTCGACATCGAAACATAAGGAAGAGAAAGCAGGGGCAATGGAGGAGAAACTCGCTGGCACCGAGGTCCCAAAAGTTGCACCTGATATAAACATTTGCATATCTCCGTTTTTGACTTTACCCAAATGGAAATTCGAGAAACCCTCTTTGATTTACATTTCCCAGGGAAAAATATACTTCTAATTTGCTAAAAAAGATTGTGGTTTGAGATAAGCACTTGCTGTTGTGGTCTAATGTGAGAAATTGTGTATTTTATTTTATTTCTACTTAAGCTTGGATTTTTTTTCTTTTCTTTTAACTTCTGAATAATTTATTAAACCATGAGAGCAAAATGCTCTGTTTTAAGACACTATAAATAGTTTGATCCACCTTAACACACTGAACTCTGTCAATACAGAAACAAAAGACAAAATCAAAGACCTCATGTAAGAAAATCTTGTGCAACGGTATACAACAAAAGATATTGTTTTTTAATGTTTGGAATGGGTGGTAAACATATCAAAAAGTGTTCCTAATATTGTATTGACAGAGGTTTTTGATATGTTTAAAAGAATATCTTTTGTTGTATACGGTTGCACAAGATTTTCTTACATGAGGTCTTTGATTTTGTTTTTGTTAATCGATACCATATTTTTTTTAACATCCAATTGTATTAAACCGTAGTTTTACTCAGTGTGTGAGGCAAGACTCCCATAGGGTTAAGACTCACCTTCTTAAGGTTTAGATTTTTTTAATTGTTTAAAATGTTTTGCATACATTTATAATGGTTTATTTTCTCATACTAATGTTTAGAACTTTTTAATTTGCTAAAAATATAAATAATATATTTATAAATTAAAAAAAAATTATTAGTATAAAAACGAATATTTTGTCGTTATATCTTATCTTATTTGTGTAGTACTATTATATCATTTGTAGTAATTTACACTAAAAGGTAAATTAAAACTAAAAGTTTATTTTTTCTCTAACATTACATACAACCCGAATTATTTCAACTCCCAAACTGTTTGAAACCGTAGTTTTACTTAGTATATGAGGGTTTAGGCACCTAAAATGTTTGACATACTAATGTTTAGAACCTTTTAATATCATAAAAAATATAAATGATATATCTATAAATTCAAAATAAAATATAAATTTATTGTTGTAATTTTAAAAAAAGAATTACTGGGCTTGGGCTTATGTTATATCGTAAGTCTAATTAATTATAAGATGCAACATGCCCATTTGTTTTTTTTTTTTAAACAATTATGCTATTAAAATTTAGAAATAACGTCATTTGTTTTTAAATTTGTTAAGAAAAAAATTATGCTATTAAAAAAAAAAGATATCGTAAGTCTAAATATTACATGTAGTTAGACTTAGATTTGTAAAACATGTATTAATGGGCTTATGATATAAAATTAATAAGAATATGTAGAGATTTTCACCAGGATAGTTTTAATTGAAATATTTTCGTTGGTTAATTTAAATTATATGTTTCTTAAAACCTTCATTAAGTGACAAATATGATTGTTCACCTTAGTGTTTCCTCAATTAATATATAGATGATATAATGTTGACATCCTAATAACGAATATGAAGGTACTGATCTATATATATTTTTTTGTATCTATATATTGATAGGGGTACTGATCTTTTCTATCATGTTACTGATTAATAAACCCTAAATTAACGATATGATCTCATCGATGCTCATATATAAATTTCTTCTCTTTTCTTTTATAATAACACTTAACCAAATCATTACCTCTCTGTTTTTGCTTTATAAATTTGTATCGTGGTTTTCTCTTTTGTTTTTTATTTATTTAACTTTTGCTCTTTTCTTGCAGGTTCGTTTACATAATGCACTTCTCTCTTTTGATTCATTTATATATTTGATCGTCTTTTCTGTTATATTCGATTAGTGATCTGTTGATTTAACGTTTTGTAGATTTTGCATATTGATTATGTTTTTGAAAACAAGGTAATGTTTTTGTAACTTTCTTCCACTTTACCAAGGTTCATGATCATATTTTTCTTTTGTTTAAGAGGAGTCAAAGCTGAATGAACTAATAATAAAATCATGTCAATGGTTTAGGTATTGATTCATCCAAATTGTCTTATATGGTTGAAATTTCTCTTGTGTCAGAGTTAATATTGTAGCTAATTTATGTGGAGTTTTTCGACGATAAAAAAAAATTAGGAACTCCTCAATGTCACAAAGATTTTGGAAAATCCCCTCAACTATTTTTTTTTTACACTGATTTCTTCATAGTTAGCAGAAGAAAAATGAAGGAGTGTAAGAACAACAACGAATATGACCTCGAGTAGAAAACAGCGCCGTCAATGAGCTTTCCAAGGTTTAGTTTTAAAATCTCTAACTCTAGATAGCCATATGTCGGTATCAAGTTTCTTATATATATATATTGTTTCTGGTGATAAAAATTTATGGTTTTACTTTGTTCTCGGATATGATGGATGCAATAATTCTCTAGAGATTTCTTTTGAATTTAGGGTTCTTTTAGTTATTGCCGGTCAAGACAAACTCAATTTCGAACCTTCTAAGGTCACTTGGAAAAGAAATAAAAAAGACAAAGTGAAAGAGAGAAATCCCAAAATAATTTATACGCCACTACTTTATCTAGA
Source organism: Arabis hirsuta (assembly GCA_964056655.1). Taxonomy (NCBI): domain Eukaryota; kingdom Viridiplantae; phylum Streptophyta; class Magnoliopsida; order Brassicales; family Brassicaceae; genus Arabis; species Arabis hirsuta. The sequence goes on along the minus strand of OZ053306.1, from coordinate 23,658,520 downwards.
GTACAATTTTACCACTACTTTATCCCAAAATAGTTTTGCAATAATGCCACTACTTTATCTAGAGTACAATTTTACCTACTAAAAAAAAATTATCTCTTTCTTCTTTCTCTTTCTCTTTTCATGAAATAATCTGATTTTTGTTTCTTCTCTCTCTTTACTCTGCAAAAGTAGAAAAAAATGGATCTAGATATCAATCTCTCTTTCTCTCAAGCTTTTCAATGGTGGTGATGGTGTTGAACGAGAAAAACGGATCTAGATATGTCTCTCTCTCTCTCTCTCTCTCTAACATAGATCCAAATCTAGATTCAAATTTTATCATTTTTTTGTAAATCTGGGTTTATTTTATTTGTGTTGAAAATTCGAGTTTTTGATTCGATTTTGGTTACATAACTAATTTTTTTGCTCGATTTGGCTTACAGATCTGAGTTTTTAATTATTTCCAGGTTAGTTTTATATTTGATGTTCTTCTTACAGATCTAGGGTTTTGAAGTTTTTTATGAGGATTTTTAACAAAGTTTTTAAAACTTTTAAAAAGTTTTGTAAGACTGTTAAAAATGTTTATAATTTTTTAAAACAATCTATTATATAATTATAAAGTTCTCTCTCCATTTAGGGTGTCCATATAAGCAAAAAATTTTTTTACAATAACTTTTATTTTAAATCTTCAATTAATTCATGTCTATGTATATTTATTGTTATTTATAACTACTAAAAATGTGAATTAAATAAAAACGAAAATAAATAAATAAATGATTAAAAGTAGTATATACAAGAATCTTTTGAGTATTTTATTGTCGTAATTAAAAAGTTACCATAAAAATATATTTTATTTATATTTTATTTCACTTAAGAGTAATAAAACATTATGAAATTATGATAAAGATAAATGGTTACATATTTTAATTTCAAAAGTTAAAAAATATGCAAAATGAATATAAATTAAGAGCAAGTGAGTGAAGATGCAGATACACGGCAAGAGAGAATAAAAAAAGAAAAAAATAAATGATATTAATTATTAAAATAACATGATTGAGAATATTTTATTTTATTCAAAGATATTGAACAATCTCAAAGAAGTATAGAAAAAAATTTTGATTAATAAAATGGTGAATGCTTAACTACAAAACTACAAAAACTATATATATATATAGATACAAAAGTCTCAAACAAATATATTTGTTTTCAAATAGAAACTATCGATATTAAAATGATTGAGTATCACTTCATATTTTCATACAAATACAAATAAGAGAAACAATTAATTTCATTTCAATTCAAATGAAAAATTATTTTAAATCCATGAAATATTGTTTGTTTTGTTTATTATAAATATAAAAATACTAGATTAATTAAAATTATTTTCATCATTAAATTTAACAAAATTGTAAAAGAAAAACTCGCCCATCACGCGGGCTATTCTAGTTAATAAGAATTATCTGTCTTAAAAACTGAACAAGTGCATCGCGGAGGAGTAAATACGCGATGCACTCTTTTTCCCTTAACCATGGTTTTTTCCACTCGGTTTTCCTAGTAAGTTTTTTTAATGAGGCAGCATCTATGCGTATTAAAAATAATTTTGCTATAATAGACATCCAAGAGGGAGTGTTATAGACCTATTTTAGTGGATGTCCATTAGAAACCCATCTTTTAGAATGTTCTTGCTTGTTCAAGTTCAACTTCCTCTCCAAATTATTACTTCTCTCTAAATTATTGTATCCTATATATATACTTTTGTTCTCTGTATAACAAGCACATCAATTCTCTCTTCTCTCTTCTCTCTTCTCTCTCAATCTCACATTTACAACACCAAATATTATTTAATCACTTATAAAATAAGATAAAGATTTTGAACTCGGAAAAGAATTACAGTTTGTGTTCTGATCTCTTCCAGCCCAAGATCTTGAAAAAAATTCAAGCCCAGCCCAATAAGAAACTGTCTGGCTTCATATAGACGTTACAGCGGAAGTTTATCCTAACCCTAATTGATAAAGTTTCTCAACCCTTTTCAACAAATAGCCTCTCTCTTTTGCATAAATCTCTCCGTGGGAATCAAACCATGGAACTGTTCGGCACTTATGTGCCGTTCCCCGATTTGGAAGACCAGAAGCCGTGGACCGACCGAACCAGTCCTGAACCGTCCGGAAAATTCTGCAGTAAGATCTAGTATGTGGATTAGATTTGTGTCATGGTAAATTTCTAATCTGATTTATTTATTCCGTCTCGTCGCAGATGCTAATACAGGCGTCTTTTGGGATGTCCGGGGCTATCGAATCCCGGATCTCTTCAATCCTGATCTTGTGAAACAGAAAATCACAAAAGCTGTTCTTGATGCTGGTTATACTGGGGATGTGTCAATCCTTCTTTGGATTCCTAAGAATAAGGACTCGGACCATCTGCTCCAACTTTATTCAGCTGCCAATATCCCAATCACTTTCGTACCGAAAGGTGAATTCTTTTTACTTTATGTGTATGACTTTGATCTACATATTTCCGTTCGTTGTTATGCTTAAGTCTTTAATCTACATCTCCGTTCCGTTGTTATGCTCTACTCGTCCAGATGATGAACTTGAGATGATTCATAATATTGTGGTGGGCATTCTTCTGTGGTCATTGGATAATCCTGAACCAGCAAATGTGATGGTAGTCTCAGAACACATCAGCTACGATATGCTAGAGAGCCTTGATATATTGCGTGGTGATAAAAATTACAGGGTTCTCATCTCAAATCCTCTAGAAGACTGTTATACGGATATTTTTCCTTGTGGAAGTTTGGATTGGCTTGTCAAAAGCCTATCACCACCTAACGAGAAGAAGCGGCCGATAGCGGATATTTCTGATTCTGAGGGTTCTGACAACAGTGTCAATCCCAGCCCGATGAGATACTCTGCCGAAACCTCTGAAACCATGTGGAGTGAATTCCCCCCTCCACCCCCAGGATGTGATGGTAAGTTGAAATTATTTGCGGATTAGATTTCATCTAAATTTCAATGGATCTATCTTATTGTGTTCACCAGGGCGTGAGGTATTCGTCCTATGGGACGTTGACGATCCCTCAATCCTTGTACGGGTCGATCCTAGGGCCACTGCTAACAAAATCAGAACAGCTCTTTTAGATAAAGGTTATTATGGGGACGAGTCAATCTGTGCTTTCTATGATATGGGTTCGGTTAACTCTCATCTGTGTGAAATGTTTGCCTGGTCGGGAATATTTTTCCAAGCAGGTGAATTCCTTTATTTCTCTTTAATTTTCTACTTATTTCTACGTATAAATGATTGTTAAACTAACTAACTACCTTGATATATGATATACTAGTCCGAGGTGTTAAAACTGTCAGATCTAATGTCGTGGCGTATACCACTCTTTTCCCGGTAATGAGCCCTCACGCTCGTGCTAATCCATCATGTGTGCTGGTACTCTCAGAAGACAAGGGCTTCCAAACTATTGTTGATGCTCTGAAAAGGCACCACTTCCAAGCCGGCTTTTTTAAGCCTAATGAATTCCTGTGCTTCAAACCAGAAGAGCAGCAGTGTGACTCTTCACAAGCAGTAGAGCAGACCGTACTCTGTACTTCCTGTTCTGAAGACTAGTAACTTGTGTGCTTTTGCTTTCGGCCTGCTTTTACAATGCGACTATGCCTCATCTCTCTCTTCAAAAGACTAGTAACTTGTGTGCTTTTGTTTTCGGCCTGCTTTTACAATGCAGAGTATGCCTCAAACTGCATTTTCAAGACTATTTCATGTGTATAAACCTTTCTTCTTCATTATGATTTGGTATCTTATATGATGCTTACTTCTCCTCGTTACCAGTATACTATTATTATTCACTCTCTTCACCTCCCAACTCCCACCTCTTTAAAAAAGCTTTATATCCACATTGAGTTGTGGTTTGATTTTTAATAATTTTAGGTCAACTCTTTATGTCCACATATAAGTTGTGGTTTGATTTATAAGAATAGCAGATCAGCTCTTGTGAATATGAATTATCGTCCTTCTCACTGTTGTTACTCCCTAACATTTGAATCTCATTGTTTGCTGATACCCTTATTGATTCACTAGTATTAGACCCGCGTGTAGCAACGGATTTTGGATTTAGTACAACTGTGTTTATGTATTGTAATTGTTACTAGTAATACTAGGTGATTACCCGTGCATACGAGCGGGGTTTGTTTTTTGTTCTGAGAGTATCTCTCACCGCGTTTGTTCTACGAACATAAAAGACAATCGTTTATATAATCTATAAGTGGGTTGAATCAAACTCATTTCTTTGCAACCTTGAACATTCAAAGTTACCACTACACTCATTTCTTTGATGTGCATAAATTACATGTTGAAACTGATACCCTTAAACACAAGATAACATTATGAAAGCTAAGACTCGAGCCATCGGTTTAGCATTTCATATGATCCTAGCATTTCAATTGTTCATACCACTATCCATAAACAACGAAAACATTTTCAAAGAATATTATTACCCCGGTTAAAATTACGATGTGAAACAGTTACGAGTTTTGTAAGTGATAAATCCCAATCTAGAAACTCACTGAGAGTTCGAAGGTAGGGTAAATCAAAGCCTAGGAGATAAAAGATTATCCCGAAGAGCTGAGATTCAGTGTTGATGGAAGAAGATGAGGATCGATAGAAGGAAAGAGATTGAGAAGATAATATGTTTGTTCTTTGATTGATTTCCCAAAATGGCCAAAGAGCCTTACAAATACGTTTCACATGATTAAACCGAATAACTAAACCAAGAGATTAAGAATCATAAACCGATCAACCAAGGGAATTCCTATAACAATACTTCCCTCTTCAGAGCATCCTTGTCCTCAAGGATGGAAGGCTTGATAATTGGTGATGAAATCTTCGTAAAATCCCATGAATGAGCTTGATCTGGAGGGTGCTCTTTCCGGGCTTTGGTGATAGCAATGTTATGACATTGCTTTTAACAGATTCTTCCCGGTCTTGTATCATTGCAATGTGTGGACAGAGCCAAACTCTTTGTGGGAATTTGTTGAACAACAACGTCTCCTTTGAGGACCATCTCCATCACGCCAAACGCTTTCAGATTCCATAACAAATACCAGATGATACTTTGCTTAGCAGGAAGTACCACATGATACTTAGCTTCACTTGGAGTGGCTTCACGAACAACAACTAATCTTTGACAAACGTTATTAATCATTCATTAGAGACAAATCGCCATTTGTCACACTTTTCAAGTGACTTCACACAAGGAGCTTGCCATTCTTGTAATTTGTGTGCCTCTGACTTTCCTTTGAACTTGAACCGCAAAGATTTTGACCACTTAGGCTTCTTCTTCTTCCTAATGCTTAGCAATCCTTGTTGTTCCACCATAGAGTTTTCATTCACAAAATCTTCAACCAATGAGATATTCACAAAATCCAAAACATTCTCAAAAATCAGGGCAGTGTCCGTAGCATTAATTCCTTGTCAGTTTCTTCAACAGCAAGTTCTACCAATGAAACTTCTAAACCTTGAGAACTAAATGTGAATCTTATACTCACAAAACCAATTATCGGCTAAGAAGACAATATGAATGTTGTCTTCACAATCACATACGGCTATAGATATTGATATCTTTAGCTAAATATTAATAAAGTACATAAGTTGAATACTATATGTACATGTACCTAGGTGTTTTCCAATTTTTTTTGTACTATATAATAACAGTTTTGACGGGAACACACACAATTTTATGTTTTATGGTTTTGGCGAAAAAAATAATTTGCGATTTTACGGTTTTGACGGAGAAATATTATTTTTGGCGGGGAAATGATAATTCATTATTATACGATTTTTAGAAGATTTTTTTTGGTGTAAATCTATGATTTTTACATATAAAACAAAATATATAAAAACTAAATATTATTTGGATTATAATTGTAAATGTGGGTATTTTAGATATTTATAATTTTTAGAAAAGTCATCTAGATCTAGATGGACCATTTAAAGTAATCTACATGCACCATCTACATCTACAATTTTTGTGAAAAGATTTTCAAATACATCTAGATTCTCTATCTGGATGATATGTTTAATAAACATCATATAACTGGCACTAGGCCTGGGCACAAGCCGAGTACTTGCTAATTTTCAAGTACTTGTGACTCGGCTTGGCTTGTTCAAATAATTGAAATTCTGGCTTGATACTTGACTCGTTCGAAGCAAGTACTTGCTAAATCAAGTACTCGCCCAAAATCTTACTACTTGCAAGTAGCTTGACTCGACTTGTTACTTGCCAAAATTATATATTTGGCTCGGCTTGGCTTGTTACTTGCTACTTGAAAGTACTTATAAATATAACATTTAAAATTCTTACAAAACATTCAAAGTTCAAACATCCTAAAATCAAAGATAAGCATTTAAAAAAAAAGTTTTGGTTCAATGCTCCACATCATAATTGTCTTCTTCTTGATTCCTTTTTTGGCCTATAAAACCATTAAACCCACATGATCATAACCAGGCCTGATCATAACACATATACATCTAAACCTTAAGCAATGAATACTAAGTTCATAGTATTAACCGTAACAAAATGATTAATTATGGTTGTCACTTTAAAATGTGGCTACTTGTTAAGACCAGACTTACAGCAAACTAAAGATGAAGTATATATACCTTTCATTCTTCCTCCAAAGTTAAGCTAACTCCTTGCAACAAATTTCCATAAGCATTTGACGTTACAAATTCTGTCAAACCAACATAAAAGTTGTAAGTTCATAAATAAAAGAAAATATTCATTATAACTTAAAATAAAGGTATAGTGTATACCATTTTCCAGCAGCTCAAGTTGTTCAATTTGGTCCTCCAAACAACTTTGTTCATAATCTTTGCGAATCCAGTCTTGAGTGCAGATTAGAGCCTCAACAATTCTTGGGGTGAGAGAACTGCGAAAAGGATCAATGACCCGACCACTTGTGCTAAACGCTGACTCAGAAGCAACAGTTGAGACTGGTATAGCCAATAGATCTTTAGCCATTAGAGACAAAATCTTATATCTTGATCCAGTCTTCTTCCACCAAAGTAGTATATCAAATTTTGGATCTGATCTAGGAACACAAGCATCAGCTAAATAGCTCTCCAATTCTGATTGACCAGCAGTATTATCTTCACTTTCTTCATGTATATCCATCAAAGAATCAAGGTCAAAAGTTTCTGTAGACTCTGCAACTACTTCCGAAGGAGTGTTTGCTCCTTCAACTTGGCTACTTTGCATTGGAGAACTAGAAACTTTATCTTCATAGTGCTTAAACATCTTCTCTAAAATCAAGTTAATTTTGATAATCAAACCTTCAGCTATGCTATTATCACCAACACCGTAGCTCTCACGGACTAACCAACTGATGTACTTCATTTTAAATCGCGGATCAATAACACAAGCAACAAAAATCACTAGGTTCATGTTCTCCATATCTCCCCAGTACGTATCAAACTTTGACCTCATCCTCATAGCCATTGCCTTTTGATTATAATCAGTTTTGTTCATCCCTAACTTTCGTATCATTAGACCAACCCCAAATATCTTTTTCAAATACAAATTTCCAGTAACGTAATGAGTAGCTGAAACTTTCAGAGTTGCATCATAAAAGAACTTGAGAATTGGTGTATACGTCTTTGCATACTCCCAATCTGTTTCAGAAGGGACACCTTCTAACTTCCCAAGTTCAGCCACATATTTCTCATCTTCTAATTCTAGCATGTCAAAACTTCTTTTCAGTTTTAAAGCTGACTCCAACATCAAATATGTGGAGTTCCACCTTGTCTCGACATCAAGACTTACACCAGCAGTAGACGAAAGTTGTAGATGAATAAGACACTCTTTGAATTTGTTTAATCGTGCTGGAGAAGATCTAACATACTGGACAGCAGAACGTATTCGACTAATGGAGGCTTTATTTTCTTCCAATCCATCTTTGACAACTAGATTTAAGATATGCGCACCGCACCTCATATGAAGAAATTCACCATCAAGTAGACTAGTACCCCATGACTTCAGTCTTCTTTTTAAGAATCTTATACCTACGTCATTTGCACTTTCGTTGTCTACTGTGATTGTGAAAACCTTGTTGATTCCCCAAGACACCAAGCATCTCTCAACCATTTTTCCAATTAATTCACCTTTGTGACTCAGAATTTGGCAAAAGTTTATGATCTTTTTCTGCAGATTCCAATTGTCATCAATGAAATGTGCGGTTAAGCACATATAGTTGATGTTCTGAACCGATGTCCACGTATCTGTTGTAAGAGAAACACTCCCCTTGTGTTTCTGAAAGAACATCTTCAACTTTTTCTTTTCTTCAAGAAATAAACCCATGCAATCTCTAGTGACAGATCTACGGGAAGGGATTACAAACCGAGGCTGGAGAGTGTATATGAATTCTCGAAATCCTTCCCTTTCTACAATCCTAAAAGGCAACTCATCCTTTATAATCATTTTGACCAAACCTTTTCGGCAATCATCTTTATCATATGGCAAATATGATGGAACAGCTTCACTATTCTTATCTTTTTTAGGTTGATTCAGTAAGGTTGCTTGCTTCATTCTTTTACCAGCAACAGTCTCAACCTCATCAAATTTTAGATGTAGCTTCTTACATCTTTCCATATGTTTCAACATAGTAGTAGTGTTGACACCAGATGCTGATCTAATTCAAACTTCTAAACCACAATGATTACATTTAGCTTTGTACTTATTCTCTAATTTCTTGAAGTTTTGCCATGCTCTTGATTTTTTTTCTACCGGGTGGTACCTTAGATGCAGCAGACTCAACAGTTGGAGTTGTTTCTTCACCACCTCCTGTTTTCGTTTCCTCTTCACCAATATTTGGACCTCCACCATGTTTTTGCTGTTGAGGTTCCTCAGGTTCCATCTACACAGTTAAACCATGTGGTTAAAACATATAACAAGTATCTTACAAAACCAAATTGGCTACTCTAGTCCTAAAGACAAACAAACAACAAGATAAATAAAAGTGCTTCCTTTCAGGTTTAATGGGTTACTTACGACAATCTGCAACAAATCGAAACATAATCAAACCTGAACGAACCAGATTTGAATCCTAAACTCAAAATCTGAAAACAATCAAACACTATAATAAAACTGGAAGTAAAATCAAACCTTGAAATTGCAGAAACACACCTTATAAACGGGATTCGAACACTGAAAGGGCTGATAAACCTTGAATTTTTTTGCAAGAACCAAGAAGAGATGAGGGTTGAGTTTTGTTATCAAACTGTCGACAAAGAGAAAGAGATAACCTAAAAATCTATCGATAATCTCATAAGTCATAATGACATAGTGGACTTATGACATAAAGAGGCCCATGATAGAAAACAATCGAACATAAAAAGCTATGGGCTAGCTATTAACAATTAACAAGTATATTAATCAAGTATCGAGTATCAAGCCAAAGTAATATAATAAACGAGTATCAAGCCAAGTAACGAGTCAAGTAGTAAAAAAAATATGTTGACTTGGTACTTGGCTTGGACTTGCAAGTAATACAATATGTTGGCTTGTTACTCGGCTTGACCGAGACAAGTACTTGCTTTTTCAAGCCAAGTACGAGGCGAGTAACGAGTACAACCGAGTAACGAGTATTTATGCCCAGGCCTAATCACATTGAGTGGATTTTAAAGTTAGTAATCATAAATAAAAAAAAAACGCAAATATATAGATTGAAAAACACAAATCTATATAGCATTGTTTTTTGAAAATATGCAACCTTGAGTTGTGCTATGCAAGCTGCATTATCCTTATACAGAACTGTTGGAACTTCTTTTCCCGTAGATATACCGCAGTCTTCTCGTATGTGCAGGATTACAGATCGTAACCATACGCATTCGCAGCTAGCTTCATGTATAGCTAAAATCTCTGAATGGTTGGAAGAGGTAGCTGCGATAGTTTGCTTCATCGAACGCCAAGAAATGGCTATTCCGCCGCATGTGAACACATATCCTGTCTGTGAGCGAGCAGTATGTGGATCAGATAAAAACCCTGCATCTGCAAAACCAATTAAGTTTTCTTTTGACGTGTTAGAAAAGAATAGACCCATATCTTTTGTACCCTGAAGATATCGAAATATATGTTTAATCCCATTCCAATGCCTTTGAGTTGGACATGAGCTAAATCTTGCCAACAAATTTACCGCAAAGGATATATCGGGTCTCGTATGGGTAGCGAGGTACATCGATGCTTCTATTGCACTTAAGTATGGTATTTCAGGACCAAGAATTTCTTCATTATTTTCCCTCAGGCGGAAGGGATCCTTTTCAACATCAAGTGCTCTTACAACCATAGGGCTAACTCAATGGGTGCGCTTGATCCATATAAAACTTTTTAAGCACTTTTTCAGTGTATGTTGTCTGGTGCACTAAAATTCCACTCTTAAGATGCTCAATTTGCAATCCCAAGCAAAATTTCGTCTTTCCAAGATCTTTCATCTCAAATTATTTTTTCAAATATTCCACTATTTGTGAAATCTCTGCAGGAGTCCCGATGATGTTTAAATCATCAACATACACTGCAATGATAACATACCCTTGCTCAAATTTCTTTATAAAGATGCATGGAGTGACGAGGTCATTCTTATAACCTTCTCTTAACAAGTATTCGCTAAGGCGATTATACCACATACGTCATGATTGTTTCAATCCATACAGGGATTGATTCAACTTTATACAGTACTGTTCTCGAGAACTAGAGTTTGCTGTTTTTGGCAGTTTAAATCCTTCTGGGATTTGCATATAAATTTCATTGTCCAGTGGTCCATATAAATATGTCGTGACTACATCCATGAGGCGTAAATCAAGTCATTCTTTTATTGCCAGACTAATAAGGAACCTGAAAGTAGTTGCATCCACCACGGGAGAATATGTCTCCTCATAATCAATTCTAGGTCTTTGTGAGAAACCTTGTGCAACCAGACGTGATTTGTATCTTACAATTTCACCATTTTCATTCTTTTTTCTCACAAAGATCCATCTATGTCATACTGGTTTTACACCTTTAGGTGTACGGACTACTGGTCCAAACACTTCTCTCTTTTCTAGAGATTTTAATTCTGCCGCTATAGCTTCTTTACATTTTGGCCAATCATCTCTTTGTGTACACTCTTTAACAGAATTTGGTTCATGATCCTCTTTTTCATTCATAACATCAACTGCTACATTGCATGCAAAAATATCATCGACGTCGATTTGCTTTCGGTTCTATTTTATTCCTGACATGACAAAATTAATTGAGTTCTCTTCATTTTCAGGTACCTGAATTTCTTTATCAGTCATGTCTAAGGTCTCTTCTAGAGATCCTTTATTAGATTCCTCGGATTCGCCATTATCAACTTTTGCTTTTTTTCTTTTCCGAGGATTCTTCTCTTTGGAACCAATAGGTCTACCACGCTTCATGCGTATCATAGACTCACTAGCAGTTTGATGTTGTCCTTCTGGGACATCAATTCTAACTGGAGCATTTACAGCTGGTATGTGACTTTGTCACTCTCTTAGGGTCAGTAAATGCGTCTGGCAAATGATTTGCTAATCTCTGTAGATGGATTATCTTTTGTACCTCTAAGTCACATTCTTTGGTACGAGGATCAAAATGAGATAATGATAATTCATTCCATCTAATATTCTTTTCCAGCTGTTTATTTTCTCCCCCCCCCCCAATGTTGGAAAAACAGACTCGTTAAAATGGCAGTCTACAAATCGAGCCTTAAATAAATCCCCTGTAGATGGCTCACGATATTTAATTATCGAGGCGGATTCATATCCAACATATATTCATATCCTTCTTTGAGGACCCATCTTAGATCGTTGTGGTGGAGTAATTGGAACATATACTGCGCATCCAAAAGTTTTTAGATGGGAAATATTTGGTTCCTGACCCAAAACCATTTGTGATGGGGAGATCTGATGGTTACTTGTTGGTCTGATGCGAATCAATTCTGCTGCATGTAATATAGCATGTCCCCAAGCAGATATTGGGAGTTTGGATTTCATTAGTAATGGTCTAGCAATCATCTGTAAACGTTTGATTAATGATTCGGCTAAACCATTCTGCGTATGAACATGAGCTACAGGATGTTCAACATTTATCCCAATAGACATACAATAGTCATTAAATGTCTGAGACGTAAATTCACCAGCATTATCAAGGCGAATTGCCTTTAACGGAAAATCTGGAAAATGTGCTCGTAATCTTATCACTTGAGCAAGTAACCTCGCAAACGCCAGGTTGCCGGTTGATAACAAGGATACATGTGACCATCTAGTCGATGCGTCAATCAGAACCATAAAGTAACTAAAGGTTCCACATGGTGGGTGAATCGGCCCACAAATATCGCCTTGTATGCGTTCCAGAAAACCGATAGATTCAGAAGTGACTTTGGCTGGTAAAGGTCGAATGATCAATTTACCTTGTGAGCAAGCAGCACACGTGAAATCATTAGGAAGAATCTTCTGGTTCTTTAATGAATGTCCACGTGAATTATTGATTATCTTTCGCATCATTGTTGAACCGGGATGGCCTAACTGGTCATGCCAAACCAATAAATTTTCAGTAAACTTCTGGTTTACTATAGAATTTGCCTCAATTGTACTAAGCTTAGTGTAATACAGTGGAGAATGTTGGCAATTTCTCCAAAATATGTTTAGTATCTTGGGTAGTACTTGTTATTTGAAGGTATTCAACATTTCCTTCACTCATAGTCTCAATATGATATCCGTTATGATGGATATCTTTAAAACTCAATAAATTTCTTTGAGACTGGGGAGAATATAGCGCGTCAGAGATTTCTAATCGCGTTCCCATAGGCAGCAATATATTTGCTTTTCCAAAGCATTCAATTATCTTTGAGCTACCCAAAATAGTACTCACACATGAGAGAAATATCTGCCAAGCACAATTCTTCATGACTCATTGCCAATCAAGCTTGAGGAGTATTCATGCCCTTCAAATAAACAAATAGAATAATAATCATAACTCAATAAAATATCTCATTAAAATAACTCAAAAATTAAAACATAAAACCAGAAAGTAGAAATAAAAGCCAAAATAATAAATAAAACGATAATATTTTTAAATAACCATAATTAAATCTAAGGGCTACTTAGTCCCTTCTGGGGCAAGGAAATCAACAACTTCCAAGGCATATCAAGATAATCATCAATATCAAAGTCTTGTTTTTTAAGATTGTTTCAAAGAACTTCTAAATCTTTTATGGTCAAATATGAACATATTCTTCAGGATATGTCATTTATTTTTTTTGTGAGATTTCTTAATTCTCCCCTTCGAGATGATGAAACTTCGAGTTCATTAATCTCTGACTGAATTTCATTCTAAAATCATCCCTTTTTTTAATTTTGAGATTTGGGAGAGTTTAACGCATGAATAAATTCAAAAATATTTTCATAGATATAATAATCTATATGTTCTTCGAGAACCTTTAATGACCTTTATACATTTGATATCGTACTCACATTAGATTATCGTACTTATCATCTTTCTTTTCTCATTTCTGGTGAGAATTTAAATTCTTGAAAGAAATATCTTGCCTTTGATTTTGTCCATTCAAGACAATGTCTATAGCCACTTTCTTGGCTTATATTTATTAGTATGATCTTCTTCTTTTCCCTTTTATAGGAGATGTCACATTCAATTTAGGGAATTGACCAAAACTCAATTAGATATGATTCGAATTAAAACTCGAATAATAAGACATGAAGATTATATATAAAACACTGTATGCATATAATTTGTGAGTGTTGTTGAATCAATAGACATACATAAATATGCCATCAAATCATAAGTCTCATATATAAACTTAAATAAAGAAATATAAGACAAAGTAAAAGTAGATTCAGCCGAATGCTTTTATCAAAATCAATTCATAATGAGTTTATATAAAACAAAAGTCATAAGACAAGTCGATTAAAGCAGTTAAATCAAATTATACTATATGCTTTGCTAAAACAACCGATCAATATTAAATTATTATGAGATGTTATATCGAAATATTAAATTAGGCAAGAAGGCATGATAAAGCAATAAATATTTTATTGTGTAACAGCCATATGATTTCATGATACAGTATGCATCTAAATCTCTATTATGAATCAGTATAGCAATAAACCAAATAATAAAATAATCAATATGTGTTGATCTTATTGTAAGCATGATTCATGAGAATTCCAGAAGCATGTATTCTATCAAAATTTTAATAATCAAATAAAATACCAAAACACATATTGATTGAATCATATAACGCAGATCTAACGAAAACACATGTCAACTCATTAACGACAGATTCAAAAATAATCCTAGATCATATATTAATTTAATTTTCTAAGACAAGTGATACAGATTTACAGATTCATTATCAAGACGATGAATAGAAGCGGTATGATATCAAATTTTCAATTAATAACCAAGTATCAAAGTAGTATAGTTGATTTTCGAAAACATGATGCACAAGTTATTATTTGATGAATAGAAACATCAGACTTCTAAATATTATCAAAAACTCGATTAAGAAGCCATAAGTCAACTCATATAAAACAAAACAGAAAAAGCATAATTAAATACAAATTCAATCAATTTTTTTTTATATACTTCATATTCTATCAAACCATGAGTATTATTCGATTATCATTAGCCGCATGTATACTATCAAAATTTAAATTAACAGGCGCAAGTCAAACTCATATAAAACAAAAAGGGAAAATATAATTGAAAACGATGAAACAAATTGCATCAATATTTTATCAAAACAATAAATCAAAAGATAAAATAATTAATAAGCATGTGCATGAGTATCATATATAAAAGAGACAAAACGATTAAATAATCAATATTCATTTGTGTTATTCGATTAACAAACATACACTTGTATGATATCAATCGAATCACAAAGATAATTTATATACCTTGGTTTTGGATCGGATCAAAGAGGAGAAAAAGAAAAGCTAGGGTTTACACAGTGGCTAGGACTATTCGTGTTGATAACGTGTTACGATTAAGAGATTGAGAGAGAAGAGAAGAGAAGAGAATTGTGTGTCTAATTCCAATAGAGAGCAAAAGTATATATAGGATACAATTACTTGGAGAGGAGTAATAACTTGGAGAAGAGTAATAACTTGGAGAACAAGATAGAACTTTCTAGATTTTGGGCTTCTAATAGGCATCCACTAATTGGGTTTATAACATAAAACGTTTTTTTTCGAAATGGTGCAATCATAAAAGACACTAATAACCGTAAATAGAATATCTTGAAAAGATGCAACCCTAGCATTAAAAACCATAAATATATGTCAAACGGTCTTTTCCCCAAAAAAATGCAACCCTTGAAAATAACCATAATATAGCTATACTGAAAATACACAATTTTGGGAAATCGGTTACTTTTGAAAGGACACAACCACAAACAGTTATATTGAAAATGCGCAGCCCTTGAAAATAACGATAAAGTAGTTATATTGAAAAACGCAATCTTTGGAAATAACCATAAAAATATTATTTTCAAAAAAATACGACCATAAAGCGGTTGGTTATCTACATATTAAATGCTACATTTGGAAATAATTAGAAAGCAGTTATATCAAAAAGACGCAACCCTTGAAAATAACCATAAAACGGTTTTTTCTAAAAGACACAATCTTAAATAATCATATAGCGGTTATATAAAAAAGGTAACTTTTGAAAAATAGGTTATATAAGAAAAAAGACAACTCTTAGAAATAATTATAAAGCAGTTATATTGAATAAACGCAATCTTACAAAATAATCAATAAACGATTTTTTTTCGAAAATACACAATTTTTGAAAATTACTATAAAGCGGTTGTTTCGAAATAACACAACCATACAGCGGTTTTCTATATAGTAGATGCAACCTTTGGAAATAACCATTATACGATTATATCGAAAAACGGTTATATAAAAAAGACGCAACCCTTGGAAATAACCATTAAACGGTTATATATTTCCGAAAAAAACACAACTTTAAATAACCATAAAGCAGTTATCGAAAATGTAACTCTTGTCAAATCGATTATATGGTAAAAACGTAATCCTTGACAAAAAAAAACGTTTTTTCTTCCTCACTTATTTCACGGATTGGAACCATAGCTATTCGTCTAAACAATAGAATAATTCATGAATTTTTACGCCATTTAAATTGATTTATTTTTAATTTAGAATTTTTAAATCGTCCAATGCATATAAAAAATATAGTTGATAACCAATTGCTTGTGGATGCTTCTATTTTGTAGTAATGTTAACGCGACTTCATATTTCGATTTATACAACCCGTAAAAACTTCTTTCAAATATAAAGAATTAATATTTCCGTAGAGAATTGATAAATTTTATTAGTTTTTTTTATATGTAAAATTTGCCATAAAGTCAACATTGTCTAAAAAATCCAAAATTCTTTACAGAAATCAAGAATTTTTGGAACTTTTACAATAGTAAAAATTTTAATACTATTAAATAATTTAAAAATAATCTAATGACTTTTTTTTTATCTTTGCTATGTATTAATTTAGTTACAGAATTAGTAAGCATGATTAACAAAATGTTCAACGAGATAAAAAGTGAAAGATACACTCCCTCCGTTTCAAAATATAAATTGTTTTAGTTAAAGTCGCGAATATTAAAAAACTACTTTTTGAAAAGAAAAATACAATTTAATATATATATTACAAATAATTTACCAAATAAATAAAGAAACTGCATAATATTATTGGTCACACAGTATTTAGTAAAATTAAAAAAATATATAAGATTGTTAAAACAACTTATATTTTGAAATTAAAAAACATTCAAAACAACTTATATTTTGAAATCGAGGGAGTATATATATAGGTAAAACAATTTGTTTTGAAAAGACGTAACCCTTAAAAATAACCATAAAGCGGTTATGTCGAAAAGACGCAACTCTTGACAAAACGGTTATGTCGGAAAGACGCAACTTTTGACAAAACAGTTATATCGAAAAAATGCAATTTTTAGAAATAACCACCAAACAGTTTTTTTACGAAAAGATGCAACCATTAAAAACAACTACTATATATAAACCGAGAAATCATATCGGAAAATTATTTATTTTTTTAGGTTTGCTATTATATATATATAGATTATTATCAATCAATACACATTGATACGAGAAGTCGAAAAGTGTCATTTGTCTCGTCACTACAAGAAAACAGCCACTATTCCGACGGAAATTCCGACGGCCAAGATTTCCGTCGGAATTTTCCGACGGCTTACCGACGCATTTGCGACTAACATTTAGTCCGTCGGAAATCCGTCGCAAAATTCCGACGGAATACCGACGGTTTTATCTACCGTCGGAAATCCGTCGGTACAAACGACGGATTTCCGACGGAAAATAATCTGTCGTAATATTCTGACGACTTTCCGACGGACTACCGACGGAAATCCGATATTTTCGATGTCGGCAAATTTGAGTGGTTACCATTCGTTAGCGGTGGCCGATGGGATTGGTGGGGTGTTATGTCGGAGTTTTGTGACGAATTTCCGACGGAATTCCGACGGAAATCCGTATTATATAAGTTCCTTCGTTTCTTCGTTCATTCATAACACAATTTTACAAATCAAAAAAATTTGTTAGCGATGAGTTCATATTTTCGGTCTTGGATGGACGAGCCAATGATGGATATGGGCTCGAACTTATTAACATCCGCTTACGCTGCAGGTATATGCGAGTTCATGAATTTACCCAGAAACCAAGATGCAGCAAAAAAAGGTTAGGATATCAAATGTCCATGTTCTAATTGCTGTAACAGAATTAGTGTTGTGGTTCATACTGTTTGGAATCACTTATATAGATATGGATTTAGGCCGGGATATAAGGTTTGGTTTTTACATGGAGAAAGCAATTACGAATATGGTAGTACTAGTAGTAATGCACCTTATTTTCCGGATAGCGTAGAAGAACGTACAACGGAAGTAGATGTTGGGGTAAGTACGGTTGCGATGGTTAACGGCGCGTTTAGAGAGAATTTGCAGTCGGGTGGTTATGAGGGTGATAGGGTTGAAGAACCTAATTTAGAAGCTCGAAGGTTTTTTGATATGTTAGACGCATGAAAGCAACCACTGTACAGCGGTTGTAGGGAAGGGCATTCACCGTTATCTTCTGCTAGTAGGATGATGAACATGAAGACCGATTACAATTTGTCCGAAGAATGTGTTGATGCATTCGCCGAGTTTGTGAAAGATGTTTTGCCAGAGGATAATCTTTCTCCAGCATCATACTACGAGGTCCAGAAACTTGTTGCCGGTCTTGGTTTGCCCTACCAGATAATAGATGTGTGCATCGACAACTGCATGCTATACTGGAGAGAAGATGAGAACAGAAAAAAATGTAAATTTTGCCGTAAACCACGGTTCCAAGACACAAGTGGCAGAGTGAAGATTCATTTCAAACGGATGTGGTATTTACCATTAACAGAGAGGTTGAAGAGACTGTATGATGTGATCATGGATACACATGCTCTGAATGAGGTTCCGGGGGCAGCATTGGTCATTCCTGGAGGTCCTATCACTCGGTCCAAGTCCAAGAAGATAGCTGGAGCTGTTCGGAAGATGCTTGATGACGTGCGAATCAAGGAAGAATGTCAACTTACGCATGGCGCTCTCATCTCAATATCATACATGGATTCGACTTGAGGTTGGCCGCAAGCTAAGTTGTTGTACTCTTTTTCCTATGCTCGGTTTTGTCCCATTGGGTTTTTCGAGTAGAGGTTTTAATGAGGCAATGACTTATGCTTATATCTACGGTCCAATTTCATGAGAATGCCAAATATCACAAGGATCAAGCCTGAGAAGCTCAAGGATCAAGCATGAGAAGCTCAAGGATCCCTCTTATCCCTTTCTTTTAATTTTAGCTATTAATTTCTAAAATTTAAGCTTCAAAGATCGTGTGATCTTTCTCCTTCCTCCTTTCTTTCTCTATAAATACTCTTCTTCTTTGTCATTTGAAAACTAATCACCTTTTCTTTTATAAAAAATACTTTTGAGAGAATTTCTCTTTGTCCCTTTGGGATTTTTCGATTTCTTGGTGGATTTAGCCAATAAATCTCTTCGTTTTCTTTGGTGGATTTAGCCAACGAAAACCCAGCACTGTTCTTGGTGGATTTAGCCAACGAGCAAAGATCGATCTTAGGTGGATTTAACCTTTGATCCGTGGTTAATCTCGTGTCGTTCATAGTACGAGACGGAGCCGTTCGAACTTCATTTCCGCGATCCAAGCCTTCACCGTTTGGGTCCGGGTCCTATCTTTCTATCAATCCGATTACGAGCGTGAGATCTTAGGGAAATCGTATCAAGTGGTATCAGAGCCACGCTCTTACATAGCGGTATTTTCTAATCATTTTCTATCTCTTCATATCCTATTTTCTTTCTTCTCTTTCTATCTTTTGTATCAAAACCAAATTTAAATCAAAAAAGAAAAAAAAGGGGATCTTAGATCTTAGAATATAAAAAAAACAAAAAAAAAAAAAAGAAAACGAAAAGACAAAAAAAAAAAAAGGAAGATCGTAAATCAAAAAAAAAAAAAAAAGAGGAAACGATTCAAAAAAAAAAAAAGGAAGATCGTAAATCAAAAAAAAAAAAAAAGAGGAAACGATTCAAAAAAAAAAAAAAAATATTCTGATTTGGTTCATCATTCTTTTCCATCTATCAATAATCGCTAGTCATACTCATTTGGAGCTTTGTTTTGTTGAAACTATCGAACTTTCGATTAGTCCCCTGAGAACCGAGGAGAATTTCTACGTGTGTGTTTGTGAGAACCTTGTGAGAGCTGAGTGAAACACTTGAGTGGAAACACTTGTGAGGATTATTTTTACTAACGTGTTTGTTTCTTTTGCGAGGGAAAACCAAAATGTCCGATGGAAGTAATGATTCACGAACCAGGAGAAGAAGAGATCGCGAAATGACTCGCAAGATGGATACTATGTCCGCAATGCTAAACGAAATGAGAGACCAAATAGCCGCTCTTAGTGTTAGGACACCGAATAGACGAGAAAGAAATGAAAGAACCAACCAAGGCTTAGCTCGAGAAGACAACTTGGCCGAGAGTCACGGATCCGAGGACCAAATCGTTGCTCGAAGAAGTCCGCGAGTTCCGCCTAGACATAGGCAAAACCGGCGGAATCAACAAAATCAACGAGACGAACAGTTCCACAATCCGTTTCATGACTTATCTGAAAATGATGAGCCTACACCACCCCCGGCCCGAAGGAGAAATGATAATGATCTAGGCAGCGTGAAGCTTCGCATTCCACCCTTCTACGGAACAAACGATCCCGATGCTTTCCTTGAGTGGGAGAAGAAGATCGACTTGGTCTTTGATTGCCAAAACTTTTCCGAATACAAGAAGGTCAGGTTAGCCGCTACCGAATTTCATAATTATGCTATTGACTGGTGGGATCAATTGGTGACAAACAGGAGACGTAATGGAGAAAACCCCGTGGAGACGTGGAGAGAAATGTCGTCAATCATGAGGAAGCGATTTGTACCAGCTCATTACCACCGCGAGCTACACCAAAAGTTGCGTAGGCTATCACAAGGGAGTAGAGGAGTTGAGGACTACTTCCAGGAAATGGAAAAACTCATGCTCAAAGGCGATGTAGACGAGCCCGGTGACGCAACTATGGCCCGATTCCTCAGCGGAATGAATCGAGATTTACAAGATAGGATGGAGATGCAGACTTATGACACCATAGAGGAGATGTTGCATAAGGCCATTCTCGTGGAGCAGCAACTAAAGAGAAAGGGTATCACTCGAACACCTTTCGTGTCCAAGCCAAACTACACCAAAAGGGAGAAGCCGACTTACCCGACCCGTACCGAGGCCAAACCAAAAACGGACTACAAACCTAGCTCGTCCGGGCATGACTACAAGGGTAAGGCCGAAGCCTCCTCTACTATTCGTAATCGTGACATTGAGTGTTTCAGGTGTAGGGGCAAGGGTCATTTTGCTAACAAGTGTCCGAACCAACGTGTGATGGTTATGTTGGACAATGGCGAGGTCGTAACCGAGGATGAGAAGGATTTTGAGTCCGCACCTATCTATGATGATGATGGTGAAGAGCATGTGGCTGAAGGAGAGCTACTTGTAGCTAGGCGTGTTCTTATGTCACAGGAGAAAGTCGTAGATGACGAGCAAAGGGAGAACTTGTTTCATACCCGATGCATTGTGAAGAGCAAGGTGTGTAGTTTGATCATCGATGGAGGTAGTTGCACTAATGTGGCGAGCACAACCTTGGTGGAGAAGTTGGGTTTGGAGACTAAGAAGCATCCGCAACCTTACAGCCTTAGGTGGTTGAATAACCAAAGTCCGCTCAAAGTCACCCGGCAAGTCACGGTTCCTTTAGCGATTGGTCGCTATGAAGATGAGATTGTGTGCGATGTGTTACCTATGGAGGCTGGTCATATCCTACTTGGAAGACCTTGGCAATATGATCGAAGAGCAGTCCATGATGGCTTCACCAATAAGCACTCTTTCGAGCACAATGGCCGGAAGATCACCCTTGCACCATTAACACCGCATGAGGTCTACCTAGATCAGCTCCAACTTGAACTAAACCACCACGGCAAGACCATTGTGAGTGACCCCCTAAACACTTCTACTACTAAATCCGAGTGTGAGAGTTCTATGAGAAAAACCAAGTCAAAGGCCTTTGAGAGTAAACCCAAGAGGCAAGAAATTCTTTTCGTGAGGTCTAGTGAGATCAAGCATGCGCTTGTAACCAAACAACCTATCATTTTGCTTATCTTTAAGGATGCTCTCGCTAGCATTACTAACCCCGAGCCGGATCTCCCGAGCAATGTGTTGTCTCTTTTACAGGAATATAGTGATGTATTTCCGGAAGATAGCCCAAGCGGCTTACCTCCCATTCGTGGGATCGAACATCAAATAGACTTTGTTTCCGGAGCAACACTTCCAAATCGGCCCGCGTATAGAACCAATCCGGTGGAGACCAAGGAACTCCAACGACAAGTCAGTGAACTTATGGAGAAGGGTCTTATCCGAGAGAGTATGAGCCCATGTGCCGTTCCGGTGCTACTTGTTCCTAAGAAAGACGGATCTTGGCGAATGTGCGTTGATTGCCGAGCCATCAACAATATTACGGTAAAGTATCGCCATCCGATTCCAAGGTTAGATGATATGTTAGATGAACTTCATGGGTCTACTATATTTTCTAAAATTGATTTGAAAAGTGGTTACCACCAAATCCGGATGAAGGAAGGTGATGAATGGAAAACCGCTTTCAAAACTAAGCACGGTTTATACGAGTGGCTTGTCATGCCGTTTGGTCTTACAAATGCACCTAGTACTTTCATGCGTCTTATGAACCATGTTCTTAGATCGTTTATAGGTGTCTTTGTGGTTGTCTATTTTGATGACATATTGGTTTATAGTAAGACTCTTGATGACCATGTAGGACACTTGCGTTTGGTCCTAGACGTGCTTAGGAAAGAACTTCTTTTTGGTAACTTTAAGAAATGTTTTTTTTGTTCAGATAACGTTGTGTTTCTAGGTTTTGTGGTGAGTTCTCATGGCATACAGGTTGATGAGGACAAGATCAAGGCAATTCAAGATTGGCCGAGTCCTAAGACGGTTGGTGAGGTCCGAAGCTTTCACGGTTTAGCTGGATTCTATCGACGGTTTGTTCGAGATTTCAGCACCATTGCCGCACCACTAACCGAAGTGATCAAGAAGGATGTGGGATTTAAATGGGAACAAGCTCAAGAGGACGCTTTTCAGCTTCTAAAACACAAGCTTACTCACGCCCCACTTCTCGTTTTACCTGATTTTATGAAAACCTTTGAAATTGAATGCGATGCTTCTGGTGTAGGTATAGGAGCCGTTCTAATGCAAGAGAAGAAACCAATCGCCTTCTTCAGCGAGAAACTCGGTGGAGCTACTCTCAACTACCCGACGTACGATAAGGAGCTCTATGCCTTAGTCCGTGCACTCCAAACGTGGCAACACTATCTTTGGCCAAAGGAGTTCGTGATTCACACCGATCATCAATCACTTAGGCACTTGAAGAGCCAACAGAAGTTGAACAAGAGGCATGCTCGGTGGATGGAGTTCGTTGAGACCTTTCCTTACGTGATCCAATACAAGAAAGGAAAGGAGAATGTCGTGGCCGATGCTCTTTCTCGGAGATACGCTTTGATCTCTACTCTTGATGCCAAAATTCTCGGATTTGAGATGATCAAAGGAGCCTATGCCAATGACTCAGATTTCCAGGAAGTATTTCTATCTTGTGAAAAATTTGCTTCGGGAAAATATTTTAGGAGTGATGGTTTCTTGTTTTACGAGAACCGTCTTTGTATTCCTAATTCTTCTTTGAGAGATTTGCTTGTTAGGGAAGCTCACGGTGGAGCTTGATGGGACATTTTGGCGTTGCCAAAACACTTTCTATTGTGCAAGACCATTTCTTTTGGCCGCACATGAAGCGTGATGTGGAAAGAGTTTGTAGCCGATGCACAACTTGTAAGTTATCTAAGTCCACAGGCCAAAGCCAAGGTATGTATACCCCTTTGCCGATTCCTAGTGCACCTTGGACCGACATATCTATGGATTTTGTGTTAGGTTTACCTAGGACCAGGAAGGGAAGTGATTCGGTCTTTGTTGTGGTAGATAGATTTTCTAAGATGGCACATTTCATACCTTGCCATAAGACCGATGATGCGTCGAACATAGCTGAATTATTCTTTAGGGAAATTGTGCGCTTGCATGGGATGCCTAGGACTATAGTCTCGGATAGAGATACAAAGTTTTTGAGTTATTTTTGGAAGACCTTATGGACTAAGCTAGGAACCAAACTTTGTTTCTCTACAACTTGTCACCCGCAATCCGATGGTCAGACCGAGGTGGTCAATAGGACTTTAGGAACTCTTTTACGGGCTGTAATCAAAAAGAATCTGAAAACTTGGGAAGATTGTTTACCTCATGTAGAATTCGCATATAATCATGCCATGCATTCCGCTACTTTGTTTTCCCCTTTTCAGCTTGTTTATGGTTTTAATCCTCTTACGCCCCTTGATCTAACTCCTTTACCTTTGAGTGAGCGTGTAAGTATGGACGGACAGAAAAAGGCCGAGTTGGTTAAAAAGATGCATGAAAAGGCGAAACAAAACATTGAGCAAAGGACCGAGCAATACCGCAAGCATGCCAACAAGAAACGGAACAAGAGGACTTATGAACCCGGCGATCTAGTTTGGATTTATTTGAGGAAGGACCGGTTCCCGAAAGAAAGAAAGTCTAAGCTCTTACCGAGAGTTGACGGACCGTTTACCGTTTTGGAGAAGATCAATGACAACGCCTATAAAATTGATATCCAAGGTAAGTATGCTGTGAGTTCTAGTTTTAATGTTGCTGATATCATTCCTTTTATGACAGATGAAGCAGACTTGAGGACAAGTCCTTTTCAAGTGGAGGGGGATGATGTGATCATGGATACACATGCTCTGAATGAGGTTCCGGGGGCAGCATTGGTCATTCCTGAAGGTCCTATCACTCGGTCCAAGTCCAAGAAGATAGCTGGAGCTGTTCGGAAGATGCTTGATGACGTGCGGATCAAGGAAGAATGTCAACTTACGCATGGCGCTCTCATCTCAATATCATACATGGATTCGACTTGAGGTTGGCCGCAAGCTAAGTTGTTGTACTCTTTTTCCTATGCTCGGTTTTGTCCCATTGGGTTTTTCGAGTAGAGGTTTTAATGAGGCAATGACTTATGCTTATATCTACGGTCCAATTTCATGAGAATGCCAAATATCACAAGGATCAAGCCTGAGAAGCTCAAGGATCAAGCATGAGAAGCTCAAGGATCCCTCTTATCCCTTTCTTTTAATTTTAGCTATTAATTTCTAAAATTTAAGACTTCAAAGATCGTGTGATCTTTCTCCTTCCTCCTTTCTTTCTCTATAAATACTCTTCTTCTTTGTCATTTGAAAACTAATCACCTTTTCTTTTATAAAAAATACTTTTGAGAGAATTTCTCTTTGTTCCTTTGGGACTTTTCGATTTCTTGGTGGATTTAGCCAATAAATCTCTTCGTTTTCTTTGGTGGATTTAGCCAACGAAAACCCAGCACTGTTCTTGGTGGATTTAGCCAACGAGCAAAGATCCATCTTAGGTGGATTTAACCTTTGATCCGTGGTTAATCTCGTGCCGTTCATAGTACGAGACGGAGCCGTTCGAACTTCATCTCCGCGATCCAAGCCTTCACCGTTTGGGTCCGGGTCCTATCTTTCTATCAATCCGATTACGAGCGTGAGATCTTAGGGAAATCGTATCACTGTATCAATCAGAACGCACTGCTAAGGCTATGAGATGGCATCACTCGATATATTCCTCCAACCATTGATCTATGAGTTGCAGATGTTGTGGGAGCATGGTGTTGAGGCATTTAATGTTTCAATCCAGCAGAATTTCAACATGCGTGCGGTTCTTATGTGGACCATAAGCGATTTTCCGGCGTACGGTATGTTATCTGGATGGACAACGCATGGAAGATTGGCATGTCCTTATTGCCAAGACAATACTTCAGCATTCCAATTGCAGAACGGAAGGAAGACTTCATGGTTTGATTGCCATAGGTGTTTAATGGTCCACCTCCGGAGATAGATGGTCGCAGCATATTGGAACAGTTACGAGATTTTGGTGCAGAGCGAACTCCTGAATGTGGGGGTAATGGCCATCACCCCGTCGACGGCTGTGGGGAATATCACAATTGGCATAAGAAAAGTATTTTCTGGGATTTGCCTTATTGGAAAGATCATCTACTGCGGCATAATCTAGATGTCATGCATGTTGAAAAGAATTTCTTTGACAACATCATGAACACCATTTTAAATGTACCAGGAAAGACAAAAGATAACTGGAAATCTAGATTAGACTTGCCATTGATTTGTTCAAGGGCATCTCTTCATGTTTTGCCTAATGGTAGATTGCCGATGCCTGCGTACCGGTTAGACGCGGGTAAGAAGGAAGTTTTCTTTGAATGGATTAAAAATTTTGTTAAATTTCCTGACGGTTACGCATCTAATCTGCGTAATTGCGTGGATTCGACGGAAGGGAAGTTTATTGGAATGAAGAGTCATGATTGTCATGTTGTGATGCAGCGTCCTCTTCCATTTGCATTTTCTAATCTTCTTCCACAAGACATCCATCAAGCAATTGGAGGTATATTTCATAATTTTCTTTAGTTTATTACTAATATAATGTTACTATATATGTACTAACTTGATTACTTTTCGTTTGTAGGAGTTGGGGCTTTCTTTCGAGATTTATGTTCACGGACACTAACAGTGGACGGGATCCGGTCTTTAGAGGCCAACATCCCGGTGCTCCTTTGTAATCTTGAGAAGATATTTCCACCGTCTTTTTTTGATGTTATGGAACATCTTCCTATTCACCTCCCACGAGAAGCAGCATTAGGAGGCCCTGTTCAATACCGATGGATGTACCCGTTTGAGCGTTACATGTTCCACCTGAAGAAAAAGGTTTAAAATTTGAGCAAAGTTGAGGGATCTATTGTTGCACAAAGTCTAAACGAAGAAGTATCACACTTTGCCGAATATTACTTTCCTTCGGATGTTCGGACTAAAGGTAGACGGCCGGCGCGACATGATGATAGAGGTGAGAAAGCAGTGTATCCCGTGGTTGTACCTGAGTTGTTTGCGCAAGTGGGCCGCGTAAGTGGAAAAGGGAAGAAACGCATACTATCACCACAAGAGGTCACACATTTGCATACATATATCCTCAGAAATTGTGACGAACTTGGAGAGTATGAAAGGTACACCATTTCTCATACTAAATTTGTGCAATTATTTGTCTTCATCTAATAACAATTGTTATGTTACAGGATATACATGTCCCTAGCACAAACTTACCATGCTGATAAGACAGATTCCGAACTTGCTGTATTAAAAGATGAAGAATTCCCGGAGTGGTTGAAATTTTTTGTACGTTAAATATAACTCCTCACTCTTATTTTATAAGGTTTTCACGTTCATATGTTATTGATTGCTTACTTATATTGTTTTTAGGTTTCCGAAGGTTTAGCAAGTGGTCAAACCCTCCCGACATGGTTAGTGGAGTTTTCTCATGGTTTACGCAGCACCGCGACTTCATATCCGAGTTTGCACTAGGGGATATTCGTTCAGAATTCGTGACGAAGGACGTCAAAGGCCAACTTCGGACAATGGTATTTCGGCGTAATCAGGTGATACCATGTACTATGGCCATTTAAAAGAAATCTTGGAAATCCACTATCCAGGAATGTTGGACTTGAGGTGCATTGTGTTTATGTGCGATTGGTATGATCCATCCAATGGTAGTGGGGTTCGAATTGACCGTCTTGGTGTTATTTCGATAAATTCAAGCCGGAAATTACATAATTACGATCCATTTATCATTGCATCTCAAGCAGACCAGGTATCAATATATTGATAGGTTTTCCGTTATATTTATACGTTAGGTTTTGTTATTCTTGTATATTAACAACATCCACCGTTAATGAATAGGTTTGCTACATTCCATATCCTCGAGTTGGGCGGAGGACAGATCCTTGGATGACAGTAACTCCAATTAATCCGCGAGGAAAAATATATGGAGTTCCGGAACATGATGCTCTACAAGTATCGCGAACCAACCAAATGTCACATGTTGAGGAGACGGATAACATTGACCTTGTCACTGATGTCACACATATCGGCGATGATCTAGTGCATTCGGATGAAGATGAACTACGAGAAGAATTTGACGACGATTCAGACTCCATCCCTAGTGAAGGTTCATCAGAAGAGTCAGATTAATAATTTATGAATAAATGTTTGTTTACCAATGTTGTACTATAACACCTATGCGTTCCCTCTAATATAATGTACTTTACGGTAATATCCGCCAGAATCATTTATTAAATTTGCAAAGGATTTCCGCGGGATAAAAGCTGTCCTAATTTTCGGACGACATAACGACGGAAATAGTTCCGTCGGAATTCCGACGGAATTCCGATGTCGGCAAAGTTTGAGTGGTTACCATTGCGTTATCTGCGGCCGATGGGACTGGCGGGGTATTATGTCGGAGGTTTCTGACGGATTTCCGACGGATTTCCGATGGTTTTCCGTTCTATATAAGGTTCCTCATACGTTCATTCCTGTCAACAACACAAATAATGTCTTCTAACTCTCCTAATGAAGACTCAAAAATCGTGGCAAACCACTTTCTACTTCCAAAATACTCGTGGGAAACCGAAACCCAATGCGACACACACACTGAAGAGATACCCACTTACTCGTGGGAATTTGATACGGTCTCACCAATCTCAATCGGAGATTCTTCATCAACAATAGTGCCGGACAGCCAGTGCTTGCCAAACGTCTCGTGGGAAACGCAATCTCAGTGCGACAAATATCCATACAAGAAGAGTGTTCTCGAAGACGTACAACCATCTCGCTTGATTGAAACGTCAGATACTTACGGTGGAAGTACTTCAAATGAATGTAAGGATCACTACTATGATTATGAATTTGCCCAGAGACCAGAAAGTCCGAACTTAAATATAGATGTTGATGCAATCAAAAGAGATGTTTGCGGCGGATATTTAGAAGGTACACCGAAGAATAAAAAGGATCAGTACAATGATGATGAATTTGCCCAAAGACCAGAAAGTCCGAACTTAAATATAGATGTTGATGCAATCGAAAGGGAATTTTGCAAAGGATATGTAGATTCTCCGCCAAAGAAAAAAAAGGGAAAAAAAAGTTTCAGGTTCTAACAAAAGGTAAGTTTGGAGTGGATACAGAGACATATGTTTATTAAACTTTAAAATAAATAAATTTCCTTTCGGCTTTTGTTTTTTATCTGTTATAAAATTTCGTTGTGTAAATCTTTTTTTCAATTCCCGGATAAATTTAAAATAATTTATGAATAAATGTTTGGACATTTTTTTAACTCTGCAATCGGGTCACCACGCGGACTTTTAAGCGATAGATTTTTCACAGTTTTCCGACGGATTGTAATTTTTATTTTTAAAACAGATATATGATATTAAAAAAAACAAAAATTAAAATCCGTCAGAAATCCGTCGGTATTTTTGACGGATTTCCGACGGATTTAATATTTTATATAATATAAAACAAAACCGTATAAAAAACAAATTTCATTTAATAAAAACTACGATCCGTCGGAAATCCGTCGGTATTTTTGACGGATTTCCGACGGATTAAATATTTTATATAATATAAATCAAAACCGTATAAAAAAAATTTTAATTTAATAAAAATTACGATCCGTCGGAAATCCGTCGGTATTTTTGACGGATTTCCGACGGATTTAATATTTTATATAATATAAAACAAAACCGTATAAAAAAAAATTTAATTTAATAAAAGTCGGAAAAAAATCTTAAAAAGTCGCCGGAAAACGTTCGCTCCTCGACGGAAACACGCCAGAATCACCACTTTCATCCACAATCTCAATCTCTATCAACAAATCATCAATCCAATGTAAGTTTTTCGAAGTTTTTTTTTGTAAATTATGAATTATGAGATGTATTTGTAGAATTTGTTAGATTTAGGATGTTAAAAATTAAGGGATTAAATGATTTAGGATAATAGAAATGTAGAAATGTACGGGTTTAGGATGTTTGAAAAGTTTTGAATTTTGTAAATTTTGTGATTTAGAGAATTTTCGGGTTTATAAAATTTATTTACATTTTAATATGTATTTGTTATTTTTAGAAAATTATAAATATTTATAATTTAAAAAAATTAGTAAAATTTTAAATTGTTGAAATTTTACTAATTTTTTAATTTGTTTAAATTACAAAATCCCAAATTCTGGAAAAATCGTAAATATCTAAAACTTTAAATTACCAAATCTGAAATTCCAAAAATTTTCTAAATCTGTAAATTCCTAAATTTTCATATCTGAAATCCATAATCCAAATATCCCTAAATACCTATTTAGAGAAACCTCAATTTCCCACAATCCCTAACTCCCTAAAACCTTAATTTATGAAATCCCTAAATTCCATAAATTAATCCCTAAATTCCAAAATCCCTACTTCTCAAAATATCAATATCCTAAAATCGCTAAGTCCCCAATTCCCGTAAATTTTATAATTCGGAAATCTCAAAAATTCGATGTCGGCAAATTCTCAAAAACTGAAAATCCCTAAATCCGTAATGTAAATTAAATTATCTGTAAATTTATCTTTAAAATTTATGACTTAAATTTACATATATTTATATTAAATTTAAAAATTTATATTTATATATGTAAGTAAATTTCAACGGTATGTAAACATTTTGGAAATCGTAGGGACTATGGGCGATTTCATCACTCTACTGGATCCGGTACTTCCAGTAGGGGAGGGAGTCAGTCGCATATCCCAGAGACTAGCTTTCCGGATCCCCAACACCCGTCTCCTCCAATGGGTACACAGCCCTCAGCTCCCACGGCCATGACCATTGAGGAGTTTGTTTCGCAACCCGGACAGGATAGGTTGCCTCGCCTAGATCCTGACTTGCCACCTAACACGACCTGGTAAGTTTTATTTAAAAATGTATTGATTATATTAACTTAAAAAAAATATTTAACTAAATATTGTTTAGGTTTCAATTTTCGGAAAACGGGATTACGAGTTCGATCAACGCAATGACTAATTCGTTGATAACTTTCCCGTATCCCACATTTACTTCGATGCCGGTGGCAGACCAGGAGACCTGGTTTCGGCAATTTGCGGTATGTTTTTTTTTTCTCTATTAAGAATTAGATTTTTATTTCCATTAAAATTGTCAATACTAATATGGGTACGTTTATTTTTTTCAGCAAGAATTTATTTGGGATCCACAGTTGACTTCCCGGGTCCGACGGGAGTTCTACAGAAAAGCCTCCCGGAAATATTCGTTGAAGATAAACGAATGGAAGGACATGTGGTACAAGGAGGAAAAAGTGCCGTGCAGATTGTAAGATAACCCCACATTATGGGCTGGACTACTTGCCCATTGGGAACGGGAGGAGACAAAAGCAAGCTCCGGAAAGAAATCGTCTAACCGGAACAGCGACCGGAAGGGGAAGGGACCGGCGACCTATAACCTCGGTGCGACGAGCAAAGCGTCACGTCTTCAGAAGCTGGTAATTTTATAAATTTTACTAAAATTTTATTTATAACACTTCTCATATTTCTTTCATTATCTATGCCAACAGATGGAGAGGACCGGTGTGCGTCCGTCACAACTTGACTTGGTCAAAGATGCGCACACCAACAGAAAGACGGGGGAAATTCAAGATCCCATTGCTCGTGAAATCGTGGAGAGCGTAGAGAGGCTGGGTGAGGAGTACCTCCAATCCCAACCGATCGTCGAAGGAACTCCCCCGGCCACGGAAGTTTCTCTCGAGATGATCAATGAGTTTACCTATCAGGTTAGTAACACTGTAAATTTTAATTAAATTTTAAATAAATTTAAATATAAACAACTTATAACATTTATTGATTGATTGTTTTTCGTAGGTTGCGCCTAAGCACAGAGGTCGTGTGTTTGGCCTCCCGGAAGACAGTTCATCCACGTCCGTCAATTCTTACCGCTTTCATGCAGATAGTACGTTGAGGGCACAGAATGCCGAGCTTCTCGAGTGGGTGACCGGGTTGGAGGTACAACGCGCACAAGATGCAGCACGCTACGAGGAACAGCATGCATGCTACGAGGAACAGCAGGCACGCTTGCAAGAACAGCAGGCACGCATGCAGGCAATGGAAAAACAGATGAAACGCATGCGGGCAATGGAAGAGCAGATGGCACGAATGCGGGAAATGGAAGAAAGGATGAACGAGATCTTCCGTAACCGATAGATAACACGTTATGTAATATTTTAATTTTCTAAATCACTTTTAAAAATATTGAAACTTAATTTTAAATGTTGTTTTTTTATTTTTATTTTAATTTAATTTTTATTTATATTTAATTTTAATTTATTTTATTTTATTTTAATTTAATTTAATAAAATTTAATTAAATTAAAAAAAAAATTTTAAATAAATAATATATCCGTCCGAAATCCGTCGGTATACATAGCCGTCGGAAATCCGTCGGTATGTGTAGCCGTCGGAATTCCGTCGGACAATGAAATACTGACGGATTTCCGACGGAATTCTGACGGATTCCGGTTATTTCTTTTCCGTCGGAAATCCGTCAGTATTTCCGACGGAATTTTATTTCCGACGAGATAGAACTGACCGATCAAAAACGTCGGAAAGTCGTCGGAATAAGCCCTATTCCGATGGCTTTCCGACGGTTTTGACCGTCGGAAATTTGCCTGTTTTCTTGTAGTGCGTGGCATGTCTTCTCGGACCGACATGCACCGTCCATGAAGAGTTCGACTCATGTCACTCTTCTCTATTTTCATCGAGTTAAAAATGGACTAGTGGACTCGAGCTAGTAGGTCCAATAACAAAGGTAAGTTTTAGGCTTTTAGCGAATAAGATTCACCTTTTGTCCAAAAAAAAAAAGAAGAAAAAATAGCGAATAAGATTCACCTCTAGATTAACACGTGAACTAGTACCATCCATAATTTTAGGCAAATAGGGATGGTAGGTGAAGAGAAGCCATGTGTATTAAGACCATCCACATTTTTAAATAAAAAATATTAAAAATATATTTTATTTAATTTTATACTTTCTCTTTCATTTTTTTATTCAATTTTTATTAATTTTATATTTAAACACACTCCAACATTCATCTATTCTCTCTCCAAATTTGTCTTCTCATACATCCCAAAAGATATCCTCTCTCCAATAATACCTACTATCTCATCTCGTTACTCAAATTTTATTAATTTTATATTTCAATACACTCCATTATTTCAACCAAAAATACTCTCTTTCTTTCTTTTACTCAATTTTTAATAATTTTATATTTAAAAACACCTATAAAATATAACAGATGTTCTAATGAGTGATGCACTATTGTTAAAAACGACAAAACACGTGAACTATAATTGTTCTGTAATATATAACGTGTCACCATAATAAGATAACGATGATGTGTCAAATGACCGTGACAAGAGTGAAGCGTCTTCTTTTATTTAAGTAAGAAAAGAAAAAAGATTCGATTGTATATGATTTTTTCTCATTTATTTAGTTTGATCATAGATCCCAAGGGACCCAAATCTCGCCTCCCAATGAGCGATCTTGAGATTCCCTTTCACCAACTCCACAGATCACTCGATCATCTCATAGAAACTTGGAGCATTCCTTTGAGAAATTTTCATATTAAACAAATATTAAAACTTGCAAAAAAGAGATGCTCTTACATTCATATATTCTTAAAAAAAAAGGGTATGTTATGAAATTTGTTAAGCTTCCCAATTTGTTGAGGGAATACTACTTATTAAACGAGATTTCTTTACAGATCAAATGAGAAGATAGATTACCACATTTTCAAGCACCAGTTTTTTTGTTTTCCCAAATGGACGAACTTGTTAGCCGTAATTTGTGTATGATAAACAAAAAATGTATTGTTCAAAACATATAACATATTTTTTTTGTTTTTTGTTTTTTTGTTGAAGCCTAAAGGCTTTCATTAAAATAAAATATTTAACATTACAAGGATTGCTTAATTTAAAACTAACAAGAAAAGAAAAGTGAACGGATGAAGGGACGAGAGAGATGAAGCATAGAGCAAACAAAATCCAGAGCATAAACAAACTCTAAGAACCAAACCAAAGATTCAGAAGATCCTCACCAATGCTTGATTATGCATGATAATTTCCACCAATAGTACGTTATATTTGTACTCGCTAAAATAACAAGTGTTTTGTTGATTATGCATGATAATTTCCACCAATAATACGTTACACACGGACACCCAAAAAAAAACAATTGAAAGTAGCTCATAACTTTTTATTTATTTGCACATGCTTCTCTCAATTAGCTTTTTATTACTTTCTAAAAAAAAATCTTTTTATTATTTTTGTTTTCTAACTTTTCAAACTTGTTTCTCAATTTATCAAATCATCCAATCTTACTAAATCTAAAGGTGACACTTTAATAATAAATTAAAAAAAAATGTATCTAAGCATAGATAGTAAAATATATCAACCATTACTCAGAAGATTGACAAGAAAAGATTTTGATATATTTTTATGTATATATCTCTATAATATTAAAAGAAAAGTACATTTAGAAGAATGTCCAAAATTAATTCTAATATTACTCAAATTGCCATTGTTTTATAACTAAATTGATTAAATTGAAAAGGGTAATTAATGAACTAATGCAATGGCAATTTCAGTAATTTTTAGTACAATTTCGGCTATTTTTATGTTACGAATTAATTGCATTTTCGTTTTTATTTTTGAAGCACATTAATGGTATTTTTGTTATTTTAGGAAAGTTTTGTAAAATCAGCATTAATTCACAAATATTTAATTACCAATCAAATTTTTTAAAAATAATTAATATCCCTCTTTATCAACATATAATCAATTTTAAGAATTAGATCCCTTATTCATCTTTGCTTGATGATATTTTTTATATACAAATTAAATAATAAGATAATTTATATGATAAAAAAACATAAAATTTTTTATGCATATGTTATGATTTGAATTTTTCAAAAAGAAACAAAAATAATGTTTGTCAAAATCCCACATCGGATACGAAAATGAATTGGAATAAAAAGACATACTATAAAAAGAAACAAAATAATCAAGAGCGGTAAAAGTAGGAAACCTAATCTAATAGGCATCCAAAACAAAATATTTAATTCGTTTTAATTCGGTTATTAAGTTAAACCGCATAATTAAATTGAATAATAGAAATAACTTTTTCAAAATTTTAATTTGATTAAAAAGTTATTTTTTTCCTTTTTCAAAGATGTGGTTTTCATTAAATGAAATATGAATGTTCTACAATCAATTTAAACCAAAAGTAGAGTAACCTTATGCAAACAAAACTGGGCAAGCCTAACAATTAGCCCATAACATAGAGAGATAACAAGGTTGAAGCGACAGTGCCTCCTACACACCAGTATTGGCACTTTCATCTTCAAAAAAACCACTCTGCCATCATGTGGATCCTTTAATCGTATTTATTTTTACTTTTTGTATTTTTATTTTATTTAATTCAATAGAGATTTCCTAAATTATTCTTAATAATAAATCTAAACAATAAATAGATATATTCAAAATAAATATAATCTCATAAAATCTTTTGAATCTGATTTATTATTATTCTTTGAAAAGATGCATAAAAACCTAATTTAATTCTAAGACATAAACTATTTAACATATGAAAAACAATGGTTTTTAAAATCCCACATCGCATATACAAATGAATTTGGATCCAAAAAATAATATAAAAGAATAACAATTTTATGAAGAACGGTAACAACAGGAAGCCTAATATACTAAGCATCCAAACTAATAATTTAATTTATTTTAATTCGGTTATTAAGTTAAACCGCACAATTAAATCGAATAACAGAAATAAATCTAGCAAAACTTTAATTTGATAAAATAGGTTATTTAAAATATTTAAAAGAACGAAATAATCCTATTAGTTATATAAAAAAATATTTTAATTTTTTATATATTTTCTACATGAGTTTCTTATTATTTTTAATTTATTTAAATATTTCAATATCATTAATAATGATTTCCTAAAATAATCTTAACAAAATATGTAAACATTAATGAATATTCAAAGTAAAGATAATTTATTTAAATTATTCAAATTTGCGTTCAAAATTTTAGCAACAAAAATATTTTATTACCAATAATCACGAGATTTATGGTTTTCTTAACAAAGAGATTTTCCATACTCTAATTTTCCTATATATATTTAACTATACATATAAAAACCATATTTTTCAAAGTCCCACATCGGATATGAAAGTGAATTTGGATCCATAGAAACACAACAAAAAACAAATTGAAGAAGAACAGTAAGAGCATGAAACCTAATCTAATAGGCATCTAAAACTAAATATTTGATTTGTTTAAATCATGTTATTAAGTTAAACCGAACAATCAAATCGAACAATAGAAATAACTTTAGAAAAACTTTAATTTGATAAAAAAAATATTATTTAAATTTTTTTTATGGAACGAAATAATCTTATTAATTATATTAAAAAGTAGTTTAGTTTTTTAAGATTTTCGTTTTTCTTTTTTATAATTTTTAAATTATTAAAATATTTCAATAGCATTAGTAGTGATTTCCTAAATTAATATTAACAAGATATGTAAACAATAAATGGATATTTAAAGTAAAGATACTCTCATAAAGTCTTTAAGATCCGATTTATTATAATTTTCTTTAAAAATGCCAAGACAACTTAATTTGTACCTATTAAAAACTAATTAAAAACTAATGTTTTGTCAAAATCTCACATCGGATATAAAAATGAATTTGGATCCAAAGGAATACTATAAAAGAATAACAATTTGATGAAGATAAGAGTAGGAAGCCTATTATAATAGGCATCCAAAATTAATAATTTAATTCGTTTTTCATTCGGTTATTAGGCTAAACGGCACAATTAAATCGAATAATAGAAATAGTTTTAGTGAAATTTTAATTTGATAAAAAATGTTATTTAAAATTTTTGATGGAACGAAATAATCCTATTAATTATATAAAAAATAGTTTAATTTTGTCATATATTTTCAATATAAGTTTTTTCTTAAGATTTTCATTTTTCTTTCTTATTATTTTTAGTTTATTTCAATATTTCAATAGTAACTATAAAATATTAAAACATATATTTGAGTTATTTCCTTGAAATCGCGGCTTACGTGAGGAATAAGTTGTGATTAATGAGTAAGTGTCTTTATTTTATTGTAAAGTATGAGTGAACATTTACAATTCTAATGATTCTACAAGTCGTATATACATATAGATGTATGTACTCTATATATATGCTGGTAGACAAAATGCATAAATTTAAATAGGTTGTTCGCTACAAGTGTTACAAATCGTACTATCAATTATAATTATTCATATGGAACTAACAATTTAAGTATTTTTCCTCTAACTTTTTGTTAATATCTATTCAATAAAGTTATAGTTAATATATTAATTATTAATAGGATTTTCCAGATTTACAGTGAAGAAATCTATTTTTCATATTTACAATTAACTAATTAAAATCGATTAAATGGTATTTAATAAGAATTTTAAGGAATCTTCATATGCTTTGAAGATTTTGTTAAGATTGGTTTATTAAGATTATGCAGCAAGTTTCTCATAGTTTTAAGAAATATTCTGATATTTAATGTTGCAGTAACACTCAATAGTGATCCCAAGTTGATTTCTTAAAATAAAACGGTATGTAAATTGTTTTGTTCATAAATATACGTACAAATGACATTAAGATGGTGTTTTAGTAAATGGATTGTAAACAACATACATGGATCCTATCACTAGAAGCATGTGTGAGATTTTATAAAAGTATCACAGAAAGCACAAGTTATTGAAAAATTATTTTAGAGATGTACATACACTTTAAAACAAGTATTAGACGGGTTAGCGCATACATGTCTTAATTATATTAAACAAAAATAAATATAAATAAGTTGTATACTTTGTATTGCTTATAAACTTGGTTTTTGGTTCTGAGAAGTTACCAGCGAGTGTAAAATTGACAGGAATAACAAAAGTTAAAAAATGAAGTTCTTTTTTTTTTGTCAACTACACATTAATCCAATTAGGTAGAAAGTTTTTTGCAAAAAAAAAAATTCTACAGTTCTAGAACAGTCAGAATCTGCCAAACAGTTCATTTTTAAAATAAAACTATAAAATGGCCAAACATATAGAAAAATGGAAAAAACGGTTGTGCATCTCCCAGAATATTACCAAGAGGATAGAGAAAGTTAAATACATCTAATACTTTTAAAATAGAGAAAGTGGTCGTGCTTCTCATTGAATCAAAAAAAAATTATTTAATATACTAAAATTCATAGGAAAAAATTATTTTCATTTAACCGATAAATTAGATCACATGAAATAAATAATTGCAAATTATACAAATATCTAATAGTTTCTAAATTCATAAATTTGTCAAATTTTAATATATTTATTGTGATAAATATGAGTATATTTATATCAACAAAACTATTTTATAAACTATATTTGAAATAATAGAAAACATTGAAACATAAACAATAA
This sequence comes from Arabis hirsuta, assembly GCA_964056655.1. Classification (NCBI taxonomy): domain Eukaryota; kingdom Viridiplantae; phylum Streptophyta; class Magnoliopsida; order Brassicales; family Brassicaceae; genus Arabis; species Arabis hirsuta. The sequence goes on along the minus strand of OZ053306.1, from coordinate 23,620,285 downwards.
TTTTTTTTTGGAAACTATTTAATCTTTGTCTAAACAAAAAAAATAAACTCATATGAACCTACATGTAGGTGTGTCAAAATAGGTCAATACCCATGGCTTATCCAAACGCGTCCATAATTTAAGTGGGTTAAGGTTATATTTTTTACCCGTATAAATAAATGAGTCTTCGGTGGGTTACCCCTAATGGTTTTATGAATTTAGCAGATAAATTCATTAGGATCATGAATTACCGATTGATTTATCACAAAATTTATCAAAAATAAAATAATAATATATATGTAAATTACTCTAACAGCTTTGTTTTTCTTCTTATCATCATCCAACTAAGATCGAAGTATCTTTTAAAACTAATCAATGGTTTATTGCTTTTATTGCTTTATTGATTTTATTAGATTTATGATTTTTATTTTATTTTATTTTAAAATACATATACATTTTAATTTAATTTATTACTTGAAAAGTTGAAAACGTTGGTCCGATTTATAGTAATATGGAATGTTTTTATTTATCTATTAATTTATTCTTATATTTTAATTCATATGTGAGTAATCCATATAACCCATTAAGTCAATGATTTTTATATTTTTAGATTTGGATATGTAAATTCAACTCATATAACATATGAGTCCGGGTGAAACTCCCATTAAATCTCAAACTCATGTGGGTTTGGATCGGGTCGAGTTACCCGTTTTGACACTCCTTGGCTAAACCCCTAATTCAAAATTGTTATGTTGATATTAATATTCCAATACAATAAGAAAGCCAAGTTTAGTTTACATCATATGCAACGAATGTTCCCGCACATAGTACGGATGAGAATCTAGTTATTATTAAATGTAAACAAATCAAAGTATATATATATAGGGGAAAAAATATAAAAATTGACAACCCAACATTTACTAAATTTACACTTACATTACTGATTTTGACCAAACCAAAAAAGATTTCTATACTACCGACTGATAAAAAAGTCACGGTACCCGTTTCCCTATAAAAAATGGCGCCACTCTCTGAGCCACGAAAACCACAAACACTCTCTTTCTCTCAGAGTCAGATCCAAAACCAAAACCTCTCTCTCAAAATCACATTTCTTTCCCGATTCGACGTTGTGAATTGATGCAGCAGAGAGGCCGATCCGTCAACCGCAGATCACGAAGCTTCTCTAGATCCAGACTCGCCGTCGAAGGCCACTGAATTTTCTCTCTCTCTCTCACACACACACTACAGACCTTCTTCTTCTTCTTCTTCAGTTTTTCTCCCTACGAACAACTATCCGAAAATGGCAGCATCGTACGGTGAGATCTCCGATTATAAGCGTCAAATCTTACTTTAATCGATTAACGTTGATTGATTTAAATAATCGAATATTGGAGATTAGGAAAATAGAGAGAATGTTCGTTTGATTTGATTTGGTTTTGGTTTTGGTGTGATTTTGGATTTTAGAGGAAGAGCGTGATATCCAGAAGAATTACTGGATTGAGCATTCGGCTGATTTGACTGTTGAAGCTATGATGCTTGACTCTAAAGCTTCTGATCTCGACAAGGAAGAACGTCCTGAGGTACCGAAGGATTATTCTCTTACTAAAAGATGATCAAACACATTGGAATCATCGAATGATTTTAAGAACCGAATTCATTAGATTCTGTGAAGTGTGAACCATCCTATTTTTGTTGATTCACACTGTTTTGATTTGAATGTTTTGTCTCCTTCAAAGAATCATTTACAGTGAACAGGAAATCTGCAATTTGAATCTGATGGTTTGATTGTACAGGTACTCTCTTTACTCCCACCATATGAAGGCAAATCAGTGTTGGAACTTGGAGCTGGTATTGGTCGATTCACTGGTGAATTGGCTCAAAAAGCTGGTGAACTCATTGCTCTTGACTTCATCGATAGTGTCATTAAGAAGGTTTTACTACTTTAATCACATTTTTAGTTATCGTGTTTTCGATTCGTTGCTCATCACTTGTAATTTTTATTTCTTATATTTATTCTTGCTTGTAGAATGAAAGTGTCAATGGGCATTACAAGAACGTGAAGTTTATGTGTGCTGATGTTACATCCCCTGACCTGAAGATCACTGATGGTTCCCTTGACTTGATATTCTCCAACTGGCTGCTTATGTATCTTTCTGACAAAGAGGTATGAGATGATCTTTTGTTAAAAGACAAAAACAACAAACTTTTGTAATGAGGAACAAATTAAGTTTAAACGGATTTTGTTTGGATGCAGGTGGAGCTTTTGGCAGAAAGGATGGTTGGTTGGATTACGGTTGGAGGATACATTTTCTTCCGAGAATCTTGCTTCCACCAATCTGGGGACAGCAAGCGGAAATCCAACCCGACTCACTACCGTGAACCCCGTTTCTATTCCAAGGTTCTTACTCGATTTACTTGTCTTGACTTGAGTATGCGTTGTGCTTCTAGATTTTAAGTTACATCTAACTGAAAATTAGTTTCTGGAACTGCTATGTCAATCATTTAGCCGATGAATGATATAGTTATACTGCCTATGCCTTAAGGATTTGTTGAAACTAATGAAAGTTCCAGAGGGTTTGAATGGGTTGATGAAGTATACATTACCACTTGAATTTCCTTCCCTCTTAAATGACTGAGATTTATATGTTATCTTATCCTTAGTGTTTGTTAGTTTCAGTTTATCAGACTTTGAAGTAATGTATTGGTCAACAGATATGTAGTTACTTGGTTCCAGATCTGTCCAAGCACATTATTGTACTAATTAAGATCATTCACGTAAAAGTTATGTAGCATTTATATAATGATGAAAAAAATGCAGGTCTTTCAAGAATGTCAGACACGCGATGCTGCTGGGAATTCCTTTGAGCTCTCTATGATTGGATGCAAGTGCATTGGCGCTTATGTGAAGAACAAGAAAAATCAGAATCAGGTAAGCCAAATACTGTCTATCAAGATTCAAGACTGTCGAACTTTTGTTTATTATTTTTTCTGAGATCTTAATCATGTTATGTGGATGCAGATTTGTTGGATTTGGCAGAAAGTCAGCTCAGAAAAGGACAGAGGCTTCCAACGTTTCTTGGACAATGTCCAATACAAATCCAGTGGGATCCTTCGCTATGAGCGTGTCTTTGGACAAGGGTTTGTGAGCACTGGTGGAATCGGTAAAAAACCAAACCTGCATATATTTGTGTTGTGTTGCGCGATGTTCTGTGTTTTATCTTATGAGTACTTATGTATGTGTTTGTGTCATGTTTCTTGAAACAGAGACAACCAAAGAATTTGTGGAGAAGATGGATCTAAAACCAGGACAGAAGGTGTTAGATGTTGGATGTGGCATTGGTGGAGGTGATTTCTATATGGCTGAGAACTTCGATGTTCATGTTGTTGGTATCGATCTCTCTGTCAACATGATCTCTTTCGCACTGGAACGTGCTATCGGACTTAAGTGCTCGGTTGAGTTTGAGGTTGCTGATTGCACCGCAAAGCAATACCCAGATAATTCGTTCGATGTCATTTACAGCCGTGACACTATTCTGCACATCCAAGTACTCAACTTTATCTCATTGCTCTCTCTATTGGAAGTTTATCATTGTGAATGCTTTTGCTCATCCTCTTTTTTTTTTTTGTTTACAGGACAAACCGGCTTTGTTCAGGACTTTCTTCAAGTGGCTTAAACCAGGTGGCAAAGTTCTTATCAGCGACTACTGTAGGAGCCCGAAAACTCCATCTCCTGAGTTTTCAGAGTACATCAAACAGAGAGGATACGATCTTCATGATGTTCAAGCTTATGGACAGGTTTGTCTCTTCTTTGTCGATGATGTGTTTTTATTAAACCTCAAAACCGTTCTTTAATCCCTTTTAACACAAAAAAATTTCAATGTGTAGATGCTAAATGACGCTGGCTTTAGCGACGTGATCGCTGAGGACCGTACTGATCAGGTGAATGATACGATAATATATACATTTTGGAGACCAATGAGTTTTTAGTTTTGATAAGAGTTTACTTTGTTGGTGTTTTGTAATGTCAGTTTACGCAAGTCCTGAGACGTGAGCTAGAGAGGGTGGAGAAAGACAAGGAAGAATTCATCTCCGACTTCTCTAAAGTCAGTATCTTTCAATCTCTGAGAAATCAAATCCTTTTATGTTGAAACATTTTGAAGCTTTAACTTTTGCATATTTCGATTAATCTCACAAATGTAACTTGAATAAACGCAGGAGGATTACGACGACATTGTTGGAGGATGGAAGGCGAAGCTGGAGAGAACTGCATCAGGTGAACAGAAATGGGGACTTTTCATTGCCAACAAGAACTAATCAAAGATACCTTTCTCTGCTGTGTTTTAAAAATGCGTTTCTTCTTCAATAATAAAATGTCATTTCCCTTTGGAGATGATGTTATGTGGACTTTGGCTTTGTCATGGATGTTATGTGGCCTTTTGAGTGTTGTTCAATCTACTTTTACCTCTGTGTTTTTGGTTCAATCTTTGTTTTCTAGCACAATTTCTTTTTAAATTTGAAGAATTATCGAAATGTTATATTTGGTTTTTCTTTCACAGTTTTGATTCCCGTAGCAATATGTTTGATGCAACCAGGATTTGTAAGAATGTGGCTACGGTTGGTCTTTCGGCTGTTCAGCCTGAACCGAATTTGGGCATAAATTTGATGTGGATTGTGTATTTGTGTTTTTGATTAAGGGATTAATCATCATCTAAATTTAGACCGCTACTAAGTGGTTGGGCTTCTAAGCCCCAAAATATTGAATTTATAGTTGAGATACTTCACTTTGAAACCGATGCAAGTGAATTCAGAATTTATATTAGCCTAGGAGTGTGAAAGGAAACTAGCATATTTTGTCGATTTGAATGGTACACTTTCATTTTAACCTCTATTTAAAAAATAAAAAAAAAGAATGTTAACCTCTATTTTTGGAAAAAGCATCTCTATTTTAAATTTTAAAATCCAAACAACATATATTTCTAACAATGACATAACAAACGATAAATTCGCAGATTTTTTAATCCTAATTAACATTCTTAATTAAATAGATATCTAAAAATATGGATCTCAGTGAGTATATATATAGACATCTTATTAAGTTCAGATCTCAATGAACATATGTAGACATCTTTACTGAATTTAATTTGATAAATGTATTTTCCTGATGAAGATTTTTGTAGGAGAGGCATCGGAGTAGCAAAAAAAAACATTTCTAAAAAAAACATTCCATAGGGTAGAGCAGTAGGACTGTGCATGCAAATATAGAGTGTGGTGGTAAAAGAAAAGCCTTGAAATCACACACACAAGACTAAGACTAGATTCGTCAGACTGATCCTATTTAGGTTTTGACCCAACCCTACCTCTACTATGCACCTACTATACTCTCTATTTCTGTAATCAACAGTGTCAATTTCAAATCTCTTTCAGTCAATCTGTTTGCAATATCTATCAATTATTTTCCCATAACTTATTTATATACTACTGTATATCCCAATAGTCAATTAACAAAAGCCATGTTGGATACTATTACACTAGATGACTTTTACAAATCAAATAAATTAAATTAAAAAAATATTATTTCATGGTTAAAAATTGTTAATAATGTTTAATTTGGATTTAAATTTTTTTTATATGAAATAATATTTTTTTTTTATTTTTCGTTTATTGGCATTAATTCTATTTTCATTACAACATTGACAGTAAATTCATTTACAATTCAATTAACAAAAAACAATTGAATTGGTCATTGAATCCAATTTTATATCGTAATAACCAAGTAAAAATTTGTTATTTTTAAAAGTTTCTCCAATTCTATTGATGTTGTAGTGTCGACCTTGTCATTAACACATTGTACCAAACTACTACTATTGTGTGTGCAAATTATTTTAAATCTTGAAAATTTGACGAAACAAAACATGACTATTGTGATCAGTTATGTTCAATATCCATTTGGTTAAACTCGTGTGAATTATACTATTTGTGAATAACAATATCTAAAAATGAAAATATCTACTATGGCTAATTTTTATTTTGTTAGATTCAATAGTGAATTTGGACATATAGATTAGACATTTTTTTAATTTTACGTTAATTGTAAAAATATTCATAATGATATTTTATTATTTGGTTATAACTTTATATATAAAATATGAAGTTTACTATAGAAATATAAATGATTTAGTATAATAGTTTAAAGAGTGCTTATTTGTTAAATAAATACGTATAACTCATATTTATTTGAATTGTATCATAAGTATAAATTATGTTAAATTTGATTTTTCCGAATATATTAAGTAGAATTTAAAATACAAATATATTATTTAATTTTTAAAATATTAAAATATATAAACATAATCTATATAAATGAAACATGGATTAAAAATGTTTTTTTTGTTATTTTTGAATTATAGAATATTTTTGTTACTTTCAAATTATCTTGTGTTAAAAAAAAACATTTCAAAAGAATAATTATATTTGTTATATAGTTGGGAAGTTTTTTCCATAAAACACATCAAAATTTCTTTTAAAAATTTGGTAAGTCTTTATTATTAATTGCAAAAAGAATATATATTTTATAAAAATGTCTTAGAATTTTATTATTACAATAATCACTTTCTAAACTATTTTAAATGGGAAACGAAAATTTATATATAATTTTAGAATGAAAAACGAAAACATGATAAATTTAAGTTGTTTTATGAAATTAATATTCGTGGGTATAAGTTTTAGTTGACTAATTATAATAAAAAGTTAATTAGGTTTCTGACAAAAAAAAAAGGGTGTTGTTAAGTTAGTGGGCTAAATATAAGTAGTTTTTTGAGATTAATTTTCGTGGGTATAATAAGCTTTAGTGAGCTAAATTAGTAAGATAAATGTTTGATAAATTTTGACCTATCACAATAAATTTTGGTAGAAAGATTTTAAAAAAAAACACATAAGTTTTTTTTGGAAGAATTACTTCCCAAAAATAATATATATGGGATGGTTTTAGAATTAAAAAACAACATATTGTAGACTATAATAGCTACGTCCCTCGATACATAGCTAATTAATATACGATAATATAACAGAGAATTTGATGCAGTCTTACATTGTCAGAATATTGTAAAATGTTAATTTATCTGTTGTATCTTTTGTCTACATGTGTGTATGTATATATACGTACACATGTGATATATATGTATTATGATGACCTCATGATAGGAGAGATCACTGACAATAATATAAAAAAAAAGACTTGAAAATAGGCTTTAATCGTTTATATTGATAAATTGGTTGTTGTCTCACAAAGGGAGAGAAGGAGAAATTAAGAAGAAGAGAATGAATCACATGAAGCAATTAAAACCAAAATAGGGAAAATGCAGAGAATGAGAGGAGCCGGTGACTCACATCCAACCAATGGTCCACCTCATGCCTGTCACCGTTTTGTCCCTCACAGTCACACCTCTCCTTCAGTCTTGTCAATTCTCCTTCTCTCTCTCTCTCTCTCTTAATTTGTCTCTTCTATCGTTGTGGTTATTATAAATGTTCAAATAAATTATCAATGACTCCACTATTTGGCTATTTTTTGTTTTTTTTTTAAGTAAGATATAAGTTATACAATGTCTAATTGAAGGCGTAGATCAATTTCAAAATCTTGAATTATTGATAATAATTTTTTTCATCGAGATCGAATTCCAAAGGGTAATGAAAATTTATATATATATATACTTTGTCCGAGTACTAGTGATGACGAAAATGTTCAGTTTATTTTTACCTCTAGCTCTCCATATTTATACTTTGATCCCTAAATTTGAAATCAGATATATTTATAGAATTTTCTCGAGTTTCTTGTTTTAGATTTCAGCTATATATAGGGTTTTCTCTATCTAGTTACCATCCATGCCAGAAACAAAGTCTCATATATATATTCGAATCTATATAAAACATATGACTAATTATCGAAATACATATACATGCGTTCATTTGCGTACCAATGATCAAATATATATATATAAACTAACTATATGTGCTGACATGTGAATATCTATGATCATGTCTACGAGCATGTGATTTAGCACCGTCATGAACATATCCATCCTCCTCATGCAACTGTCAACTCATTACTCATATCATCCTACAATATATTTTTATGCGATATTACGTAATCACATTTATCCGATCGTTATGTGTTTTTTTGAATTATATTTTAGTTTAGTAGATAATATATAGACATAATATTTACATGTCATTGATGGTACTATGCTAAATCAAACTATCAAAGCAGACAGAGATTTTTGTGATCCATGGAAATAACCAAAAGATTATACCGTACGTACGATTACATTTTGCCATTAATCTTAGTTACAATTCACGAGAAGATTCATGTTTCTTTATTTCCTAACAACAATATATATTGTTTACGTACGTGTGGTAATCTGTTGACTATACGCGTAACCATTAATATTTGCTCTTCTTGCTTTTTAGTACGAATTGATTAAAGTTATGTTTTTGCTTACTTTCATGCTCGCAAGAATCACAAACACACAATCATCATGAAAAGAAAACAAGAGGAAGATAGAATATGATAATACATCAAAATAAACAATACAAACAAATAAAATCACTCTCTATCTTTCTTCTAAAATTATTATTAAAGAAAAAGAGTCTCATCGAATCGTACAAAGAGACATAAAAGAATGAATGAATCTTTGGGAAAAGAAAGGAAAATGTCGGGGCTTCTTCTATGAATAAGCTATTCAGTTTTTTTCTTTTCTTCTATTTTTTGTTAGTCATGTCTCTTCTCTACTCTAAAAGTCACTCTTCTTTCCGTTTCTCTCTTTCTCTCTCATATATTTGTCTTTTACCCATTTGAAAATAATGGTGGCTAGGCTTCCTCATTTGTTAGTAGTTATATATAGATATTGCGATCTAATTAAATTCTATTTATTATTGTTGAAACAAAGTATATAGGTTTTTTTAAAAATTTACTTGGTCTTTCTTCTATCAGAAACATCTTAAAAAAATCCCCAACCAAAACTATAACATTCTGTATATAAAGGTACACTATTTATGAAACCTATAATAGACGATATATATAAATTATGCAATGTCAGTTGTATATAAGATGTTGTACAAATATAATTGTCCGATATATAGAATGCTAAATTACAAATAGTTGATTAGTCATTTTGATACTTTGTTAATTGTGATTTGTTTATTATATATATATAAATAACGTTTTGGTTTTCCGACTTTTGCTAACATATCAGCAATATTAGTTTTTTTAATCAAAATTATTTCTGATATGTAAACGCAATTGGTGAAGGTTCTCCCTAGAGTTCATTAGTAATGGACCAAATCCCACCAATTATATGCTCTCATTGCTGGTTTTTTCTTGGTCACTACAAAAGTTCTGACGGGCATTTTTACGTCTAATGTGAATTTCATAATTAGTATGAGTTTTCTTTTCCGTCTGAATTTATTATTATTCGATTACAAATTATGAGAACTGGTACATCGACGATTTTACAATGGACAAATCTTCCGCCTTGATCCACGCCAGACGATTTTATCTTGCCTGAAGATCTCTCTAAATTTGTCTCCATTAATATGCATCAATGATAATAAATCACATTTTTGGGATTCGAATCTCATACCTCATGGTATAAAACATTAATGAACACTTGACCAAACCACTGGACCAAGAGGGTTTCTACAACTAGTATGAGTTTTGGCTACTAATTTATCTATATATAAAAAAAGACCTAAGCCCACATATGAATGCTAATACAAACTAAAATTTTACGTTTGAAACAATTTTAGTATGATGGAAATGGTTTGAAACACCTTAAAAATTGGAAATGGTTCCATCCATTGAACATTGGAAACACCTTAAACAATTTTACGTTACAAACTAAAATTTTACGTTTGAAACACCTTAGGAAAAAAAGAGAGCACATTGAACATTGGAAGTGAAGAGAAAACAAAAAAAGTCCCAAACCCATTTTTCGATCCATACAAATACAACACATGAAGTATGATGACTGCGGTTGAATATGATAAAGATAGTTTGTGTATAGAAATAGCTAGCAAATGTATAGGCATTTTGTTGTTATGCAAGTGAAGAGAAAACAAAAAAAGTCCCAAACCCATTTTTTCCCACTCTCTTAGTCACTTCAACATCAACCCAATTCTTTTTGTCTCTCAAGCATTTACAACTCATACAGACACATGCCCACATTATATTGACACACACACAGACACACATTAAAGATATATGTATATATATATATATAGATAGAGAGAGAGAGTAATGCGTGTATAAAGAAGAAGTTATAGTAATAACGAGTTCCTATTTTCGTAACACTTTATCTCATCGCCAAATACCCTCATCCACCAACCAAATGAAGCAAGTTTCCTCATCCAAACCCTAATTCATTATTCACCACATCCACACAAACAACAAACTAATGGGCAATTCACATGTCTCTTTACTCATTTCTTAAGTTTTCTTTGGCTTCATTTTTAACATTTAAAGAAAGTGGTCCAAAGTGCATTTTAAGGCAAACCCATATGAAATGTTAACATCAACACCATAAAGATACGCCTGCCCTCACTTCCAAACAAAACCCTAATTAATTTAACCCCGTTTTCCTCTCGCTCTAATTTAATTAAATTAAACTAATTATCTAGCTAGTAACACAAGAAAAAGTGTTGCTCTTGAAAAAAACTTCAATTAGGGTTAGTTCTTCAATGGAAGAAACTCATAGAAACAGTGGATACCACTCTCTTTCTCTCTCTCAACATTGCTACAAAAACCTTCTTTTCTCAATGGAAACAGCTCAAGTGTATGTTCTTGTTGATGATTTGATTCTCCGTTAGAGCAATCTTCTTCACGTTGTTCTTGATCTTTACCATCATCACAAGTCTGTGGGTTCTTCGATGCTCTCGTGCTCAGATATAAAGGTGAAACAGTGATCGTATCTTTAGCAGAGGAAACACTACTGTTGCTAGTGGACATGTTTGAAGAAACAGTAGTGGAATTTAGAACGAGGTTATGGTGATGTGAAGAAGGGTAGAGTCCAGGTGGCAACTGCATCATATGCCACGTGGAGTTTCTCCCTGTAAAGCTTCGCCTGAACTCGTCTCCTCCACAACGACCATTACGCTCGACTCGTCTGTTCGTTGCCTCCTCCTGATGATTATGATCTTGGATCTTCTAGTTATGCAAAAAGGAAAAATCAAGATTTTGTTTAATTTAGTCAATTAGCATTGGAAAATGTAAAACTTGGTAACAAATAAGTCAAAATCTTGGCAAAGCGACAAACTTTATGCTTAAAAAACCCCATCAGACAGACCTAAAAAATAATATGCGAAAGAAAATTCCAGAAAGGACATGGGTGAAGAAGAATGAGACCAAAAAGAGGAAGGTCAAAATGGTCTTTTCAAGCATGTGTTGGAGTGAAAAAGCACACTAATTTATGGAAAAATTCAGCAAAAACAATAAGACACAGCTAAAGAATCGATCGTACGTAGCAGCTGTCCCGACAGAAAGGAAACCTCTGCAGCTTTTTGGATCAATCTATTAATTTTTATTATAAAATCAAGTATTCAAATCGATTTTAAGTTAAAAACAATAGTTATTTATGCATTTCCCAGTAAACTAAACTTTTTGGTCTTTTCCACTGCCTCATCTTCTCTAACATCATCTCTCTCTCTCTATACCCAAACTTCCAAAAAAAGAATTCACTTATTCTTAAGAGATTCTGTGTAATCATATGCTAATTATGTCAAATCCTAAACCCTTAATTACATTCCCTTTCATTCCCCTAATAAAAGACCACCAATAACATATAGTATATAATAAACATCTAATACGAGTTATGTAATGAATTTAAACATATGTACATATATATATATATATATATATATATATACCTCTGGTTGTGTGTCGCATCCCACCGAACATATCCAGTTCTTGGTCTGTTCAACCTTGTAACCTATATAAAATTCAAACAAAATTAAATAAAAAGTCAAAAAAAAATACCTTATTTCAAATCAGAAAATGTAAATCGAGCAACATATATATATATATATATATATATATATATATATATATGTTCTGTTTTCATGGTCTCCCACCTGGTGGATTTCTCTTGTCGAATTCTTGGTTTGAGACAAGACTCGTTGTTGTTGTAATTACCGATTCTTCGTGACCAGATTCCATCTGTCGTCGACGTTTCTGGCGTTCACGGGCTTTGTGGTTTTGGAACCAATAGAAAACGTTTTTGCCTTCAATCTTCCCGTACCGTCGTAGCTGTGCGGTGATTTGTTGGATATGGTCGGCCGAAGGAGTCCTAGTTCCTTGTCGGTAAAGCTCTTCAAGAGCCCTTAACTGATCCGCCGTCGGATTCCATCGTGAGCTCACCATTACCGGTGGATGTTGCGGTTCTGAGTTTAGCATCATCAGCTCCCTCTTGTTCTGCTCCGTCGTCATCGCCACCACTGCTTTACATATCATAACAAGCAAGAAGATGAGCATTAGAAACTAGAAAGAGAATTTGTTTTGTTGTCTGCGGAGAGAGGATAGAGGGAGAGGAGAGATCACCCATGTTAATACGGTGCTCGGAGTTGGTGGTTGCGGCGGCGGTGGCCGTAGGGCAAGAAGAGAGGCGAGGGATGAGAGGACGAAGCTTTCTTCCTCCGTTGAAGGAATCAGCACCTCCTTCGTTGTAACCCATCATCCACATTTTGATCTATATTTATTAATTTTATATATGTATAGAGTTGAGGTGGGAGAAAGATAGCGAGTTAATATTAGGGTTTTGTTTAATTTATCGGAATTATGGAGATTTGTGAATTATGTGGTTGAAGGAGGATATAGACAAATAGAAAGTGGCTTATGGATTTTTGAAGTAGAGTGATAAAGTTGAGAAATCTTTGTGTGTGAATGTGAGAAATGGCGGAGCATGCAAATGTGGTTTTGTAAACACACATGTGTATATATATATATAGAGACTATCTTACACAATTCTTATATGTATATTACAAATTACCATTCTACACAAATTACCATCTTATTTTACAGTTGTTTTCAGCTAATTGGTTTAGATTTTTTTCATATTAATTTAATTGACATAATTAAATTCTATTAAAATTAGTATTATTAAATTGTAAAAAAATTCTTAAGAATATTTCAGTGAAAGGCTATCGATGGATATGGTCTTATATATTTACTACTTGGTTTTATTCTATTTATTTCTAAGTTCTCCCCTGAACTCCATGACAACAAGCTCAATATATAAAAAAAACTTCAAAACAACACTTATATTTATTTTTATGTGACAGAACTATAACTTAATGGAATCTTTCATTAGCTGAACGGCCTATATAATTTTCAATGCAGACTATACCGTATTCTAATTATAATATCAAACAATGAATTTTAGGAATATCATCTAATTGTATTTTTGATATCAGCCGTAAAATTAACCAATACTAGGATGTTGTAACTACATTCTTAGTTCATACTCTCTCTGTTTCAAAATATAAATTGTTTTAGTTTAAAGCACGAATATTAAAAAAATATTTTTCTGTAAAAAAAATATCATTGAATATATTTATTAAAAATAATTTGATCAATCACACAAAATACTAAAATATTAGTGATTACACAATGTTCAATAAAATTAAAAAATATTTAAGATTATCAAAATAATTTATATTTTGAAACAAATAAAAATTTTTAAAATAATTTATATTATGAAAGAAAGAAAAGGATCAAGAAGATGAGTTTGACTAGTAAGAGGAGAGAGAGAGGAGAGCGTGGAATTCTGGGGATATGAATGATATGGGGAGATGCGAAGGAGCTTAAAACGACGTGACATTCTCCCATCTCTCCCCATCACTCCTTTTCTTTCATTCTTTTTTTCCTTTTTATTTTTCTTTCATTTTTTTACCTATCTAATAATTTATTGTTTTTACGAATTATATGTGAGAGATAAATGTATGTTTGTGTGGTGGCTTTCACTATTATTCTTGTTCTCAACTGCCCCATAGCTTTGTCTCCTTTACACACTTAACCTCATCTCCTTTGTCTCTCTCAATCCCACTTTTCCATAAATCCCTTTTCTTCCCTTTGGGATCTTAAATCCCCCTTTTCTGTCTTTTCCCAAGCCCTAATCCTTTTGTTTTTTCTCCATTATTAGAAAATTTTCCAAAAAACAATTAATCCTAGAGCTAGTTTGGAAGAAATCATGTACCAAATTAATATAGATCCTGTCTTTTTTATTTGTTTTAATGACCACGTGATTAAACAATGTGTCTCATTCGATGATGAAATGTTACATTGATTATCATATTTATAAAGTTGACAATTTTCTAATAATGACCACGTGATTAAAAACATATATAAAAAAATTACATCTAGGTATAGCTCGTATTAGCGATGCATATATATTTCACAATTGTAGTGGAAAATCAGTATATTTAAAAATTTACAAATATAATTATTTTGGTGGAAAATTGGTGAATAAAAAAATGTCGACTGTGAGTGATGAAATTGACCGACTCATAGTATTTGTGTGTATTACAAAAATCACTCACATATATGATCTAATTTGAATACAATGATGGTTTTCTTTAGACTTCTTCCATATGTTCCGAAGCATGCTAGTTATCATACGTGAATTCATACGCACGTCTAATTAAATCATTACATTTCCTTTTTAATAGCAGAGATATGTTCAGAGTGCAGTTTGTTGTAGCTTTTAAATTCACATGCATAAAGGTCTTTTTAGAATTCTTAATACTACATTGCATGTATGTATGTATGTATGTATGTATGTGATGTATCTAGCAGAAAAATGCTTACCAACCTCTAAATTAAATGGGCCTAGGCTTACATAGACAAGAATTTTAGGCCCAATGAAATTTGATTATGCTCTTATATAAAAGCCAGTTTAAGAGGCAAAATAGAAATGCCAGAGAAGTTATGCTCTTCCTCACTCGCCTGAGACTACGAGCCAGAGAAAATGGCTTCTTCTACAATACCTTCTTCTTCTCAAAACCCTTCTCTTCCTCCGTATTCCAATTGCAGAAAACTGACGATGTTGAAGCTCGACTACACTCCGAAAAAGAAGTCGATGCAATAGAATCAGAAGATCGTCGACGCAGTGTAACCGATAGAGCTTACTGGAGAAGACGGATACACAGTATCTGCGCCGTACGGAGAAATCCCGATGAAGCTCTTCGGATTCTCGACGGGCTCTGTCTCCGTGGATATCGCCCCGATTCGCTTAACTTGAGCAGTGTGATTCACGCCCTTTGTGACGCCGGACGATTTGACGAAGCTCGCCGTCGGTTTCTCCTCTTCGTCTCTTCAGGTTTTACCCCAGACGAGCGAACCTGTAACGTTATCATCGCGAGGTTGTTAGATTCTGAATGTCCGGTGAGTACGTTGGGAGTTATATTCCGTTTGATCGGTGTCAAGAAAGAGTTCGTGCCATCGTTGACGAATTACAATCGTTTGATCAATCAGTTGTGTTTGATTTATAAGGTAGTCGATGCGCATAAGCTTTTTTTCGATATGAGGAATCGAGGGCATCTTCCGAATGTTGTGACTTACACCGCTCTAATCGGTGGTTACTGCGAGATTCGAGAGCTTGATGTTGCACATAAAGTGCTCGACGAAATGCGTGGGTGTGGTATAAGGCCTAATTCTCTCACGCTGAGTGTTCTTATTGGTGGGTTTTTGAAAATGAGGGATGTTGAAACAGGACGGAAGCTGATGAAGGAGCTCTGGGAATACATGAAGGATGAGACTGATACATCAATGAAAACAGCAGCTTTTGCTAATCTCATTGATTCTATGTGCAGGGAAGGGTATTTCAATGACATTTTCGAGATTGCAGAGAATATGCCACAATCTGAGTCCGTGGACGTTGAATTTTCTTATGGCCATATGATGGATTCCTTGTGTCGATACAGGAGAAACCATGGAGCTGCGAGGATTGTTTACATAATGAAGAGTAAAGGGTTAGTACCGAGAAGGACCTCTTACAATGCTATAATTCATGGTCTGTGCAAGGATGGTGGGTGTATGAGGGCTTATCAGTTGCTAGAAGAGGGATCTGAATTTGGGTTTTTTCCGTCTGAGTATACTTATAAGCTTCTAGTGGAGAGTCTATGCAAGGAACTGGACACCGGTAAAGCGAGAAATGTTCTAGAGCTGATGTTGAGAAAAGAAGGAACAGATAGAACTAGAATTTATAATATCTACCTACGAGCTCTCTGCGTAGTAGATAACCCAACTGAAATCCTGAACGTACTGGTCACTATGCTTCAGGGAGACTGTAGGCCGGATGAGTATACACTTAACACGGTTATAAATGGGTTTTGCAAGATGGGTAGGGTGGATGATGCAATGAAAGTTCTTGGTGATATGATGACAGGGAAGTTCTGTGCACCAGATGCTATAACTTTAACTACTGTTATGTGTGGCTTGCTTACTCAAGGAAGAGCAGAAGAAGCTCTTGATGTGTTGAATCGGGTTATGCCAGAGAACGGGTTTAAGCCAGGTGTAGTTACATACAACGCTGTTATGCGTGGGTTGTTCAAGCTCAATAAGGGAGAGGAAGCTATGTGTGTGTTTGATCAGATGGCAAAGGCCGGTGTGAGTACAGATACTACTACCTATGCTATTATCATTGACGGGTTGTGTGCAACTGATCAGGTAGATATGGCAAAGAGGTTCTGGGACGATGTGATATGGCCATCAGGCAGACATGATGCGTTTGTGTATTCAGCACTTCTGAAAGGGCTTTGTCGGTTTGGTAATCTAAGTGATGCTTGCCATTTCCTATATGAACTGGGGGATTCTGGAGTGGTTCCTAATGTTGTTTGCTACAACATCGTGATTGATGAATGTAGCAGAAGTGGGTTGAGGAGAGAAGCATACCAGATTTTGGAAGAGATGAAGAAGAACGGCCAGGTTCCGGATGCGGTGACATGGCGGATACTCGATAAACTACATGATTCCAGGCCTCTAGCTGTGGAAGGAGAGAGTAATCTGTAAACTCTGCAACCTCAGGATCAACTGTTTCTAAAGCAATAAACCTCATATTTTTGGGCAAAAGCATCTTGCATTTTGATATCATGACCACTGGTAATGTTTGTTTCTCTGAGTTCTTTGCCGGTGAATTCAAAAAGTACAGAGAGCTCAGATGGTAAAACAATCGCAGCAGAATCAGAGAACACCGAAGAAAGAGAAACAAGACTTAAAATATTTCTACAGCAACAAGAGTGGAGCCAAGGCAAATGGTACTCCACAGACATCGATCCAGCCATCTGTTTTAAGATGTACAAAGAGAAAAGCATACAAACTGATAATCTATAATCTACTACAGAGAAAACAGAACCAACGAGTGCAGGTGGAATATCATATGGTTTTAACTTGTTCCACCACTTTGCTGATGAGCCTGTAATTCCCAGAAGAGTCTAACAGTGGAATATATAAGAGAAGGCTCAGCCATTGCACCATTACCGTAATCTCCACAAGCCAATCTCTTCTTGATCGGAGGAATAAGTGTGATTCCAAGTTCATCAAGCGACAAAAGATGCCTTTCAGTGAAAGGATTGTTCCACATCAAAGTGTTCATCGATGGTGCAACAAACACTGGTTTGCTATAATCCCAAGCTCGTATAATACAAGTCAGAAGATTATCACACAGCCCACCAGCAATCTATAGACAAAGACAAAATCGGTGAAGAATCCTCTCTCTCAATTCCATTATGGTATCAAAAAGGGAGATTTCAGATCTGTTGTTTACCTTGCCTAATGTGTTTGCAGACAAAGGAGCAATGACCAAAACATCAGCCCAACGTCTAAGCTCGATGTGAAGAACAGGATCGCCGATCTTATTCCAGCTTGACCATTCATCTTCGTCAGTATACAGAGTCACTTCTTGTGGGAGAGAGAGTTTGTCGAGGAAATGAAGAGATGATTTCGAAGCGACGGCCCTTACTTCTGCCCAATCGGAGAAACAATGGCAGAGATTGCCGAATTTGATAGCAGCGACGCTTCCACTTGCAGCGAGTAATACACGAGGCTTCCTAGGTTGCGTTTTCACTTCCATGTCTTCTCTGTCTCTTTTTCCGTTCTCCATGGCTCTTTAAACTTCACAGAAGAAAGATCTCGGAGTTGGGGAAGATGGATGGATCTGCGAGGAACCCTAATCGGAAATTGAATTATCAAAAGGTTTTAAGAGTGAAGAGAGAGAGTGATTCAGAAAGGACAAATACACCATTTGTTACTGGTTAAATGGGCCGTTCACTCAATCTATTTGGGCTCAGTCTTTTGTATAGAGACACATATTACAAAACATTAACATAACATGCTACAAACCTTGATGATTTGTCATCAGTACATGATACATACAAAACTAAAAACAACAAACTAAGTTTTTGTCAAAACACAACTCAAACTCGGGTTGGAAACCAAGATATGGTCTTTTTGAATTTTGATTCTTTTTGTATGGAATAAGTGCAATGTTCATTCCATTCATTTAATTACAAATAGTAAATGTTTGGCTGGATAAGTGGAATGTTCTATTTCACAACATTTTATTCATAAATAGAGATCTATTTGCACTCGTAATATATTTAAACGTGTTATTAGAATATGAAGTGACGAGTGATTATTTCAATAAAATCTTATATAATATAGAAATATTTCTCAAAGTTCAAGCTATAAGAAGCTGTCATGTGTCATCTAACTTTTTGACATTTGTCTTTTTTAAATTATTTATTGAAAACAAAAGAAAATTAAGTGTATTTTAATATCTTTAGCAGTTAATTCTAACAATTAAACAACTAATTCTTATGTAAATTAATTTATAACAAATTACATTTAAGTGTTTTGTGTAGATTTATTTAATTTTTATGTAAATGATAATCTAATTTTTATGTAAATCAATGTATAGAAAATAGATATTTTATTAATAAAATCCAACAATATCTTATTAAAAAAACATATATTTTATTTAGAAAATAAATCAATGTATACAAAATAGATATTTTATTTAGTTTTGTTAACAATCAAAGAATCACCTTTGCTCTGTTTTTCTAAAGAAAGCACTTGTTAGTAGATGGGTGAGTCAGACCTGAGTAGTTTTGTTTATACGCGCAAGAAAAAACTACATTCACACCGTTATATAAGGGGAGAGAGAGAGATTTTCTTTCTGAACCAGATATGAGAACCTGCAACCAAATCCCACAAAGGTAGGCACACCAGTCAGATAGGCAATAATGAGCAATAGTTTTCTGCCGGAGAACTTATCTGTTCATGCTCCTTGAGAAAATGTTTTTCAAAGTTCAAGCTATAAGAAACTGTCATATCTCATCTAACTTTTTGACATTTGTCTTAATAAAATTATTTATTAAAAACAAAAGAAAATTAAGTATGTTTTAATATCTTTAACACTTAATCATATATATAATTAGGAAGTTCTCTCTCCATCTAGGATGTCCACATCACCAAAATAAAAATTATTAAATTAATTTTTATAGTAAATGTTTATTTTATTTTTATTATTTATAATTATTAGAGTTTAAAATTAAATTAAAAATGAAATTTAAGTAAATAAATGGATAAAAATAGTAAATACAAGATTATGAAACATTTTTTTGTGCTAATAATATAGAGAGGCGGAAAAAAAATGTAAGGAGACATAAATGTGTATGGGAAGATAACAAAAGAAATGTTAGTAAAAATATTTTAATAGAATTTGACTAAATTTTGGGAAAGATATATGCACAAGACTAACGTAAATATTTTATATCGCATTCACTTTCTAAAATAAATTATATTTCTAAAATAAATTATATGAACTATTAGACCGGGTTATAGTTGAGATGATTTGTTTCACCATTTAAGCGTGCTATGTAAAATTGTATAAGAACATTCATGATTCGATTGAAAAATATTTTATGGCACGTTGCTCGCTTTGACGGATAAGGCGTTATCATCAAACCTATTATAACATTCTGAGTATTTCATTTGGACCTTTGAAGTAAATGATAATTCATATTTGGCATATCCATATTTAATATGGGGTTACGTTATGTCTGCATATGCTTTTAATATTTTTTTACGATTGACTCTATAGTTAACATTGAATTTTTTGTAAGATGAAATTATGAAACTTTAATATGTAAATATTTTTGTCTGAGATGAAGAATCATCGATTGTCATTTTAGTCGTTTCCTCGTCCTATGAGGTTTATAATGTTAGAATCCCATTGAAATACCTTCAAGGGGTGTTCTAATCTCGCCAACAAGCCCTAAGAAAATCAATGTCACGTTGATAAGTAGAATTAAGAATCTTTATTGTTTTCTATTAATTTTTCTGTCCTTTAATTTTCTTCTACTCTTCAAAAAAGTTGGTTTCTTATTTTTTAGGCACAAAGAGTCGAAAAAATCAGATGATGTATATGAACAAAATGAGTATAACTACGTATTTTTAAATTTTAATTGTGATTCTATGTATTCTGGCAAGTTGAAAATAGAATACAAAAATAAGCAAAAACATAATTAAAAAATAAGCAAAACATAAAAATCGTTTTACTCAAGTTAAAATGGTGCTTTATCAACAAAAAAAAAAGAAGAAGAAGAAATTAAAATGGTGTCGCTAAACGATGTGGCTTGTGCCATAGACAAAACATGTAATCAGGTATGCAATAAAATTGTTTTTAAAAAATTAAATATATTTGACAACCTCGTTACATACCCGTTCCAAAATCATAACCTCTGTATAGCTCTCACTGTCGTTAAGAACTTCGACAACCTCGTTATATACCTTTGTTGTTTTCGGGAAAAAAGATTTAGAGGTTGTAGAAGTTCTTGACGACAATGAGAGCCATATAGAGGTTGTGATTTTGGAAGGTGTGCATGGGTTTATTTGTGTAACGCTCCGATCCCGATCACTTTGAACCCTAGGTCTCGTGCCCTAACTTACAATACAAAAAATACACATGCACACACTGAAAAGAAAAAAGAAAGGTGAGCAATTCCGTAAAGAATTACTCAGTGAGGGAGATCACGTCTGCCCACATGATTCAAATTAAACAATAATATAATTTAATAAACATATATACTAAGCCTAGAAATAGTCATGCAACAATCAACCCAACATCTCACAAAATATCAACATAGCATGCATCACATAACTCATCACCAAATATATCACATAACTCAACATTTCATATCAATATATCGGCACGAAGTCCATGACAATTTGGACTGGCCATCACCTCGAAATGTCGTACGCCACCTTTGGCTCGTCAGCCAGTTTACAGGCTTTAGTGGGATCGCCATGTCCTCGCCTTCAGTTCGACATCACACACCACACCTCATATATTACATATCACTTTATATAATAAACATAACTATCATGCATTAACCATACTACATCACAACTTAACATTTTATTCAACACTCAATCGCTACTTCTAAACTCAGCATACATGCTCATTAAACCATACTATTGCATGACATGAATCCACAAATACCAACCCTCACCTTAGCCACAAAGCTTCCTTTCTTGACTGACTTTCCAATCTCCAACTCCAATTATCTTTTGACACAATCTCGTCTCATGAGTCCATAAGGTTCCTGCAATTTCCAGCTCATTCCGAGCTCGTTTTCCCAACCAACCAAGACAACTCAATATACACTTGATCATCAACTAAAACTGCACTTACTATGCTTCAAAAGTCGTGAATAACATACAAGCTAACCGTCTACTTGTCGATCCAACCGTTGATTCGAAAGTCTGCCATGAACTACTTCACAAAATTGCAGCACGATCAGACTTGATGTAAACCTCCAGATGGACCCTCAAAACAGCTGCGTCAGAGCTGTTTCTGAAACTGCCAGTTCCAGTTCCTGCTGATTCTTGTGCAGCAAGCAAACGTCAACATGGCCATATAATAACTCCAATAATTATGAATGAAACTTTCTTGGAATCTTTGACATGTCCTCTGTCAAAATTACTCAACAATATGGCCATCCACGCTCTGTCGTTAGCCGAATCGTTCTATAAAAACTGCATCTTGAAACTGGAAACAGATTATTATACTTAGAAAATATTCTGGTCAGAAACTGTGATGTTACATCAAATTCGAGATTGATTTCCGAATGGACCTTACCTCGGATTTCAATTATAAAAACAGTTCCCGAAACTAGACAAAACAAGCTTTCCACGGATACAAGGATCATAATCTAACTTGATATGCTCAAATTTACCCTGAGCTACTCTCTTAAATTAAGAGATCGATGTAGTACTTAGGGATCGAATCCACATGGAAAAGAATCACACAATCGATTAGTGAATTCAAATTATGCTAAGCAACAATGTAATAATGTAAAATAAACAGCAAAGTAAACAGTGAAAGATTATCATGTTCTTGAAATCAATTAGACAAAATGTTAGGCCTTGGGTAATTCGTAGGGATGATTTGAAATTCGATCGTGTCGATCGACACAGATGTCCGTGTCGATCGACACAGAGATAAAAACGTTAGGGTTTGTTGAGCACCGTTCTAGAACATAAACACTAATGTAAAATCAATCAACTTTCGTTGCAGAGACTATCTATGATTAGATTCCTAAATCTCAAATTTCTTTGCGAACCTAGAGAATTAAATCAAGCTTTATAGTTCAAGTTTAATTGCTCACAAAATTCCTAAACCAAATTTCTTTGCGGAGAGGTAATTCTGCTCATCTAAGACTAGTTCAAGTTATTAATAACACTTTCGTGTCTATTAAACAACCTAAGATCTAGATTCTAGGTGTACAGGCTAGATCTAGCATTGGAAACAATCTAGATGAAGAACCAGAAGATAAACCCTAACAGATTTAGAATCCTAACAATTTCTCATCAAAACCCTAGAATTCCCCACAACCTAACAAACAGACTACTCAGACATGGATGATGTAAACATAATCAATGAATAAATAGTTTGCATAAAAAGATAGAGTTAGAGATACAGAAGGGTTCGAAATATGAAGGTCTGAAGTCTGAAATCTTCCCAAAAGCTCTCCTCTCTCTAGTCTTAATTAAAAACTGGATAAAAACATGAAAACCTAAGGAAAAACTATTTATACAAGTAGGCAAAATCGGACTGGGCCTTGATAAAAACTTATGGGCTTCGTGGGCTTGAAAGGAAAACACTTCTCTTCTCGTCATACAAGACCATGTCGATCGACACACAGGTCCGTGTCGATCGACACGGTCGTATAAAATCGACTTCGACTTCATCATTTCAGCTCTTCATTCCCTGATGCCCCAAAATGCTCCAAAAGCTTTCAGTAGGCTCCAATCATCCATTATCCTGCAAAGACTCTAAAAAGACTCGAAAATACCAAAAAGACTCTATAAAAAGGACTTATATGATGGTCGAAAACGGATAAAAACCGTGATATATCATAACTCCATCTTAACTGGTCGAAAAATGATTGCGAAGATGAATGTCCGCAGCTCCACTCTGCACATATGTTACAACCTTCGACACCATAGAAAAATAGTGGGGAACATGGTGTGGAATTCGTGGCACGGGGAAGATCGGGAAGATGGTGAAATTGAAGGGAAAGAGTCGGGTAAAGAAGAAGAACAATCTGGTCGGTTCGGGTCGGGTTTAGTAAGAATCGAAATTTAATTTGGTTTAGGATCAGGTTTGCTCGGTTTGTGTTAGGTTTGTAAACAAAAACCGATAAAATTGAATATGTGTGTTTTGAGGTTTCATAGTTTCTATTCAGGGAGATATGGATTTTGAACTTTGTTTTCGGGGAGATATAGAAAGAGGTCTTACTTTGGGCAGCATATAGAGTTATATGATGGAGAAATAGATAGTTGTCCCTAAATTTTATGAACCTCTTACAATTCGCATTTCTGTGAACGAAAAACGAACCTAAGAAGACGAACCAACAGCCCTCACTACACAACTTCCAATTCAATTCGCTCATAAACACCAAAACCTTTCACCTTCTCCGACTGTTAACGCTCGAATTGAAGACTGTAGTAATAATGGCTCCACCATTACAACAACTATTCCATCTTCTATATATAACATCAGAGTCACCCACAACACACCCCTCATGCCTTCTTACTCTACCTCATCTTCTAAAACAGTCATGGTCTCCACAAACTCCAATGCTCTCGCCCAAATACAACGCCGCATATTCTTCAACGAAGTTCATTCGAGTTTGTGCAAAGAGTAATTGGTCTTCAGGCTCATTTACTTCTGGGAGGCTCGAAACCCAACCAAAGTGGCATACTCATCGGTCTCGAATTACTCTTCATCGATGAACAGGTATGCATGTGTTTGCTTCATGTTTTTTCATACATAACTATAACAAACAATGTTCCCTAATTTACCTCACATCTCCAGGGAACTGCTATTCAAGGTTTCATTGCTCCACACCGAATTGTTCGGTACAACACTCCTTAAGCGTAACTCCATCTACAGACTCACCAACTTCTACGCTACCAACAACAATCTCATGTTCAGGGTTACGGACCACAAGTTCACTCTCTGCTTCACTGAACTTACTACTTTGACCGAACTCGAAAAACAAGCGTACCTATAGACGCCCAAAGATTCAGCTATTATTCATTCCCAGAATATGAAGCAAAGTCAGACAGGAAAGGAGATCTATATGGTCAGTTTCTAAGCTACAAGTAGAAAAATACCATTAGTCAACCACTATTTTAACTTTCTAAATATGCAAATGTCATCGGTCACCTCAATGAGAGTTGCAATCTAGAAACATCAATGAGAGTTGCAATCCTGAAGAAGAAAAAAAAAATGAGAAATGCATAATTTGTTTACTGTTAGGTATATATGTGGAAAGGTTGTAATAGTTATTAGTATAGACTTAGTGTACCTCTTGTAATCTCTATAAATATTGTAATTCTTTATAGCAATAAAATCATTCAGCCTCTAATATAGACGTTTTTTTTAATAATTCAGGGTAAATTCTCTTTCTATGAAAGGAACCAAACTAATCTCTGGAAGAGGTGCAGTCTATGGATAGACCCTCTCTCCGGATATGCAAATAGGCCGAAAACAATGGTCCATATCAGTGGCGGATCCATAAAAAAATTTCACCGGGGGCAAAATATATATCAATATAAAAAATATATATAATATCTTCTAAATAATGTGAAAAGAAACATAAATTGTTAGACAACTAACAATGATTAATAGTAATTTATGATTTTTAATTACTTTAAACATGGATTTTCATTATGTTATTGGCTAAAATTTTATACTTTAAACTAGTTACTTTTTTTTCTTTTAACATTTAGGCTAAATAATCAAAAGAATGGGGGCATAAATTAAAATCTCAATGGGGACATAATCAAATTCCTTAAATTATACATTAATTTTCATAAAATCATAGGGGGCAATTGCCCCCTCCTTCACTAAGTGGCATCCGCCCCTGGTCCATATCTATGTGGGTGTTCAAGATGATGTGACTTGATTTCGCGCAGCAGGTGAATTGAACATGGAACGTGTTGGTCAAATATAGATTGTCTAATATAGACGTTACTATACCAAAATGTACCCATAAGAAAATTGTTCACGTATGTCTACTTTCTTCCTTTTTAAATACTCAGAAAAATTATGGATCGAACCCATACAATTTATTTATCGGGAGCAAAATCTCTTGGACCCTTCCGAGCAAAATGGAACAAGGTGGTCACTGTCAAATGTTCTCTGTTGTTCAAATACAAACATCTTCTAAACTCCTGACTTGCTTCCATTGTCAAAGTCAACAGATTAGTTATTTGCTAACGTCTATCAAGTCTCCAAGTAAAATAGATTTGAGCCAACGAATAAACGGTACGCATGGAAAATGGAACACATATGAAGATAAATAGATAATATAAAGACTATTATATGAAAATTAAGAGATTCGACCTCCTAAAACCAATGTTCTAAAAAGCGCTAGGCGCTAAGCGGGC
This sequence comes from Arabis hirsuta, assembly GCA_964056655.1. NCBI lineage: Eukaryota > Viridiplantae > Streptophyta > Magnoliopsida > Brassicales > Brassicaceae > Arabis > Arabis hirsuta. The sequence continues at coordinate 23,594,301 of OZ053306.1, read as the reverse complement.
GGCGACCCTCCGCCTAGCGCCTAGAACGCTTAGTCGGGGCCTAGACGATTTTTTAGGCGGTTTAGGCAGTTCTTAAATATAACTATATATATATATATTTTATAGACTATTTATTTATATTATATAAATTATAGAATAAAACATAATGAAATAATCTTAAGAAACATGATCCATAAATAAATAAAAAGACCAAAACGTTTTAGAAACTCTTTTTCTTTTTTAAATTAGTCAATACGGTACCGTTTTAGAAATTAAAAAAAAATTTAAAAATTGGATTTATTCCGCCTAGGCCGCTTAATTTACGCCTAGGCCGCTTAATTTTCGCCTAAAACGCCAAATGGCACCTTCCGCCTAGCACCTCCGATTAGTATAAAATCGAAGCGGCTTAGGGACGCCTAGGCCGCTTTTTTGAACAATGCCTAAAACTAACGAAATCAGCAAAATGCAAAGCAGAAATGAAACAAGATTTAAAACCAAAGCGTTATTAAGAGAGAAAACGTTGGACATTGAAAACATCATCCCCAATTTACAGCCACCTCTTAATGTTTGGTTAGAGAAACACATACCAACAACATCATCAACGAGTCTTCTGTTTGTTCTTCTGCATTAAAAATTAAAATTCCTTATAGATTTTGTTTTATAATTTAAGATACGACCCAACACCTAAATAACTAAAGAACACTCCTAACCACAAACACCAAGGCTATTGTCTAAGGCTGTTTTTAGATCATCTTTCTTCAGAACAGAGCTTCTTGCATTGCCTCTGCTTCTGTCTGGGTCTGTGTTGCTTGTTCTCCTCCTTCTCTTTCTTGTCCATGTTCCTCTCCTTGTGTTTCTCCTTGTGCTTCAGCTTCGGTCGGTGGTGGTAGTGCTGCCTCCTCTGGCTGCATTTCTTCCATCGCTTGTGGCTCAACCGTCTCCACCACTGTAAGCCCCTCAAGGTCTTGTATGGCTCGCACCACTGCTTCATTGTCACTCGTAATTCCAGCTTTCAGCACATTGAGGATTTCTTTACCTTTCTCTTGCTGCATCATTTAGAGAGACCAAAACCAAAGATAAGAAAGCAGATTTGGAAATTTAACCCGAAAAATCATATCAGATGAAGGACAGAGACTGTTTATGGTCGACAAGACTTACAAAGAGGTCAAACTTTCTCTTGAGTTCTCCATAGGCAGGATCTTGTGCCCCAGTGACTGGTCCTGCTGGGAACTATGTCCACATATGTAATAAAATAAGTTAGATATTATTACAAACAAATTGAAGGCAGACACTAATGGTTAATTAGAGAAACAATTCAACACAAGTTAGTTCAATTCAACACGTTTCTACTTAAAAGAAGATATAGTGAACAAGAGTGTGACTAAGTACGCATAAAGCCAGTTTAGTTTTCACACTAACTGAGCAAAATTATAACCACCTCAAGCGATACACCAACGACCACTTAAATCTTAATTATCCAAAAGGAAATTTAAACTTAGAATCAAGATAAGGATAAGCCAAAAGCAAGAGACAGCGAATATAATATAAAAAAACTCTGTAAAATAGTCAGATTTGGCTTTCATTCTTAACACACTCGAAAACAGACAATGCTTAAAAAGTGGAAAGTGACATTGATTTCAGTTTCACAATCAGTTCTAAATTGACGGCGAAGCAAGTGAACAGAACCATACGAGTACTAAACCTCGGACATTGCGAACTATCTAAACAGAGATCACAAACTGTAAACAAAGAGAGAACATGAGAAAGAAGTTACCTTTCTTGGTCTGCCTACTGGTCGTCCACGACCGCGCTTTGGTTTGGTAATAAGCCGATTGATAACACCACCGGTCTTAGGTGGTCTTCCTCGTCCACGCTTCATCCCTGGAGCCACAGCCACAGTCTCTCCACCAGCTGGAGCAGTAGCACCGCTAGTGTCAACAACTCTCCTTGGCCTTCCTCTGCGTCTTGCACCGTTTGCTACATACGGAAACACAGAGACCGTCGATGACACTGATTTGGGTTTCCTCTGTCTCCCAGCAGCTCTACGACCCGGTGGCCTACCTCTCCTTTTCATGATTCCTGCCATAACCGAAGCCTGAAGAATCGGACCAGCTCCGTTCTTCCTTGGACGACCAGGTCCTCTCTTTGCCGACTCCGTAACCTCCCCTGTCGGTTGAGAGACAGGTAACTGGTATTGTCCGTTAGACTGGACAACGTTAGGTTGAACAACACCGGTTTGTTGTTGTTGTTGTTGTTGAGGTTCGGGTTTGGGTTTAGGAGGACGACCACGACCTCGTTTCTGAGGCTGAGAAGCAGAGCCAGTGAGAGCCACCGGATCAATCGGAAGTTGGTCGTTGACAATCGGAGGAATCTCAGATCTGGTAGGTTCCAGACCTGCAGCCGCGGCAGCAGCCGCGACAGCGACGCTTTCCGGAGGAGAAGACACAGCGAATTTGTAAGATTTCTTGACCATAGCAAGAACACCACTGCTCTTTAAGGATTTGAGATGGTGAGTCAACAAAGCTCCATGAGTAGGAGCAGGAAGTAAACCGGGATAAGATCTCTCAATATACCTCGAAATCGCCATCTTACTAGAACCGTCCGGTTCGTTCAACGCCGCAATCGCCGCGCAAATCATCTACAAACGCAAATAGAAAAAAATTAATAAACCAAAAAATGGAAACTTTAAACCGAAATTGAGTTAAAGATAGAGACTTTAGATGAGAGAGCTTACTTCGGTGTAAGATGGGTGGTTAGAGGAAGGCTGCGGGGGAGTATAAGCTGCCTGAGACGGTGGTGGCTGCGTTTGCGGTTGCGGTTGGAAGACATGGTTGGGGTACGGATTGTGGTTAACGGCGAAAAGGGGATGATTCGGAGGAGCGGCGGCGCCGGAGACGAAGGAGTTGGAGGTGGAAAAGGGAAAAGGATTGAACTGAGGAGGATGGTGAGGATCAGTGGATATAGATAGAGATGGATCCATGGATATTTTTTTTCTTCTTCAGAGAAACAGTGGAAAAAAAACAAAAAAAAAAACAAAAAAAAAACAATGAGGAAGGTGAGATTTAGTTTTTAGGGTTTTCTTTTTTTCTCTCTTTTCTTTTGATTTTGGTTTTGTTTTTGATTTTTGTGAAATTAAAAATAAATTGAGGAATGAAATAGATAATGGTTAGGTTGGAGAGAGAGAGATGCAAATGACGATGGGGTTGAAATAGCGATTACGTTTAAATCTCACCGTTGAATTGTTTTAAAGGATGATTTTGACGAGGATCGATGACGTGGCGTATGACTTTTGTTTTTTTATTTTGAGTTGTGTGTTTCTTTACTTTCTTTTTTTTTGTTTTCTTTTTCCTTTTTTTGCTTCTTACCAGATGGCTAAATTTTCGATACAAAATGTAATAAAAAATCTTCTAGATAAAAAAATGGACCGCCAAAATTTTATCTAAAACACCGCCTCGCTTTCAGTGTAACAAATTTTGTAAAAAAGGAAAAAAATATTAACAAAATTCTACAGTATATTTCTTCCTCGTTCAATTCATCATAGTACAAATTAGAAATTACTGAATCACATAGAAGAAGTGTAGCAAACATCGTTGCATTAAGTAACCTATGTACCAAACTCCATTATCTTCCTCAGGTCAAATAAGTGTGTTTACACATGTAGTTAATAAGTTCATTTTACATTGTCTTTTAGCATGTGCAACTCGTAAATTCGATAAGATTTTGATTTAAAATTTTTGAATGAATATATATTTTGACTTCGAATTGTGAATAAAGTATATTTACGATGAAAAGTTACTTGCACATATAGATGCAAATACGTTGAGACGATTATGTGCAAATGTATGATAATACTTTGGATTCAATAGCTTGATTACATTTTAACACAAATGTATTAAATTATAGATCTACCACTAAATATAAAATATAATTAATAAGTGTAAAATCTTTATTTTTATCACACCGTAAGACCAAACAAATATTATTTGTAACTGCTAGATGTAAAACTTTTATTTGAGTTGTCATGTATTGTTTACAACTGTAAATTTGTAAATTTAAACGGTGTAATCCAAATAAGAAATGATGAACGATAATATCAAGAAATTTGTTATAATATATAAAAAATACCGTTTTAGTTGTATGCATTTAATTCAAATCAATTTTTTAATACTGTTTTTCTGTTTCACGCATTCAACTTCTTGTTTAGTTACACAATTAACTCTACAAACGTAAAATTTTAGTAAAAAACAAAAATAAATCTGTTCTAGTTAACATTTTCATCTTCTTTTTATGAAACTTATAAGTTTGTGTAAGTTTGCCAATTTTGAGTATTCTGCTTCCACATGTTGAATTCGATGTGTATTAATAATGGCCAATGTTTGTGTCTTATTGAAAAACAAATTTTATATCTTTGAGACTGATTGTTCGTATTTATAAAAAATAATCAAGGAATAAGCAGATTGGCCAAGCTTTCAATTAGAGTTATATAATTTTAGTTTTTTTTTAGATTTAGTTTCTCTTCATTTGAGTTAGTTGTCTTTCAATGTAAAAAAGTTCATGCCAATTTCTTTGCAAAAGAAGCGTGACGACAAAGCTTCTCTCTAATGTAAATCATTGTGTTTTGGAATGGTGATATGCTCAAATTTACCTTGAACTATTCTCTCAAATTAAGAGATCGATGTAGTTATTAGGAATCGAATCCACAGGGAAAAGAATCACACAATCAATTAAAGAGTTCGAATTAGGCTAAGCAAGAATTTGTGAATGAAATAAAATAGCAAACAAGTAAATAGTGATAAATGATCTAGGAAATCAAAGAGACAAAAGCTAAGTGATGGGTAATTCTTCAGGTATGATTCGAAATTTAGTCGTGTCGATCGACACAGGTATCCCTGTCGATCGACACAAAGATAAAAACGTTAGGTTTTGTTAAGTACCGCTCTAGAACATAAACACTAATGTAAAGCCAATCAACTGTCGTTGCAGAGACTATCTATGATTAGATTCCTAAATCCCAAATTTCTTTGCGAACCTAGAGAATTAAATCAAGCTTTATAGTTCAAGTTTAATTGCTCACAGAATTCCTAAACCAAATTTCTTTGCAGAGAGGTAATTCTGCTCATCTAAGACTAGTTCAAGTTATTAATAACACTTTCGTGTCTATTAAACAACCTAAGATCTAGATTCTAGGTGTACAGGCTAGATCTAGCATTGGAAACAATCTAGATGAATAACCAGAAGATAAACCCTAACAGATTTAGAATCTTAACAATTTCTCATCAAAACCCTAGAATTCTCCACAACCTAACAAACAGACTACTCAGACATGGATGATGTAAACATAATCAATGAATAAATAGTTTGCATAAAAAGATAGAGTTAGAGATACAGAGGGTTTTATGCTGAAGATCTGAGAAACTCTGAAATCTCTCCGGAAAACTCTCCTCTCTCAAGTCTCAATTAAAATCCAAGATGTCAAAACATAAAAACCTAAGTAAAACTATATATACAAGTAGGCAAAATCGGACTGGGCCTTTCTGGAAACTTCTAGGTTTCATGGGCCCAAGAGGAAATTCTTCTCTTCTCGTCAGATATACTCGTGTCGATCGACACACATGTCCATGTCGATCGACACGTGCTTGAAAACTCGACTCCGACTTGATAACTTCAGCTCTTCTTTCCTCGATGTTCCAAAATACTCCAAAAGCTCCCAATATGCTCCAATCAATCATTGACCTACAAGGACTCTAAAACAATAGGAAAATACCAAATAGACTCTATAAAAAGGACTTATATCATGGTCGAAAACGGGTAAAAACCATGATATATCAACTCCCCCAGACTTAGCCTTTGCTTGCCCTCAAGCAAAACATAAACCAAGAATGTGAAAGAGGTTTGAAAACACAGAACTTACTTTCCCCTGATGCAATGAATTGACCCTTCCAACTAGTGAACCACATAATCCAGAACCAACCAAAATCAGACCACCATGTACTTCTCTGCAGATATTCGCAGCCTTCCAAATTCATCCACCACTTTGCAACATAATTCGTTAGTCTTCATAGCTTGGTCTCAATGTTCTCAATGCCAAGAATCTTCTAGACTCATTCCCAGACTATACCATGACAAATCAACCTCTACAACACTTGGTATTCCTCCTCTCCCCCAGACTTATTTTGTTCTCCATTCCTATTGTTTCATGATTGCTGAACTCAAAGCAGTGCATAATTCACTAATGTTGTTCCTTGTTAGGAGACAGGGTCGTGACTCACTACTATTGTTCCTTGTTAGGAGACATGCTGTGAGATTGCTCGTCTTCTTCATCCGTTTTACGGGACTCAGACTGCTGCTTTTGAGCTGGGTGATCACCTCTTGAGTATAGACTCACTGGATTTTATTCCTCATCTTAAACTCAGGAGCTATCATTTCACCCCAATCCTAACATAACTAATATATATATATATATATATATATATATATATATATTTAAGGGAATAGAGGGAGAGGGGTACCATCACTTTCAAAAAGGGGTTGCACTTGTCAGGTATGAATGAGGAGTCAAGCTCTATGGACATCGATCCCAAAGAAAACCGTGCAGTAGCTCTGACTTGGCAGATTATACCGGAAGTAACGGACGTCTCCAGTCAACTGATCAGCCTTAGGATTTCCCATTAGTCTCACTCTGATATCGTTCCTGGGAGAATGGTCACATGCTGGCAAAGACAATTCACTAAACCAAAAGAAGGGTTGTTCCTAACAAATTTTGACTCAATAAAACAAAAATTTTCAAATTTGACCCAAAATAAACAAAACAAAAAGAAACACGTTAGTAGTTTCCTCCCCCAGACTTAACCAACACTGTCCCCAGTGTTGTCAAGCCTGAAGTTGGCAAAAGAAATCAAAGGAAAATTGAACTTGAATGAAATGAAGGAGATTTACCAAAGTGGGGACCCTGTCGATCGACACAAGCATGTCATGTCGATCGACACAGGTTCTGAGGGATCGGATCGTTGTGATGTCGAGAATTTTGAAAATTGAAGGCCATGTCGATCGACAGAGATCTCACTGTCTCAGACTGCAAGTTTTCTGCATCACTCAACAAACACGATCAAAGAAGAAGACACACAATGCAAATCCTTAAGATGATCAAGTTCAAGCTCCTAAAAAATCCAAAGACTAACTGACTCAAAAGAAAATAAGAGATAAAATAGAAAAACTTACAAGTGGATTGCCTCCCACTAAGCGCTTGTTTTCAGTCATTAGCTTGACTGTGTCAGGTTCAGGTCTTTCGTAGAACGGTGCAGGGAACAACACCTGGAAAGAGCTTTGTAGTGTTCTGCAGCATCTCCTGGATCACTTTCTCTCCTTTCTCCCTTAACTCCATAGGGATGAGAATTCTGAACTTGGAGAATGGTGTGGAAGTCTTCTTGCTTTTGGCCTTAGCTGGTTTGGATCCTCCATCAGGTCTCAAGAGTGGTGCACACAGGATCTTCTTCTTTTCTTGCAGTGGCCTCTCTCCAGTGATGACAGTCAAACAGGAGATATCTTTGTCATGGACTGCAGGGTAGTAGACATCCTTGTTGATTTTGGAGAAAGAGATTCGCTCATTAGGGAAATCAACGAATGCTCCCACAGTGGCAAGGAAGGCTCGCCCAAGAATCAATGGTCTGTTGCTTCCCTTTCTTGACTCCATAACGTGAAAGTTTGTAGGAATAAGGCAGTCTCCCACTTGCAGCATCAAATCAGCAATGAATCCTTTCGAAGTTGTGGGAGTCCCGTCAGCCAGCAAGATAGACATCCTTGAAGGTTGTAGATCCACAATCCCTAGCTTCCTTGCAACATCCTCAGAGATAACATTCACATTAGCCTCAGTGTCACACAGAGAGTTCTTGAATTGCGTACCTTTGATCGAGCAGGGAATCACAAACGTTCCAGGACTTGAAACCTTGGGTAGCTTCCTCAATGAGGGTTGAGTAGGTTCTTCTGGGGTCATGTCCTGAATCAATGCGCATACTTCTACAGAAAGTATAGCATTGAACTGCTCTGAACTCAAGTTCTTTATAACCATCCTCTGCAAGCACTTCCTGACCACCGTAGAGAGCTTCCAGCACCTATCAATGGAAACTCCACAACAAGCTTTTCCATGATGGCCTTGCATTGGGCATCCTCCATCTCTTGCTTAGACTTCCTCCTTGGAAAGGGTAGCTTAGGCCTGTAGACCCTCTCTTCTGAACTATCCGATGATTCTGAAGAAAGTGGGCTGTTGTGGGTAGCATGTCGATCGACACTAGCAGTATATCGATCGACAGGAGACTTTTTGTCCGTTGTGTCACCGATTGCGTAACACTCTGTCGATCGACACTTACCAGTTGTGTCGATCGACACGAGCTCTGCTGTCTCCAAATCAGCAACTTCTCCTTCCTCACACCCCACAGTGATTGCATTAATATGCAACCTTGGGTTCGTCTCAGTCTTAGCCGGTAGGAATCCTTCTTACCTTTTCACTGACTCCACCGTTTGGGCTACCTGAGTGTCCAGCTTCTTCATGTGGAGATTGATAGCCTCAATTTTGCCATTTAGATCTTGGTACATAGCATCCATCTTGCCATTGAAGCTCACGGTCATCTTCTGTTGCCCTTCCAAGATATGTTCTAGCATAGATTTCATCTCGCTGTTCTCTGATGACTGAGGAGGAGGTGTCTGATAAGAGGAAGAACCGTAGTTCCTGGTGTAGTTCCCGTTACCCTGCTGATTCCCAAACCTCTGATTCTGAAAACCAGTCCCACTGATGAAGTTGACATCCTTCTCTGCATCATGTGTCGATCGACACATGCCTTCCGTGTCGATCGACACGGAGTTCAGTCTGAAGATTTCTACTTCCTGAGCAAACTGCACTGACTTCTTCCCCGTGAGCAAGTTGTGCATATAATCCAACTTGGCATTAACCTCTGAGATTTGGCTTCCATCCATGTTACCTCCTAGCTTCTTCCTTTCGAAATCTACGTTATTGGTGCTACTGCTTGAAGCCAAGTTGTCGATGAGAATCAGAGCATCTTCCGGATATCGGGTGTTGAAATTCCCATTGCTAGCTGAATCGAGGGCCACCTGATACCTCCAGTCAATTCCTCTGAAGAAAATGCCCAACAGCTGGACATTACTAAACCCGTGATGAGGACAATCTCTCTGGTAAGACTTGAATCGAATCCAAGAATCCTTGAATGCCTCAGTCGGTCCCTGCTTGAAAGTAGAGATCTTGGTCCTCAGATCCTCTGATCTCGCCTCATCAAAGAAGTTGTTGAGGAAAGCGTTCTTGGTGTCCTCCCAAGTGGTTAACGATCCAGGCTCCAACTGCTTCAGCCAGTAGGCTGCTTCTCCACTAAGGGAGTATGCGAACAGCTTGCAGAAGAGATAGTCGCTGGACACTCCATTAGCCTTGATGCTAGATGCCAAGTCCTCGAACCTCTCTATGTGGTCCATGGGGTGCTCAGATGACAGACCGTGGAAGGGATGCTGAGCCACAAGGGAGAAGAAGGCAGGCTTCAACTCAAAATCGCTCCTCTGGAAAGCAGGAGGTCGGATTCCTGCCCTGTTGGCATAGAACTCATCGGGCCTGTTGTACTCTCCCAGAGTACGCCCACGCGCAGCAGCTGCTGGCTCTTGTCGTTGTACAACCTGCTGTTCCTCTTGTATCACAACCCCATTCTCATCCAGTCTCTGACCCTGAGCGTTGCGTCTGCGACCCTCAGTGTCCTGCAAGACCCCATCTTCCCCTCTGATAAGCACTAGCGGATTCATGTTGGCTGCCTTTCTTGCTGCCCGGTTAGCTCGCTCTAAAGCTCCTAACTCAGAAACAAAATCTACTAACTCTTGATTCTTGTTGCTTCTGGTCTTGCGATGAGGCATGCACCTGAAACACACAAGAAAAAGAGAAAATAGCTAGTAAGTAAAATAAAACAAAAATAAAAACTTAGACAAAATTTTACTAACAATAATCGATTGGTGAATCAGTTCCCCGGCAACGGCGCCAAAATTTGATATGCTCAAATTTACCCTGAGCTACTCTCTCAAATTAAGAGATCGATGTAGTACTTAGAGATCGAATCTACAAGGAAAAGAATCACACAATCAATTAAAGAGTTCGAATTAGGCTAAGCAAGAATGTGTGAATGAAATAAAATAGCAAACAAGTAAATAGTGATAAATGATCTAGGAAATCAAAGAGACAAAAGCTAGGTGATGGGTAATTCTTCAGGTATGATTCGAAATTTAGTCGTGTCGATCGACACAGGTATCCCTGTCGATCGACACAAAGATAAAAAACGTTAGGTTTTGTTAAGTACCGTTCTAGAACATAAACACTAATGTAAAGCCAATCAACTGTCGTTGCAGAGACTATCTATGATTAGATTCCTAAATCCCAAATTTCTTTGCGAACCTAGAGAATTAAATCAAGCTTTATAGTTCAAGTTTAATTGCTCACAGAATTCCTAAACCAAATTTCTTTGCGAAGAGGCAATTCTGCTCATCTAAGACTAGTTCAAGTTATTAATAACACTTTTGTGTCTATTAAACAACCTAAGATCTAGATTCTAGTTGTACAGGCTAGATCTAGCATTGGAAACAATCTAGATGAAGAACCAGAAGATAAACCCTAACAGATTTTCAGTCCTAACAATTTCTCATCAAAACCCTAGAATTACCCACAACCTAACAAGCAAACTACTCAGACATAGATGCAGTAAACATTATGAATGATATAAATTGCATAAAAGATAGATTTAGAGATACAGAGGGTTTTATGCTGAAGATTTGAGAAACTCCGAAATCTCTCCGGAAAACTCTCCTCTCTCAAGTCTCAATTAAAATCCAAGATGTCAAAACATAAAAACCTAAGTAAAACTATATATACAAGTAGGCAAAATCGGACTGGGCCTTTCTGGAAACTTCTGGGCTTCATGGGTCCAAGAGGAAATTCTTCTCTTCTCGTCAGATATACTCGTGTCGATCGACACACATGTCCATGTCGATCGACACGTGCTTGAAAACTCGACTCCGACTTGATAACTTCAGCTCTTCTTTCCTCGATGTTCCAAAATACTCCAAAAGTTCCCAATATGCTCCAATCAATCATTGACCTACAAGGACTCTAAAACAATAGGAAAATACCAAACAGACTCTATAAAAAGGACTTATATCATGGTCGAAAACGGGTAAAAACCATGATATATCAAATGGTAATCTCTCGAATGTAGTACATATCCTATTCGCACCTGTCGAAACTAATATGTGAAGTTTTTGTTGTAAAACAACAAAAGCTATAAAACCGATCCCTATTTTATCAAAATACGATAGTTAATTGTTAAGTAAACGAGAAGCAATACAAACATGAATATCTTGATACCGGTAGAGTTTGTTAATTAAAAAGCAACCAGTTTTGAGATGTATGAGACCATAGACAATATAATAAAAATACATCATCTTCAGTGGTGTGGTATCTAACAAGAAGCTATAAGTTTGACGCTAGATAAATATACTTTTTATAGTATCTAAAACACACAATATAAAAATAAAAATTAAGAAGCTAAAAAAAAATTATATTAAACTTTTATTTTAAATTTATATGCAACACTATTAGTTTCCGACAACGGTGCCAACAAACTTGATTTGTGTTATAGTTTTAATCCCTGAATTTTTTTGCAAATATACATCAAACAGGATGTATTACTTAGGGAGGGATCGAACCATGGAAGATCGAAATTTTTAAGTGAACATTTTTAAGCCCTTTAAAACAAGGCTTACTTGTATAATGGGCCTCAACACGAGATTGTGTTACATAGTGAACATTTTTTATAATCCTTATGAATTATTTGTACCAGAGACGTGCAATAGAAGAGTTTACAGGGCAAACATTGGCTGGCATCTTGCAATCTCCCAAACAAAACAGTTCTTTCATTATTAGGACAGTGGACCCCACTCACCACCACCGTTTCTATTTTTTTGTTTCTTCTTAAAATGTTAATAAAATTTGTTTATTCTTAAAAGTATAATACTAGTAGTAGTCTTTTTCCAATTAGTTATTAAGATTTGTTAGCCTAATCTTCCTAAAATTATAATATGGACATAAATTATAGTAGATCAATTTGAAGTTATATAGTAGTAGAGTAGAATTTCTCAAAAATAAATAAATTAAAAAGGTCATGTGAGTGAAGTTATTAAAAAAAATGAAAAAAGTGATGCAAATAGTCAAACATACCCTTTAAGCAAAAGAGGAAACACACGGTTCACGTGTGACGCACGTGCCAAACAAAGCCCTTTCACCTTCTCGTCCACTTTGCTCTCTCTTCTTGTTCATCATCTTCTTCTTCCTTCCGCATCCTTCGGACAAGAGAGAACCAAACAAAAATAATGGCGACTCGAAAGAGATAAGCACGCCATACCTGAGAGAGATTCGTGCGTCGACGACTTGAGAAACTTCATTTACTAATAATAATAATAATTATAATTATTCTCAATTGATAATAATAATAATTAAATTTTAAGATAGGAAAAAACAAACAAAAAAGTGGTGGTGGGAGGTGATTGATGGGTGCTAGTCACAGCACCAACGTTAATAATAATCATTCTCATTCTCATTCTCGGAGTGCTTCTAATCATCTGAGCAATAGCTCTCGACACTCTTGTTCAGCTGATCGATTATCTGTGAGTGATTTGCGGTCTCAGCTCACAACTATTTACAGAAATCACGAGGAAGAAGACGAAGACGAAGAGGAGGAAGAAGAAGGAGGAGGCAAAGAAGAGAAAGCAGCAGAAGAAGAAGAAAGATTCGCCCTTGTTAGAGATTTTGATCTGTCGTGTTTGAAGTGCATTAGGGTTCCAAGGAGGAATTACATTCTAATGGATCCTCATAAAAAGGTTCGTTTTTCTTCTTCTTAACCCTTGTGGGTATTCTCGTATGGATCTGTCGTTTCATTTTATCTGTTTGATTTCGCTAGATTCGTAATTGAATTCTAGAATTGATTTTGAGCCTCATAGGTGGTCTTGTTGCTTTTTTTTTTTTGTCAATTTCTCCAACAACATTGGAAGGAACTGTAGCCAATCATCGTTTAAATTACAGGATTTAAGCTATTGGATTGAAATGGAAGGACAATTTTTGTGTGTTCTTATCCATTTTTTTTTTTCTGGTGTTTGTTTGCTTAGAAAAATGGTGGAAAATGCAAAAGCCACCTCTGATGATTTGGATCTTTGTCAATATATGATCAAAATTCTTAGATGTTTTGTGAAAAATGGCTACATTGTGGATTTGTTTGCTTCATGATTATGCTTTCATTCGCCTAGGCTATGATTTGGGTTTTGATCATGAATCTATGGCACCTTAGTTATATGTTGAGATGATGTATGTGGTCTCTCTGGAAATCGGAGAATTAGCTGAAATGCTACATTGTTGATTTGGATTCTTCTTGACTATGTTTCCTTTGCATCGGCTCTGAATTGGTTTTTGATATTCTCTGGCCTGAACCTGAATCTATGGTACCTTATATATGTTGAGAAGATACATGTGATCCTTAGAATTTTGAGAACTAGGCCATCTTCGTCTTTCTAGTCTGAGGTCTGAATAGGCATTTTATGGTGTCATGTTTGTACAAACACAGGTTGCACTGGAGACGGAGTTCTTTACAGAATACGGTGAAGCCAGCCGATACCAAATCCAGGAAGTTATAGGGAAAGGAAGTTATGGGGTTGTGGCATCTGCAATCGACACACATACGGGAGAAAAGGTGGCCATAAAGAAAATCAATGATGTGTTTGAGCATGTCTCTGATGCAACGCGGATTCTAAGAGAGATCAAGCTCCTCAGGTTGCTGCGTCATCCTGATATAGTGGAGATAAAGCATGTGATGCTTCCTCCTTCGCGTAGAGAGTTCAGAGACATTTATGTTGTTTTCGAGTTGATGGAATCAGATCTTCACCAAGTTATCAAGGCGAATGACGATCTTACACCTGAACATTACCAATTTTTCTTGTACCAGCTTCTCCGTGGTCTGAAATTTATACACACAGGCAAGTTCTTGGGTTGTGTTATCTTAGTCCCTTGGTCCTGTTACTGATTTTCTACTCAACCTGAAGAAAACATTTTGCTTTGTTGCAGCCAATGTGTTTCACCGTGATTTAAAGCCCAAAAACATTCTAGCCAACTCTGATTGCAAGCTGAAGATTTGCGACTTTGGGCTTGCCCGTGTGTCGTTTAATGATGCACCTTCGGCTATATTCTGGACTGTATGTTAGAGACTAAAATCATAAGTTTTTAATTTTTTTTTCGTTAATTAACTTAAGTGTTGTGTACAAATGGTATTTGCTTCTTTGCAGGACTATGTCGCTACAAGGTGGTACCGTGCACCAGAACTTTGTGGCTCTTTCTTCTCCAAAGTAAATCCAATTCGCTTGTTTCTTTGTACACTCTGTTTCCGCTTATTAAGACACTAAAATCTGAGGATGAATTGTGTTTTTCTTCGCTGTAGTATACTCCTGCCATTGATATATGGAGCATAGGATGTATATTTGCAGAAATGCTAACCGGGAAGCCACTGTTTCCTGGGAAGAACGTGGTGCACCAATTGGATATTATGACTGATTTGCTTGGTACTCCTCCACCCGAAGCGATTTCAAGGGTTAGTTGGTATTAGTCAGTTTAAAGCTCGTTTTTTTTTCTTTTTCTTTTGGTACAATTTGACTAAGCATGGAGTTTCTTTTATGTCTTATTGGTAATGAGTTAAAAATTTTATAAGCTACAACTATTTGTTTACTTGTGATTTCCAGCCATAGGTTTATGGCAAGTAGTTTAGGCCTAGCTCAGGTTAGATCCATAGTAATTGGTAGGAAGCTTTAACTCGTAGGCCCATGTAAAGATGAAAAGTGTTGTAACATTACTAGACCAGGGTTGGATCAGTTTTTCATTTCCTGTAATGATGATCAATGTTTTGTTTTGTTGCAGATTCGTAATGAAAAGGCGAGGAGATATCTCGGCAATATGAGGAGAAAACCGCCAGTTCCATTCACTCACAAATTTCCTCATGTAGACCCGTTGGCCCTTCGCTTGCTGCACCGTCTTCTTGCATTTGATCCCAAAGACCGTCCCACAGCCGAAGAGGTAAAGCTCCTGTACAATTTTTTTCTAGCGTTTTTGCACATCAGACCAGTTTCAATCACTCTCAGACAAGTAAACATCTACATATGTGTGTGTGTACAGGCACTGGCAGATCCTTACTTCTATGGTCTGGCAAACGTGAATCGGGAACCATCTACACAACCGATACCAAAACTTGAGTTTGAGTTTGAAAGAAGGAAGATAATGAAAGAAGACGTGAGAGAATTGATTTATAGAGAGGTACACTGTTCTCATACTGTTTTTGCTTTGTTTGGATTAGTTAAGCTCTGAACAATGGCAAAATGTATTGTTTTTTCCCACTCTTATCCATCGGTTAGTGGTAATTCTTACAGAACTTGATTATGGAACAACGCAGATATTAGAGTATCATCCTCAGATGCTGCAAGAATATCTTCGAGGGGGAGAACAAACTAGCTTCATGTACCCAAGGTATATTATAACATTTTCAATAATTATGACAAGATAAAGATTTTTATAATTCAAATGAAAATGCAGTGGTGTTGATCGGTTTAAGAGACAATTTGCACATCTAGAGGAACATTATGGTAAGGGTGAGAGAAGCTCTCCTCTTCAACAACGACACGCTTCTTTGCCTAGGTACACAGTCTCTTTTCTTGTTGTTTTTTTTGTAATATTAATTTGAAACTTGTCAGATTCAGCGGCATCATCACATTTGCCATGTTGTTTTTGGTACTTTTCTGTTTCAGAGAGAGAGTCCCTGCTCCTAAGGAAGAGAATGGATAAAAAAATCACGATATCCAGAACAGACCTGCAGCTTCGTTATCCACGACACTCGAAAGCCCACCAAATTCTCAGCACGAGGGCTCAGATTACATGAATGGAATAAGCCAGACGGGTTACAGTGCCCGAAGCTTGCTGAAAAGTGCCAGCATCAGTGCATCTAAATGCATTGGCATGAAACAAAGAAACAAGTCCGAGGTAAAGATCAAGAACCATTTAAAGATATATAACAAGTTTGTATACACACTTGTTGTTCCTCACATTCTTGATTCACGTTGCAGCTCGGGGAATCGAACAATGATACGGTTGATGGTTTGTCTCAAAAGGTTGCAGCTCTCCACACTTGATACGGATGTTGGGGAGTGAAACGTGTTGCTAACAATAGACGGCTGATTATATTACACATCTCTCACTGAGAAGACGAAGAAGAAGAAGAATAAATTATGGTATGCGTCTCTGGTTCTGTGCTTAAGACAACTACAAACTAATCTTAATAGATACTGAGAGACATGAGTTATGAACAAAACAAGCTTAACTTTCATTGTCTTAAATTTGCTCACGGATTCGAAATGCTCAAAAAAAAAAAAAAAATTGCTCACGGATTCGAATTGTATTAAATGAATGGGAATTATTATGGTTGTTCGTTCGCCAAGTAATTACGGTACCTGCTACTAATTTAAGAAGAATTGCGGAAAGACCCCAGATGTTTGGCTTTATTATACTTCAACCCCTGGATTAATAGTTATTACGGGTCAAGAAAATGTAATTAATAGTTGAAGTTTGTGTGTTAATTACATTTTTTTGACCCATAATATGCCTAACTATATGTATACAATTGTATGCATTTGTGTGTAATGTATGATGATGATAATCCCATCCTCCAATGATACAGAATCATTTTTGTCTACTGTTCATTTTCTTCTTTTTGGTCGTTCCATTTTGCTTTTTCTTTCTTCTCTTTCGGTTTACTAATCACTTTAGAGCTGGTGAAAATAACTGTTACTAGATGTACTTATTATGAATAAAATTATCAACTTTAAAGTAGTCCACTATAGTTTTGTAAAATTTTAGTTTCTTATTTTTTCTCTCAAGTCTCTATCCAAAGTGACTGGATAAGGAGTAAATTTTTATTTGAAATTAGAACACACTGAGCTTATTAATCTACCATTTGTGATGTAAGTTGAAGATTTTGTGACGGCAAAAAAAGAGAAAGAAACCCATATTCTTTTATTTTGTCATGGCATTCCCGAAAAAGGGTCTTGTAATGTTAGATTCTAAGCAGCAGCTTTCACTACAGCCATTCGCGTGCCTGACTTTACCTTTTTAACATGGAGCTCCACATGATTCCTTTTTTCCTTTTTACTATCCAAAAAGAGTAATTTGTTGTGTGAAATATAAATTTCTATGACCACAACTTATTGGTTTCGTGGATTTAATAGAGAGATATGTAGGTGTTGATATATGATATACTACTATATATCGGAAGTACTAGTCAAAGAATCCTTCCAAACTTCATGTATCGGAATTATAAAAATACAGTGAACCTGTCGATCAGTTTGGTGTTTCCAACTTTCAATGCCAAAACTAATCATCCCGTGATGCACATCCAAATTATTCCAAACCAAGACCATTAAGTTTAAGTTTTTTACCAACACTCTAATTCTTATAAACTAATTTACCATGATTTCATGAATTACGATTAAAATAACAAAAACAAAACACAAATCCACAACAACATATATACACGCAAATGTACGGAAAATCAATTAATTTTTGTTTATCTAATCAACTAAATTATTTAAAAAAACCAATAAGAAAAAGAAAGTTACTAGTAGTATTAAATTGGTATCGAGAGATCCCATTTGTGATATTTTATTACACAATCTCTATCTCCTCCACTCTCTCACTCCTTGTCTCTCTCTCTCTCTCTCTCTCTCTCTCTCTCTATTTCTCTGTCTCCATTATTCCGGCGATGTTCCAACACGCGCCGTCTTCCACGTCCCTCATCTTCTTCTTCTTCGTCTTCACCATCCTCTCACCCGTTTCACCAAACCCGACCCAGAACCCAGACCCGGTTACCGTCCAACCATTCCGGGTCAAATCATCCCCACCCGCCACAATACCCGCATTCCCGGAGCAATCCGATTTCTCCGGTTGCCCACTAGATTTACCAGAAGACCTCTTCGACGGAATCAAATCAGTCTGTACCGGTAAAAAGCTCCACAAAGGCAAATGCTGCCCCGTGCTAGGCGCGTGGCTTTACTCTGCTTACTCAACGACTGCTTTAAGCCGTTCGATTTCCTCCGCCGCCGCCGCGAGAAACGGTTCTTCTTCTTCCTCTGCCGTGATTACGCCGGAAGAAGATATGCCTTTGCTTCCCGATGACTCGGAGACTTGCGTCGACGGATTGGGGAAATCTTTGAGAAGGAGAGGGATTGAGTTAGCGAGACCGAACGAGACGTGCGACGTCGTTTACTGTTACTGTGGAATCAGATTGCATCATTTGAGTTGTTCGGAAGCTTTTAGTGTGAATGAACAAGGGAAGCTTGTTGGTGATGAGAGTGTTGATAGGTTAGAGACTGATTGTTTGAGTGGAAACCACAACAATGCTGGTAGATTCTCTTCTCTAAGTGGCTGTAACAAGTGCTTGAACAGTCTCTATAAGGTAAACTTTTTTCACTAAATTCCATTTAGATTTGTTTTTCAATGGAATTAGAGGACAAATTTTGCTGTAAATTTAGTAACTTAAGATGGTATTTTGATACCCTTTTAGTGTTCTTGGTGTTTTAGCATTTGGGTGAATGAGGAATATAATCAATCATAAAGGTCAGGGTCTGGTCCAAAGCTGATAACTTTTTATTGACCCTTCAATGTTCTAGAAAATTAGGGTTTTGAGTGAGTGAGTGAAGAAGATTTGGAATGATGTGTTCTAGGATTCTTTATGATCTGTCCATCATCCATGGCGGATGGTAAATTGGAAAAGTCTTGTTCTTTAGCTTTTTGTTCTTTTCCTATCTGACAAAGTCTGACAGTAACAACACACATCAACGCGCTTAATGAATCCGTCATCTCCACGCATCATTTTCTTTCTAAAATCGTATGATGTCATTCATTCCTCTGCATCTTAATCACCAAACCCACCATAACTAAAAGCTTAGCCACTAGCTTCCACTTTCTACTTTATAAAATCCTAAATCAAACAAACACTTTTGTTTTTGCAGTTAAACCCGAAGAAAACTTCGGGAACAAGAAACCCATCAAAGGAAGATCGAAACAGAACAACAAAGATGCATAACAAAGACTGTGTCCTAATGGGTCTCACTTGGCTTCTTGCTAAGAACCGTACGGCTTACTTCCCGACTGTAACTTCCGTCCTACGAGCCGTTATGCTTAACCAAAACGGCGAGCCACGGTCATGTGCTCTCGGCAGCGACGGTATGCCTTTAGCTGTCGACTCTTCCGAATTCAACAATGGCTCGTCAACTCCACTTCAGTATCCGCATCACTTGGTCCACGTCTTACTTTACACCGTCATTACATTAGTCTTATTTAGTTCGTGGTGACTTATGTCGACGTGGCAGACCTTGGTGGGATTTGGTTGTGACGTGGTATTACGTGATTGGCCAAGAAAGTGAAATTCAGACAGAGAGAAAAAGAGGCTTGGCTTTTGTCTTTGTAAATTAGTTTTGTTTGTTGTTGTTGTTGTAGCCATTTTGTATTAGCATTACATAAAAAAAAAAAAATCGTATTGTTTTATCAAATTTTAAAAATTGGAATTCAGATTTTCCAAGTATATTTTCGGTCATATCAAGTTATATGAGAGTAACCAATCAAAAGTGTATAATTTTTGGAGGAGGAGAAGAAGAATAATAGAGAAAGGCATGTGAGTAATGGGGACGAGGTGGTGTGGCTGGTTTTGAGAGAGACAGAGAGACTTGTGACAGCTTTGTTCTTATGTCTCCTTATCTTCACTATAACCATGCAAAACTACATATTATAATCATCCATCTTATATAATATAGTGTCATATTATACGAATGCGACCAACAGATGTGAAGCCCCACGACTGATATTTTTATTTTCTCATATACGGTTGTATAATATTTCATTCAAAAATCGAATTATTCTCTCCATTAAAATATTTTTCTTCAAGCTTATATATATATATATATATATATATATCATTCACCTAAAACTTCTGATGTATAAAAGAAAAACATCAATTAAGGGGTCGCAAAAATGCAGATATAGCTGGATTGGGCTAAAATTATTGGCCCATGGGCTGTTTATTTTCCTCTTTTTCGAAAATAATTAAAATTGTGACATGGATTCTAATTTTCACTTTTGTTTTTTTTTTTTGAACCTCTTCTTCACTTGTTAGTTGTAACGGAAGAACATAAATTTTATCATTTTCATTGATATTCAATTTCAATGTATATTCATAATAATTTTGTGTTAACAATATTTTCTCTCAACTCTAATGACATTTTTTTTGGTTATTAATCCATTTCTGTGGCAGAGATTTTTTTTTTCTCTTGTGGCCAGAGAAGTAATGTTTACGATGATGACAATGATTAATTTTGTAATTAAAAGATAAAATAAAATAAATTAAACAGCTAATGTCAAAACTCAAAAAGACTCAAAACCGTCCTTCCCTATTTTCCTCGTCTGTGTGGTCTCTTCTTCTTCTTCTTCTTCTTCTTCTTCACGATCCTCTAAACCCAAACACACAGTCAAACAATCGATCTCTGTGAAGTCTTCGATCATGGAGCTTGCGGAAACCTATGCCTGTGTTCCGTCGACGGAGAGAGGTCGGGGAATCCTGATCTCCGGTGACTCGAAATCCGATACCATCCTCTACACTAATGGTCGATCCGTCGTGATTCTCGACCTTAACAATCCGTTAAAGGTGTCTATCTATGGCGAGCATGCTTACCCAGCTACTGTGGCGAGATACTCCCCGAACGGCGAGTGGATCGCGTCCGGTGATGTGTCGGGGACTGTAAGAATCTGGGGGACTCATAACGATCATGTACTGAAGAAGGAGTTTAAGGTTTTGGCTGGTCGGATCGATGATCTTCAGTGGTCTGCTGATGGGATGAGGATCGTTGCTTCCGGTGATGGGAAAGGGAAATCTCTCGTTCGTGCTTTCATGTGAGTAGTATTTGCAAACGGATTTGTTCTTAGATGAACTTGATTTTTCATGGTTTTGGGATTTTCTCTGTCTACTTAGTTGTGAAATGAGAGAAATGGCTCAATGAAGTAAAATTGGGTTTTCTCCAGTGATTTTGCTCATATAAAAATCTGTGATTTTGGTATGAAATGTGTGGAATTGTATTGAGCTAAGCTGTTCCGATCTAGGTGATTCGCATTTGATCGAACTTTTTTCCGTTGACTTCGATCGATCAGACTAAGACTTTGTTTTTCTGCTGGTATTGTATAGGTGGGATTCAGGATCAAATGTGGGAGAGTTTGATGGACACTCCAGGCGGGTTCTCAGCTGCGCTTTCAAGCCAACCAGACCGTTTCGCATTGTGACTTGCGGGGAAGATTTTCTGGTGAATTTCTACGAAGGTCCTCCTTTCAAGTTCAAGCTCTCAAGCAGGTCAGATATTCAAAACACATGCTCCTTTTCTTTAAAGAAAGAAGATACTTTGTATATCTGCTCGATTCCCTGCTTGTGTGTTTACGAGTTTGTTGTTTGTTTGTGGACAGAGAGCATTCCAACTTTGTCAACTGTGTGAGGTTTGCACCAGATGGAAGTAAGTTCATTACTGTAAGTTCAGATAAAAAGGGAATCATATATGATGGAAAGACTTGTGAGAAACTGGGGGAACTCTCATCTGACGATGGCCATAAAGGTAGCATCTACGCGGTTAGCTGGAGTCCCGATGGTAAACAGGTAATAAGTTATGTCTGTTTGTTGTACTGTATTCTCAATTCTTGTCTGATTCCGCCATAATAGACTGAAACTAAATCAGGCTTGAACAGGATCTAGTAGCATAGCATACGAAATTAATTGGTCTACCCTACTGCAGTCTGTAGATACATGAGCTATATAACTGTGGCCTAGAATTTGGCTTTTTATTTGATAACAAATGAGATATTATATATATTTCAAATCTTGATTACGGTATGGTTGATGCTGCGTCTGTACTCACATGTTGTATATGTTTGAATCATCAATCAGGTCCTCACTGTATCTGCAGACAAGTCAGCTAAAGTATGGGAAATCTCGGATAATGGCAACGGAACATTGATGACCACATTGAATTGTCCTGGATCATCAGGTGGAGTGGACGATATGCTTGTCGGGTGTCTGTGGCAGAACGATCATATTGTCACTGTTTCTCTAGGTGGTACAATCAGCATATTCTCAGCAAGCGACCTTGAAAAATCCCCCTTTCAGGTGTCGGGACATATGAAGAACATCTCTTCCTTATCTGTGCTAAAAGGAAATGCTGACTACATACTATCCGGTAGCTATGATGGTCTGATATGTAAATGGATGCTAGGCCGTGGTTTTAGTGGTAAATTGCAGCGGAAACAAAACTCTCAAATAAAGTGCTTTGCTGCTCATGAAGAAGAGATCGTGACCTCTGGATTTGACAATAAGGTAAATTGGTTTTCACATTTAGGACTTGTCTGCGATAATCGCTTTTTGGTGTCTAGGGGAATGTAAGGAAGAACAAGCGATTGAGGTTTTTATTTTCTGGAACATTGACAATGCTGATCTTGGTCCATATTCCCGTTATTTCTTCAGTTGACTACTCCATATTCACTGTTTCAGTGAATTTCACTTAATATGGATATTCACATTGCTTGTATGGTCTCTTAAGCTTGCTCACATTTTGGCAGAATATGCCAATACTCCTGTGACTAAGAGAGTTTAGGGGAGCCGTCACTGAAGGCCAAACGGTCTTTACAGTAGCAATTTCTAATATTTTTTATTTTGTAGCTGATGTAATTACTTATTTAGAATTTGCTATAAGCATGGTAATTGGTGAATGAAGCGACTAATTCACGTTCTTTCACTCTTGATACTTATCCAGATATCCAGAATTTCTTATAATGACGATCAATGTACAAACGAAGAGTCTATCGACATTGGAAGTCAACCAACAGATCTAAGCCTTGCACCACTGTCACCTGATCTTCTTCTGGCGACCTTTGAATCAGGAGTTGTGTTTCTCCGTGGTGACAAAGTAGTGTCAACCATCAACCTTGGGTTCACTGTCACTGCTTTGGCGGTAACACCTGATGGAACTGAAGCCATCATCGGAGGCCAAGACGGTAAACTCCACTTGTATTCTATTAATGGCGACTCCCTCACCGAGGAAGCAGTTCTTGAGAAACACAGAGGCGCCATCAGCGTCATACGATACTCTCCAGATTTCTCCATGTTTGCATCAGCTGATTTGAACAGAGAAGCAGTTGTATGGGACAGAGTCTCCAGAGAGGTAACTTGATTGTTTAAGAATAATATTAGAACCTGTCCATGAATCTCCCATACAAACACTGATGTTATATTGTCTCTTTTTAAACAGATAAAACTGAAGAACATGTTGTACCATAGCGCCCGCATAAACTGCTTAGCCTGGTCTCCAAACAGCACTATGGTTGCTACAGGATCCTTAGACACATGTGTGATTGTATATGAAGTGGACAAACCTGCTTCGACACGCATGACCATAAAAGGAGCTCACTTAGGTGGAGTTTATGGTCTGGGTTTTGCTGATGATTCCCATGTTGTGAGTTCTGGTGAAGATGCTTGTATCCGGGTTTGGAGCTTAACTCCGCAATAAGACATGAGGTAAATTATAAAGATAATCTCTGAAAACTCCGTCTTGTCTCATTGGAAAAGCGTCGTACTGGTTTTGAGGATTGTATCGAGGCGTTGGATCTTTGGTTTGGTCGTTGCTGTGTTGTGTGTGTGAATCATTTGTATTGTGAAGATGATGCTCTGGTTTTTTTTTTTTTGTTATGTTTCTGAAAATGAGATCATGGGACAGATTTATCTTTCATTATCAAAGTACTGGTACAGAGAATGGGACTTGGGATTGGCATTTGTACTTTCTCTAATGATTTTTGAATGATTTTGGGCTCTATGATATTTGAGCATGTCTTACCAAAATTGGTATATTCTCAGACGTCCCAAACACAATTTTACCTATTATTAGAGAGACTATTTTGCATTTGCCAAATAGCATAGATTTTTTTTTCTTTTTGAAGTTCAAATGGTTTATACAACTTCGTTAACCATTCTTTTTTTTGGTCAACTGGTCTGATTTTATAAAGGATGATAGAAAAACATCAAAGTTCAGTACAACCAAGGTTTCATACCATCACAAGACTACCAAATATGATCATACAAAGACTTACCTCAACCAAACCATAAGCACTTAAGATCATATCCCCAAAGTCAAAACCCAACTATAAGCCCCATAATTACACCAAAAATTGCCTATCTACCAGCAAAAGGGAGAGTCAAAAGCGAAATCAAAATATCTTACCCAAGAACAAAGGGCAAACCTTTCTCATCATCAAAGAGCACCTTTAACCACCCCGGTGAGCCTTGAGCTACATATGAATCCATTCCAATGCCCTTCACCGCACTTTGAGCAATGAGAAAAGCCCCTTTGTTGGTATCCATCACAGCAGGTTCCACTCTCCAGTCATCAAAGCAAGACAAAGCTTTGATCATTTCACAAGCATGAAACTGAAAGTTTGGCCACGCTCTCGGCCTCAACAGAGCTCCTACCAGTTCCATTGCATCGAAGGCAAAAATGATCATGTTGAGCCTATGATTGTACATGCTTTCCGCTGCCCAAGTGAAACTCCTAAGCTGACCTTCTTGAACTGATCTAATGTTGCAAAACGTTCTTCTACTGTGCAACAACACCTTCCCATGAGCATCTCTGATCACCCAAGAAGCACCCCCTAGCCGTTTCCTTTTGGACCAAGCAAAACCAATGTTACACTTTAACCAAAGCTCCGATGGCCTCTTCCACGTCTTTTTCCTTTTTCCACTCTCTGCCATCACCGAATGATCAGCAGTTGGGGCTTTACCTTGAGCTTGCAACCAAAGATCAGAATCCTGTTTAATCTTCTGAGCCGTTGCTGTAGGAAAGAAAGACTTGCCTTCAAAGAAAAAACTGTTTCTATTTTTCCACAACAACCATAAGATCCAAGGATAACATCTCCTAATCTTAATAGGAATCTTAACATTCTTCTCCATTCTCAACAAATAGTGCATATTAGAGAAAAGAGACACACCATCAAAACCACCATGAGGAATTGGAAAATCAGTGAGAGCCCATACCTGCCTTGCCAAGGAACAAGAAAACAAAACATGATTTATGGTTTCAGTTTCAAGACCGCAGGCTTGGCATCTCAAATCCACCTTCATTCCTCTTGACTGCAGTCTGTCCGGTAAGGAAATTGCCCCAGACATAGCCCTCCACAAGAAGGCTCTGATTTTGGGAGACGTTTTTAAGGACCACACCTTGGCCTTTACTTCATTAACAGATGGCAACATCTCAGCATTTCTAACTAGATCAGCTTTAGCTAACTGGTTGAAAAACCAATAGCCAGACCTAACCGTGTATTCACCACTTTTATTGTGTTGCCAACACCAAAAATCATCTCTACTAACAACAGGTCGTTTAGCTAAAATAAGCTCCTTGTCCCTCTGGTAAAATAGAGTATCAACTTTATCAATTAGCCAGTCTCTATTCGGCACATCTATCAGATCACAAACCCTCAAGTCAAGATCAATGAAGATGTTCCTAATCAAAGGAGCCCGCATTCCATTATCACAGATCCAGGGATCAATCCAAACCCGAGAAGATCTTCCATTACCAACCAGCTTTAGTAAACCTTTTTGCAGCAACTCTTTTCCATGTAAAACACTCCTCCATCCATATGATGGTCTCCTTCCTAGACCAGTTCGCAGGAAATCTCCACTGTCACTGTATCTACTCATCATCACCCTAGAGAACAAACAATCAGGATACTGCAGAATTCTCCAGGCCTGTTTGGCTAAAAGAGCTTGGTTGAAACCTTGAATATCTCTGAACCCAAGACCTCCCTGTTCCTTAGATAAACAAAGATTCTCCCAGCTCACCCAATGAATCTTCTTTTTGTGCTCTAAAGATTGCCACCAGAAATCAGCCATTGCCCCAGTTATCTTCTCACAAGTAGTTTTTGGCAATTTGAAACAAGTCATAGCATAAACAGGCAGTGACATGGCGACAGCTTTGAGCAGAATTTCCTTACCTCCTAGAGACAAAGTTCTTGCAAACCATCCAGACAATCTTGATTTTAGTCTATCAAAGATGTAATCAAGCATTTCCACCTTAGATCCACTGAAACATTCAGGGAGTCCCAAGTACTTACTAACTCCGCCTTCATTCTCAATTCCAGTCAAAGCTTTGATAGATAACTTAGAAACCTCATCCACCTTAGCTCCAAATGTAATAGAGGACTTGTTGATGTTAATCCTATGCCCCGTGGCATCACCATAATCTGATAGTATCTTCTGCAAAACACCAGCTTGGGATACATTAGCCTTGCAAATGAACAGACTGTCGTCTGCAAATAATAAATGATGCACCATCGGACCAGAAGGAGAAAACTGAATGCCTTGAAAAGAACCTTCCAGAGCTGCCTTGTTGAGCATATGAGTGAGTCTTTCAGTACACATAACAAATAGGAAGGGAGATAAAGGATCCTCTTGCCTAAGTCCTCTCTCTAGTGTTACCAACCCATAAGGAAGGGAGATAAAGGATCCCCTTCGTTAACCATTCAATTACATATATAATGAACCTCAATTATTTGTATATTCATGTTTTTGTTTTAAAGCGCTTATAATTAAAGCTCCTTGATCCACTCCAAACTTAAAAACGCTACAAAACTCGTTCACATCTTGTCTCTCTTTTTGGCTTCTCACGTTCTCATGTTTCTTTTTCTCCTCCTCCTCTCTGCTTCCCGCTCCGTCGAAGATTCGCCGTCCGGAGACGGCATTCCATTGGACACCGGCGATCTCAGCAGAAAAAGTTTCCCGGATGGATTCTTGTTCGGAACCGCCACGTCAGCATATCAGGTCGAAGGCGAGACGCACCAAGACGGTCGTGGCCCAAGCATTTGGGATGCATTCGTCAAGATCCCTGGTTAATAATTTCATCATCGTTTGAACAATTTTAAGCACAAAACTCGGTTAATTAGTGAATTAATCATTTCAATGTTTTTTCACCATTAAAACAAAAAACTCAGGGAAGATTGCTAATAATGCCACGGCTGAGATAACAGTAGATCAATATCACCGTTACAAGGTACTCACTACTTTACTACTACTACTAATCTTTCATTTACCGAATCAAAAGGAGAGTGTTACATTTTAATTTACAAGTTTGTTCAATATTCATGATCATTTCTCATTTCAGGAAGATGTAGATTTGATGCAGACACTGAACTTCGATGCTTACAGATTTTCCATCTCATGGTCCAGAATATTCCCTGGTATTATTACTCTAGACTCGAATATGTAAAAATAATCACATTGCTTGTATTGTAGATTAAGATTAGATTTCAACTTCAAGCTTATGAACACAGAGGGAACTGGTAAAATCAACTGGAAAGGAGTTGCTTATTACAATAGATTGATCGATTACTTCATCCAAAAAGGTATAAATATTCATAATACATTCATAGACACTTTGATTTGGTTATAATTTTTTGTTTTCGATGAATATGATTTAATGCTTAGGGATTACACCGTATGCGAATCTGTACCATTACGATCTTCCTTTGGCCTTGGAACAAAAGTATCAAGGCTTTCTTAGTAAACAAGTAGTGTAAGCTGCACCAACCTGTAATTATCTTCATTGTATCTTCCTCAAAAGTTTTAGTCTTTTGATATAATGAGGCAATTTTTACAGGGAAGATTTTGCCGACTACGCAGAGTTTTGTTTCAAGACATTTGGAGATAGAGTGAAGAACTGGATGACGTTTAATGAGCCGCGTGTGGTAGCTGCTTTAGGTTATGATAATGGCATTTTTGCTCCGAGTAGATGCTCCAAAGCCTTTGGAAACTGCACTGAAGGAAACTCTGCGACCGAACCATACATTGTTGCCCATCATCTTATCTTGGCACACGCATCAGCGGTCCAAAGATACCGCCAAAATTATCAGGTATATATTAACTTTATAGGTTCCTTCAAGTTGTTTGTATGATCTTAGATATATGTGATGACTACAGATCGAACCGATAAATTCTCAGGAGAAACAAAAGGGTAGGATTGGGATTCTTCTTGACTTTGTTTGGTTTGAGCCTCTTACGAGTAGTGAAGCAGACAATGACGCTGCTCAAAGAGCAAGAGACTTCCATGTCGGATGGTAAAGGTTCAAACTTTTGGAACGCATAACACTCATTTTACCGTTGAAAATTTTGTGAGCTTAGAAAGAAATCCTTATTTATGGGTCATTTTCAAAGGTTCATTCACCCAATAGTATATGGAGAGTATCCAAAGACGATGCAGACCATCGTGAAAGAGAGGCTTCCAAGATTCACCGAGGAAGAAGTGAAAATGGTGAAAGGTTCCATAGATTTTGTGGGGATAAACCAGTACACGACCTATTTCATGTCAGATCCACATCTCACTACTCCACATAAGGACTTGGGTTATCAACAAGATTGGAATGTCGCTTTCAACTGTAAGTTCTTGTTACGAATGATCTTGTCTTGTATAGATGGGAACATATTACTGGTTAGGGTCCAATTGTTTCAAAAGCAAATATGTTAGTGTGACAAAAATCCTATAGACTTGGACCACATTTAAGTTTGGTTCATCGTTATGGGATTGGACTGTGACAATGTCAATGTGCAGCACATTATATAAATCAAGTGCATACTGAGAAATCTTAATCTATACTCATGCAGTTGCAAAGAATGGGACACCAATTGGTCCAAGGGTGAGATATATATGATTTCTTTTGGTTTTTGTTTAACTCTCTTTAATTGTTTGATTATGAATCAATCTAAATTTATGTAGGCACATTCGGAATGGCTATACAACGTACCATGGGGAATGTACAAGGCCTTGATGTACATTAAAGAACGTTATGGCAACCCAACAATGATTCTCTCCGAAAACGGTATTAACAATTAAATCCTGAATATCTTTCTTTGTTATATTTCCAAGGTTTATAGAAGAAATGTTTAGTGTCAAAGTTTGAATTATAATTAATCTTTATAGGTATGGATGATCCGGGCAACATTACTCTAGCTCAAGGACTAAATGACACAACGAGAACCAATTATTATAGAGACTACTTAACGCAGCTTAAAAAGGTGGTAGACGATGGAGCCAATCTAACTGGATATTTCGCGTGGTCGTTGCTAGATAATTTCGAATGGCTATCGGGATATACTTCAAGGTGCGTTTAACTAGCTAATGAATCTATGTGATTGTTTCAGAGAAAATGTCACTATGTTCTAATGCTTTTTTATTTCGTCTAGGTTTGGAATTGTGTACGTTGATTACAAGAACTTGAAGAGATACCCCAAGATGTCTGCTTTATGGTTTAGACAACTTTTGAAACGAGATCAAAAATGAGATCAGTGTGTCCAACCATGTTTGGATTTTAATTTGAAAGGTTGAAACTGATTGTTGAAGAAACTATGGGGTCGTTTCTTAATCTTTGTTCTCTAATTTCTGAGGGACTCAGAGAGGTGGATGTGTAACTTGAGTTCTCCGTTTGACTTTTCAACACATAAAAAATTTTCAGCAGCAAGAAATTTTGTTCTTATATACCTGAAGTCTTTTTTGAGCGAATTTTATTCTATGGAGTTATTGTTTGGTATAGAAAAAATTGAATTTTCTCATCATGCTCGACCTCAGTATACTTCTGGTTACAAAAAAATACCAAAGAGTTAATTGTTGTTCTTATGACTCTTTCTTGTTTCGTTCTTATGACTGTTTAAGAAACCTGTTATTGCATATTTATAAAATGTTCTTTTCGATTAATTTGATGATTAGGAGAAGTTTTCGTAAAATTTTGAAAGTAAGACGTCATAAATAAATGTTTTTTCTTCCAAATAAACTTAACTTTATTAAAGAAAATGTGTTGATGTTCTTTTAAAGGGTACCTAAATATTACATGCAAATGACAAAAAAGGGACTTCATAGTCTTACACTATCGACGTTATCATATATATCTAATATAATATTTTAAGTTTTCTCAAAACCAAAGTCATGACAAGGTGTCATGTGTCATGTGTCATCTAATTTTTTGACATTTAGATTTTTTATTTATTTATTAAAAATAAAAATTAAATGTTTTTAATAACTTTATCAATTAGTTTAACTGTCTTGTGCACATTTATGTAATTCTTATGTAAATATATGTATATAAAATATATATTTCATTTACCAAATTAAACAATATACTATACAAAAAAACGTTTAAAACTTAAAACTTTGGTTTTTATATAAGTAACTCTGATTTTAAAACAAAAATCACAGAAGATAAGTTTTAATAAAAATGCATAACATGAAAACAAAAAAAAATGATGTGATATATAAAAAATGGGTTTTAGGATCCATACCGTTTTATTAAATGTTTTCATAGTTTTCAAAGCCAATTTACCAATCACTTCCTAATACAATTAAAAAAAGTTGTGTTGGACAAAATAACTCTCCTAACCAAGATTTTCGAAAGAAAACCTTACTCCACCACAAATTGTAAATCTAGATAAAAGAATCATTTTACCAATGAATCAATGTAAAAGATATATATCACATCAAATTGACAAATAAAGTGAAATACAAATACAATAAAGCATCGATTATTCTCTCCTTATGATTCAAAATTTTAATGAAATAAACAGAAAGATGCATTCCAACATTTCTGTTGAGGATATGCAGATATCTTTATAGAAGCAAAATAACATGCCTGATCAATAGATTTTTACAAACGTTTTTATAAAAAGTCGTAGTGAATATAGATAAATACATACAAATTAATGATTTGTGTCAACAAAGATGTTTTCTTATGTTGTAACAGTCTTTTCTCATTTTTGCATATAACATTGTATTTGTACAATAATTTGGTGCAAATACTTAGTTGTCTAATTTCGATAATTATTTACTATAAACACTAAATTTATATGATATTAAATACACAAATAATCAATATATTATAAATCATAGCATATTTTACTACGTTAATTTTAATATAAGATGCCGCTAAATTGCTTTTTAGACTAAGTAATGCGATGTAATCATTCCTCTACGACAAAAAATCCTATAACACGATTCACATCACGCGTAATCGATATTTTAACACTAAAGGACGTTCTTTGAAATTTGTGCGTTTGCATTAATTTGCGTATAGGAATAAAAATAGAAATCGCTATGTTTGATCAGAACCTATCTGATTTTTCAAATTTAATTTTGTGTTGTCGTTATTGTCATTCACTCTCCAGTCTCCATGCATTGACATTTGTGATTTGCTTTGGAGGTACTCGAGAGTTTCGTTATCGGAAGAAGAAGAAGAAGAAGAAGACGTTTTCACGTGAAGATGGTGGGGGCAGGCAAGTCTAAGAAAAGTGGGGCTTGGTCCTGTCTTTGGGTCCATGAGGACTGAAACTTCATGGAGTGTGATTTGACCATTTTACCCCTTTTCGGTTCTGTGTGACCACGTTTTTTTCTTTGGCGCTTTACGATTCGCGTGGATGACTTTTCTCAAAATGTGGTCCGGACACGATAATTCTCTTCGGGTATTCTTGTCTTTTTCCTTTTCTTGTCATCATATCCAGTACATCCCCGTGAACATACAAAGCTTTGTTCGAGGTTATAAAGAGTATACATTTGAAATTTTGATAAACAAATGATTTTATACTACAATGCAGCCGTAAATGATGTTTTAAGGAACAGATTCATGTAATATTTCGCAAATGGCAGTCAATCTGATATAATGAGAGTATGGACCAACAACATACATAACCTTCCTGAGGAATATTTATAAATTGAGACGAAATCTAACAACTGTAACAAAAATCAGATCTAAATATCTATATGCATGGAAACAAATATTATAGCTATTATATTTTATATAGTTCTCTATATGGGGAAGACACTGTACATGTTATTCTTGTATGTCATCTCCCAATAAATTAGCATCATGGATACTAAGAAAATGTTATGAAATAATATGTTCATAAGATAATAATTTATATTAAAAATAAATTCACTTATTTCTCTCACAGTTTTTTACCATTTTTTTTTCTAAAATCATATTTTTAATTTTAGTGTAATAAATCCGAATTTGGTGGAATCAACAATCTAATTTTGTTTCACTTTTTTTTATAATGGAATCATATTCAAAATCTACTATTTATCAGCTACAAACTTATAAATATCAGCTTTATCATAAAACAAATCCAACACTCAATAATAAGATATTTAATAGTAATCATTAAAAATGTTTAAACCACATTTTTGAATCAACCTGTAGTCTGAATAGTCACTGAAAATTCCACCCTTTCATATAAACTATGCAATCCCTTAACAATTAAAACCATGGGATTGGTTCACACCAATTATTACTTTTCGAAATTATATAAGCTGAATTAAAAAGCCTATATATACCACATCCTACTTTATCCCTTCCAAACTAAACAGTAAAAAAACTCACTCACCAGTCACCACCATGAGACACCTCATAGCACCTTCGTGGCCTCTCCTCCTTCTCCTCATCCTCTCTTCTCTCACCTCCGGCGAATCCTCGCCGTTCCCGGCCGGAGAAAAAATCAAACTCGACACCGGCGGTCTCAGTAGACAGAGTTTTCCAAAGGGATTCTTGTTCGGAACCGCCACGTCAGCTTATCAGGTCGAAGGCGAGACTCATCAAGATGGTCGTGGCCCAAGCATTTGGGATGCATTCGTCAAGATTCCTGGTAAATTACAATTTAAATTTTTTAATCAAATTAGCAATTTTTGATTAGTTTATATATATATATATATATATATAATTCAGGGACTATCGCCAAGAATGCCACGGCTGAGTTAACAGTGGATCAGTATCACCGTTACAAGGTACTAATATGATTGTAACGATACATATCATTTTTATACGTTTTATAAATATTGTAATACCCATTTGAATATTAAAATCGATTAGAAAATATATTTAATCCATGTTTGGCGGAAGTCAAAATCTAGTATATTTTATTGAAACAAATTATATTTCAAAAAAAAAAAATCGAAAGTGTTACGTTTTGATGTGTTTATGATAATCACATTTCAGGAAGATGTGGATTTGATGAAGAAACTTAACTTCGATGCTTATAGATTTTCCATTTCATGGTCCAGAATATTCCCTGGTATGACTATATATAAGTAATCAAACATATATGGTTAAGATTTAAATATATAACTTCAAGCTTTATGAATGCAGAGGGAACTGGTAAAATCAACTGGAAAGGAGTTGCTTATTACAATAGACTGATCGATTACTTGATCCAAAAAGGTATAAAATCATAACTTTTCGTATACAATTGATTTGATTATGAAACAAAATGTAACGAGTTTAATATTATGCTTAGGGATTACACCTTACGCAAATCTGTACCACTACGATCTTCCATTGGCTTTGGAAAAGAAGTATAAAGGTTTACTTGGTAGAGAAGTAGTGTAAGCACCAACCTGCAGCTATATATATTTACATAATACACACTCTCTTTTCTTTCTTTTTTTTTGTCTCAGTTTTGAAATTAACTAAAAACTTGCAAACTTTGATTGATGCAAATTCGCAGGAAAGATTTTGCAGATTACGCGGAATTTTGTTTCAATTTATTCGGAGATAGAGTGAAAAATTGGATGACGTTTAATGAACCGCGCGTGGTAGCTGCTTTAGGTTATGACAACGGTATTTTTGCGCCGGGTAGATGCTCTAAAGCATTTGGAAATTGCACTCAAGGAAACTCAGCGACCGAACCATACATTGTTTCTCATCACCTTATCTTGGCCCACGCAGCAGCGGTCCAAAGATACCGCAAATATTACCAAGTAAACTATAACTCATTATAGATTTCTTGGTGTAGTATGATGAAACCTATATGACTCTTTTGTCAAACTAAATAACTCATGTAGATCGATATTATTTGTAAAACTTTTATAGGCAAAACAAAAGGGAAGGATCGGAATTCTTCTAGATTTCGTTTGGTACGAGCCTCTTACTAGAAGCAAAGCAGATAACCTTGCAGCGCAAAGAGCAAGAGACTTCCATATCGGATGGTAAATGTTCAAACTTTTAAACATCTAAACACTAATATTTTACCACTTACTTTTATGGTGATCGAGCTGACAAGAATACTTTTTGTTGCCGGGTAATGATGTTCAAAGGTTTATTCACCCAATAGTATATGGAGAGTATCCAAAGACGATGCAATATATAGTGAAAGAGAGGCTTCCAAAATTCACAGAGGAAGAAGTGAAAATGGTGAAAGGTTCCATAGATTTCGTGGGAATAAACCAATACACGACTTATTTCATGTCAGATACTCATAATTCCACCATACCTAAGGATTTGGGTTATCAACAAGATTGGAACGCGACTTTCGGCTGTAAGTTCTTGGAACATTCGATACAAATCTTTTTTGAGTTTTATTTACAATACTTTTCCATTTATACACTTGCAGTTGCTAAGCTGGGGAAACCAATCGGTCCAAGGGTGAGCTATACATGATTTTAGTGATTACTTTGGTGTTTTTTCTCTCTAAATAATAGTTTAAAGTATAAATTAATTCATTTACCATAGGCATACTCGTACTGGTTATACAACGTACCATGGGGAATGTACAAGGCCTTGATATATATGAAGGAGCGTTACGGAAACCCAACTATGATTCTCTCCGAAAACGGTATTAAAGACCCAAAAATCTCTAATGAATTTTTTCTTTATTTTGCTATATTCCCAAGATTTATAGAAAATGTTTGAACATATCTTAATAGGCATGGATGATCCGGGAAACGTTACTCTGGCTCAAGGACTACACGACACGACGAGAATCAAGTATTATAGAGATTACTTAACTCAACTTAAGAAAGCAGTGGATGATGGAGCCAATGTGGCGGGATATTTCGCGTGGTCGTTGCTCGATAATTTCGAATGGTTATCAGGATATACTTCAAGGTACTTTATCTAGCTATATAATTGTTATTTTTGAGGATATTTTCGTGTTGTTATAATGTTTTTTTCCCTTACTCTTGTATAGGTTCGGGATCGTCTATGTTGATTACAAAACCTTGAAGAGGTACCCCAAGATGTCTGCTCAGTGGTTTAGGCAACTTCTTAAACGAAACAACAAATAAGTTCAAATGTATCAATGGATGGTTTTAGATTTTGATGGTTGAAGTTGATCGTTAATGAATAAACGGGGTTGTACCTTAAACTTTCTCCTTCTTTGACTTTTCAACGCAAATAAAAAACTTCAGCAATATATTTGCATTCTGTACCCTTGTTACTTTCAAATTTCTTAAATTCGTATGGATATAAAACATAGTAGTCCTTATAACCTTATCAAATATCAGGATCATTTACCGAGTGTAAAGCGAGACGTATAAATTGACATATATACCCTTTTTGGAACTAAACTAAGCGCACAAACGCGAAAACAATACAAGGGTGTATCTGTCATTTCAACGCCACACTCTTTTCTCTTCAGTCCTCTGCCACTGTTCCGCGTAAACACTGACAAAGTAAGGGTTTTACTCTCTTCGTCTTCCTACGGCGAATCTCGGCATCTTCAGTGATTTTCCGGCAACGTTTTGCTTCGCTCTCCCCCGTCACCGCCGTTTCACTTCATCGTTTCGTCTGAAGCAATCTAGGTACGCATTTTAGGTATTACGCTTCGATTCTCCTTCTTAGCGTTGAAATTCCGGAGAATATTCTCTAGTTTATGGGGTTTACGGTCCCGTGTTGCTTCTAAGCGTTTCGATTCTTGTGAACAGTTTGATTGCATCATATTTCGAAACATGCATTTGAGTGGTTCATGATTTTTGCGACTGCTTGCTGATTCGTTTCTCTGTCTTCGTTTGGGGGTTTTGTTTTCATTTGTTACAGTGTGTAAAGGTAGAACAGAGATGGACATTGACGTGATGGATATTGATGAGATTGAGGCTGCTGGGCAGATCGATCTGTCTGACCTAGGAGAAAGTTTTCTCCAGAATTTCTGCAAAAAAGCAGCAACATCCTTCTTTGAAGAGTATGGACTTATAAGCCATCAGCTCAACTCCTACAACTTCTTCATTAAACATGGGCTTCAGAGCGTGTTTGAGTCCTTTGGTGAGATGCTCGTGGAGCCGTCTTTTGATCCAACAAAGAACAAGGATCATGATTGGAGATACGCAACCGTGAAGTTCGGAGAAGTCACTGTCGAGAAGCCCACATTCTTTACGGATGACAAAGAGCTTGAGTTTCTCCCATGGCATGCCAGGCTTCAGAACATGACATACTCAGCTAGGATGAAAGTAAATGTCCAAGTTGAGGTAAGGAAATTAACAAACTCTCTGTTGAAATGAAGTAAATTTTCTGGAATTGAGGAATGATTCCCCTTGCTTGAAAATTCGGAAAGGCTGGCTAAAGAATACCACTTTTTTTTAATACAGCATTTGCAATAACAGCATACTGAATCGTGTCTATATAGTCTTAAAGAGCTAACCAACATATGATATCAAATATAAAGGGAAACATCTTGGGTTTATTTATTTATCTAGTTATACTCTATCTCCTTCACTGTTTGCTTTAATTTTGTGCTTCGTGCTTGCATTGAATAAACTGTCAAAATTTTTAATGAAGTTTATGTTTTGCTGGCCTTGTATCTCACTCTTATTACGGGTTAGTTTATTGTCTAACTGCCTCTTCACTGTATAACTTGACTAGGTGTTCACAAAAAAGGTTGTTAAAAGTGACAAATTCAAGACGGGACAAGACGAATATGTTGAG
This sequence comes from Arabis hirsuta, assembly GCA_964056655.1. Lineage (NCBI taxonomy): Eukaryota > Viridiplantae > Streptophyta > Magnoliopsida > Brassicales > Brassicaceae > Arabis > Arabis hirsuta. The sequence goes on along the minus strand of OZ053306.1, from coordinate 23,557,412 downwards.
AAGAAGATATTAGATGTCAAAAAGCAGGACATTCCAATTGGTAGGATACCCGTGATGGTGAAATCTGTACTTTGCCAAACAGGGGAGAAAGGAAAGAACGGGGACAACTACAAAAAGGGGGAGTGTGCCTTTGACCAGGGTGGATATTTTGTTATTAAGGGGGCTGAGAAGGTGAGTTATACCAGTTTGGAAACTTTTTGCAAATCCACTGTCATGGGATTTATATTTTGAACTCTTTCAGTGTATAGCTTAGTAGCGGGATTATGCGGCGTTCTTCACCTGAGTTTCTATATATGGAGCACACTTGTTTGCTTAAACTGTTTCAACTAACGACATTCAAAAATTAGTCCTTTTTTGAATACATACTGGAAAAATATCGTCAAGCTGTTACAAGTTCTTAACATGAATATAATGTGTTTTGCAGGTTTTTATAGCTCAGGAACAGATGTGCACAAAGAGACTGTGGATTTCTAGTTCACCATGGACAGTCTCCTACAGGTCCGAGACTAAAAGAAATAGATTCATCGTGCGCCTCGCAGAGAATCAGAAATCAGAAGATTATAAGAGAAGGGAGAAAGTACTGACCGTGTACTTCTTGTCGACTGAGATCCCAGTCTGGGTACTGTTCTTTGCGCTGGGTGTGTCATCAGACAAAGAGGTCCATGATCTAATTGCTTTTGATGGTGAGGATGCAAGCATTAACAACAGTCTCAAAGCTTCTATCCGCGAGGCTGATGCAGTTGACAAAGATTTTCGCAAAGGGAGCAGTGCTCTAGCATATGTCGAAAAGCTGATACAAAGCACAAAATTCCCACCTGGCGAAAGTGTGGATGACTGCCTACGACTGTATTTGTTTCCAGGCCTCAAAGGTTTGAAGCAGAAAGCAAGATTCCTGGGCTACATGGTGAAGTGCCTTTTGAGTGCGTTTGCTGGGAAAAGAAAATGTGAGAATAGAGACAGCTTCAGGAACAAGAGAATTGAGCTAGCTGGAGAATTGTTGGAGAGGGAGATAAGGGTGCACCTTGCACACGCTAGAAAAACCATGACCAAGGCCATGCAGAGACATCTCACAGGCGATGGCGATTTGAAGCCTGTTGAGCATTATTTGGATGCTTCCATTATCACAAATGGGCTTAGTAGAGCCTTCTCCACTGGAGCATGGTCTCATCCTTTCAGGAAGATGGAAAGGGTTTCAGGTGTTGTAGCCAATCTGGGTCGTGCAAATCCGTTGCAGACTCTGATTGATCTGAGGAGAACGCGACAGCAAGTCTTGTATACCGGCAAGGTTGGAGATGCAAGATATCCGTAAGTGAAATTTCCACCTCCCCTGGTTTGTTATAAATATATCTCACGCACTAATCTATATGCTGTATAGTCTGCATTTACTCAGTTTTACATATCTTCAGTCTGTTTGATAGATATTCGCAGTAACTTATTTCATTTAGTTTATGATGGCAACCACTGTTTTCTGCAGAGTCAAATCTGTTTTACAATTTGTATAGATTATACTACTATTTAGAAATTCTGATACTGTCTTTCTTGTTTCTTTTTCCCTTGGTCTCTCTATCCGGTGAATTTTTCCTGATGTCGACAATGAGATTATCCATTTTGGTTACTTTTTAATGTGTGCAATTAGAAAATTGAATCAGGTTGGGAACTAACATCGATGGCTAATTGAACTGTGACTGCATTGTGTGTAATGTTGCCACAGGCATCCCTCTCACTGGGGTAGAGTATGCTTTCTGTCCACTCCGGATGGTGAGAATTGTGGTCTTGTGAAGAACATGTCTCTCCTTGGACTGGTCAGCACTCAAGTTTTGGAGCCTGTGGTTGAAAAACTATATGATTGTGGAATGGAGGAGCTGGTGGACGATACAAGCACACCACTGTCTGGCAAACATAAAGTTCTTCTCAATGGAGACTGGGTTGGATTATGTTCAGACTCTGAGTCCTTTGTCGCGGAGGTAAAAAGCAGCCGGCGTCAAACTGAATTACCTCGTCAGGTAACTACTGCTTCAACAAGTGTCATGTGTTACCTTGGATTTTTTCTGCTTCACAATTGTCTGTGTTGTTATATCATTATAATACATATCACAATATGCTTTGCAGATTGAAATCAAGCACGATAAAGATGAAAATGAGGTGAGGATTTTCACTGATGCTGGTAGACTACTCCGACCTCTCTTGGTTGTAGAAAATCTCCACAAGCTGAAGCAAGACAAACCTTCACATTACACCTTTGAGCATCTTCTTGACCAAGGGATTCTCGAGCTAATCGGTATTGAGGAAGAAGAAGACTGTACCACAGCATGGGGAATCAAGCAGCTTCTGAAGGAACCTACCAATTATACCCACTGCGAATTGGACCTGTCCTTCCTGTTGGGTGTGAGCTGTGCAATTGTCCCATTTGCCAACCATGATCATGGTAGGAGAGTCCTCTACCAGTCCCAGAAGCACTGTCAACAAGCCATTGGGTTTTCATCAACGAACCCTAACATCCGCTGTGATACGCTGACCCAGCAGCTGTTCTATCCCCAGAAGCCACTTTTCAAGACATTGGCATCGGAATGTCTTCAGAAAGAAGTGCTGTTTAATGGCCAGAATGCAATAGTTGCTGTGAATGTTCATCTTGGGTACAACCAAGAGGATTCCATTGTGATGAACAAGGCTTCACTGGAGCGTGGTATGTTCCGTTCTGAGCAGATTCGGAGCTTCAAAGCCGAGGTTGACAGCAACGACTCAGAGAAGCGGAAGAAGATGGATGAGCTTGTTCAGTTCGGGAAAACTCACAGTAAAATAGGCAGAGTAGACAGCCTTGATGATGATGGGTTTCCTTTTATTGGTGCTAATATGCACAGTGGCGATATTGTCATTGGCAGATGTACAGAGTCTGGGACTGATCACAGTGTAAAACTCAAGCATACCGAAAGAGGGATTGTGCAAAAAGTGGTATTATCATCTAATGATGATGGGAAGAATTTTGCTGCGGTTTCTCTGAGACAGGTTAGCTCCAGATCATACTTATTTGAGTTGTCTTTAAGAGAATGTATCCCTTTGAAGTAATCCAACTCCATTGATTGGCTTTTACTTCTTGCAGGTTCGTTCTCCATGCCTCGGAGATAAATTTTCTAGTATGCATGGGCAGAAGGGTGTTTTAGGCTATCTAGAGGAACAGGAGAATTTTCCTTTCACGATCCAAGGCATAGTTCCTGATATAGTGATAAACCCGCACGCTTTCCCTTCTAGGCAAACACCGGGCCAACTCTTGGAGGCTGCTCTCTCCAAAGGAATAGCTTGTCCTATCCAAAAGAAGAAGGGAAGCTCTGATGCATACACCAAATTGACTCGACATGCGACTCCTTTCTCCACTCCGAGTGTCAATGAAATCACCGAGCAGCTTCACAGGTACTTTCTTCACACTGGCACTTGGTTTTAGCAACACATGCAGAATATTGAAAAAAATTGAAACAGTACAGGACTACAAGGCTTGATGCTTTAAATGAGTAGAGGTCAGTAGGTATGCTATAACTGATCTGACATTTGCTTCCTAGGGAGTACAAAAGGTTTTGTTTATAAGATTCAAACATGTCATAGTGAATATGGTTTTGTTTCCTAGTAGTACTAAAGGCGAGCATGACTTTTTTGGTGTGCACTATCTCCGAAACACTAGAATCCTAAGAAGTTCGATGTCCCTGGTTGACTTATTTCTTCTTTTGTACCTGAAAAACTTATAGAGAGTACACAAAAAATGGGCTCAAAAGCCATGAGCCAGTGTAATAGTTAGAGGATTGAGGCTTAGTCATTTGCCTTGTGATTATGTGATGATTCATTAAACATGTTTCTTAGGTAATTGCTGATTCTTGAGTCTTGATTCATTGCCAATTGTAAATGTTTGTGGTTAGGGCTGGCTTTTCAAGATGGGGAAACGAAAGGGTCTACAACGGTAGATCAGGAGAGATGATGCGTTCACTCATATTCATGGGGCCAACTTTCTACCAGCGGCTTGTCCACATGTCAGAGGACAAAGTCAAATTCAGGAACACCGGACCAGTTCACCCGCTCACACGCCAACCAGTTGCAGACAGAAAGAGGTTTGGTGGAATAAAGTTTGGAGAAATGGAGCGAGACTGCCTTATAGCTCACGGTGCTTCAGCTAATTTGCACGAGCGTCTCTTCACGCTAAGCGATTCATCGCAGATGCACATCTGCAGGAAATGTCAAACCGTTGCGAATGTGATCGAGAGGACAGTAAGCAGTGGAAGAAAGATCAGAGGACCTTACTGTAGACTGTGCGAATCTTCGGACCATGTGGTTAGAGTTTATGTGCCTTACGGAGCTAAACTTCTGTGTCAGGAGCTGTTCAGTATGGGAATCACTCTCAACTTCGACACCAGGCTCTGCTGATTCTCAGTCTTTTATGTTTATATCTATCTATCGGTACATATGGCTTATAAGCCTTAGACCATGTTATGTGTAGTTTGCTTCGGTTCTGGTTCGGATTGGTTTTGGTTTGGTTGACTCGGTGAGGGTTACCCGAACTGATGAAACCGTATACCAGAGACTTTTCAAACTGAATTAACCCGTAACCTACAGGCTACTTTGAAGGTGTTTACTTTTGTGAGCTTTGACTCTTAACGGTTAATCTTAACCGAATAAAAAATCGGCGTCTCAACTCTTAACTGGATTATAATGATCAATGTGGTTCTTAACGGAAATTCTTAAATATAAAATTATTAAAATACACTCTCTTCTTTTTACTCAATTCACTCATCATTTACTCAATATAAAATTATTAAAATACATTCTCAACTCTTAACTTTTTATTTTCTTTTTCATCATTTTACTCAATTTTTATTAATTTTATATTTAAACACTCTCTCATCATTATAAAAACACTCCAAAAATTTTTATTTAAGCAACTTTCTATTTCTTTTACTCAACTTTTATTAATTTTATATTTAAATACACCCACTATCTCTTCTCTTTACTCAACTTTTATTAATTTTATATTTAAACACCCTGTATTTTTACTCAAATTTTAATAATTTTATATTTATTACTCAAATCACTCTCATCCGGTTTTTCTGTGATTGGTATTTAAAATTTTTCAAAAATTCGAATATTTGGGCCTAAAGCGCTTTTTTATAATAGCCCAAAAGCACTGATTTTTGTTAAATCCGATTGGATACCGACCCGACCCGTTTTTATTTCTGATGCCGCCATGTTAAATTGTTGTTCAAGACCCATAAATAAATAAAACCTTAATTTTTAGGGGAAACCTTCGATTTTGATCTTCTCCTCCCACAAGCACTAGACAAGATGCCATAAACCTTTCTCTTGAAGCCGTTTCTTCGATTCTTTTGCTTCATTTCGAATTCGATCGATTTCTCTCCCTCTCTCTCTCCCATAGACGTTTTTCTTATTCTTTCTGTAACGCTATGAATCGCGAAAGCCTGTACGGGGCTGGCGACGTTGATGACGATGACGAAGAAGACGATATCGGTGAAGACCTGGAAGATTTAAGACGAGCCTGTATGGTTCCCGATGCCAATTCCGATGATATTACCGCAAAAACCGATTCTGTTGGAGCGGATGGAGGCGGTGGCGGAGGGATGCCGTCGGATTCGGAGAACGAAGACGATTTAGAGATGCTTCGTAGCATTAAGAGCCAATTAGCATCGTCGAAGGATGTGAATTTGTGCAATGGTCCTCCTATTGGTTTATCAGTGCCCTCGGATTCGGAGAGTGAAGACGACTTCGAGATGCTTCGGAGCATTAAGAGCCAATTGGCATTGTCGATGGATATGTGCGTTCCTCCCATGGGTTTATCCGACGACGATGAAGAGGATGCCTTTGAAACCCTTCGCGCTATTCGTAGGCGATTCTCTGCTTATCAAAATTTCGGTAAGATCAATGGTGATATCTTCTAATACTTGTCTCTTTTCTATCTGGTTTAGCTACTGATTCGTTAGATATCGTTTTCTGTGTTATCTTTGGAATGTTCGTTCTATGGTTTATCTGAAGACACTGCTTCAAGTGATTAAGATAGTTTTGCTGCTGGTAAGATTACTTTGGTTCTCTTCCCTTTCAGAATTTGAGGCTAGTTATAACTTATAAGGCTTTATATAGAAGCTACATTCACTGTGAAAGATGCCGACTTTCTTTTGTCCTCTTTTGCTTTCAACCCTCCGTTTATGCATATATGTATCCATTGTCCCTGATTGAATAAGGTAGAAAGTCTCTCTTTTGAAAGACATCATGCTGCAGTAGGCTGCACAGTTTATGATGGATTCATGATGCAAGGATTTAAGTGAAAATTTGTATGTACTGTTGCGTGTCTCTCGTCTTTTTTAAAATATGCTATGCTTTATTGGTAATTTCTTTCTATGTTCCATGCAGATGCAGAAGGAAATTTCAAGAATGAATCTCCAAGGAAGAAAAAGCAGGTACATGCCTCGGATAATGAACCTTCAAGCGAAATATTGAGTAGATCTAATACTTATGAAAGCTTTCCAGATCACGGGAAATCAGTTGTCACAGTGCCAGATTCAGGGGAAGCACAAGCTGGTCATTCTGATGACGTACATGAGAAGACTGCCCTTGAGCCTCTTGACCAGCTGGAAACGTGCCAATTACCTCTTCTGCCAGCTGCGAGTTCAAGTTTCCCTGAATCTGCACAAGCCTTTGTTGATGCAATCCGGAGGAACAGGTCATATCAGAAATTTCTTCGAGGAAAATTGAGTAAAATCGAAGCAACAATCGAGCAGAACGAGAAACACAAGAAAAATGTTAAGATAGTTAAAGATTTTCAAGCTTCTTGCAAGAGAATTACGAAACAGGCACTTTCTCAGAGGAAAGATCCTCGTGTTGAATTAATCTCAGCACGGAAATCTGGACCTCCTGATAGCTCCGAGGTAACGCTTTTTGTTCTAATTATCCCGCCTCTCCTGTTTTGTAGTCATTAAAAAGGTACTTCTCCGGCTGTTTTCTGTTTACCCTGATGGAAAGTGTTTCATTTTGTGTTTTTTGTTTTGTTTTGTAGGGTAATGATAAAAAGACATCTCCTTTGACATTGGGTCCTCCGGAAAACCCTTGTGTTTCACGTTATAGGATGGCTCTAGAGAAATATCCAGTTTCAGTGGATCGCAGAAATTGGTCTACTGAGGAGAATGAAAATCTTGCAAAAGGTCTAAAACAGCAAGTTCAAGAAACACTCATTTATGAAGCTATTGACCAGTCCAGGTACTGCTTGCTCTTCCACTTCTAAATTGCTATCATTTTCAGATGCAGAATTAGTATAACGTTTTTTTCTTTTTTCTTTTTTCTTTGTTATTCCGATTGAGTTGACTGACATCAATTTCTTAACAGTGACTTGGAAGGACCTACAGGTGATATAAACTCCATTCTTGAATCGATAAAAAATCTTGTGATCACACCAGAAATGATTAGGCAGTTTCTTCCGAAAGTTAATTGGGAGCAATTGGCCTTGAAGGACCGCTCTGCTGCAGAATGTGAAGCTCGGTAGGTTCCTCCTCTAATTGAACTCTGATTACTCATAAATCACCTTTAATTTGTGTATGGGTGCACATTTTAAATACCAGCACTCTGTTTCTTCTTTTTGAGAATTGAGTGGATTTTCATAATTTGTGCTTGATTGTAGGTGGATGAGCTCGGAAGATCCATTGATTAACCATGGTTCATGGACTGCAGCGGAGGAAAAAAATCTAGGGTTAATTATTCAAAAGAAGAGTTTTACAGACTGGCTTGACATTGCGGTATCACTAGGGACGAATAGGACCCCATTTCAATGTTTGGCTAAATATCAAAGAAGCTTGAACCGAGGCATATTGAGAGACAAATGGACTGCAGAGGAAGATGACCAACTCTGTGCTGCAGTAGACTTATATGGCGAGAAGGACTGGCAATCTGTTGCAAATGTATTTGAAGGAAGAACTGGAAAACAGTGCGCTACTAGGTCAGTGATCTTCTTCATTCTCCCATGCCTTGATGAATTAGATCTCAAATTCCGTAGTATACTGAAAATTTTATCAGATTAAGCTGTAGACAAATCACTAAACATAGGTAAGTTACATGTAGGAGCGAGCTAGCTTGTTTGGCTAAAATTCTACCGGGTTTATTAACCACACATCAAGTCCATGTTTAGTCATAATCATAACCTAAATATGCAGTCACTGATGTTTTTTCTCCTGCCATTTTATATTGTTTGTTTCTGTCTGAATATATATATATATAATTGAATGGTTTATCTTATTCCCCTCTTCTCTATTCTTGCAGATGGCAAAAGACGCTGCACCCTACCAGAAAAAGGGTTGGAAAATTTAACTCAGAGGAAGACAAACGTGTGAAAGTAGCTGTGACACTCTTTGGAGCTAAAAACTGGCATAAAATTGAACAGTTTGTTCCTGGACGGACCCAGGTTCAGTGTCGAGAGAGATGGGTAAACTGTTTAGATCCCAAAATAAATTTCGGGAAGTGGACCAAGGAAGAGGATGCAAAGTTGAGAGAAGCAATTAAAGAAAACGGATATAGTTGGTCCAAAGTCGCTTCACATATGTCTTGTCGTACTGACAGTCAGTGCCGTAGGAGATGGAAGAGTTTATATCCTCACCAAGTGCCTCTTAAACAAGAAGCTAATAGGTTACGAAGAGAAGCTATTGTAGGTAATTTTGTTGATCGGGAATCAGAGCGTCCTGCTCTTGCCGCAGACGATTTTTTGGCACTACCCGAGATGTCTCTTGAGCCAGAACCCGAAGTTGTTACCCAGAAGAAGAAACGCAAAGCAAGGTAAGTTAATCGAATATTCCTCTCACACATTCACACCCTGTCTTTTGTGAATCTAAATTCACCTTTTCTCTTGATGCAGACCGAAGAAATCAGATGCAGAATGCGAGAGCGAAACATCTTCTGCTGCTTTAGAGAGACAACCAAAGAGGCGAAGAAAAGGATTAGAGCGATGCTCAGGAGATGTAGAGAATGAGAATGCATGTGAAACTGATTCAACCAATGGAGGAGAGGTTGGGTTGTTGGAATGGCATAGCGAGATTCAAGACAATGTAAAGAAGAGACAAAGACGATAACGGCGCAAAAGTGTCGCAGAAACATCGAATAACACCTCTGTGACCACCAACTGCTCTCAAGTCAAGAAACTTAAGCCTAGGAGGAAAGTTTCTGCAGTAGATCCTAGCGAGAACCAAGATGCACCAAATTAGGTCTCTTTTGTTGCTCTTGAAATTTTTGTATGTATAAATACGACTAATCAAAACAATTTTATAGTAAAACAATAGTTTCCGTGATGCCAACAACAAAGAAATTGAGTACATTTAAGTTACTACTATCTTATTATTATTAGTAAAGAAACATATTTACACGAATACACTTTCCCTGATTTGCATCCACAAAAGGAAAAAATCAACTGTATATAACAATCACTCGTGAGTTATTATGAATGTGTAAGAGACTACAATGCCATGACATTACTTGCTTCTGATGAACTTTTTTCGAGTGTTAACACCATTCATTTCATTTCCCATATTCTTCTTCTTCATCTTCTCTAACTTCTGTCTATGTCCTTCTATATCCGTCTTTATTACTCGTTCTCTCATCTCATCTGGCATCAAAGCCAATCTTGAAAACTTCTTCGGTGACACAAACCCACCTAGTCTCTCTTTGATGTGGTTGAACGCAGGAACAAGGCCGCGTCTTATGAAACAACCATCGATCAGTTCCATCGAGCTTGATTCCGGTAAAGACACTGAGTCTTTCAGCTCTAAGTCGAAGCAGAACGGCGAGTCCTTCAACCACATTCTGAGAGAGTGAGCTTTGGCTACTAGAAGTCCGGTTCTCGTCTTGCAGGGAAGAAATGGAGAGCCCATCTCCCAAAGACATGCCTTTAGCGTTTTGTCCAGGGATATTCCGTTGTACTCTGCGGTCCCTGTGATTAAGACTACAGACTTTGGAGACTCTGGGTATCCTTCAAGTGATGCATCCTGAAATGGGAGAAGAATTGTAACAGAGATTGAGGGTTATTGGTGTTTATGAGAATGATTATTTCTACAAGATCTTCAATTATGTTAGAATTCTGAGGAGTGCAGAGATTTCGAGAGAGAAGAGATGATATGCCTGCATGTGGTCAAGCCATAGAGTTAGGGCAACAAGCGCTGCACCTCCCGACAATCTTCTAAAATCAGCACCCCAGTCCTTGTCCGCCACCCTGAAATCAAAATCATTCACAAATATAACAGCTTAAACACTTAAAACGTTTTCACGAAACAAGTGTTGACTAGTACAGGCACGAGCTCTCCAAAACAGGACTGACCTGAAAACATCGCGACTGAAGATACCCCTTTTGATTGCCAATTGGAATACCCATGATGCAGTAGCTCTGAGTTCAAACGCCCATAGAAGATTCAAAAGAGCATTAGCAAAATTGAGAGCAGCATTGTCCTCTATGGGTTTCAGTTTCTCGAACCATCCATCCACCTCAGAAACTAGCAACTCAGGTCTTCCAGCTAAAAGCCTGGTAAGTATCATTAGATACCAGGGGGGAAAATATAAGAATCACTAACATATGGTGATAACCAGTATTTCTAGGTTAAGTTAAGAGTAAGTTCCTGTATCAGATTTATATGATCTTAATTGTGATAATAAAAGCCATGAATCTTTTAGGACCGTATTAAGGATTTCACCAACCAGGACTAACAATTTTAAGGAATGCATCACATCGTCCATGATTGAATTAAAGATGGTATGTACGGAAACTCAGAATGCATACCTGATAGGAAGATCAAAACCAATATCTTGAAGAGCTAACAGTAGCAGCATGACTTCGCTTTTTTCCTTGGAGAAACTCGCCGCCCTAACAAAGCAAGTCCATATCCTGTGGTCTGGCTCCAGGCCCTCTCTCTTCATTTCCAAGAGCCTTTCTATTCCACTGTTATAATCTTTGCTCCGAAGGTAAGCATCAATAACTGAACTATAAGGCAGAGTTGTTAGTTCCACGTCTGTTTCTTTCAGGTTACTAAGAACCTTTTCAGCTTCTTGGGGCTTTCCTGAAGAACTATATGAAACCATGAGTAAATGCATTGTAGCAAGCGTTGGTTCTATTCCCGCATTCTTCATCATCTGCAACAGCCTCTCTGCCTTAGAGTCGCTTCCAGAATCTCGGGATATTTTCATCATTGTGTGGTAAAATGAACGGTCTAGTTTATAACCTTTGGAGAGAAGTTCTTCAAACAGTTGTTCAGCTTGTTCAAGGCATTTTTGCTTACCAAAAGCAGAGATCAAGCTTTTGTATGTGTCCAGTTTTGGGTCCAAACCAATATTTCTCATTTGCTGCATAAGCAAGTACCCTTCTTCTGGTCGTCTGTCTCTACAATACATTATAATCAGAGTATTGTAAGTGGTTTCATCTGGTTCCAGTCCAGTTTCTTTTATCCTTTGGTACACTTGAACTGTCTTCTTGTAATCCTCGATAGCCGTATACATCTTCAGCATGGAATTCCATATAGCGAGTTCGACCTTGAAGCCAGCTTCTTCCATTTCAGAAACCATAGCTTCAGCATCTCTGACTCGTTTTCCTTTGCACAAAAGCTCAGTCATCATCCTATAAAGGCGAATCGTGGGCAAGTAACCAGCAGCCTTCATGCTATTGTATATTTTTTTCACCTCAAAGATATTTCCAACTCGGGCAAATGCGTCAAGCATCAAAAGAATGGAGCTTTTGCTAATCTTAAATCCCATATCTTGCAATTCTTCAACAACAACGTATAGCTCCTCAAGCCTCCCATCAACACACAAAGCATGCAACAGAATATTGATGGATTCAACAGTAGGAGACGGACCATCCCTCATCATAGTGTTAAATATAGCCCTTGCCCGCTCGTAACAGCCACACTCAGCATAAGCCGTCATCAAACTATTCCATGTCTTTAGATCAGGTGCTCGTCCACTTTGTCTTAAGTTGCCAACCACACTCTCTGCTTTTTGCCATAGCTTTAGTTTTCCATAAGTGTCAATGATATCAGTATATATAGGCGAACAAGCAAAGTGGAAGCCTTTTGCCTCAGCCTGATTAACTACTTGATGAGCTGTTTCTGGAAAGCCAAGCTTGCAATACACAGACACCATGCTTTTACAAACACTTTCTGAAACTTCGCAGCCAGATAGTTTCAGGTCAGAGAAAACTTGAGAAGCTTCAGTATAATGTTCATTCGCTACACAGCAGTGTAGTAAAGACTCATACATGGTGGAACTGCCAGAACTCCAACCATGAACACATGCATCAGCAAAGTATTCTTCTAGAGCAGCGATTATATTATTAACCTTGCAATGTAGAACAATTAGCGCTTCATTTATAAGCCGCTTAGATCCACTTGCGTGTTCTTTCAAAAATTCAAGTAACTCACATGCTTCTGAGTGCCTGCCTGATAAACTGTAGGAACCCAAGATAGACAATAGCGTGTCGTTCTGCAGTTCATAGCCATTGGTGATAGCCATTTTTAACTGTCTAGCAGCAAGATCAAAGCATTCACCCTTAACAAGAACTGAGGAAATCTCTAGTGGGTTCATACCACACAACTCTTCCATATCTCTGATGGTTTTCTGAATGTCTTCTGGCCTGTTTTCCTTCATAAGTCCAAGGATCATCAATTCATACAGAGTATGAGAAGGTGTATGACCATCAGAAATCATATCACGATATAAAACCCACGCCTTTATAGTCTCGTTGCCTCTTAGAAACACATCCAACATTACAGAATACGCTAAGTTATCAGGTTTAGTCCCTGACCGCAACATGCAACTGAAAGTATATTCAGCCTCCTCTCGCTGCCCCGCCTTGGCATAACCGCAGACGAGAGCACTGTAGGTCTGCAGAGTTGGTTTGATCCCAACATCAAGCATCTCAGACATCAGAGCTGCGGCTTCCACGGTTCTGTTTGCTTTTCCAAGTGAATCTATCAAAACTGTGTAAGTAATCGCATCCGGGTTTCTACCAGACAAACCTTTCATGTCCTTATAAAGCTGTAGCGCAAGATCAAGTTGACCCTGCTTTCCATACATGTGAATGATCGTGTTGTAAGTCATCTCGTCTTTCCCGAACCCCATTTTCTGCATTTCCTGGTACACTTCCTTCACCTTCTCAGTATTTCTTTCTCTGGCAAAAGCATAGAGCAAAGAGTTGTATGTCACTGCATCAGGGGAATAACCTTTAAGCTCTAACTCCATGAAGAGCCTCTCGGCTTCAGCAGCAAGCCCACATCTACCATACACAGAGATCATAGCATTATAAGTCCACAAGTCAGGCTGACATCGGTGAGCTTCCATGTCTTCAAAAACCTTAACTGCACCATCCAAATTCGAATCCCGCGAACAAGCACTAAGAAGAGTGTTGTAGGTGATAGCATCAGGCCTAAGACCCGAATTCCTCACCATATCTAATAGCTCAACAGCTAGATTCGGAGTCAAGCCACCAGACTTAAGCCTAGCGTTGATAAGAGTATTGAAACTTATAAGGTCAGGAACACATCCCCTTTGACGCATTGTATCGAGCATCTCTTGTGCCTTTGAAAACTTGCCACTACGAGAATAAACTCCCATCATCGCGTTGTACACTTGTACCGTGTCTCCGACGGCTGGCTCAGCCCTGGTGAAAATCTCCACCGCAAGCGATTCCTGATTCCACCGTCCCAAAACGCCGAGTATGGCTGCGACCATTCGGGCATTGGGTGAGTGCCAGTGACGGAGATTGAGCCACTCGAAAACCTCGAGTGCTCGTTGCCAGCTCACTTGACCGACGGATTTCACGACGAAGCAGTAATCAGTGGGAGTCATCTGAACAGGCTTTCCATCGAGAATATCCGCGACGAACTGATTAGGTTTCAGGCCAAGAATCTTATCCGTCAGGAATTTCACTCTCTCTCTCCAATCTTTGGCTCTTAGCAGAGCCACCTTATTCAGCTTCTTCACTCTTCTTCTCCGATTCGCCACGGCGGTTTCTTCATTCGCCTTCTGCTGCTCGCTGGAGCCAACAGAATCGACGAATTCACCGGAATTTGGAATATCGGCGACATCGGTTGGTGAAACCGGAGAAGAAATAGGCAGCGATGGTGTTGAGCATTTGGAATCATACGTTTCACGGAGATTCAAATGTGGCCATCGGACGGAGGGAGAAGCTCGACTGTAGGTGAATTTCTGGGTAGAAGAACTAGTGATGTTTCCTTGTTCATCTTTAATCTCGGAATTAAGGGCGGCTCGGACGGATAAGGCAGGGGATGAAGAAAGAGGAGAAGCAAAAGCTAAAGCCCCTGCAGAAACCGCCATTAATATCTCTCTCAAGCTTCATAAATATCTGTTGCCGGGATATGTACCGTTGCAGAAGATGAGGAGCGAGTAAAGAGATACTGATATTTTTAAGGTTCCCTTAGAGAAAAACTTCTTGATGACTGATAATTATACCAACTAACTTCTTGATGTCTGATAATTATACCAACTAACATCTTGCCGTTTTATGTTGACATGGGCTTAAGCTGAATCATGTGTGTTATTTGCCGAGTGTTTGGATGTCGTGCCGTTCTTTCTTGCCCTGGTTGGTAAGGTGATGAGGTCGACACATGAATATATGTGATTCGTGTAATCCAAGGCCTTTAATACAGTAATGATCAATGGATAAAACGTTTTGACATGTTTTTTTCTTTATGAAATTAAACAAAAGAGAGGTCTAATACATAAGAGCTCGTCTGGAAAAAATTGGAGAAATTAAAAACAGCTAATTCTCTGGAGATTTTGTCACATTGTTCTTCATCTTCTTGTTGGTTCTAGTAACGACCAATACCCCAGACCCTAACAACTCCATCAGTGTAACCACTGAACAGTGTGCTTCCATCTGCACTCCAGTTCAAGCTTGTGCAGTAGATCACCTGCATTTTTCATTACACATACAGATTTTGGTACATGAGCAACATCATCAAATCTCTTTCTCATGAGTTATGGGTAACAACAAAGTCGAAACAGAGTAACATTTTGGAGAATATGTTATCAACAATCAAAGTCGAGACATTAACTAATGGGAAAGGATTCCCCTGAGCACACTTAAGCAACTCCTACCAAAACTCACATAACCAAAGACTGACAACTACGTTTTATGCATTCCCTAAGAAAATCAATGCAGCAAGACCGATACTTGGCATGAACATAGGACTAACACCACCAAAAAAACAGTAGAAAAAGTTCCAGAATTATATGAATATATACCTTCTTCTGGTTACCGGTTCCAACACCACCATCAGACTTCTCTGCCTCAGCCTTGAGGTCAACCTTCAAATCCTCAACAACACTCTTGCTCTCAAGATCCCATATCTTAATGCTGTTCTCTGTTGCAGCACACAACCAGTATCTGTTCGGGCTAAAGCAAAGCGAGTGAATGATTGAGCCAGCCTCAAGCGAATACAGCTTCTTTCCTTCAGCCAAATCCCACAACAAGATAACACCATCCTTCCCACCACTAGCACAAAGCGAACCATCAGGCGAAACAGCAACAGTGTTAAGGTAACCCGAATGTCCAACAAGAGAGTTCCTCAGCTTACAGTTCTGGAGATTCCAGACTTTCACGGTCTTATCCCAAGAAGCGGAAACAATGGTAGGCACAAGCGTGTTAGGGCTAAACCTCACACAGCTAACCCACTCCTTGTGACCATCACCTCCCTCGGAGATCGTGTACTTGCATTCACCGAGTGTGTTCCACAGCTTGATCGTACCGTCACGAGACGCGGATACGATCTGACGGTTATCGACCGAGAAGGCTACAGAGAGAACGTCTTTGGTGTGTCCGACGAATCTGCGCGTCGAGACACCAGTAGCGAGATCCCAAAGACGGAGCTCACCGTCCCAGCTTCCGGTGAGAGCAAACTGACCGTCCGATGAGAGAACGACATCCTCCACGAAGTGAGAGTGACCAGTGAGCCTTCTCTGGGCAACACCGTAAGACTTCTCGTCCTTTGTGAGTTTCCATAGGATAATCGATTTGTCGCGCGACGCCGTGACGATGATGTCGGAATTGTCGATCGGCGTTGCAATGGCGGTGACCTGATCGGTGTGAGCCCGCATAGTGCCCTTCAATACGAGTCCCTCGGCCATGGTTAGGGTTTTGGGGGAGAGACTCTAAGGATTCTTCTTCTTACTTCTAAAAATGGCGTAACAGAGCGAGAGAATTAGAATTCCTGTGAAATGCAGGTACTTATACTCTAGGTCAAAAAATTAGGATTCTAGGGTTTGGTGCGGTTTCTGCAAGGAGACTACTTAATTGGGCCGTAGTAACGAGTCAGGTATACGGGCCGTACATGGGCCTCCATACTGTTTGTTGAGCGTGTTTGTCATTGAATTTCAGTGTTGATAAATGTTTGATCACAATTTCACAAAAGAGATCAATTAAAACGAATTTGATTCAAATGTACAATAGTTTCGTAGCATACAAAGACGTACTAAATCATAACTTTGTTCAGAATTGAGTTTGTTTTGATTCTTTAAATCCGTTTTTAATCATGGAGTGCACAACACACAGTGGCTTTGTGATGACCTTGGTACACTTTCACTTCTTTTCCAGCAGGCATAGACCACAACCTAGCCGTCATGTCCGATGATGCTGCGCGTAAAACATAATCAAACCAGATTAAAGACTGTTCTGTCTTGTTTTCGGACAAAAAATTTCGAGTGGTTTAGTTTTAAGATGGAGACAAGTACCTGTTACAAGAAATTCTCCATCTACTGAGAAGACGCAGTCCCAAACCCATCTTTGATGTCCTGTTTAGATAATAAGAGTCATGCAAAGGTTAAGAGTGAGAGTGATGGAGAAACGAATAGTTTTTCAAAAACATTGAGACCTTACCTGTTAAAACTCTCTCTAGCTTGAACCCATCGACATTCCATATTTTGACGGTTTTATCAGATGACGCGGTTGCTAGATATCTGCTAACAGATTATATATGAGCTTGGAAGGGAGAAGATGAAGAAAATAGTTTAAAAGGGAAATAATAAGAAACACATTACTTGTTTGCAGGAGAGAGGAGACATTTAAGGATGTGGCCATTATGAGCTTGTAGCTTATGGAGGGGCTCAAACTCTGTCATCGTCTGAAAATGGCATGCCAATTACAGGAATGCAACCCATAGCATGGTTAAAGCAAGTTTGAATAACAGAAAACTACCTGTTTTCCACGCAACAAGCGCCATACATAACATGTTCCACGGTTGTTAGCAGCAACAACCATTGTCCCATCCCACATAACCGTTAGAGACCGGACAGCTGTATCAACTTCTGGTACCTATAGTTTACAAAGGAGCGATTTTACACAATCTTTTTAAATCTTGTTAGGCTGCAAGTTAAGGAATCTCTCAGAAATGCAACTAGGACGAAGAAATGAAGTAAGAGGTTATGGCAATTACCAATTCACAGCTACATGAGTTTGCTCTGAGATCCCATACACGAATATTGCCGTTTTGGTCTCCAGATATCAATTCAGTCTGTACGAAAAAGGAACTTTCATGATAAAGGCATCAAACAAACACATTGTGATAACAACTGAGACAACTATCAGAAAAGCAAATACAACTTCGTTAATTGCAGTGACACATATCTCTTAAATAAATACTAACAGATGATTTTTCTAGTTGATGTACCTGATTTGGGTGTAAAACAACCGTGTTAACTGCAGCAACACTTTCATACTCCCTTTGGCAACCTGGAGCCCTACATTTCGGTTTACGAGTCAACAATTTGTTGGTAAGAATGCAAATCAACTTAAGAATGTAACTTTCTGAGAATTTTAGTAACTTTGTATTCAATGTTCTTGTCCTTTTCTAGAATCCACACTTGAATGAATGAATGAATCAACACTCAACTACAAGAAACAAACATGAAGAATAACATAATCTACCTCAAATCCCAGATCTTAACAGTACCATCCTCTGATCCCGAATACATCCATTTCCCATCACACTGGAATCCCACTGCCATAACATTGTTGGTGTGTGAATCATAAGTCGCCACCTGATACACACACATAACCATTCAAGCAAACGCAGAAGAAATCGAAAAAAACAACAAAGAGGAGAGTAAAAAAAAGGGCATTTACAGGTTGAGGACTGCTTGTTGGAACATCAAAGAGTCGTATATGAGGATTACAAGCAGCTGCTAAATGACGCTTATCTGGGGTTATCTCTAACCTATTCACATGCTGAATATACCAAAACAAAACACAAGTGTGTTAAGTCATTTTCCAATACAAATAATCCCCAGAGTTTCTAAAGAAGAAAGCTTTTTAAGATTACCGAGTCAGGATACTGAATGGTACGGTAACATCGACCACTTTCGGCTTCCCAGAATCGGATCGTATGATCATAGCTAGCTGTTGCCAGAATCACAGAAGGCTGACTCATTCTCTCGATCAATTTTATTACGGATCAAACTAATAAATCAACCATTTGGTCAAATTCTGTTTGCTGATTTACCGGAAAAAAAAAGAGCAAATCTAATCCCTTTCGGAGAATCAAGAAAAGAGTACGATTTTAGCAAGAATCTTGAAACAAGGGTTTCGAGATTGAGGATCGAAAAAACAGGAAAAAAAATCAATCCTCTCTACTCAGAACAGCTCTGAAGAAGAAATAGGGTTTAGCCGTTTTTAGAACAGCTCTGCAAAATTAACGCGGGGATGTTTTAGTATAAATGTATATATGTTGGGGTTAATGTAGTAGTGTATACATAACTAAGGGGCCATTTTGATATATTTTGTTTATATTTTTGTTGGTCGGCAAACATATTATTAAGCCCAAAGGCAAGAAATCTACAAATGGTTTGTGAAATAACGAGCCCATTCTTTACATGTAATCGAAAGCCCAAAACCCAAATGATTAAGACAAATGACAAGATAAGGTTGAGATAACAATTGAACACGTGTTTTATAAAGAACGCCTGATGAACCACCGAAGAAGCAGCAACACCAGGAGAAAAATCCGGCGAAATCGACCAAACCATCGTAGAAATCCTAGAAGGGAAAACCAGGAGATAACAACCACAGCTAATCAGCTCGTGGGAGCACCGATCTCGAAATCTCTGAGACAAACCGTCAACACCGAATCCACCATTAAGAGCACCCTGAAATCAGGAAGCTTCATCGCCGACAACACCCAACTTGATGTAGTCTTTGATCCTTGCACATGCAAGAGTAAAGCGACAAAGATATTACTCCTCTTTGATGGTGTCTGGTTGATTGCAGCTTATTGTCTCTTTATTAAAGATATGAAGAAATTTTGGCCTATCGTATGGCCAACTGATACAACGTTTAAAATGAAATGAGACAGATTCTATTTCGCAACGGTTCAATAAATATTTTTTACGGTTCAAAACAACTAAATAGCTTCTCGAAAAATTCATGTCTATAGAACCTGAGTGGATCATCAATTACTTGGACGAGCTCTTGAAGGTAAAACCTTTAAAATGGAGTTTGGCCATTGTAGAGGCTAGGAGCCATATAGTCCGTAACAAAAGAACCACCCATGTCGAAGATCATTGTCCAAGTATGCTCCGTTACTATCTATAGTGTAGTTTAATATCACACAAGGTGAAAAATCCAATCTTTAAATTATGTCCCTCGTGTCGATTCTAGGCTTCATATTAAACGTGTACGATTATATATATGTCCTATTAAAACTCGAAATTGTAACTTTATCTATTGTTATGCGAGTAATATATGAAGAACATTGTTGACATCTTTGCTTATGAATTTACGATATGTTTTTCCACGCTTTTCTGAAAAAAAAACGAAAATTTAACTAAGCAATTTTTTGAATTTTGATTAAGCAATTTGTATAGCATATGGATTTCTGATATAATGGTAAGCGATTTGTATAGCATATTTAAATTTGTTTTAAGTAATTAGTCAAGATTTAGTTGTTCATTTTAACTCTTAATTGTTAGTAGCTTGTGGTTAAACTTGGGATTCCTTAATCTTAAGTGGCTGTCAAAATCAGCTTATCACTTCTCACAGTAGACAAAAAACGTCCCTGTTGCGTGTTTGCTTTTAAGATTTCAGATTTGAATTTGATTTTGTTTGTACCGTTTTTATCAAAACCATAACTATGCAGTAGAAACATAACTAGTTTTTTCTTCCTGTAAATTATTAAGATATTTAATTTGTTTTTACACTATCAAAAATGAGATGTATGCAAGTTCGAAGCAAGCATGTAACCAAATTGGCTTAGTACAGTGGTAACTCCTAAGTTGGAGAGTCATGAGTTCGAATCGCTTTGGTCATCTAGCCGCGCTTTAAATTTGAAATATTTCCGAATGCATACCCGGATGCAAGGCCTCGTGTGATTAGTCTTTGGCCCTAGAAAATCTTTGAGATTCCACAGTTATCAAAAAAAAAAACTAATCCATTTTTTTGTTAAATTGTAAATATTTCATAGATATGAAAAGTTTTGGTTTACAAAATATATCATAAACCTAGTTTATGATCCCATGGCAAAAAAGATAAAATTATGGAAGCATATTTCACTAAAGATTTTCAGTCCGTCAATCTCGATACAAGCACATCGACTAGTGGATTCGACAAAGTGATGACGATGATTATTGTTTCCTCTAAAACTGCAAACCGAGAAGAAGAAGCGCAAGCAAACCGAAGGATCGAAAGAGACAAAACCCGATGCACTAGAAGCCTTTCCGCGGATCCAACGTTGAGTCGTCAACGGCAAAGAACTCAAGCCCTCGTTCACATACACCTCTCGCGTACTGTGAGTGCGACTCGAGTCACAATCCATGTGCTAATCCAACCAAGAGACTTCCCTGACCAAGAACGAAACCATTACAAGCTCACCCTACTTCGTACACGGACACAGCGTAGTACAGAGCTACATAACACAATGCGACACATCAATGAAACAACTTTGCCTTACTAGCTCCTCTAGGTTCCAAGCTTCCTCAAACAAACTTACCGGAGGCATGCTAACAGCACTACTAATCGCAACCTTAGCAGGACACAATAAACAACAGGCCGAGGCCCAACCAAAGTAGCTTAAAATATAGAAATGCAGAACAAGGAACCGCTAACTGTCACCACCGGTGGCATGACGAGACCAAACCTGCATCACCATATGGACCGGAAAACAGGAAGACGATTTGACAAAAGGAGAAAGTCTCACACCCAAAGAGCCACAACACCAATCGCCAGAGGCATCTGGAACTGTCCTCAACAGAAAGACCAAAGGGAATGACCATTTCCTCAAGCCCGAACCACCAAAAGAAGGAACTTCGACAGTCAATCAGCCGACACTGTCTACACCTAAATCAAAACTGGACAAGACAAAGAGACCAAGGCACCATTAGCCTAAGACGAACCAAAGCCATCACAAAAGCGATGAAGTCGACACACCAAAGACCACCGAAAATCTCTAGCCGCAAACCAGAAGCGACAACAACGAACTTCAGGTGGCGACAGGGGCGAGACCTTCAGGGACCACTGCCGCCTTGAACGGAAGACCCAACAGAGACCGAGCCTAGATCCACCGGAGAAGAAGAGCGCAGCACGACGGGAGCTCCAATCGAAGATTGGAGATACGAAACCAAAAAGACGGAGAGACCTTACCACAGCAGCGGACGTCGCTCCAGTGCCGCTCGAAGCCAACGCCGGAGTCGTGAGGGAGGAGGGGGATCTACGGAGTAGATCGACGACGGTCGAATATCGTGAGGCGAGGGAAGGGTTCTAGTTGTTCTCCGCAGAGGTCGAGCACCATCAACAAGCAACCCGGCACGGCGGAGAGAACTCAAACCTCGAAGAGGCTTCCGTCACGACGTCGTTAATCCGTCCCACTCGCCGTGAAGAATAGAGCAGATCGAACAAATTTCGGAAGAGACAAGTGCCTTAGAACCAAAGAGAACGCAGTGGTGGTGGCCCTCTCATAGCCCCGGACAAAGCCGGAACCGGAGAGGCGAGCGACGGGAGCGGAGAAAAAAAGTTTTGGCCGAGGTTTGAGAAAGAAGTCGTGGAGCGTGAGATTCACGCGCACGATTCCCTGTTTTTTATCTTAAAAAAACGAAACTAATCCTGAGAAAAAAAAAATGGATGAACGTTTTCATCGGTAAAAAAAGACGAAATGTAATTCTTATTATTCATAAACTAGATGGTTATTCTACACTAATGTTGCTATTTTGTTTTAATGTTTCCAAATTTAAAATTTTAATATCATCGGTCTCATCTATTTATAGATGAGTAAAACGACAAAAAAACCCATCAGATTAATACTCCATAAGTTAGTGCATAAGATAAGACGACAAAATATACTCTTGATTATACGAAAAGCCGATAAAGGTGATAGGCTCAAGCATGGGGCTGCGTTTAAAATAAACACACCAATTGTAATTTGCTTTTCCTAATAAACAAACATCGGACAAGATATTTTACTAACTGGATGTGTTAACTAAAGGTTAAAAAATTAAGACAAAAGTAGACATAATGATGGGTTATGAATAGTTTACTCTGTAATTAAATTATCAGTAGGTGTGTATGTAACCAATTACAAAATATTAAAATATTGTGATTTGTATCCTATATAGCAGAGGTCATTGATAAAGGAAGTCTAAGCTATACCTACACTGTCCACCAATTTTGTAATAGTATTAAGTACACATTAATAAATAATAAAACTCAACTATTAAATCATGATAATTAGAAAACAATTTGAAAAACTTTTTTTGGGGGTAAAAAAGCGAATTGAAAAACTTAAAAATTGAAGCAAGTACCAAAGCCTGCGGTGTTAAAAAACCTAGGCCTATTATGTACAGTCGGATAAAATGTACAGTCAACGATTCCGTTTGAATATTTATTCAAAATTTTTCTCGAATTACAAGATATTTTCATTTTCAATATTTTCGTGTCGTTTGAATTTCATTTCCAAATTTTTAAAAACCCGCCACTGCACTTTTCGACTTTTCGACTCTCTCTCTCTCTCTTAAAACTCCCCCCAAATTCCTCTCATTCTCTCTCTAACCTTGAATCTCGGAAACACCTTTCTCTCTCCAAATCTCCCTCTGAATCGCTCTCTATTGCTCGTCGAAATGGCGCGTGACATTCAGCTTCCCTGCGACGGCGACGGAGTATGCATGCGATGCAAGACCAAGCCTCCGCCGGAAGAATCTCTCACGTGCGGCACGTGCGTCACTCCCTGGCACGTGTCCTGCCTTTCTTCTCCTCCTGAAACCCTTGCTTCCACTCTACAGTGGCATTGCCCTGATTGCTCAGGCGAAATCGACGATCCTCTTCCTGTTTCCGGCGTCGCGGGGTACGAAGCCGTTGGGTCTGACCTCGTAGCAGCGATTCGTGCGATTGAGGCGGATGAGTCTTTGACTGATGCAGCGAAGGCTAAGAAGAGGCAAGAGTTACTCAGCGGTAAAGCCGATGGGGATGTGGTTGAAGATGAAGACAAGAAAAAGAGTAATGGAGGTCTCGATGTTGATGTTTTGGCTGCTCTCGGAGAAAACTTGAACTGTTCGTTCTGTATCCAGTTGCCTGAAAGGCCCGTCACGGTTCGTTCTCACTCTCTCGCTCTGTATCTGGACTCTGTTATCAGTAGTTTACGAGACTTTTATGCTTTGTTAATGTAGTGGATCTAGTGCTTGTTCTCTTGGATTCTCTTACCTGTTTTCATACCTAACACAGATCTAGCAGTAGTTTCGTTCCTTTTGTTGTTATAAACAGGCATAGAGTTAACTTATGCTTCCCATTTGTGACAAACTGGTTAGTTGAGAGGTAACATGGTGACTAATTTATTGTGTTGTTGATTTTCTTTACACAACTTAGTATACATGACTGTATCTTGTGCACACTTTGTTGATGGTTTTGATCTATTCTATTTTTGGTTTTTAGTTGCCGTTTATGAGCTGTTTCTTTTTATTCATTTTTGAGAAATATGGTGTTCTTTTCAAAAGATATAAACCATTAAGTTCTCCTTTTGTTGAGTATTCGATATTGTGAACTTTACGTAGTAGGAGTAGCAAGACTTTTTAGGTGTTACCATTTTTCTTCGTTTATAAATACGTATCCTTGACAAAGATAAAGACTATAAAGATGGTTTAATGGATATCTTGTACTTATCTTTTCAGACACCGTGTGGGCACAACTTTTGCTTGAAATGTTTTGAGAAGTGGATTGGTCAAGGGAAGCGCACTTGTGCAAAATGCCGCAGCCCAATCCCCAACAAAATGGCGAGCAATCCTCGTATCAACTCTTCCCTTGTGTCTGCTATTCGATTGGCAAAGGTCTCTAAAAGTGCTGCTGCGGGCACTGCAAAAGTTTTTCATTTCATAAGCAACCAAGACCGTCCAGATAAAGCATTCACAACTGAGCGCGCTAAAAAAACCGGGAAGGCAAATGCTGCCAGTGGCAGGATATATGTGACAATACCACCTGATCACTTTGGTCCTATACCAGCTGAAAATGATCCTGTCAGAAATCAAGGAGTTTTAGTTGGAGAATTCTGGGAGGACAGGCTGGAGTGTAGGCAGTGGGGGGCTCACTTCCCACACGTTTCTGGTATTGCTGGACAATCACATTATGGAGCTCAATCTGTGGCACTCTCTGGAGGTTATGAGGATGACGAAGATCATGGAGAATGGTTTCTATACACAGGAAGGTTTGCCTTCAAATTTTTAATAACTCCTTGTTTTTGGTCCATTTGATTCTGGTTCCCTTA
This sequence comes from Arabis hirsuta, assembly GCA_964056655.1. NCBI lineage: Eukaryota > Viridiplantae > Streptophyta > Magnoliopsida > Brassicales > Brassicaceae > Arabis > Arabis hirsuta. The sequence continues at coordinate 23,532,657 of OZ053306.1, read as the reverse complement.
AATAATCTTGTATATTCTACTTATCTCACGCATATAGAAGTAGCTATTCTCCAATCTTTTGAGTTTTGACTGACTTCCTCTTTTTTTGTCTTGAATATGTATGGATATGTCACACAGTGGAGGAAGAGATCTCAGTGGCAACAAAAGGACTAACAAGGATCAGTCTTTTGACCAGAAGTTTGAAAAGTCAAATGAAGCTTTACGACTTAGTTGCAAAATGGGGTATCCTGTTCGAGTTGTCAGGTTATCATCTTTCTCACATTCTCATTTTTTATTCAACTTTCCTATTTTAAACATTGTACCAGAAATGTAACATGTGATGCTTTTCTCTTTGTTAAAATTGATTTTTAAATGAATACGAGTAGGTTGTTTGTCCTACAAAGTTAAGCTAAGGTTGCTGCAGTTAATAGCCTGTTCCTTGGATCTGTTACCTTTTGTGTTTTAGTTACCTTTTCTAGTTTTTATCTATCTTCATTGATACACTCTGAGCAAAAAGTGTTGTTAACTCTTCAAATTATTTCTTTGTAAATGATCAGGTCTCACAAGGAGAAGCGTTCTGCATATGCCCCTGAGGAAGGAGTGAGATATGATGGGGTTTACAGGATTGAGAAGTGCTGGCGAAAAGTTGGAATACAGGTACGCATATAGCTAAGAATCGTAAATTTCCTCCTGTTCCTTTTTATCCAGAGCTGGTTTTTTTCTGCTGACCTTTTCTTTTGTTTTCCATAGGGCTCTTTTAAGGTCTGTCGTTACCTGTTTGTTAGGTGTGACAATGAGCCAGCTCCATGGACCAGGTTTGATCTACTTCTCGAAAGTGCCTTTTCTATATTTTCTATTTGAGTTTGACGCTGTGTGTGATATACTGCAGTGATGAGCATGGAGATCGTCCTAGACCTTTGCCTACTATTCCAGAGCTTAAGATGGCAACAGACCTGTTTGAGAGAAAGGAAATTCCATCATGGAATTTTGATGTAAGTAAAGCCTCTTTCTTATTTTGGTTTCATAGCTTATTTCCAGGACACTAGAGCAATTTTCAAATGGGAATGGTATTGAATTTTCTTCTGCCAGTTCTTTTTTTGTGATCTCTCCCTTGTACCTGCTGATGTGCTTACATGATCAGGAAGGTGAGGGTCAATGGAAATGGATGAAGCCTCCACCTGCTAGTAAAAAGGCAGTTAATGTTTTGGATCCTGAGGAGAGGAAGACTATGAGGAAAGCCATAAAGGCAGCTCACTTGAATACTGTGAGGGACAAACTTCTGAAAGGTCTCTGCCTCTGCTGTTAAAATATATCTGGAATTTTTTTTAGTTGCATCAATTATCAAGTTCTGTTGTTGTTTGTGCTCATTGATTTAATTTGCGTTCTTCGAAAACTGAATACATCTTTTTAAAAGACAATCAATCTTTTTGTTACCTTCAAGCATGGGATTTGAAAGTGAAACTATCCATGTAACTTTATAGTGTTTAAGAGATGCATAGGTTTCATGTTCATCTGACAGTAGATGAGATTGGATACAATTTGTTTTTCAATTCCATAAGGTTTGCCTTGGCTCTTTTACTGTAGCTTACATCTATACATCCAAAAGTTATTTGTTAGCATGAATTGCATAGCTTACTCTGTTACTGCCGAATGAGATTTAGTGCAGGTGATTAACTATGCATTATGTTTGTGTTTGTGCATTTCTAAACTACTTTGAAGTTATGGTCTTTTCTAGGGAGTAGAAAGTAGTTTGTGCATGAAGGCTCATGCTAAGGTTTCCTGGGAAGTTCTAGTAGATAGTTATTGTTTCCAAAAGGGAACTTCTAGTATTAAACACCCTTTATTTATTAACCTAATTTAGAATGTCAACATCCTTTTTATTAGCTTTGTTCTGATACTTTCTCCAATCCATCCATTATATTACATATGAATGCACATATTTCTTTGGTTCTGCTGGGGTCCCAAATCCATACAAATGTATTTAGGACAATGTGTATGGCAAAATGGTTTTGTACATATCTAAATCATTGTTGGGTTTTTGTTACTGCAGAATTTAGTTGCCAAATCTGTCGTCAAGTGATGACTCTTCCTGTGACAACGCCTTGTGCTCATAACTTCTGCAAGGCATGCTTAGAGGCTAAGTTTGCTGGGCAAACTTTAGTGAGAGAGAGAAGCAGAGGTGGACGGACACTACGGGCACAGAAGAACATCATGAACTGCCCTAGTTGCCCCACTGACATTTCTGACTTTCTCCAGAACCCTCAGGTAAACAACATCATCATTTGTTTTTCATGCATTTCTCCCATATCGCACTTCTTTCATATAAACCATATGACTACAATAGTGAATAATTGCACTAGAATTGATTTGGTTCAGCCTTAAACTGTATGTTTTTAGTACCTTATGTCGCCAGTATCATCAAAGACTTCCATAACATATATTCTTGTGTTATGTTAATCATAATATTTGGAGTCAAATCTTCGGATTCATTTTGTCATGTGATTGTATAGGCGAAACTTATTCATAAGTCTGAAAACTATATTATTTAGTGGATTATTCATGGTGCTGTAATTGTGTGTAAACAGGTGAATAGAGAAGTAATGGAGGTGATAGAGAAGCTGAAGAACAAGGAAGAGCCTGTAGATGCAGCAAGCGAAGAAGGTGAAGGAGCAAATGCAGAGGAAGAGGAAGAAAAAGCTGAGCCAGAGTCTACTGAAAACTCTGCGAGTACTGACCCTGAAGAAGAAACTCCGGTGGTGACTGAAGAAGCTGAACAACCAAGGAAAAGGACCAAACTGGACACTGACACTGTGGTTTCTGCTACTGTGGTGGAATCCGGCACGAAGTAGGTAGAAAGAAGCCTTTCCAATGACTGTTTTTTGGATTGAACCATCAGGTAAAAGCAGAGACAAGAAAGGCTTTGTTTGGGAACCAAAGACTGAAAACAATGAGAAGGAGAAAAACTCTAGTACCTTCTTTTGTACGCAACTGTTGTTGGAACGTACGTATTGCTTTGGATCTGTTATTTTGATTTTGCTACAAGTGAGAGTTCGTAATATTCGGTTCTCTAATATTTGGTTCTCTGGTTTGAATTTTTCCTACTTTGCGTTTTTGATTTATTAGGTATAGAAATCGAATGGAAACTGAAACCTTTTTAAAAACTTAAAAGTTAAAACCCATTAGTAACTTCTGCTTTGTTTGGTTTATATCTTTTAATTTCTTTTCAAAATCTACGTAGGAAAAAAATCTACGTAGAAAAACGAATTTAATCTCAAATCTAATAAAGAATGTCAAATGTCAATTTCTTTCATAGGGCTAATGAATTTTTATTACAGTTTTTTTTTTTTTTTTATTTGTGGAAAAGTATCGAAACGACACTTATTGAGAGAATATAAAATGGTGTTTCACAAGGTAAACCCTAAGAAAACCGCAAGTTGCGATGGCCGACGACAGCAAAATCAGAGGAGGAGTAGACTCAATCAGCACACTACCAGATGTGATCCTCCAACATATACTCACTTTTATTCCGACTGAACTTGCCATCACAACATCCCTCTTGTCTAAACGATGGAGGCACGTATGGTGCGATATACCATCTTTCTCCTTCCATGGCGGTACACTGAAGGCTGCTTCGTATTACAACACCCAGAATCGCTACACTGCTCCCAAGATGACGAGTTTACACCTCCAAACCGGCTGCATCCTCAATACTCCCCACATCAACACGTGGTTAGAGTTGGCCATGTCCCGCAACGTGGAGAATCTGTCTCTGCTATTTCTTTTCTATAGGAATAAGTATAATTTTCCTGATTTCTTCTACATCAATTCCTCTCTCATGCAACTCTCCGTTGAGGTATACTTTACTGATATGATGATTCCTAAATGAGGAATGCTCTGTGTCTTGGACATCACTCAAGAAGTTCTCCTTGCGTTGGAGTACTCTCTCTGATGAATCCATTGCTAAGATTCTTTCTGGTTGTCCTTTTCTCGAATGCTTAACATTGGATTTTTGCCATAAACTGACAGTTCTTGATCTCAGCAAATCGATGCGTCTCAGAACATTACAACTTGTCCGCAACTTTTGGGTTCCGGAGCCAATGCATATTGTGGCACCACATACCCATTGTCTCAAATTGAGAAACTCTCAATCACCATGTGCTTTAGTTGATGCTTCGTCTTTAACCGAAGCTAAACTGAGCATGTGCTTCGAGGTAGAGCTGTCAATTGGGCTTGCCCACGACCAATTGGGCCTGCCCGTGTGGACAAATTTTTTTTATGGACTATATATGGTCCAGTCCATATGGTCTGCGCGAACAAATATGGTTTTGGTCCATCTGGACAGAAGACAAAATCATTTAGACATGGGCCGTCCAACTTATATATTAACTTTTATATTTTGTTATTTGATTTACGAGTAATTTTTAGCATATTTTTAAATTACTAGTTTTTTATTCGTAATTGAAAGTAAAACGCGTTTTTTCGCCAAAGACGCGTTTCCGTATTTTCCTCGCAAAAAACGCGGTTTCCGTTTTTTTTCCCGCCAAAAACGCGTTTTTTGTATTTTCCCTAAAAAAACGTGGTTTTCACATTTTTCCTATCAAAAACGCATTTTCCCGCCAAAAATGCGTTTTTCGCATTTTTCCCCCAAAAACGTGTTTTTCCGCGTTTTAAATGAAATTTACATACTCTGGGCAATAACAAATACGAAACATAGAAAAACAAAATGTCATATAAACATACAAGAAACCAATTACGTAAAACAATCAAAGGAACGTGAATTTTATATGTTAATCATCTAGTAAAAATATTATATGTATAGCAAATAGTTTAAGTAAAAAATATAAAAGATAAATGGATCATTATTTATGCTACATAATAAATATTCAATAATGTGATTATTGTTTCGGTTAGGGGTGGGCATTCGGTTTTTCGGTTCGGTTCGGTTCGGTTTTTTCGGTTTTTCGTAAAATGAGTCCATATGAAACCGAAATTGTTTCGGTTTGGTTTCGGTTCGGTTTCGGTTCGGTTTATAGAGATCCATATATCGTATATACACTAAAATTCATAATATTTTTCGGTTTTTTTGGTTTCGGTTCGGTTTTTTGGGTTTCGGTTCGGTTTTTCGGTTTTTTGGTTTTTCGGTTGTTGATAAAATGAGTCCATTTAAAACCGAAATTGTTTCGGTTCGGTTTCGGTTTTTTCGGTTCGGTTCAATTCGGTTTTTCGGTTTTAGGTATTTTTGCCCACCCCTAGTTTCGGTGGAGACCATGGCCATCCGCTGACCATGCTGTCCAAACCCATTTGGTCTCGGACAAATATGGTCTTGGCCCATTTGGATAGTTTTGATGTGGGATTAAAATTTTAATACCACATCCGTCCAAATAAAATGCGGACTGGGTTAATCCCATAGACATTTGTCCAATTGACAGCTATACTTCGAGGAATCTTTCCAATCACTTCAAAGAATCTTCGAGGGTGTTCTTGTCGAAGTCATGGTGCAAAAGATGTTAGAAATGCTACAAAAGGTGCAGAACGTTGAGAAACTTGCTTTTGGGGGAGACTTTCTTCATATATATATATATATGTTTTGGGCTTCATTCTTGCCTTCTCTAATGCCTATAACTCTCTTACTTACTTTACTCATGGTTAATACCATTGGTTGTACATTCAAACATATGTAATAACCCGACCCAACCCGACCCAAGTCTACATGGGTTCGAGAATTTAGTGGGCGGGTTTGACCCGATCCATTTAGTATATTGGTTGAATTTTCATATCCAAACCTATTAATATAAAACCCGATGGTCTAATGGGACCCATATACAAATTAAATATCATAATAAACTAATTAAAAAAAAACAACACCATGCATATTATAATAAATAAATCCAACAAAAATTTTCAACTTTCAAGTAACAAACTAAAAAATATCATCTTAAGATAAATAAAAACCATAAAACCGTAAGACCAATAAAACCAAAACCATAAAACCATAGATTAACTTTAAAAAACACTTCAATCTTCGTTGCGTTCATCTGCTTCCTTAGATGCTTCTGCTTCCTCCTCCTCGTCGTCGTCGTCGTCGTCATCATCATCATCATCATCATCATCATCATCATCATCATCATCATCATCATCATCATCATCATCATCATCATCATCATCATCATCATCATCATCATCATCATCATCATCATCATCATCATCATCACTTTCATTGTCTACAAATAAAAAAAAAATATATGAGCAACTTGGATAATATTAATAACTAGTATTAAAATCAATAAATATAAATGATAAATTTACCTTTTTCATTAGTTGTAAAACCAAATAACCAAGATCTCGTACAAAGTAAAACTTGGACATTAGGAAGAAGCCGACTCTGGTATTTGTTTAGAATACGCGAACCAATACTGAAAGATGATTCCGAAGCCACAGTAGTTATAGGAATGCTCAGCACATCATATGCCATATATGCTAGAGCAACAAAACGATGTCTGTTATCTTTTCAATACTGCAAAACACACATGTAAATATAGTTTCTCATCTTTAACTTTGATTCTTCCCAATACATTACAAATGGTGACTTTCCCTCGTCTCCTATTTAGAGTAGAGGCAAACTAGGGAGAACGGCTCCTATTTATATAAGTTATATAAAACCCTAGTTTTTTAACCGATACAAAAGAAACCCTAATTTTTTAGCAGAAAACTCTAATTTTTAACGTACTCTAATATAGTAATATATATTAGTTTATTTTTATTTTTATATGAAAAACCCGTGGGTTACCCTAATAGGATTTACCCATTAAACCCGTAACCCTAATAGGATAACCCACCATAACCCATTTATTTATATGGATACAAAAACTCAACCCAAACCCGCTAAAACTATGGGCGAGTTTGGGTAACCCATGGATATTAACCCATTTTGACACTCCTATTCAAACATGTGCCGATGGATTAGTTTATACAAGTTTCGGAACGTTTAAATAACTGTTATATGCGCTATGGTTTCAGGTATTCACTAACTTTATATCTTTATGTACTTTCTTTTAGATTTTATCTTTTGCCGAGCTTCGTGGTGAAACTTTTCCCATTGTTCAAGGTCAAAGATTTGACTTTTGAGACATCGCTCTTTCAATTTGTTATTCCTCTTGCTATCGAAAGACTGTTACAAAACTCACCTGATTTAAAGAAGCTAACAGTTCACACAAGAACTTCAGACACCAAAACGGTTTACTTACTATAATCCTCTATTTATTTTACTTGACCATTCTAACTATCATCGAGGTTGAATAAACCAAGAACCATGTTTTGTTTTCTTCTATTGGGCAGGGGGATTATCTTGACAACTACTTGGAATCGCTAGGTTCCAATTCATCAGACCAAGATTCGGGATCAAAAGATAGGGTCCGTTGGAACATGTCCCGTTGGAGTGCAGAGACAAAGAAAGTGGCGTCATTTATGAAACTTATGCTTAAAAACACAAAGACATTAGAGAAAATGGTCGTACGGTTGGAAGATTGTTATCTTGAAGCAAGAGGGTTTAAAGAGCTGGTTCGAACACTTTCTCACAACAACAATGTCTCCATTGTCTTCTCAACCAAGCCGAAGACATTAGATGAGTGGTGGTGAATCATAGGGTTTAGTCTTGAGTCTTATTTGAACATTTTATTACAATGATCCTCATTTAAAATGGACACTAGATCATCATGAGGACATTTCTTTATTTGTAGGACTAGTTAAAAGTAATGTTTGGAAATCAAGTAATATTCTTGTATTGTTTTTTTCAAACCAAACTCTTCAAATACGAGATAACATTATTATTTCTTGCAATATTTTTCTTGAAAGGAAAAGAAAAAGTGCCTAAACCACGCCTTTTGTCCAAGTTTCGGCAGAGCATTGGCTTTGTATTGATGCAGCAATGAACAAAATCTCGATGGTAAATACGGACAGAAGGTTTTGTTTTGGAACCAAAGACTTTAAAACAGAGAGAAAGAGAAACTCTGCTACCTGAATTACTGTTGTGGAACGTACCTTATTGCGATCTGTTATTTTGATATTACTACAAGTGAGTAATATTTGGTTTCCTGCTTTCAGTTTTTCCTATTTTTGAATGATTTACTTATTTATGTATAGAAATCGAATGGAAAATGAAACCTAATAATATTTTCTAGTTACTTGCTTAGTTTGGGTAGGGATTTTGGTTATATACCCTAATTTAATTTCCCTACAACATATATATATATATATATATATATATATAAAAGCTGTTTCACAAGATGATCCCTAATAAAATTGTAAATTGAGATGGCCGACGACGGCAAAATCAAACAGGATTTAATCAGCCCTTTACCAGATGAGATCCTCCAACATATACTCTGCTTTATTCCGACCAAACTCGCCATCACAACTTCCGTCTTGTCCAAACGATGGAGGCACGTCTGGTGCGGTACACCTTGTCTCTCCCTTGATGCCGATAACTATAAACGAGGGAGGCATGTATGGCGTACACTTTCTATAAACCAAACCCTAACTCGCTACACTGCTCCAAAGATTATGAGTTTTGACCTCAGAGCCAGAACCGAGCAGAATATTCCCCACAGGGACAAGTGGATCGAGTTCGCCATGTCTCGCAACGTTGAGAATCTCTCCCTGGATTTCTTGTGGCCTTGTTCCCATAATATATATAAGATTCCTGATTTCTTCTACAGCAATTCCTCTGTCAAGCAACTCACCCTTATATTAAGCTTTTGTGATACGATGGTTCCCATATGCCCTGTGTCTTGGACATCACTGAAGACGTTGTCCTTGAGTTGTTGTAAAATCCCTGATGAATCCATGGCTAAGATTCTATCTGGTTGTCCGGTTCTCGAAAGCTTACTGATGGTTCTTGATCTCAGTAAGTCACTGCGACTGAGAACATTACAAGTAAACCGCAACCTTTGGGTTCCGGGGCCAACACAGATTATGGCACCACATATCCATTTTCTCAGGTTGACAAACTCTGAGTTACCTTGTACTTTAGTTGATGTCGCTTCTTTAACCGAAGCTAAACTGGACATTTGCCTTGACTCAATGGACCCAGACTTTGAGGCTGATATTCTTCAAGTCATGGTACTAAAGATGCTAGATAAGTTACAGAACGCAGAGAAGCTTACTTTTGGGGCAAACTTTCTTCAGGTATATATATGTTTTGGGCTCATTATTGCATTCTCTAATGCCTAAAAATCAGTTGGTTGCACGGTCAACATATTCTAGTTGGATTAGTTCTCATTAGGATTTGATTTTCTAGAGTTTTAAGAACGTTTACTGATCAATACGCGTTGCAGTATTCACTATCTTTTATGTTTTCTCTTAGATTTTATCTCTTGCCGAGCTTCGTGGTGTTCGTTTTCCGATGCTCAAGGTCAAAGCCTTGACTCTTGAGACAGTGATCTTTCAATATATTATTCCCGGAATACAAAGACTGTTACAAAACTCACCTGATTTAGAGAAGCTAACAGTACTCGCAATGGGTTACAACTCCATACCGGTATATTTACGATTAGAATAACGTCTTTAATTTTCATTGGATCAAACATATCCAATAACCGTTTGTATCTTGTTTCTAATGAGCAGGGGGAATATCTTGACAAATACTTGAGATCGCAAGGCTCGAATATGTATCAATGTTGGAGATCAAAAGATGGAGTCTTTTGGAATGAGTGTTGTCGGAATGTAGAGTTAAAGCACATGATTTCATTTGTGGAACTTATGCTTAAAACACACAAAGAAATTAGCCAAGATGGTCGTACTGTTGGACGAATATTACCTAGGGTTTAAGTTTGAAAGTCTGGTTCAAAGACTTTCTCACTACAGCAATGTCGCCATTGCGCTAAGGCCTAAAGAAAGCCTAAAATAGACGAGGAGTTGTGAATCGTAGGGTTTAAGTCTTGAGTCTTCTTCTTTTTTTTTTTTTTTTTTTTTGTCAACAAAGTCTTGAGTCTTCTTATCCAACATTTTTTATATATTAATTGGTGTTCTTTATTTATAGTATATTGAACATTTTACATGGAACCTCATTCAAACACAACCGATCGATATAGGCCATCTATCTACGAACTTGAAACAACTTATGCATATGTTTCTCATGTACAAGTTTTCTACTTGATACATGCTAATAAACGAATTGTGAGTCAATGCATACTTTATTTAAATTTACCTCTGAATCCATCCTGAGTATTTACATTCTCAAAGGATTTTAGCGATAAAGACTTTTGGTACAACAATGTGGCTGCTTTACTGCAATGTCTTCCTTGTCAATCATGTAAAGAACAAAAAAAACTACGTGTATATGCATATTAAGGTTGTACTTGGGCCTAATGTTAGGTCAAAGTTAAAGTAAAATACATTGCACGCTAGAGTAAATTGACTTCGACTTAAGAATAGTCAAACTTTAAAGACAAAACTAACATTTTTATTATGAAAAGTTCGCCTAATAAATTAGTTTCGGTGTTCACTAACTTTCTATGCATTTTCTGTTAGGGTTTATCTCTTCCCGAGCTTCGTGGTGTTCCTTTCCATATGTTCAAGGTCAAAGATTTGATTCTTGAGATTGAGACAACGCTCTCTCAATATGCTGTTTCTCATGGTATTGAGAAACTGTTGCAAAACTCACCTGATTTAAAGAAGCTAACAATACACACAAGTCGGAACGAGTCTAGTTGGAGTGTTGAGTCAGAGCATGCGGCTTCATTCATGGAACTTTTGATTAAAAATACAAAGGCGTTAAATAAGATGGTCGTACGATTGGAGAAACGTTATCTTAGATCCAAATGGTTTAAAAAGCTGGTTCAGACACTTTCTCGCAACAACAATGTAGCCATTGAGCTCTCCACCAACAAACCGATGACATCAAATGAGTGGTTAATCATAGAATTTTCCAGTCTTGAGTCTTATTGAACATTTTACATCGATCCTCTGAATACATGCAAAATATGGCTTGTTGTGTAACTATGGCTTTTGACTTGATCGATCTACTCGTGAAACAAGGTAAAATAATTTTTGGAGGTCTCTAGTTCAGTCAGAAGGTTTATGGAGACTTCGAATTGTTAACCGAAATGTCATTAACCAAAGCATGTTGGTTCATATTTAGAAAATCTTGGTTTCAATTTCGGTACCTAAATTAGCATAGTAAACTACACACTTTGGTTCGGTTTTAGATTTCATTGTAAAAACGCGGTTTTGGTTTGAATAAATTTAACATTCATCCAAAAAAAAAAGTACGAGCTAGCTAATTAAATCGGTCTCCTCTACTATTCACTATTTGATGGACAATTAATGTTGTTATAGTAACTTTAAGCTACAAGCTTAGTGGTTCATTCCCTCCTGCCATTGCTCCTTGTTGAAGGAAACCAAATTCTTTACTATTCACACTATAATATGCTTGCAAGTACCTATATCTTTTTGTCATTTTTGATTATGTTGGATACTGTATGAAATATAGTGAAAATAATAATCACTTTAGCTAGACACAATTTTTCAGATTATATTTTTTATGTGGGTTTTTTCTTTTCTTTCTTAAAACTCGATTAGGGGCCTTACGAGGAATACAGAGTCATCACGCTTATAAAAAAATTAAAAAAGCTGTTTCAGAATAATAAAACCCTAACAAAATCAGAGAATGTCCGACAACAGCGCCACCGCCGCTGTAAGAATCCGCCGCCGGAAAGTAGAAGACTCAATCAGCAATCTACCTGATGTGATCCTCCAACATATCCTCTCCTTTATTCCGACCGAACTCGCTATCACAACATCACTCTTGTCCAAACGATGGAGACATGTATGGAGCGGTATACCTTCTATCTCCTTCGACAGCCATTCACTTGAGGCTGCTTCGATAAACAAAACCCTAACTCTCTACACTGCTCCCAAGATTTTGAAATTCCATCTCGGAACCGGCATGAAGCATAATGTTCCCCACATAGACAAGTGGATCGAGTTCGCAATGTCTCGCAACGTTGAGAATCTGTCCCTGAAATTCTGGGTTAATAAGTATACCATTCCGGATTTCTTCTACTTCAGTTCTTCTCTCAAGCAACTCAGCCTTCAGATGCACGGTTTTGATATGGCTCCAAGATGCTCGGTGTCTTGGACATCCCTCAAGAAGTTGTCCTTGCGTGGTTGTATTCTCTCTGATGAATCAATTGCTAAGATTATATCTGGTTGTCCGGTTCTCGAAAGCTTAACATTGTATTTCCGCTTTGAAATGAAGGTTCTTGATCTCAGCAAATCGTTGCGTCTGAGAATATTAGAAATAGACCGCAACGTTTGTTGGGTTTTGGGGCCAATGCAGATTGTGGCACCACATATCCATTGTCTCATATTGAACACCTCTTGTTTACCGTGTATTTTAGTTGATGTCTCATCTTTAACCGAAGCTAAACTGAACATTTGTTGTTCCTCTCTTGAAACAACCGAAGAGGCTGATTTACTTCAAGTTATGGTGCTAGAGGTGCTACAAAAGGTGCATAACGTAGAAAAGCTTACTTTAGGGGGAAACTTTCTTGAGGTAGTTTTTACTCTAATGGCTACAACACTCTTACTTACTTGCTCATGTTGAATCAGTTGTTTTTTCATTAGGCATTGACTTTATATAATTTAAAGGTTGTGCATGGTATGGTGGTATATGGTTGTTTCTAAGCAATTATTCTTATCTTGTTATGCTAGATTTTATCTCTTGCCGAGATTCGTCGCCTTCCTTTTCCGATGTTGAAGGTTAAAGCTTTGAATCTTGAGACGTCAATCTCTCGGTATGTTATTCCTGGTATAGAAAGGGTGTTACAAAACTCACCTCATTTAAAGAAGCTAACAGTACACACATGGCATTGCAACGCTATAGTGGTACGGATATCAATCATAAACCTCTTTTTTATGATCCTTAGCCATTTAACTTTTATCGAGTTTGAATATGGTTCTTTTTCTATTGTACAGGTGGAGTATCTTGACATATACTTGGAATTGCAAGGCTTGATTCCTGATAACTGCTGGAGATCAAAAGATGGGGTCCTTTGGAACAAATCCCATTGGAAAGTAAAGTCAAAGCATGTCTCTTCATTCATGGAAGTTATGCTTAATAACACAAAGACATTAGAGACGATGGTCGTACAATTGGAAGAACATTATTGTAAATTTAAAGCGCTAGTTCTAACACTTTCCCACAACAACAATGTCTCTATTGTTGTCTCCACCAATGAGTGGTGAATTATAGGGTTTACTCTTGAGTCTTATTGAACATTTTACCTCTAAATCAATATTTGTTTTTTGTAATGTACAAATCAACAAGTTTGGATTATACAAGTTTGGATTATTATTAGTAATTAGGAAATTGTCAAGACATTTATCGAATTATTTGTATTTTTTTTTTTTTCTGTCTGAAACGATTCCAAAAGATAAAAGTTTGGTACACAGTCCAAAAAACAGGGAAAGACGGATCAAAGACTGGATCCAACCATCTCGACTAATGCTCTTCCTATGTCTCGAACAATGGAGTTGGAGTTACAAAGACACCAATTTGAAAAAGCAGCTGGATAACATGTCATTTTTTTTGTGGTTCTACAATTGAAATGATATAACGAACAAGTCTCTGATAGAAAACAGGAGAGAAGATCAAAGTAGACAGACATATCAATGGATGAATTAGGATTATACATATGTTAAGGGAAGGAGACATTAGAGAATCCGAGGTTGTTGCTGTTGCAGACATGAAATCAACTAAATAGTGAATTCGTCTAGAGAGTGCTTGAAATTGCAATGGCTTGTTGTGTGAATCCTTTACAAGGCCGAGTGATTAAGTCATGTTGTGTCTGAACGTAAGGAATCTTTGACTTACATTATGGCTGATCTATCATGATCGATCTACTCATGAAACAAGGTGAAAGAATTTTTGAAGTCTCTAGTTGAGTCAGAAATTTTAAGGAGACTTTGAAGTGAAGTGCCCTATTCTATCTCTATCCGTGGGAATTGTGATCACTTGTAAACCGAATTGGGTTGTTTGGTGAAACATTCATTAGCAAAGCGACTACAAAGTAATGTTGGTCCTATCTTAATAAATGTTGGCTTCAATTTCAGTACCTAAATAGCATTTTATTAAATAAACTATGCACTATATATGGTTCGGTTTGATTCACAAGCAAAAACCATATTCAACTTTGTTTTGATTTTTCTAAACCGAACATAAACTATATAAATCGGTCACTCGATCCACCGAGTATAAGCTCAGTTCAGTTTTGTTGGACTACCACTATTTGATGGATGTTGTTATAGAAACTTAAGCTACAAGCTAAATGGTTCATTCCCTCGTGCCCTTGCCCCTTGTCCAAGGAAACCAAAGTATTTACTATCCACAAATATAATATGCTTGCAAGTTGCAACTTGTTCTGTTTTATTAGAATGTAGAATTTAATTACTATTTATTTTTTTATTTTTCTAATAGATTAATTTTCTAAAATTTTCACATAAATTAAGAAACAATTAATCGTGGAACAAACAAAAAAATCCTAAAAGACCCTAAGACATATCACACTTTAAAATTATACAACTGTTTCAAAATAAAACCTTACGAAAATCACAAGTTCAGATGGCGGAGAACAACGGCACCGCCGCTGTAAGAGTCCGCCACCACCGCAAAATCAAAGGAGGAGAAGAAGACTCAATCAACTGTTTACCAGATGAGATCCTCCAACATATCCTCTGCTTTATTCCGACCGAACTCGCTATCACAACATCACTCTTGTCCAAACGATGGAGGCATGTATGGTGCGGTATACCTTCAATCTCGTTCGATAGCTATACACTTGAGGCTGCTTCGATAAACAAAACCCTAACTCGCTACACTGCTTCCAAGATTATGAAGTTTCGCCTCAAAACCATGTTGCCGCAGAATATTCCCCACATGGACAAGTGGTTCAAGTTCGCCATGTCCCGCAACGTGGAGAATCTATCCTTGGATTTTGGGTATCCTTTTCACAAAGTGGAGATTCCTGATTTCTTCTACATCTATTCTTCTCTCAAGCAACTCACCCTTAATATGAGCGGTTTTGATATGGTTCCAAGATGCTCAGTGTCTTGGACATCACTCAAAAACCTCTACTTGAGTGGTTGTATTTTTACTGAAGATCCATTGCTAAGATTCTATCTGGTTGTCCGGTTCTCCAAAGCTTTACATCTGATTTCCACAATAAACTCAAGGTTCTTGATCTCACCAAATCACTACGTCTGAGAACGTTACAAGTAAACCGCAACCTTTGGTGGGTTTCAGAGCCATTGCAGATTGTAGCACCACATATCCATTGTCTCATATTGAAAAAATCTCTGGTACCGTGTATTTTGGTTTATGTCTCATCTTTAACCGAAGCTAAATTGAACATTTATTGTTCCTATGCTGAAGCAACAAAAAAGGCTGATTTACTTCAAGTTACGGTGCTAGAAATGCTACAAAAGGTGCAGAACGTAGAAAAGCTTACTCTCGGGGGAAACTTTCTTCAGGTATTTTGGGCTACAAGTCTATTACTTATGTTGACTTTTCATCAGGCGTTGACTTTATATAATTAAAGAACTTTTTAAAATATATTGGGAGCTTTACTAAAACAACCTTACAAAGTTGATTTTTGACCAAAATGATGCTATTATTTGAAAATTACTCAAACAACCTTGAAAAACTATTAATACCCGTTTTAGCCTTATTTCCTTTGAAGAAAAAAAACGTATTTACAAAAATACCATTAATGAGGCAGCGAATAAGTATACCGTTCATGTGATGGTAGATTTATTTGCGATTGGTAGATTTATTAAGTGGTTGCTAGACTTATTGATGGTTCGCGCAATGGTAGATTTATTTATAGTAGTGGTAGATTTATAATATGTGGTAGACTTATTTCTCGTAGTGGTAGAGTTAATTTTGTGATCGGTAGACTTATTTCTAGTGTGGTAGAGTTAATTTTGTGATCGGTAAACTTATTGATGGTTCGCGCAGTCGTAGATTTATTTATAGTAGTGGTAGATTTATTTTTGAGTGATAGACTTATTAGTAGTAGTGGTAGAGTTAATTTTGTGATTGGTAGACTTATTGATGGTTCGCGCAATGGTAAACTTATTTATAGTGGTGGTAGATTTATAAAATGTGGTAGACTTATTTGTAGTAGTGGTAGAGTTAATTTTGTGATCGGTAGATTTATTGATGGTTCGCGCAATGGTAGACTTATTTATTTTGGTGGTAGATTGATAAAATGTGGTAGACTTATTTGTAGTAGTGGTAGAGTTAATTTTGTGATCGGTAGACTTATTTCTAGTGGTGGTAGAGTTAATTTTGTGATCGGTAAACTTATTGATGATTCGCGCAATCGTAGACTTATTTATAGTAGTGGTAAATTTATTTTTGAGTGATAGACTTATTAGTAGTAGTGGTAGAGTTAATTTTGTGATCGGTAGACTTATTGATGGTTCGCGCAATGGTAGACTTATTTATAGTGGTAGTAGATTTATAAACTGTGGTAGACTTATTTGTAGTAATGGTAGAGTTAATTTTGTGATCGGTAGACTTATTTCTAGTGGTGGTAGAGTTAATTTTGTGATTAGTAGACTTATTGATGGTTTGCGCCATCGCAGACTTATTTACAATAGTGGTAGATTTATTTTTGAGTGATAGACTTATTAGTAGTTGTGGTAGAGTTATTTTGTGATCGATAGACTTATTGATGGTTCGCGCAATCGTAGACTTATTTATACTAGTGGTAGAGTTATAATATGTGGTAGGGTTATTTATTGTAATTGTAGATTTTTTCGATTTTTTCAATCTTTTCACTTCTTTACTAAAACAACCTTAGACTTGTTTATAGTAGTGGTATATTTATTTATAGTAGTGGTAGATTTATAATATGTGGTAGACTTATTTATAGTCGTGGTAGAGGTAGATTTATAATATATGGTATACTTATTTATAGTAGTGATATATTTATTCAACAAAGGGTAAAATCGTAATTTACCTTTCTTCTTCTCCATAAAACACCAAGTTTTTCTCAAATCCTAACAATGGCGGCCATCCATTTTTTTAGCTCGTTTTTATTGTACTTTAACTCGTTTTCAACTAGATTTTGCCTAAAATTAGTAGATCTAATATCATATATCTTTTCTCTAACAAAAAATCAAAATATTTTGAGTTTTTTTTTTCAACTTTTGTTTTTTAATCCGATTTTTACTTAAATTCCGGCCTCCACAACTCCGCCGCACCTCTGCCGAGCACGATCTGGTGCTTATGCAGCCTCCGCGGCTGCGGTTTCAAACAAATGTTTGATTTTTTTTTTTTTACAAATTATGAATGACATTTTCGTAATAAAAACTTGTTACTAAGGTTTATTTGTCTTTTATAACTTGTGTTGAGTTTCAAAGTTGAATAAAAGTTGTTCTAGTAATTAACTTACTTTCTAAAGTTGTTTTAGTAATTATCTCAAATATATTTTATGTGCATGGTGGTATATATACTTGTTTCTAGGCAATGATATCTTCTTATCTTGTTATGCTAGATTTTATCTCTTGCCGAGATTCGCCGCCTTCCTTTTTCGATGTAGAAGGTTAAAGCTTTGAGTCTTGAGACGTCAATCTCTCGGTATGTTATTCCTGGTATAGAAAGGGTGTTACAAAACTCGCCTGATTTAAATAAGCTAACCGTGCACACACGGCATGACAAAGCTATAGTGATATAAACCTCTTTTTATTTTCCTTAGCCATTTTAACTGTTAATTATCGAGTTTGAATATGCTTCTTTTTCTGTTGTAAAGGTGGAGTATCTTGACATATACTTGGAATTGCAAGGCTTGATTCTTGATAACTGCTGGAGATCAAAAGATGGGGTCCTTTGGAACAGATCCCATTGGGAAGTAGAGTCAAATCACGTGTCTTCATTCATGGAACTTGTGCTTAATAACACAAAGACATTAGAGACGATGGTCGTACAATTGGAATTATTGTAAGTTTAAAGAGCTAGTTCTAACACTTTCTCACAACAACAATGTCTCTATATTGTTGTCTCCACCAATGAGTGCTGAATCATAGGGTTTAGTCTTGAGTCTTATTGCACACTTTACCTCTATACGAAGACTCTTTTTTTTTTTTTTTTGTAATTTACAAATCAACAAGTTTCGTTTGTTAATTTTGTAATTAGGAAATTATCAAGACATTTATAGATTTTAATTTTTGTCCGTCTGAAATGATTCCAAAAGATAAAAGTTTGGTACACAGAGTCCAAAAAAACAGGGAAAGACGAATCAAAACAATAGGCAAAAATTGATCATGTGACCAGGTCGGACCACCCATTGCAATGTAAGACTGGAACCAACCGTTTCGAGTAATGCTCTTCGCTATGTCTCGAGCAATGGAGTTGGAGTTACCAATACACCAATTCGAAAAAGCAGTTGGATAACATGTCATTTGATATGGTTCTACCCTTGTAATTGAGGTGATAACGATTAAGTCTCTCATAGAAAAACACGAGAGAAGATCAAAGTGGATGAATTCAGATGTATATATTAAACTAAAGGAGACATTAGATTTTTTTTTTGTTGTTGTTGTAGATCCGAGGTTGTTGTTGGAGCCACTTAAAGCAACCAATTCTGTTTGGACAGTGCTTGAAATTGCAAAGTATGAGTTATGTTGTGTCTGTACTTAAGGAATGTTTGTCTGTTGAAAATGTTGAAGATAACAAGAAGATGGGTGGATGTTTAACTATGGTTTTTGTCTTGATCAAATCTTATTCGTGAACCAAGGTGTAGAAATTTTGAAATTAAGTACGCTTTGAATTGAAGTGCTTTTTACCCACTCGTTAACCGAAATGTCATTGTAACCGGTTTGTTTGTTTGTTTGTTGAACATTCATTATGCAATAAATTAAACCAAAGCAGGCTAGTAATGTTGATCCATCTTAATAAGTGTTAATCAGCATATTTTTAAGTACACTATGCGCCATGGTTCGGTTTGATTCCTAGCAAAAACCATTATGGCTACAGTTCAATTTCCTTGTACCGGAAATTTTCTCAGTTTCCCTTTAAGACAAGAGAGAGCCATAGCTTCCTTTTCCTCTCTCTTCCACATTTATCTCCTGTGTATATATCTTCGAGCCACTTTTTGCTTTTCTATTGAAGTTCGTTTTATCTTCTTAAAGTTTCAGCCAAGGATTAGTTGGTTCGAATTAATAGCTTCAAAGACGATGGATTTAGTCAGCTTTGTTTTCCTATATTATTCGATTACCCTCGCGTAGCGCGTCTTTTGCATTTAAAATTTTAATATAATATTTTATCATGTCATTGGCCATTTCTCTTTCCCTCCATTGATTGGCCTCTTGATCATAAATCTATAAGACTTCATTCCATGCATTCAGGATGATAAAAGTTTTTTAATTGTAAAGTTACAAAATAAAATAAAAACCCTCCAAAATTCACAAATCATATAAGCTAAACAGAAAATTCAAACTACCTTTCATACTTACAACACATTTGCCACTTTATTCTCTTCCACAAAATCTTCCGTCACTTCTTCATTTGTAAGATTACTTCTGGAGATTTCTCTTCTCATATAATCTTCTTGTAGATAACAAACCTAAAAAGCTCAAGTTGTTCTCTTATAAACATCTAAGAAATTAACAATTTCCAGTGCAAGTGTTCATTTGTTATTGATAATTCTCGTTCTTAAGACTTAAGAGGGATAAGAAAAGTTAGTTTGGAAGAGGAAGAGTAGAAACTTGTTCAAAATCTTTAGTTGTTGCTTTGAAAAAGGCTGACATCAATTCCCATGATTTGGTATTCGAAGAGATTTTAGGAGTAATTAAATTGTTATTGATTATTTGAAATATTTTTCATAAAAAATGATGTGTCAAAATTTGGAGTGCTTAGGTGTCAATCATTTGTGAGAGGTAATTCAACTATTATATATAGGATTTGATGGACAACGTTTGTTATAGTAATTTAAATTCATTTCACTAGAAGAAAAATATAGTTAACTTAAGCTACAAGCTAAATGGTTCATTCTAACGTGTAGGAAACTCAAGTTTGTACTATTCACAATATGCTTGCATTATTTTTGCAACGTACCTATATTTTTTTCTCATTTTGATTTAGTTACAATTTGATTTGATGTTATAATCAAAAACCCAATTACTATTTAGGGGCCTTGTGTAATATGAATATGTAGTAATTGGAAGAAGAGAGTTATTATACGCTTATAAACATTACAAAGCTACATATTTCAGAAAAATAAAGCCCTAAGCAAATCATAAATTAAGATGGCCGACACCGTCGCTGTAATCCTCCGCAAAGTCAAAGGAGGAGTAGACTCAATCAGCTCTTTACCTGATGAGATCGTCCAACATATCCTCTGCTTTATTCCGACCAAACTCGCCATCAGAATTTCCCTCTTGTCCAAACGATGGAGGCACTTATGGTGCGGTACACCTTCTATCTCCTTCGATAGTCATTCACTTGAGGCTGCTTCGATAAATAAAACCCTAACTCGCTACACTGCTCCAAAGATTATGAGTTTTCACCTCAGATCCAGCATCGAGTGGCATATTCTTCACATGGACAAGTGGATCGAGTTCGCCATGTCTCGCAACGCTGAGAATCTCTCCCTGGATATCTCGAGTACTTGTTATAATTATAGCATTTATAAGATTCCTGATTTCTTCTACATCAATTCTTCTGTCAAGCAACTCAGCCTGAATATAAACGCTCTTTTTATGGTTCCCAATCCCACCTCCTCTGTGTCTTGGACATCCCTGAAGAAGCTGTCCTTGGGTTATTGTATTCTTACTGAAGAATCCATTGCTAAGATTCTATCTGGTTGTCCGGTTCTCGAAAGCTCAAGATTGAATTTGTACAATGAACTCAATGTTCTTGATCTATGCAAATCACTGCGTCTCAGAACGTTACAAGTAGACCGCAACGTTTGGTCGGTTTCGGAGCCAATGCAGATTGTGGCACCACATATCCATTGTCTCATATTGGAAACATCTCTGTTTCCGTCTAGTACTGCTTTAGTTGATGTCTCATCTTTAACTGAAGCTAAACTGAACATTTATTTTACCTATGCTGATACACCCAAAAAGGCTGATTTACTTCAAGTTATGGTTCTAGAGATGCTAGAAAAGGTGCAGAACGTAGATAAGCTTATCTTCGGGGAAAATTTTCTTCAGGTATTTTGGGATCATTTCTTTAATGGCTACAACTCTATTGTGATATGGGCTATGTTTATATCTTGTAAAACCCAATACTAGTGCTATATATATGTACTCTTTGATGTTAATAACGAAACACTTTATTCCGCTCGTACTTTGACATGGTATCAGAGCCAAAACCCTAATTTTCTATTTTTCCTTGGCCGCTTGCTTTCTTCTCACTCAAGCCGCTTGCTTGTTTGTCTTCTAAGTTACGATGGCTGATGCTCAAGCTGTTACCGTTTCTACCGTCAAAGATGCAGGGATCTTGTCTGATTATTACCTTCCTCCTGGTGCTGATTCAGGCAACATCATCTCCACCGTGATGCTTACTGGAACCAATTATGAACGATGGGCTAAGGTGATGAGAAACGCCCTTCATGCTAAAAATAAGCTCAATTTCATTGATGGTCTGCTGCAGTGTCCTTCTCCAGGGACTGATCAATACAAGCTTTGGGGAATAATCAATTCGATGATGGTTGCCTGGATACTTATCACCATCGATCCAGAGCTTCGAGCTTCTGTTTCATGTTCCGATACTGCCTACGATTTATGGCAGAGTTTGAAGGAGAGATTTTCGGTTGGAAATGATCCTCTCATCTTTGAATTGCAATCTTCCATTGGTGGTTGTAAGCAGGAAGGCTTGACAATTCAAGCTTACTATGGAAGCTCAAGCGTATGTGGGATGATTTGGAGGATATTGATCCCATACCGCCTTGTTGCTGTGGAAATACTCGCTGTGATCAACAGAAAGCACATATTGCTCGTCGTGACAAGGAAAGGAAGTCACAGTTTCTGATGGGTCTTGATAGTGCTCGTTTTGGTGCTACAAGATCGAATATTTTGGCTATGTCACCGTCTCCTTCCCTCTCTGCGGTTTACTCTCTGATTCAGCAAGAAGAGAAACATCAAAGTATCTCTCGTGCTGGTGAAATTCGTCCTGATGCGGTTGGTTTTGCAGCACAAGTTGCGTCGCCCTCTTCTTCAGCCGTGTCGCGCGACAAAGCAGGTGGGTATCGCGCGACACAAGCTGTCTCGCCCTCTTCTTCGTTTCCTGGTCGTCCTTCATTCACTTGCACTTATTGTGGGAAGAGTGGACATAAGATTAGTCGATGCTATCAGCTCATCGGCTATCCTGAGTCTGGTTCTGGACGTGGTCGTGGCAAGCCCAAGGGACGTGGTACTCCTCTACTTGCTGGGTGTGCGAACAATGCTCAGCTTTCGGATGCTGCTTCACCTCACACTATTACCTCTATTGATCGCGATGGTTTGCCTATCTCTGACTCTCAATGGAATCAGCTTCTTACCATTCTTCAACAGCCTCGTTCAGCCTCTTCGACGCGTCTATCTGGAATTGTAATTGATACCGGGGCATCTCATCATCTCACGGGTTCTCTTGACTCTTTAATTGATGTTGTTGATATTCCCTCATGTCCGATTGGTTTGCCAAATGGGACGCTTACTTTGGCAACTAAGCGTGGAAAATTATTTCTTGGTGGTTCTGTTACTTTATCCGTGGTTCTCTATGTTCCGCAGTTGACGAATACTTTGCTCTCTGTTGCTCGTCTTCTTAAAGACAAATCTTGTTTTGCGGTTTTCACGGATAAGTTTTGTTATGTGCAGGATCGGTCTACGAGGATGCTGATTGGAGCAGGGGATGAGTGTGATGGGGTGTATCTTTTTCGTGGAGCTTCTCTCGGCCAGGCTAATTCAGTGAGCAGTATTGGGAAGTGTGAATTGTGGCATCGTCGTTTGGGGCATCCCTCGTTATCTACTTTTTCTCACCTGTCACGTTTTATTGATGTTGGGTCTAAGGATCAGTTTTCTTTGCCTTGTGATACTTGTGTACGTTCCAAGCAGCCACATTTCAGTTTTTCTAATAGCAATAATAAAGCCGAGGCTATTTTTCATCTAATTCACTGTGATGTCTGGGGTCCTTATAGCACTCCCTCTACTTGTGGTTCTTCTTATTTCTTGACGATTGTTGACGATTACTCACGCTCCATTTGGGTGTGCTTGATGCGTGCCAAGAGTGAGGTTAACACTCTTTTGCGTAATTTTTGTGCCATGGTTACTCGACAATTTTACACAAATGTTCGTGCGGTTCGGAGTGACAATGGGTCTGAATTTATGGGATTGAAATCATGGTTTGCTTCCCAAGGTATTACTCATCAAACATCTTGTGTTGGCACACCGCAACAGAATGGAAGAGTAGAACGAAAACATCGTCACATTCTGGATGTTGCACGCTCGTTGCGGTTTCAAGCAAACTTACCTTTGGAGTTTTGGGGAGATTGTGTACTTACTGCTTGTTATCTCATCAATCGCACACCTTCTTCGGTCTTATCTGGGAAAACGCCTCATGAGCTCTTATTTGCACAACCTCCTTCTTTTGATCATCTTCGGGTTTTTGGCAGTTTGTGTTATGCGCATAAAGGGACTGTCATTCGAAAGAAGTTTGATGAGCGTGCTTCTCGGTGTGTATTTCTTGGTTATCCGTATAATCAAAAAGGTTGGAGAGTCTTTGATCTTGACAAGAAGGAATACTTTGTTTCTCGCAATGTTGTGTTCAATGAGAACTTGTTTCCTTTTACCGAGTCTCCTACCACCTCGGTGGAGCCTTCTTGTGCTGTTCCAACTACACATTCGGGTCCTCTTGAAGCGGATGATAGTTGTGTTACTCCGGTGTACACGAATATGGGTGAAAGGGGGAGTTCTCATAATATTTCGCAGGCTGACGTCGACGGTGTCACGCGACATGATTCTCCTGTGTCGCGCGACACGGAAGAAAACGAGAACGTGGTTGTTCCTGCTGCAGTTCCTGTTGCTTCAGACTTGTCCACCGCCCCAGCTGCTCCACTGGTTGCTTCTCCATCTGATTCTGAATCCACTAGTACTCTTCCTATTGCTCCGGTTGAACAATTAGGCAAAGGTCTTCGTACTAAGCAGAAGTCTGTTCGTCTTGCACCATATGTTACTTATTCGGCTCAGACTCATCAAGATCCCATCCACTCATCGCTCCAATCTCCTCCCGGTCCGTCAGGTACATCCTATCCGCTTGCTAACTATGTCTGTTATGCTAATTTTTCAGACTCTTTCAAAGTGTTTATGGCAAATGTTACTGCCTACACGGAACCACGCACTTTCAAAGATGCAATGGAATTTGACGTTTGGCGTAAAGCAATGGGTTTTGAAATCACGGCATTAGAGGATAATGATACTTGGGAACTTGTTGATCTTCCACCAAATAAGCGAGCTATTGGGTGTCAATGGGTATTCAAGATCAAATTTAACTCTGATGGTACTATAGAGCGTCATAAGGCGCGTTTGGTGGCCCTTGGAAACCGTCAAGAAGAGGGTATTGATTATAATGAGACCTTTGCTCCTGTGATAAAGATGACTACTGTTCGGACTTTTCTCAATGTTGCCGCTTCTCGCAATTGGGAGCTGCATCAGATGGATGTTCACAATGCATTTCTACATGGCACCTTGGATGAAGAGGTTTACATGCGACCTCCTCCGGGTTTTCTTTCAGCTGCTCCGGGCAAGGTTTGTCGTCTGAAAAAGTCTCTCTATGGCTTGCATCAAGCTCCCCGGTGTTGGTTTGGTACTTTACAAACCGCTCTTTTGGACTACGGGTTTCGTCAATCGGTTTCTGACTACTCGCTTTTTTCGCTTGTTCGTGGATCGACGGAGATATATATCCTTGTTTATGTGGATGATCTTCTTATTGGCGGCAACGACTCGACTTCTATTGCCAATTTCAAGTCTTATCTTTCTCGACAATTTCATATGAAGGATTTGGGATCTCCTCGTTATTTTCTTGGTATTGAGATTGCCCGGAATGCTGAAGGTATATTTCTGTGTCAACGAAAATACTTGTTTAGATATTCTCTCGGAGGCTGGTCTACTTGGTTCTCGTCCTACAAACATTCCCATGGCTCAGAATCATCAGCTTGCTCGTTCTGTTGCTGACCTCTATTCTGATCCTTCTCAATACCGCCGCCTTGTTGGTAAATTGATTTACTTGACCCTTACTCGTCCCGAGATATGTTACTCTGTTCACATCCTTTCACAGTTCATGCAATCACCAACTACAGAGCATTGGGATGCTGCCCTCAAAGTTCTTCATTATTTGAAGGGAGCGCCGGGACAGGGACTTCTCTATCACGCTGGCACAGATTTAGTTCTTACTGCGTTTTGTGATGCTGATCATGGTGCATGCCCGCTTACTCGTCGCTCTTTGACCGGTTATATCTTCTTTCTTGGCGGTTCGCCTATTTCATGGAAGACAACGAAGCAGGATACGGTCTCTCTTTCTTCTGCTGAGGCCGAATATCGTTCAATGTCTTGGACAACGAAGGAAGTTAAATGGCTTACTGGCCTTCTCGAGGACTTTGGGTTAAAGCAGTCTGGACCTATTCCATTTCATTGTGATAGCAAATCGGCTATTCATATTGCCAACAATCCAGTTTTCCATGAGCGTACCAAGCACATCAAGAGAGATTGTCATCATATTCGGGACTCGATCAAGGCTGGTCTTATTAAACCAACGTTTGTTTCATCAACGGATCAAATTGCGGACATTTTTACGAAGGCTTTAGGTGGTCCTCAATTTCTTTATTTGTTGTCCAAGTTGGGTATTTGTAATCTGCATGCTCCAACTTGAGGGGGAGTATTGTGATATGGGCTATGTTTATATCTTGTAAAGCCCAATACTAGTGCTATATATATGTACTCTTTGATGTTAATAACGAAACACTTTATTCCGCTCGTACTTTGACAAACTCACTTACTTACTCATGTTGAATCAATTGGCTTTTCATAAATTAAAGAACGTTTTAAAACCTATATGTATATGTCCATGCATGGTGGTATATGGTTGTTTCTGGTCAATGATTCTTATCTTGTTATATATGCTAGATTTGATCTCTTGCCGAGATTTGCCGCCTTCCTTTTCCGATGTTGAAGGTTAAAGATTTGACTCTTGAGATATCGATCTCTCGATATGTTATTCCTAGTATAGAAAGGGTGTTACAAAACTCACCTCATTTAAAGAAGCTAACGGTACACACACGGCATTGCAACGCTATAGAGGTATATCTACCATAAACCACTTTTTATTTTCCTTAGCCATTTTAACTTTTATCAGGTTTGAATATGGTTTTTTCTGTTGTACAGACGGAGTCTCTTGACATATACCTGGAATTGCAAGGCTTGATTCCTGATAAATGTTGGAGATCAAAAGATGGGGTCCTTTGGAACAGATTTATTATGAAGTAGAGTCAAAGCATGTGTCTTCTTCATTCATGGAACTTATGCTTGATAACAAAAAGACATTAGAGAAGATGTTCTATTGGACAAACATTACTCTAAGTTTAAAGAGCTGGTTCAAACACTTTTTTACAACAACAACGTCTCCGTTGTTGTCCTAATTAACTAACGAGAGTGGTGGGGAATCATAGGGTTTAGTCTTGACTCTTTAGTCTTATTGAACATTTTAAATTTAAATGGAGATTTTTTTTTTTGCTTTTTTCATGGTTCGAATTAATTTTGTTTAATTCCAAAGTGTTTTCTGCAAATAAACCATCCAAGTGGTTAGGGTTTGCAATTTTACTCTTCACGTCATTAAATCACAAATCAATTCTCCAAATAAAAGTCAACGGCAATATAACCCTTCGAATATGAAATATTGAAGAGCATTTACGCCTACAAACCTTAGAGTTCCTAAATTTTAATAGTAGATTTGGCCATTTGGGTTTCTCATTTCAAAGACTTCGATTTGATATGTAAATTTTGTGATTTGACAAATTTAGAAGGGTTATATTGTAGATTGACTCTTATTAGGAGGATTGACTAGTGGTTAATTGACGAAAGGGTAAAATTGCAAACTCTAACCATTTGGAAGGTTTATTTGCAGAAAACCCAATTCCAAAAGATAAAAATCTTGGTACTGAGAATCCAAAAATCAGAGAAAGACAGATCAAAACAAAACATAGGCAAAGGCAGAAATCACGCGCCACAACGAGCCTTTCGAAAGATTGTTGATCATGTGACCAGGACGGACCACCCCTTGCAAGGTAAGATTGGAACCGATTATCTTGAGTAACGTCTTCGCTATGTCTCGTTCAATGGAGTTGGACTTGCTAGATGACAAGGTGAAGAAAGAGTCTTTGAATTTTTAGTGTTTCTCATTTCTGCCCATTCGTAAACCGAAACGTCATTGTAACCGCTTTGTTGAACATTCATTGTACAATAAACTAAACCAAAGCGACTAGTAATGTTGGTCCATCCTAATAAATGTTGGTTTCAATTTCATACCTAAATCAGCATATTTAGTACACGCACCATGGTTCGGTTTGATTTACTAGCAAAAAGTAAACCATGTTCGATTTTTATAAACCGAACATAAACCAATTAAATAGGTCACGCGATTTCATTGAACCAATTTAGTTCGATCACATTGGACCGGTTTAGTTCGGTTAAATCAACAAAGGAGATTCTTAGTCAGAGATTCTGAGTTAATTAGAGAATCTCTGCGTGGCCTGAAGTGATAACATTCATTATTCACCGTGAGGAAGAGATCGGCAAATCAGAACTTAAAAGCCATCTCTCGCCGGAAATTTTCCTCTCTCTTCCACGTTTGTCTTCTATCTTCGAGCCGCTTTTGCTGTTTTATTTCCGTCGAAGCTTTTCGTTTTGTCTAATTTAAAATTTGTAGCCATGGATTCGTTGGTTCGAATCCAGTAGCTTCAAAAACCATGGATATAGTCAGGTTTCTTCTCTTCTCTATTCTGTTTTTGTGGTGTTCCTTTCTTTCGCTATTGATTTTGGTTCCGTATTGTTTTAGATGATGTTTGCAACACTGATTCGGGTTTATTGCAAAAATTTAGGGGTTTCTGGAGGAAACACAGAAGGAAGATTTTGGTGACGACGACTTGTTTGGGAAGTGGTTATTTGCTATACAAACTATACAATGCCCATACTCGTAAGCTCGCTGACTTGGAACAAGAGCTTGCTAAGGAGCGTGAGAATGACGAAATCATCAAAACCCAGTTGAGTTTTTGAAACTTAGAAGACAAAAGTCTTCTGCTTTTGCCAATTCCGTTGTTTCTCATATGCAAATGAACAGTTTTTTTATATCTAGTGTTGTTGATTGTTTTTGGGTTTTGCTCTTTACTCTGTTAGAATGAAGGTCCATTTCGAGAACATTCAGATGATCGCCGATACTGCAACATTGCCTCACGCAATGCATCACTTGAGTAGCCGTATAGTTGAGGAGATCGATGTCTCTAGTATTATGGAGAAGCTAAGCAAAGGAAAGGGAATGTTGAGTGCTACTGAGAAGCTTCAACTCTGGAATGAGCTCAAAATTTTGAGTGCGTAGTTCCCTAATTGTGCTCTTTTTTCTGTATATATATATATGTGGCTCATTGGATCTTCTTCTCATTAGATGTTATATGTGTTTGTTTTCCAGGTTTCACGAGGATGGTTTTGTCGCTGTGGTCAGTCACTATGCTTAGTTTGTACATTAGAGTTCAAGTCAACATATTGGGCAGACATTTATATATCGACACTGCTAGAGGTCTTGGCAGTTCCCATTTACTTGTAAGACATTTTGTTTCCCTCTAATATACTCAAATAACCATAGTTTGTTTATGAATGACAAACTATGGTTATAAGGCTTGACTCATAAGGCTTCTAGTTGTAAGATCTAGTATGCTAATTTTATTATTTCATATTTTAACAATCCACTTCTATTATGTTTGTTGCAATGTATCTCTTTTAAGAATCTGACACGAAATATCAGTTTCCAAATCGTGTTACAAGAGTGGTTTGGATTACTATTGTGTATTCGACATACCTTATATTCTTTTCCTTTACGGAATTATTGTACTCATTGGTCATAGATCTGATTCTTGTTCCATTGGTTGATTTACCACAATCTCTACCAACATACTTTCTTTTATGTGTTTTTTTCTTTTTCTTTTTCACAGGAAGAGTTAGATCTCATAGATAGAGATGACGAACAAAAGTTTTTGACAAGTGCTGATTATCTTGCAACCAGTGGCATGCCGAGTTTGATTTCTAATATGAAGAATGCAGTGAAAGAAGTTCTTAAGGGGTACATTCCATTATCAAAAATCTTTCCCTTGTTTCCCATCCTCTAATATAGATTTTCTGGTGCGATAAATGCCAATGAAGATCGTTATACTTTACTGATGTATAGCAAAATCTAATGATGTGTTTGATTGCAGCAAGCAGTTAAAGGATGTTTTAACCACAAGAACTCTCCAAGAAACCGTGATCCGGATTCTCGATGTGTTTATGAGCACTGGAAGTCCACATCACTGGGTAGATTATTTAATGATGGCCCAAGACACAACAATGCTTCCAAGAGACAACACCACTGATCTTTCCTCTTCTGATGCAACTGTCTCCAAGTTTCATCAACTCATAACCGAGACACGGGAAGTACTCACAAGGTAAAATACATCCTTGTTTTTGTGTAGTGCTCATAGCAAGAAAAGAAGATGTTTCTTTTGTTGCAGTCATGTAAAGATTTCTTGGTCTCTATTTTTCTTGTTGCAGCACTGATTTTACAAATGTAGCAGAGATCTCACTCAAGTCTTGTACCGTTACATTAGTTGAGGAGATTGAAAAGCTGGCCGGTTTGGCCACGGGGATGCAATTGGCTAAGCTATTACCACAGATTGAGAAGACAATACCGGAGATTTCAGCTAAACCGGACAAAAACCGGTTCTTGCAACTCATCCGAGATTTGCCTGAAGTTCAACTCTTTTTCACTCTTTTATACGCAAACATGCCTCAGTAATACGCAAATTGCCAAATTTATTGTTAATTTTACTTTATTAAACAAATTATTTCAAATTAGTAAAAAAAGCATTGTTCCATATGTAACAAAACATTTGATATTGCACTCTTTAAAGAAACCATTAATATTGGCACAAAATAAGCATATATTACATTTCTAGTTGCCCTAAAAAAAACCAGGCCCAATGGATCAGGGTTGGGTCTACTGGACCGGTAAATACTCTTTTTGTTTTTTCAATTGGGCTCTCTCTTTCTCTTTCTCACACTCTCGGCACTTTCCGGCTGAGCAATTTTCTGAAGTGGAGAGACGATTATGGCGGCGAACAATGGGGACGTTTTGATGCTGGAGGCGGCGCCGGAGGTTGCGAGGCCTTGGGCTAGCGCGGCGAACGCAGAAGTTATCGATGCGCTTCCTTATATAGACGACGACTATGGTAATCCATTGATTAAGTCGGAGGTCGACCGTTTGGTGGAGGAAGAGATGCGTCGTAGCTCTAAGAAGCCAGCTGATTTTCTCAAGGATTTGCCTCCTCTTCCAAAGTTTGATTTCGAGGTGAATTTCACTGAAGATCCTTATATCGATTTGTTTGTTCGTTTTTTCTAGCACGGGGTTAGGGAATTTTGTTGGAGTAGGGTTTAGAGCGAATTCGATGAGATTTTTTGTGGGTTCCAATCGTTTTTTGATTTTGGGTTTTGCTTCATAGTGGATTTTATAATTAAAGTGTCGATTTTTTTGCTTTGTTATGTTAGGGTTCTTGCTCTTTTCTTGTTTGTTTTTCTTAGTATCCGGATTAGAGAAAGTTTCAATTAGTTTAGTTTCTGGGTTTTGAATCAATTATAGACTATAGTCTTCCACTCACTTTATTGATAGGGTTTTTTTTTCTGGAGATTTGATTGTTTCTTGAAAGGAGAAGAACTGTTTCTGATCTTGTAGTTAGTTTCAGGATTTAGGTAAATGGGAAAAATTGTTTATTCAATTTCTCATGTATTGATTGGTTTTGTTTTCTTTGGTTGGTCGAAAACGAATATCAGAACTGCCCAGTTCTTGGCAAAGAGTATGAGCGTGTTCGAGCTGGGAAGCCTCCAGTGCGGATCGATTTTGAATCCCGATACAAGCTTGAAATGCCGCCTGCTAGTAAGAGAAACGATGATGCTGCCTGGAAACAGTATCTTCAGAAGAATCAACGGTCATTGCAACAAAAGTTGATCGAGTAAGGACAGTTTTGTAATGTTTCTAATGCATAGTTCTCTTCTGACGAGTGGTTACATAAAGCATTACTCTCTTACACTGTGTTTGTTAATTAACAGGCTCGAGAATTTGGAGTTGATGTCAAAACATGGCCCCGAGCTTTGGAGACAGAACAACCATCGGTTAGAAGTATTTTTGTCCAGGTTTGTTCACATTTATATTGATTGAATTGTCAGTCTTTAGATCGTAACTTGTGATCAAAAGGATTCAAGCTCTCAAAGTTGATTCATTGTATTTATCCTAGGTGATCTGTGGAAGCACTCTTGATATCTTTGTTGTCCTTTTTACTTGCATTAGATGCTTCTTTGGCTTTTGTACATGAGACTTGCTATTTGTTTTTCTTCATATGCTTTCTGCGTGAGAGCTTCTTTGTTCTTAGGAAACATAAGAAGCTCTTCGAGTTCATGGGACATGTCACTCTTTAACTCTTACCTACTGTCTGGATTTTGGAACTTAAACACAGCAAGATTGGTCTCAACACTCTACTTGGTCTCTATTTTCCAGAATGCAAAGACTGGCTCAGGAGCAGAACGAGGAAATTGAGAAAGTAAATCGTGAAAGGAAGTATCATCAGGTAATAATAGAAGTGTTTTACACTTTCTTTCTTGCACTCTTCTTTTTGGTTTATGAGGTAATCTGAAACTTTGTTGTGTGACTACGTCAGCAAACCACATCGTACGAGCTGAATGCTCTATCTCAAGAATGGAGACAGCTCTGTGTGAAGAATATGGAGATTCAATCTGCGTCTGTCGTGCTTGAGACACAAATCGATTCGTTCAAAAAAGAAGCTGCTGAAAGGTGAAGAAAAAAAAACCTTGTCTTTACCTCTTTGTATCACTCAAGAGTTGTATTTAAGCGTAAAACTGAAACTTGTTGTGGTTTTTGTTTCAGGGGATGGAACTTAGAAGAGAAACTAGAGAATGTTCAGCCGCTTCAATCGCAGTGAGGCAACAGTGCTGGAACTGTTAGCGCGCCGCCCTTGCTTGCATTTACTGATTCACTAAGCATAATGTTTACGATCTGGGCGTGAAAATGATGTTATTCAACCTTCTACCAATCTGTCATGTCTTCTCTATATTTGAATGTTTGTTTGCCAAAGATTATTAATACAATATAATGATTTCTATTAGAAACATATTTCTGTTGATGTAGCGAGTAAATAACAGTTTAGAATGATGCAATGCAATGACCGGCTTAAAATTCGTGAGAGAGAGAGAGTTACTGTTTAAGGTTGACTATATAGTGTACATATCGAATAAGAAATTTGCTGCAGCAGTTGAAATGAGAGGAAGATTCATGGATCTCTTTTCAATAAATATATCTGCTTAAGTTTAGGTTAAAGCACAATCAAAGAGTGTTTCATGAGTGAACGTCTTATACTCTTATGTGTTTTCAACATGGGAAAGTTGTGGTTTCAAGTAATTTGGGGGGTTTTTTTGGTCCATTATTTCCAACTTTAATCCTGGTGTCTTTGTTAAATATTGAGGAAACACGCGGACATATAATATTTGCAACATGCCATGCTCTTAATTAGGAGTAGCACTCGAAGGGTGATGATGTCTAGCTGTACAACTTGCAAAGGGAAATATAGTTGGAAGGAAAAAAGATAACTCAAGAGCAGAGACAATGAGAAAAGCTTTGTATATCATGAATCATTTGTCAGTGAATTAGAAAAGCTTTAAAATT
This sequence comes from Arabis hirsuta, assembly GCA_964056655.1. Classification (NCBI taxonomy): domain Eukaryota; kingdom Viridiplantae; phylum Streptophyta; class Magnoliopsida; order Brassicales; family Brassicaceae; genus Arabis; species Arabis hirsuta. The sequence continues at coordinate 23,499,668 of OZ053306.1, read as the reverse complement.
GAAACATGACTCTTGTTTAGTCACCTCTTCTTCTTTTTTTCCCTCGGGCTCGATCGATTTGAACCAAACTTTAACATAGTTAAGAATAAGTGGCCAACATTCATCTATTGTACCTACTCCAAATTCTAAATGTGTGACTTTATTATCCTCTCCAACAATGTATACCCCGTCTCTACACATGGACCCGGCGTTAAACCATGTCTCATACAACACAACGACTTTCTTCTCCTCGTCGACCAAGAAAGTCCCAAAAGTCGAAATTTCAAGATTAGGGCTCAAATCCAATGCTAAGACCTTGCTCCACGACAAAGGTTAGGTCTCGCCAATCTTATTTGTCACCCATATCTCAGTCTTGGATGTAGTATAGGGCTGTAATAACACCGAAAGCTTATCTTCTCTAATAACGGAAAGACAAGAAGTTTCATAATGATCAAACTGATAAGGAAGAGGCACAAGAAGTGATGATTTCTCTGTTGAAAAATTAAATATGTGCACGGATTCGCCGGGGTGTGTTTTTGTGCTATCTTTAGCAAACCAGCAAGTCTTCCCCTTCAGAGCAAGCAGGGACTCAGTATCCAATGGACCATCAAACCAGCAAGTCTTCCCCGTTATATCAATCCTGTCATGTATTATCTGAAGAATGTTATTATTTAAATATATAATGATTCTATTTTTATTAGAAACGTGAATGGTTTAATGGTTTTTAAATATTGTTCATGCTTTCTTGTGTTCTCAACTTCTCAACCACGTGATCGAAAGGTAACATATTGTTTTTCTTGTTTTGTCTTTTGATTTGTTATTCACGATACAAAGAAAACGGTTTTAAATTTTATTTGAACTTCATGCATTAGCAATTACTTATTATACATTTTTATATATTTACAATTCAACAACCTTTTTTCCTTATACATGGTTGATGCAAAGACGTTAAAGGCGCTCTCGGAACTAGAAGTAAGGTGTGCACAAAGGCACAAAATTTCAATGAAAATTGTGGGATTGACGGAAAGAAGACGTGCAATAAAAGGATTGATTTAACCAAATTAGCGAGGACTCTATTGATTGCGAGTGTGACCTTTATTACAAACCGAAAGCGGACGTGTATGCAGTCAGATGTAAGTTTCCAAAGTCTCCTTGCTATGTTTTCTTCTAGTTCTAAATGTTCTATAACCAAAATATCCTCAACATTATAAATAATAAGAGAAAATGAATGAGAAATTGTTGTGTTGGTCTAACATTTAAGATGTCGGTCTAACGTACATCCAGCTAAATTTATGGTGTCGGTCTAACGTATTTTAATATTAAATCATATTTTATCTATTTAAAATCAATAAAGTTATGATTTTAATTTATTAACTTAGCTCGGTTATCCGAATTAAAATAGTATGTACTCAATTTCAACTTGAGATGTAATATCAAAGTCGTGCCTCACGTTCATAATTCGAGGCCGCCACTGCCTTGGGCCTGATTTTTGTGTGTAATAGAATCTTTGTTACTGATTGAGTTCAAAGTTCAATTTCGTGTCCAACATTAAAACTCTAATCCCCACTTATTCTTCTTTTCTTTTAAGTTCTACTCAAACATATTATCTATGTATTTTAATAGTTGCTTTAAGATATATTGACTGTATTTTTGAAACACTCATTGAGTATTTAGTGGAGGTTATTGGGAGTTTCATGTAAATAGAATTAGTTAAATTTTCCAAAAAAAAAATTGTTGGTCATTTGCGAGTGTAGTTTGGCTTAGCTTTATAGACTAAAGATATGATTATGATTCGGTTGTAAAAATTATGTTTTTTTAACATTCTTTCAAATCTATCTAATAAGTCTCCGTTATATTCTTTCAAGGCTATAGTAGAATAATTGTAGTGTATCAGAAGACATTGTTAAAACAAATACTAGAATTACACATATCACATATGTGAAAAGACATTGTAGAGATGCAAGTAACTTATTATCAGCAAATAACTTTTCTTGATGAATATGAACTGAAGTTTGACACACAAAAAAACAAATCATACAGCTGCCATTTTTTAATAGATTAAATTAGTACTAGAAACCAAAAAGAATAGAGATGCTACAATGAATATATAATGGAAATTGAGTATCTTGCATCTGTATTGAAAATCGTACTTCACCTATATCAATATATTATTGAATAATAACCTAATATATATAATATAATTGCATTTTGGTTACACATTTAAAACTTTAGTTTGTTATAACCGGACGGTTATATATTTATATGGCTTATAGGGCTGCAAAATTCAGAGTAATTCTACAATTAATTGTAGAAGTGTCGAATATGTTTATAATTTAATGTGTTTATAGCGGCCATGATTAAAATCGTTTTAGAAAAATACTTGAACGTACGTTGGCATCGGTCAATAGATGAATCCTACATCGGTCAATAGATGAATCCTATTCGCAGTTAGAGAGACTCTGGGACATTTGATGTATTTCATTAAATTAAAACTCCACATATAATACGAGCACATAGTACTAGGCACGTTTTTGTTTGTGGCTTTGCCACTAAACATGTAAACGTAAAAGCGGTCAAGCCAAGAGATACTTTTGGTTTAGGATTACCAGAGATAATGTTTTCATAATGGATTTGAAAGTTAAGCAAATATACCATTTTGGTAGATAGCGATTGTTATATTTTAGAAGTCCCAACATCTCTACATTTCGAATGATATGTTAATTACTTCGTAAGAATTTTTTTGTTAGTGTTTTCGACTTGAATATAATCAGATCCATGCACTGTAAATTGCATTTTGTAAATGATTCATCATATCTACAAATGTTTAAAATGTACTGCATAATTTAATAATTAGACCCAAAAAACATATGTATATACAAAAGTTATTTTTAATCAAAGTTATATATATGGGTCGTTTTTGCTTATAATCTTCTTCTTTTTTATCTTTTTTTTTTTTTTGAAAATTCTTCTTTTTTATCTTACACCAATTTTATCATAAAATATAAATTATTAATTTCTAACCGATTACACAACCAATACTTTCGATAAATATATTCATATATATATATATATATATATATATATATATATATATCTACATATATTTTTATTCAATATTACAATTAAACAAAAAAACGTATATTGGAAGGTGCACACGTACGTCGTCATGCGACCCACCAAATAGGCTATAAGACATGGAACTTGTTAGAATGTCTCTTTCCTTCTTAACAACTCTCTTATATTTATTCTGTTATTATTATGTTGTTTCTTATTATCACCTAACTAACGAAAAAAGTCCGTATTTTGCTTAAAACATTTCGATTGGGTGTTGAGGTAATCACCGCACGTTTTGGTTTATTAAATATATGTTTTAAAAAAAGAGTAGATTTAGTCCTTCAGATTCCGGTAGTAAGACTCAAGTTATATAGCAAAAATTAAAAAGTAATAACAGAAGTAATCATTATTGGAAAAAAATGCACCAATGATTAGGTTTTGTTGGGTGATGATACAATTTCAGAAATTTAGATCAAAATATCAAATCCGCATATGACAGTGAAATCATAAACCATCTTTATTATATTTTGTCATATGTACATATATATATATATATATATATATATATCCTTTTGATATTAGATTAGGGTAACTATAGTAATTAGGGTTTAACTACTTGATAAATTTTCAACCGAGTTGGTCTAACTTAACAAGACCATGCATAGGCTAATTATTTTATTCATATACATATATATAGAAAAAGAAGAAAAATGTAACGAGAGTTTGTTGGGAAAAAGTCCAAAGACAATCGAACAACCAAGTTGAACATAAATCTAGAAAATTTTCACCAACTGTTAGTTGATTCATAGCTTTCAGGCCAAATTTGATTCTGCCTCCTTCGTTAATTGCTCTCGATGAAACAAAAACTAAACAAAGATCAACAATCAATCATTTAGATTTTGGTTGTTTCATAACAGTCAACTACAAAGTTCCTTTCATTGCCATTTTTTTATTTAATTATTTTGAACATGTCGAAAGAAAACATTTTCATTATTTATTATTGGATGATCTGATTTAATTATCAACGATGCATTCAAACAATACTTTAATGATTATCTTTAGAATCCCATTGTAAATTTGAAACATTTTCACCTTGTACTTAATGTAATGTTCATAAAATCTTACAGAAAACCTAATTTTTACAATGAGTACGTAACCAATTAAAGTGTTAATTTTCAAAATAACATACAAATGATTCATTTATTGATAGTTTGAGTCTACGAATCTTTGTGTTTTTTTTTGTTGCTAAAACTGAGTCTACCAATGTTTCTCGCGAAATTCTTGTAAATCAGATGATCTTAGGCCTATTGTACTAAAGTTGTCGAAATTTTAGATTATAGTTATCTTTACTGTGAGTTTTGTAAACATACAAGCTTTAAACAAAAGAATATGATGTATGGGTTTAAAGCTTTATTGCACTTTAACAAATAAAAAAAAAACTTTATTGTAAGAGTATAAAATAATTACCATTGAAATCTAGCTAGTATTCATAACATATTTTTTCTTTATGCTTCCAATTTTCCCTTATAAATCTCTTTCAGTTTTTTTTTTTTTTGTTTTATTGTACCAGAACAGTATTTACCCTAATTTTTTTGCATGGTAAGAAACCAATGAACTTGTAATTCCAAAACTATTGTAATTTCCATATTTTTAATTACTTCCAGACTTATTTTGTAAGTCGTAGTTTAGATAACTGTGTTTGGTGTTTCATTTATTTATTCTATCTATTAATTTACGTAAAACGAAGCTAAAAAGAAAAATCGTGGGGAGCATTAATAAGCTGCTTACTAAGACTTGTTCTTCTTCTACTAACAACTTCATGCCCTCAAAATCCTTCCTCTCCAATGCCGACAAATCCCCAAACATATAAACTAATAGAAAGCTATGAATCAACTAACAATCACCGACAGTTACCGAAACAATCACTGAACACGATCGTCTAGAACAAAAAGTTCTTAAATACCGAAATAATCATTGAACACGATCGTATAGAACAAAAAGTTTTTAAATACTTCACATAGTCCTCTTCTCTCCCTCGCATTCATTCATTAATCTCTCTACATTAGCGAGTAAAAACTCTGTTTCTAGAGTTTTCTTGGACCACAAGAAAGTAATAGTTAACCTAAGAGACAATAGAGAAAGATGACAGAGAAGAATCTTTACGATACAATACTTGCTCGTAGCTTTGGCAAAAACGACCAGAAGAGACTTGGTTATGGAGCTTTCATTGCTTCTCTTCTCTCCGTCTTCACTCTTTGCACTGTCTTTAAACCCTATCTCAGCCCTTTACCAATCGGTAAGTCCCTTCACTGCGTTTTCTAAAACTCCCGAAAACGCAGAAAACAGTCATTAACTAGCGTTTTTGTTTTCTTTCTTTCTTCAGTTGAGTTGCAATTATCAGTGGACGCTGGTCTCAGGATGCTGAGAATAACAGAACCGCAAACGTTAAAGAGCAGCAACAATGCAACCTCTGAAGAAGATGCAGCTGAGAAACTTATTATCCCTACGAATCAAATTAACATCACATCAAATGCAACAATTACTCAGAGCTTAATCAGTTCTGAAGTTCACGAGCTTAGTGTCTTCAACGACACAAACTTGCTCAAGAATCATCTTGATTCGTTTAACAGTACTACTAACACTACAATCTCTAAAGAACAAGTTATTTCAGGTTCACATTCTTAACAATTTTTCTTAATTTGTCATGGTTTAAATCAATTTGTTTGTACGTATGATTCTGAAAATGTTTGTTTTTTTTTTGGGTGAATTTTCAGACCAATTTAAAATGGAGAAACCTATCTGTCACAAGCGAACAAGAACAGAGCTATGCGAAATAACCGGCGACGTAAGAATCAACGGTAAATCCGCGACGGTTCTCGCCGCGATCGAGTTTCCGTTTTCGGGAAATTCCACGTGGCGCATGAGACCTTACGCGAGAAAAGGCGACGTTATGGCGATGAATCGCGTGAGAGAATGGACAGTGAAACTAACACAAAACGCAGACCAATCAGAAAACGCTAATTTCTCGCGTTGCGTTACGAATCACAGCGTTCCGGCGATGCTTTTCTCTCTAGGAGGCTACACGATGAACAACTTCCACGATTTCACCGACGTTTTGATTCCTCTGTACACGACGGCTCGTAGATTCAACGGAGAGGTTCAGTTCCTCGTGACGAACAAGAATCTACCGTGGATCAACAAATTTAAGGAAATCTTGAAGAATCTATCGAATTACGAACTGATTTACATCGACGAAGAAGACGAAACGCACTGTTTCACCAGCGTCGTCGTCGGTCTCAATCGCCACTCAGAGTATTTCAAAGAGCTAACCATCGATCCTTCGAATTCGGAGTATTCAATGTCCGATTTCCGAAAGTTCCTAAGAGACACATACTCGTTGAGAAACGCCGCCGTGGCAACGACACGGCGGAGGAGACCACGGATTCTGATTTTGTCGAGGGGGAGATCGCGAGCTTTTACGAATTCCGGCGAGATCGCGAGATCTGCGAGGGAAATCGGATTCAAAGTCGTGGTGGCGGAGGCGAACACAGGCGTGGCGAGTTTCGCACGAACCGTGAATTCGTGCGACGTGATGCTCGGCGTTCACGGCGCCGGGCTAACGAACATGGTTTTCTTGCCGGAGAAGGCGGTGGTGATTCAGATACTTCCGATCGGTGGATACGAGTGGCTTGCGAAGACGGATTTCGAGGAACCGTCGAAAGGGATGGATCTGAGGTATTTGGAGTACAAGATCGCGGCGGAGGAGAGCACGTTGGTGAAGAAGTACGGACGCGATCACGAGATCGTGAGAGATCCATCGGCGGTTGCGAAACGCGGATGGGAAACGTTTAAATCGGTTTATTTGGTACAGCAGAATGTGAGTATTGATATAAACCGGTTCAAGCCGGTTCTTTTCAAAGCTTTTGAGTTATTGCAGAGGGAATAGGTGTAAAATAATATATTTACTGCATCCGTCCGTATACTGTAAATTCTTGTAGTTGGATCGGAATATTTATCATATAAAAGTATTTATAACATTATTATTATTATTTTTTTTTTTAATAACCATTGTGTTTTCATGCACAAACATCTTCATATAGTAAAATTTTTTTTTTTGCTAAAATAATATTTGTTGGTGTTGTATTTTGCACCCCAAATACAGCCTGAGAGAGGCCTATTAGTAGTAAGACCAGCCCATCAGGCGAGGTTTGATAGATAGGTCCGAATGAATAGTTCGAAGAATATACCGCTAGCTGCGAGTAGGAATGGAGCCTGTAGAATGTAGTGACGGGTTAGTATTAAGCACACTACCATTAAGTCCAATATGCCTAGCGAAAGGTCCAGTCGATGAACTCTGCGATTGGGATGAATGAAACAGTTAACGGAATTACTTGCGAGCTGAACACTGAAGAGGAGCTCGTGGATAACAGGTTGAATCAGTCAAGCCGGAGATCTCGAAGCACGTGCTGAAAATCTGGGATCGTGAGGAGAACGTGCTGTATGAGTAAATGAGCGGTTGAGCCTAATTGACCGCCTATATAAACAGAAGAGAAGGCTTTTTTGAGGCCAAGTCGAATCATAATCACTTTTACCCTACAAAATCATCTAGAACTAAATATTATGAGCTGCACTCTGCTTTTTTTATTTTCCATCTCATAAATATGTTGTATCAATCTTGGTTCTTTGATCATATTAATAAAAATCTATCTCTTTATTCTCAATCTTTATTTATCTAAGATTCATACGAAGATCTAGGCCTTAATTCCCTATTAGTATCAAATTCTTGGTTGTGGGTTTTCGGATCTACAATATTGGTAGAATTAAAGTACATTTATATGGTTATTAAGAAAACTTACATTCATAGACTTTCGAATAACCAAGACATGTAGCATATTGATGATGAATTGATGTCATGTACTCAAATCACTATTTCGAAATTAATTTGCATGTTGTTGATAAAATGACAAGAAATGACCTTATAGTTTTTTTTTTTTTTTTTTGAGAAACATTGACCTTATAGTTTGATGAATCAAACAATAGTAGTTTAATAGTTACCTACTTTGTATGAATCAAAGTCAAAGATTCCTTTACAAATACATTAGAGACATAAATCAACATTACTAGCTCCAAGATTTCATGATACAAAGAAAGACTTAAGTGCAAACGAGTCTCCTGCGGAACTATTTTTGGCACCCTAACACGAGTGTCACAATTTATGATTGCGCATGCATGTAATTGAACAACCCTTGTCTTTTCACCATCCAATAATGAATTCACAGATAACATTTAGAGAAATCAAATAGAAATAGTAGTTTCAACATTTTTTTGTTCTCGTTTCTATCAAATTCCAAGTCAAGGATTCATTTACATTAGAGACATGAATTGGCATTACTACTAGCTCCACAAATTCTTTGTGAGTTTACCGTGAAAACTTTATAAATTAATATTGTCAAGTAACAATATTTTATTAATCTATAAAGATATTAATTGTACTAAAAATCGATTTTATAACCGAAGACATTTATTGATTTGTCGAATTATTTATTTATCGAATATTAGATTATCGAGTTTCTACTGTATTTGTTTTTCTCAGGGTATAAGTTACGATCTCTATACGAATCTCCACTGTCGAGTGGGTTGTGATATGGTGATCTCATCTAGTGGCGGAGCTAGAAAATTTTGTTACCGGGGTCAAATAATTTATCTACTATAAAAATTAATTAAAAACAATATATATAAAATTAAAACAAAATATTATTTCAAACAAATATAATAGACGAATGTAATTTACAATCACATTTATTGCATTCCATGATACCGTCTCTATGAATTCAAGTATTAAAATATAAATTTATGAAAAATTTAAAATGTAAACGCGTACATAATAAAATAAAAAACTAAATTTTATTATTCGGAATACAACACAAAATTGATCAAGGTGTCTGCTATATATGGGTTGTTGTTTTTTAAGACCCAAAAGAAAAATAAAATGTTATGTGTTTTCTGAGAAACAAAAATTATTTCGGTAGATTCTTAGCTTAAACATGTGAATCATGAAAATTACATTACAATTGGTTCCAAGTCTTAACACAAATCTAAATAGATTAGTTATTTTTTCCTTACGTGTTTTGGGTTTTTTTTTGTAGGGGTCAAAAATCATTTTACACGGAGGTCATTATTATTTTTATTATCAAAATGTGTAGGGGTCAACTGACCCCCCTATCCTGTATGTACCTCCGCCACTGATCTCATCCATTGTCTCGAACGTAATTTTGTTCACATGATTCTGTACCAACAATACTTAAAACTAAGTTAAAAAGTAAAATCGTGGAGGAGCATTAATAAGCTGCTTACTAAGACTTGTTCTTCTTCTACTAACAACTTCATGCCCTCCAGATCCTTCCTCTCCAATGCTGACAATCCTCAAAATTTTAATAATACACTACTACTACTTTTAAAATCTTTGATTTTCACCACCTAATAAAAAACTTACTTAGTTGATCACGTCTTAAAATCCCGACATGTAGAGAAAACAATCATTGAACACGACCAAAATCGTATAAAACAAAGTTCTTAAATACTTTACATAATCCTCTCCCCCACACATTCATTCATTAATCTCTCTACATTAGCAAGTTAAAGCTCTGTTTTCTGTTTCTAAAGCTTTCTTGCATCACAAGAAAGGAGAAGTTTTGTGTAACTTAAGAGACAAGAGAAAGATGACAGAGAAGGATCTTGTTTGCGATACAATACTTGCTCGTAGCTTTGGTAAAAACGACAGGAAGAAACTTGGTTATGGAGCTTTCATCATTTCTCTTCTCTTCGTCTTCACTACCGTCTCTAAACCCTATCTCAGCCCTTTACCAATGGGTAAGTCCCTTTACCGTGTTTTTCAAAAAGGCAGAAAACGCAGTGGACGCTGGTTTTTAATCAATTTATTTGTTCTTTTGGTAAATGTTTCATTTTTGAGTGATTTTTTTCAGATCAAAGTAAAATGGAGAAAAATATGAAACCTATATGTAACATGTTAGCAAGAACACAGATATGCGAATTAACCGGCGACGTAAGAATCAATGGTAAATCGGCGACGGTTCTTGCGGCCATCGAGTTTGCGTTTTCGGGAAACTCCATGTGGCGTATCAGACCTTACGCGAGAAAAGATGACCATACAGCGATGAAACGCGTGAGAGAATGGACGGTGAAATTTACTCAAAACGCGGACCAATCAGAAATCGCTTATTTCCCGCGTTGCATTACGAATCACAGCGTTCCGGCGATGCTTTTCTCTCTGGGAGGATACGTGATGAACAATTTCCACGATTTCTCCGACATTTTGATTCCTCTGTACACGACGGCTCGTAGATTCAACGGAGAGGTTAAGTTCCTGGTGACGAACAAGTGTCTACCGTGGATCAACAAATTTAAGGAAATCTTGAAGAATCTATCAAATTACGAACCGATTTACATCGACGAAGAAGACGAAACGCACTGTTTCACCAGCGTCGTCGTGGGTCTCAATCGCCACCCTCAAGAGTTAACTACCGATCGTTCGAATTCGGGGTATTCCATGTCCGATTTCCGGAAATTCCTAAGAGACACATACTCGTTGAGAAACGCCGTCGTGACAACGATACATCGGAGGAGACCACGGATTCTGATTTTGTCGAGGGGTAGATCGCGAGCGTTTATGAACTCCGGCGAGATCGCGAGATTGGCGAGAGAAATCGGATTCGAAGTCGTGGTGGCGGAAGCGAATACAGGCGTGGCGAGTTTCGCACAAACCGTGAATTCGTGCGACGTGATGCTCGGCGTTCACGGGGCTGGGCTAACGAACATGGTGTTTTTGCCTGAGAACGCGGTGTTGATTCAGATACTTCCAATCGGTGGATTCAAGTGGATCGCGAAGCAGTATTATGAGGATCCGCCGAAACGGATGGGTCTGAGATATTTGGAGTACAAGATCGAGGCAGAGGAGAGTACGTTGGTGAAGCAGTACGGACGCGATCACGAGATCGTGAGAGATCCATCGGCCGTTGCGAAACGCGGGTATGGTACTTTTAAATCGATTTATATGGTACAGCAGAATGTGAGTATTGATATAAACCGGTTCAAACCGGTTCTTGTCAAAGCTTTTGAGTTATTGCAGTAGGTGTAAAATATACTCAGATAACATATCTGGGGATCTCATCCGTTGTCTCGAATGTAATTTTATCCACATGATTCTGTACCAACAATAGTTTCAACATTAACTAACAACAAAATCTAGTGGAGCAAAGAGTTTGGTTAGATAAGAAGTGAGAAGGTATAAAGCAAAAAGACTGACCACAATATCCTATGCTCGAACCAGTGTCAAATGATCACTGTAATTACCGGCAGAGAAATAGAACTTAGCTGAGTAGTTTGGTACCTGCGATAACATGAATCACTGAATAATAATCATCAAGATTCAAAAGCATCATAGGCATGTCTAAGATAACGGTGATAACATTCTTCAGGCATAACACGACCAGCTCTTCCTCTTCTCTGAGAGAAAAGATACAAATTATCTTAAGTCCATTTAATACCAGCAATTACCAAAAGCACTTCTTGGTTTTCTATATCTTACTTGACAAACGGATGCCTTGGAGATCCAAGATGGAAGCAGACAGGGAGTGTTGTTTAATGGCATCTCAAGACGTTTCTTTTGCATTTCCACAAATACCTTGTCTCAGTGGCCACAACTATTTTCCTGAACAGAAACAAAATCACTAGAAGCAACAATGAAAGCAAAGAACAGCTACACAAAACATAAATAAATAAAAATTAGGTGACAAAGCCAGCTTAAACAAGCGATGTAGTGAAATCACAAGAACTTTTAGAAATTCCGTTTACAAAATAAACAACGTATAAGTGAACAACCTGGTCAGAGCTCTCCATGGATCCAATCATCCAAGCAACAATACGTTTATGAGTTCTCCTAGAAGAGGATGAGCTTGGAGCTTAATCTTCAAATAGTTTATATCATCCCAACCCACACCAGCACAGCACCAGGGGTCTCTCCTTTGACGATGTCACAAAGCAAGTGTTCAATGAAGTTAAAATCTACTGAATCAAGACTCCAGGCTTAACCTTTGAAGCTGCTGTTTTAAGAGTAGTCTCGAGAATATCCTCCAGGAAATGGGTTCGTATGGGGTATGTAAAACTCTGTACAGGAAATTTTCACTTGAGTTATAATCATAAAACTCTGTACACATCGTTTGGGGTGTCATATCCAATTACTCCTTCATGCCTTAGTTTGTAGCCAACCTTCCAAGAGTATAATAGCGCATGTCAGGCTCAAAAACAGTCTTATCAAGCTAATGAATGGCACTTTCAGGTCATGGTGTTGCAATCAAAATTGTTTCATCCCTAGAAAAAGACATGACTTGAATAAGTGGAAACATTTGTGTAACAGTAAAATTGACTAAACAAACCCCAACTGCTAAGGACCAGAGACTGATGGGAACTTACATTTTCTCCTAATTGTTCCCCTGCAACTCGTTAAGAAACAGATATAGCGGATATTTTTCAAGGCTGTGTACAGATGATCCTGCATGAAGCTCCATGGGAAGCCAAAAGTAACCTCAGAATTAAAGGAGATTTCTCACCTCATAACAGGACACACAAACATACCTATGCAATCCCATTCTTGATGCCACCTCTGAGACACCAATATCTTTGGTTTTGAGAAGAGTGAGAAATTTTAAACCCCATTGATTAATCTCAAGTACATGGTACATAAAAACAACCCATTAAGCATTTGGAATCGATCATATGAGATTCCGTATTTGAAAATAGCACACCATTCGTTGCGATCCGGCACTGTTAAGGTCGAGCTCATCAATAACTTGGTCATAGTTGTGGTAATCATCAGTCCGTAGATAGAGAAAATTTGACCTTCTTCTCCTATCTAACCCAAGAGTCAGATTTCAGCATTTGTAAACTCAACGCAGAGTCTGCGAAATCTCCGAACAAAAACTTCCATTTCCGGCGAACGGAAATAGAGACAAACACGGTGGCTGAAGTTTAAAGGCTATTTAACCGGATTTCGCTTCGGTTTTGGTTCGGTTTTCCGGTTTAAACTTTGTTTGGGATAAATAAATACAAATAAAACAAAATCGGAGATCTATAGATGGGCTTTTTATGGGCCCATTCGTAACCAAACCAAAACTGAATCGTAAACCCTAGATTTTTTTAAAAAAATTTCCAATACTCTCTCCTCTTTCATTTCCAGAACGTCTAGGGTTTTCTGTAAATCTCCTTTTTTTCCCTTCGCAACACTGATCAAGCTCATTTTCTCTTGAATCGAATCCGATTTTCGAGCTCTCGGTTTTAGTAAAAAAATGGCGGCGGTAACGGCACCCATGGCATCGAGACCCCGCGCATCGAAGGCGGAATCGTTCGTAGACAACAAACGGAAAGAAGATGTCCGTCTCTCCAACATCAACTCTGGTCGCGCCGTCGCGGACGCCGTTCGTACGAGTCTGGGTCCGAAAGGTATGGACAAGATGATTTCGACGGCGAGCGGTGAGGTTATCATCACTAACGATGGAGCTACGATCTTAAACAAGATGGAGGTTTTGCAGCCAGCGGCGAAGATGTTAGTCGAGCTTTCTAAATCGCAGGATTCAGCCGCCGGAGATGGGACAACCACGGTGGTTGTAATCGCCGGTGCGCTTCTTAAGCAGTGCCAAACGCTTCTTTTGGCCGGGATCCACCCTACTGTGATTTCAGATGCGCTTCACAAAGCTGCTGGGAAGTCTGTTGATATCCTTACCGCCATGGCTGTTCCGGTAGAGCTCACTGACCGTGATTCGCTTGTCAAATCGGCAAGCACTTCGCTTAACAGTAAGGTCGTAAGCCAGTACTCTACTTTACTTGCTCCTTTAGCTGTAGATGCGGTTCTCTCTGTCATAGATCCGGAAAAGCCAGAGATTGTTGATTTGCGTGATATCAAGATTGTTAAGAAGCTTGGTGGTACTGTGGATGATACACATACTGTGAAAGGTTTGGTTTTTGACAAGAAGGTGAGCCATGCCGCTGGTGGGCCAACTCGTATGGAGAATGCTAAGATCGCTGTGATTCAGTTCCAGATCTCGCCTCCGAAAACTGACATCGAGCAGAGTATTGTTGTCTCTGATTACACTCAGATGGATAGGATCTTGAAAGAAGAGAGGAACTACATCTTGGGGATGATTAAAAAGATCAAAGCAAGTGGTTGCAATGTTTTGCTGATCCAGAAGAGTATTTTGAGGGATGCTGTGACTGATCTCTCGCTTCACTACTTGGCCAAAGCTAAAATCATGGTCATCAAGGATGTTGAGAGAGATGAGATTGAATTCATCACTAAGACTTTGAACTGTCTGCCAATTGCCAATATTGAGCATTTCAGAGCTGAGAAGCTTGGTCATGCTGATCTTGTCGAGGAAGCCTCCCTTGGAGATGGAAAGATTTTGAAGATCACTGGAATCAAAGACATGGGGAGAACTACCTCTGTTCTTGTTCGTGGATCCAACCAGCTGGTTCTGGATGAAGCTGAGAGGAGTCTACACGATGCATTATGTGTCGTCAGGTGTTTGGTTAGCAAGAGGTTCTTGATTGCAGGAGGTGGTGCACCGGAGATTGAGCTCTCGAGGCAGCTTGGTGCTTGGGCTAAGGTGCTCCATGGGATGGAAGGTTACTGTGTGAAGTCTTTCGCTGAAGCTCTCGAGGTTATTCCTTACACGTTGGCTGAGAATGCAGGGTTGAACCCGATTGCCATCGTCACTGAACTCAGGAACAAGCATGCTCAAGGGGAAATCAACTCCGGAATCAATGTGCGAAAAGGTCAGATCACTAATATCTTAGAGGAAAACGTGGTTCAGCCCCTACTTGTGAGCACCAGTGCGATCACTCTTGCAACTGAATGCGTAAGGATGATTTTGAAGATCGATGACATCGTTACTGTGAGGTAGTGTGGTAGTTTCACTCAAAACAGGTCGGAGGACATTTCTATTATTCTATCTAAGCTTTGTTTCTTATTTTTGTGTTTTGCGTTTGCACAATGGTTGAACTTAGAACCCTTTTTGCTAAGTGGTCTTATTTGTGGTTGTAGTGCGAGTTTGTTTCTTTCTAGTGACTGGATATCAAGGATTTCTGTTTTTTGTTTCATATGTTGATTATTTCGGTTTATAAAGGTAAAATGGTAGGAGCAGAATCAGAATCTTAATTACTGGGGGCTCAAATGTTTGATTATGGGTCACAGAATTAGTAGCCTATCTGGAAAATCTTAGACTGGGACTCAAATGTTTGGTTATGGGTCACGAAAGTATTGACAGTACACAAGTGCATGAACATGAGTTTCTCCAGCTCATTGGTCTGTCTCCAACCAGACCAGATCAGAACTTAAATTGTACTATTTGCTCTTGTAGGCAACTTTATCATCTTTTCAATTATTCATAGAATTTATTGCAACCCAATTTTGATTACAACTCAAAAGTAAACGACTAGAATATCCACTGTATGAGAGACCCCACTACGGAGCCTGTGTATTGGCCAAGTTCTGGTGTGTGTATGTACAGACAAATATTGCGTTGTGTTTGCAAAAGTGTAAACTCTTACACAGTAGATTCAGAATTACCATCCTTCTTGTGTTGTTCCTCAAGAAGATGTTTGGTTAGTGACTCTGGATCTTGTTGAATCGTCTCTTCAAGCACCTGTTTTCGTTCTTCGTTTTTGCCCCAAAGGACTAAGTAGAGCCCCAACATTATGAACACTGCACCAACAATACTGTAAAGCAAAGATTGAATTTAGATCGAGCAACCGAAAGGAGAAAAACCCGATGATCTCATTTCCAATGTGTTTACCTCCCGGAGTATAACTGATCGCCAAGAATAAGAAACGCCATTGCAGCAACAAGAAGTGTCTGGAGAGGCTGGAAGACTGCGACAAAGACAGGACCGCCTTTGTAGATACACCATGTCTGAAGATAAACCACCAACCCCGACGCTATGATTCCCTGTATGTGTGACCAACCAAAGATTTATTTAGCTAATTTCATCATTTAGATCAAGGAAGGAAAGAGAGAGTGAGAGTGTGTGCGCGCTTACTGCGTATAGGATGGTGAAGAGCTCTTCCCAAGAGACAATGATCCAGTTATTGATATCAGTTTCCACAAACAAAGCAATGACCAGAAATTGAACCAGACCGAAGAAACATGTGAACGATGTTAGAGTCAGCTTTGCTGGATACTTCTTTAGGACAGGAGCTTGAAGAACCATCCAACCAGCCCATGACAGACAATGTCCCATAAGGTATAACCATCCGAGTGTCCAATTCTGCGATTTGTTAGATCCGATCTCCTCTTCCTCGTTCATGTTAAGGCTCTTGTGCAAAACCGGAAATCCTCTGTACAGTGTGATCACTGTGGCTCCACCAATGCTCACTAAGGTTCCCAAAACTTTAGCCACACCGTGTTTCCTAACCAGGTCTATGTGCTCTAACCTTGATTCCAACAAGAAGATCAGCGTTAGACGCACCGTTAAATCGCTATTTCCATAAAAGAAGTTGTTAGGTATACCTTAGGACACAGGCCATGATGAAAGTGATGGCAGGAACAGAGTTTTGCATTGCGGAAGCAAATGTTGGAGTTGAGTAGTAGAGTCCCAGTAGGTAGAATCCTTGGTTCGCTGTGATTCTAATGTTCAACACACAAACAGAGATTCAAAATTATAAGCGATGATTTAGGACTAAGGAATCAAATAGTGATCAAAAGAAGAAAGTTCTGGTCGTCTTTTGTTCTGCTCTTACCCAGTGAGTGCCAAGAGGAAGAACTGAACGAGTAAAGAGATTGTGAGTGGAGGCCTTTCCTTTCTGTTGAAACACAAAGACATCAAAGAACAAACTTTCTGAAGTTAAAGGAACAAACTCTCTGAATCTACCCAAGAAATCCATATGAGGCAAGAAAGTAAACAAACAAACAAACCCTTTTAATGTCAAAAGGGTTAGATCACATGATTCTGAGAAGAGTACGGACTTACTTCTCGAGGAAGTAAGCGAAAGGACCTATGAGGAGTAGGGCAAGGAGATTCCTATAAACAGGGTAGACAACTTTGCTAACACCAATGTTAAGAGCAACTCTTGAGACAATGTGAAAGCCTGCAAAACAGAACTGAAGTGTGATCAATGCCACCACAAGCTTCATCTTCTCTGATACTACTCCTTTCCCCATTGTATCTTCTTCTTCTTCCTCTTAATCTCTTATGCTCTTCTCTTTTTTGAAGTTTGATAGCACATCAAAGGTTGCTTTTATATGAATGTGTGGTGGTGATGGTGGTGGTGGACTTGAGATTTAAAATATAGAAGAATTATTACTTATTATACAACTAATAAAATGGATTATTAGGTTTTGTGAGAAACAGAGATGGTACATCAAAAATGGTACATCATTTCTTCAAGTGGGCCACTATACTTGTGTTGTAATAATTATGAATAATAATGATGTAAGATGGTTTATTTGACTGTAATAATACGATTTGGAGGTTGAATGTTTATGCGACTAAGATATGTGTGGGGGGGGGGGGGGGGGGGGGGGGGGGGGATATGTATGTATTGGTAGTAGTTCCACTCGCCTTTAATGAATCGAACATATAAAACAACAAATAATTCGCGTTTAGTGTTTTGTATTTGAATTCGATTAGAGTTTTTTCTTGAAGCATATAAGCAACAAAAACTACAAACAATCGAAGTTGAGTTTTTGCTTCAGTTTTGACTTTTTAATACAAATTTGGGTTTTAATAGACCTGAATATGTATGTAGTCGAATAGAATGTTATAAGGTGTGTTATAGTATTGTGGATGTCTCACCATCGATATACGAAGCTGGTTAGACAAAAATTGTATCAATAATTTGATTTATTCAGAATGAAAACTAGTAGTACATTTCTAAAGTTTCTTAATTTTATTTGTTTTTAGTAATAATCACTTAAGGAATCGAATGGCATGTTATCCATCCTAACAATTAGGCATCTTGTCTTGATTGTGGAAAACCATTACTAATCAGACGATATTTATAAGAATAATTTGGTTAATAAGTTGACTAATAAATAAACAATTAAGGTACATTAACCACCGTTTTTTCAGTTAACTTGTTCTTATTCATGTCATCGAATACCAAGAAACGGCTGCAACCAAATGTACCATTATTAAGCTTCAATTTGTTAGATATAAATCTATGATAATTTCCAATACAAAATGTTTAAGATATAATTTTACTTTAATTTCTAACAATCTAAAGTAGATATTTGTACTTTGTACTATACTTTTCCCTTGTAGTGGCCCTAACGAGGGTCACATGCAAGATTCTCTCTAATTTTCAGCTCATAATATGAAAATTCTCTCTAATTTTCAGCTCATAATATGAAAATTCTCAGTTTCATTATATAATAATCACAAGATTCCAACTTCAGAATCCGAAAGAAAAAAAGGATCAAACTTGATACACAGAAACAACACAAAAAAAAAAACACATCACCAAGATCAACAACAAACTGGAAAACACCTAGACATCAAATCTTTTAAACAAAAGTCAATCAGATCCCAAAGAATCCGCATTGAACTCAAATCATCAAGAAAATCTGATGAATGGATTGTGTTTTCATCTACATTGCTATAGAAAGCTCAATCGAATCGGTAATGATCATATAAACATCGTATCAACAAAAATCGTCGAAAAGATACAGAGATACCCGAAAACACCAGATTTGACGAGAAAATGAATGTAAAAGAGACATAAATGACAGATTCACAAGGATTCAATGAACAGCCTAAAGTCAACTAATTGGGTTGGTACAGTTTCACAACCAATTTCGATTTGTCTTGCCATGAAATGAGAAGACAGAAACAAGACACCTTTAAATCTTTCTTCTCTCTTCCATTATTAAGAAAAGCGTGCAAAAATTCCCTAATCCTTCTCTTTATTCCAAAGAGACTACAAAGGTGATCTATAGGGATTCTATCATAAGAGCATAATCCACGATTTGTGGCTCTAGCCATCGGCGAAGAGAAAGACTCACTAGAAAATCGAGTTAAGTCAAATGGAGCTTTTAGAGAGAACCAGTACAAAAGACTAGTTTTTTACGGTTCCTTATGCGCACAAAAATAATCGGAGACAATTATATAACTCTTGAAGAAGTTGAGACTAGATATCATGTACATATCAAAGAGTCGAGGAAAGATAAACAGAGAGACATTTACCTCAAATGATTTCTACAACATATCTCAGTTTTAAGTCACCTTAAAACAATAGCAATTCTTCAGGGCTTGATCTCAAATTCAAATGTCATCCAAATACAAATTATTACTTATTATCTTATTAGTTGTTTCTTCAAGCTCGGGATGCACGCGCTTTAAACAATTTCTGCAATAGCAATAAAGAGCATAGAATTATCTACCCTTATGGCAAAAAGACAGCTATAGGTTTGATCAGTCAAATGCTTTACCTTTCTTAGAGCAGCAATCGACCGTCCTTTCGCTTCTTTCTTTTCACAAAAACACTCTCCGCACCAGCTGGAGAATTCCTTCTGATGAGTTTTGAGCTCTCTAAACACAGAGCTGCATGGAACAACAGGAAGGAAATGATTGATAAGAAACTGGAAAACAAATGAAATTCAATAGCAATCTATAAAAACCCCGTGGCAGTCTAGAGGCAAGTTTCAGTTGTTATTCACCTTCTGCACCATAGAAGCATATTGACTCGATGCCCGGCTGTTGTGGCTCTAGCACCATGGCGATGGCGCCCCCGGTGAAGTACAGCTTGTCCCGGTATATGACAATAATCAAATATTTCCTGCTTGCACAAATAAACAGATCTTTAGATTAGCCATCAGCCAGATCTGGAATGTAAGATGACAAGGAAGCATCTAAAAAAGGGTAGCATACATCTGACTTTGTTGCCGTGTTCACATGTTTTTCACACCTAGTGCCTCGGAAAAATAGCTCCCCTCCCAGGAATTCTTTACCCAAGCAAACATTCAGCGTTACTTCTGAATCATCCACATGAAAGCCTGCAAATTTATAATAACTGCTTATATCCAACAAGAACTGCGTGGCTATTGTCAGGTCATGTGAAATTCTGCAGTATAGGTCATGAACAAAAGCTCTCACCTAGATCAACATCCCTATCTTTACCATATTCAACAACAAAGCCATGGTGAGAGTCCAGAGTTGCTCCACCCACATCATTGAAGAACACTAGAAAACAAAAGATGGTAAGTAGCTTTTTCGTTAAAATATATTAAATGGACTTTTCCAGTAATAGTATGCAATGGAACTCAGTTATATATTGCCTTTGGAAATGGGACGTATAAACCCCTCCATGAGTTTGTCAAGCATGTTATCCAGACCAAAGTCATCAAGTACAGCACCGTGTTTATTCATGGTGTTTGGTCTCATGATTTTGAATTTTGTTTCAGCTACCCAGTTCATAATATTGTCTATCTGCATGGTTAAACAGTGGCACATGAACAAATGTAAAGATAACAAAAAGAATAGAGAACAATTTAAAAAAAAAAAAGGATGTACATTACCATTACCTCAGATAGCATCATCTGGCAAAAGCTTGGCTGGAGCATATCAAAGACGAAAACACCAGGTGACGGTTCAGATATTATGCTTCTGAAGCTTTCCTCTGTGTTTTCATTTATCGCCTTTATGAAAGCGGGGACGAAAACTAGCGTGGGATTTAGAGAATACAACTCCTTGTGAAGTCGCTGCAGGAGAAAACATTTCAAACTACTAACTCATGAATGGAGCAGCGTGATATGGAACACAGTGAAGTTCAAGAAACAAAGTCACACCTGATAATTTGGTGTTATCTTCTGCCTATAGTCCCTGTGCCTTTGAGCCTGTAGCATAACGCAAAGAAAAACCCAATTTGTAAAATCGAGGAATCCATATTGACAATTCATTAAGAAAAGATCAAACTTTCTATAATCATTCCTAACAAAATCGAGGCCTTATGCAGAGCCAGCAAAAGCTCAGGATTCCAAATCACACAAACCAATTTACATCAATGTAATCTAAATCTAACACAAATCATTACAAAAACCCATGTGGATTCAATGGAAGAACTTCCAATTCAATTCCAATCTCATCGAAACGAGTATAAACATTGATTCAGAATCCAAATTCGAGAAAGGTAACTTACTCTGGAACGCTCTCCATGGGGAAGGTGCCTGAGCATAATATCTGTCATGAATTTCACTTTCTCTTCCCTTCTCGAGACGAGCATATTCGGAGGCAAGTACTTCTCCAGACTAGAGTAAATCGAATTTGGGAATTCCAGCTGCAGATCCTCGTAACTATCTGGCCTATGCTCGTTGTTAGGGTTTAACCTCAATCTCTGACAAGAAACCGTCGTAGATGTAGCTTTCATCGTCGTAGAATTCACCGGATTAGAATTAGCTCCGTTACCGTCCACCGTCGTGGTCTCTTGCTGACTTTCTCGCCGGTCACTTGACATTACTGTGGATTTCAAGAGAGAGAGAAACTAGGTTTGTTCTTCACACTACATTCCAAAAAAAAAAAAAAAACCCAGAATCTAATAAGAGAATCAAAATCAGCCCTTTTCTTCTTCTTCTTCTCCTCTTCGATCTGGAGATTCTGATTTTTGGGTTCCCGTTGAAGTTAGGGTTTTCTGCAATGTTCCCTCGAAGATTTTTTTTTTTTCTTCGTTTTTGTTAAATTACGCACGAAATTTTAACATCAACAGTAAACTTTTACTCTCCAGCCCATCATCTTCAAGGCCCATTTAAAAATAACTCGAACCGGTTTATTTCGTTTAAACCGAAATTACCGGTATATTCCGGTTCAATTGTATCACAAAATCTCGTCTTCTTCTTCTTCACTCTGGAATTTCTGAATCTGAATGTTACAAAAATATCTTTTGTGTGTATATGAAAACAACTCGAAACAATCAATCACATAAAGGGTAAGATATCAGAATCATTATACAATTTCCGGTTACGGAGACAATCTAAAGAACAGTAGAAGTCTTGTTCTTGCTTGAAAGCAACAGAATCCTGACAACGACGGTCACAATGACAACATAAAGGTCGAGAAAGCGTTGCGTTTGGTATAATCTCAAACTCTTCCTCAGGACGAATCGGCATCACTTCAAAGTCACGTCCCGAGTAATTTTCGTTGATTTTCTCACCAACACGACTAGCTTTTACCACGATTCGACCAGGCTTTGCTTAAGGAGAGCTTCCAATCAAACATGGTATGTGAATAGTGACACAACAATCTTCACATTTGTAAAACCATTTCTTTGGATCTAATTCTCCTTCGCGGGTTTCGCACCATTACTGTCCTTCTCTTCGAGGATGTCTGTCATGCTTGTAGACTAGTTTATCTGGTAGAGTAACACATTCGAAACACATAGTGTAGTATGGACATTGGAGACAATAGAACACAAAGGTTGATGCTTTTCTGCAACTTCCACATGTTGGGATATTTGGGTTTATCAGGTTAGCGAACAGAGGATGTTGATGGTTTTTATGGTGAATCTTCTCTGGCATCGAACCACACCGTACATCGACTTCGAAATAGTCCATAACTTTCCCACATACATACTTGAAACCAGAAGAGAATCGTCTACACATAGAGCAAAAGTAGAAACCTTTGCGGCTACTATGGAGATAGGAGAGAGTCATGTCATTATCAGCTTTCAAAGTAAGCGGATGACGATGCAGCGGATGCCATCTCATTCGCCGAGATTCGGCACATTCTTCGTGAAGGATGAAATCGCAGAGATCACAGTGGTAGAAGAAGGTCTTGGAATCATCAAAGTTGATAACAAAGTTACAAGCTTGACAACGACTCGTTTTATCACCATCTTGATTTGGAACTAGTCGTCGTCTCAGGTGATGTTCATGGCTGAAATGTTTGATGTGGTTGTCATCTATAACCTCGTATGGCTCAACATCTTTAAGCTCATCTTCATCTTCAGGGACATCTTCAAGTTCTATCTCATCCCAAACTTTCTTTGATGTTGCGCATAGTGCATGGACCGCATAACTGCAATCTTTCGTGCAGAGAAATGCTCCATACCTGGGATCGACATTGAAATGACAAACTCCGCAAAACCATTCCCCTGGAGGAAGATGAAGTTCTCTAGAGATACGGTGTTGGCGACATGAGATCCTTATCACGTTTGGTAGTTCCAAACACCCTTTATGGACCAAGAAATCGCATTGGACACAAGCGTAAATAGGAAAGAATTCGCCAAAACATCCACAGAGATTGCAAGTGAAGTGCATCTTTCTAGGGAAGATTGTGAGAGGATGATCATGGTTCTTCTTACCAGGATCCAATGTAAGAACAAGTTGTCAAAAGAGATGGATGTTCAAATCGCAGATGGAGCATCGATAGAAAGCGAAACCCATGTATCCATTACACGAGAAACAGTTGCTAGCATCCTCTCCATATTTGCGGATGCAAATCTGAAGAGGGTTTCTCGGGTGATAAGGATGGGTGATTTCTGAAGAACATGTTATGCATCCTTTGTGAAAGCTAACGTTTTTACAAGTGTAGCAATGATAGTAATGACTGGATTTGGTATGAAGGTTACAAGCCTTGGATTGGGAATGGCCAGATACAAGGGTTAAAGGGTGTTCATGTGTATGTAGTAGCGAATCCATTGCTTTTTGGTTTCTCTTTTTCTTTACACAAAATGACTCGTGATATTTATGTAAAGATTTGTAGGCAGAGATATCTTCTTATTTGAACAAGAACAAAAAAAATAAAAAATGTTACTAGGTCATTCTTGTTTACTCTCTAATTAAATATTATGTCTAAACAAATCCAAGACGTACCAACTGGTCGGCCACTACACTTTAAATGAATTAATTTTGTAATGGAATTTCATGTCTAACAAAATATTCAACTGATTCTACTACAGTGGTTGTCTCATCTAATTAACAAATCATTCATCTAAATCTATATGCATGTTACTGGAACCAGATTTACATATTGTAACAACAACCACAAAAGATTCATTGCTACCAAATTAACAGTAAAACTAAGATATTGTTTGGATTTATTGGCATTTTTTTCATGAAATTGATGCTGATCTTGGGACATTAGCATTTGTCCCACCAAAAAAATGTACCATTGTATATTTATGTTACAAGTAACATTACTAAGTATGTACGTCCTAATCAGTTTAATCAAAAACAATGAACAATCGTATTAAGATATATATTCAAACAAAAAAATTTACGCAGTCAAACAATAATAATTCAAACAGAAAAAACTACGAAGTCAAACAAAAAAGTCTCTATTTTATTTCTTGACAAAGACAACATAGCTCATCTATTTTTTTGTACTTATTATCTAAAATTTGAAAAAACTAAACCGTACTAAACCGAAAAATCGAAATCATGCATGCAGATAAATGTCAATCACTTACCAAAAGTCATTAGCTTAACTGATAATATATTTCTGGTAAAGCCTATAAATCAATAAAGATTTATTCAAATGACATTTGAGAGAAACCCATAAAAGGTATTTTGGTCTTTTAACATGAGGGGATGTACATGTCTAGGCCTCAAAATCTCTTTGGATTCACACAAAAAAAAAAAAAAATGTCAATCACTTGGGATTTTTCATACTGTTCTTCCTCGAATTCTTTATTTTCCACTTGTGACATTTTGTCTTAGGGAAAAAAAAAATATATGGGCTCAACTGCAAGTCCGATAAAATTGGGTTTAGGCCCAAACTGTTTTTTAAGTCGAAAGAATTTTCCGAACCAAACCAGACCAAAATCAGTCTGTTAGTGTTTACACGTGTGACATATCAATCAGTCAAGTTTGTTAAAGTTAACACGTGCGAATACTTTCGCTTTCTCCTCTTCGCTTCGCTGGCTTCCTTCCTTCCTCTCTTGCTTTGCGTTGCTAGAATCTTTTGGACATCGATCCATTCTCTTATTTTCCCGATCACCGGAACCGTACGAATCGCTACTATATCTGCTTCGGAGTAGAAATGTGGAAGGAGGAATCGTTGGATTTAGTGCTTGTGCCGATGGGTCTCGCCGTGATGGTCGCTTACCATGTCTGGCTCGGTTACGCCATACTTCACCGTCCCAAGCTCACTGTGATCTCTCTCAATGCTGAATCTAGAAGACAATGGGTCTTCTCTATGATGACTGTACGTTTCTCTCTTCTCCTTTCTTTCTATCTTTCCTTTTTTTTCTGGTAATTTCGTTTGGTGGCGGCTCTCTGGAGATTTTGGGGGTCTAAATTAGGGTTTATGTTGTCTGGAATTGTTTGGAATTTGGGGCTGAAACACGAGGTTTATGTCGATGGGACAAGCTTTTTTGGTCCCAAGATTATGAAAGTTTTTGTCTTTGAATGCCTCCTCCATTTTTCACTATTCTGGGGTTTTTCGAGGTCAATTGAGAACTCGTAGGCCATAATTTGGATTTCTCAGACACCATATAGCAAAATTGAGTAGGGTTTATGAGTAAAGATGATGACATTAGGAGAAGTAAAGTGTTTCAGCTATGTCAAGTGATGTTAGATTGTGATCTCCATTAGTAGAATCAAGGTTCAAGTATATACGGTGAGCTATATATCCCTTGAAGCTCGATATCTTTCAAGAACTCTTGATTTCTCTTGTTCATGGAGGAGTATAACTTTTCTTCTTGGTCAGTTTGTGATCTCTTCATATAGATGTCTTGGAGCTAGTCAATGGATCAGTATATAGTGATTTTCCTATCAGTCACTATTCAGGTATTAATATAGCGTTTCTCGTTGTTATTTGCAGGACCCTATGAAAAACGGTGTCTTGGCGGTTCAGACCATCCGAAACAACATAATGGCATCAACCCTTTTAGCCAGTACAGCAATCACTCTATGTTCCATCATCGGTGTCTTTGTAAGCAACTCCTCAGCTTCAAAATCCACGAGTCTCGTATACGGAAACAAAAGCCCTCTATTAGCATCAATCAAGAACTTCACAATCCTGATCTGTTTCCTCATGGCCTTTCTCTGCAACGTCCAGTCAATCAGGTACTACGCTCACGTAAGTTTCCTGGTTACAGTGCCTGTCTCGAGAGGGAAAAAAGAACACTGCGAGTACGTGTCTAGAAACCTGAACAGAGCTAGCTATTTCTGGTCTCTCGGGTTGAGGTCTTTCTACTTCTCCTTCCCGCTCTTCCTATGGAGCTTTGGTCCCATCCCGATGTTTGTGTGCTGTTGTATGATGTCCTCAATTCTATATTTCTTGGATACGACCACTAGTTTCACCAGGCATCTCCATAGCCAGTCGTTCAGAGAAACAGCTGATTCAATGGACGGTGAAATCGAATCAGCGGTTCATGCTCTGTAGACTCTTCCTGGTTTTTGTTGGGTGTGAGTGTTCGTTGAGTTTCAAGAGTTATATATTAACGGAGTGTGTTTGAAATGTGATGTAACAACTTTGGTTGTGAATGTTTATCTGCGTTTGCGTTTCCATGTTACGATGATTGGAATGTTATAATATGAAAACGCAAACGCATTTGTAAACGCAAACAAACAATCGAGAATAGCCTAGTCTGTAGTCTTATGTAATCTCTTGTAGTTTTCTTCTCAATGCATTTCTCCTCCTTCACTGAAAGCAACGGTTTGGTATTTCTCTTAAATGAATTTTCTGAACCAGAGTTCGGATATTTCGTGCTCTGTTTGGTTTGGTCACTGGTTCGGTTATCGTTATCATTTCAGTTGTATTAGTAACTCATTTGCTTTGATGAAATTACACCGTCTTTACCGAAATTACGTACATTACAAACATCTTATATTTTTGTTTGATTACAAAACTGTGGAAGAAAGTGATAGGTTTTTTTCCTTTTGCACGTATATATAATTATGATATTTAGATTTGATATATTTTATAGCCAGAGAAAGAGACATTGTAACCACCAGACTTTCTGTTTTGTATCCAATTTTAGAATTTTTACTCTAATTTCGTCCATCCAGTTTCCTTGCCTCTATAATCCTATATCAATTCGACCAAAAAAAAAAAAAAAATCTGTGTTTTCCGAAAATCCAGAGATTGATTATTACACATACATATCCCAGAAATGATATTGAACTTTGGCTTAGAAGATCGGCCTGGTTAAGAAAATCATGTTTGAGTCAGTGTCATGGTGATTGTTGTTTTCCCCATGTCATTGAAGCTTCTTGAAATCCCTGCCAAATCAATCACAGAAAGAATAAGATATTTTGGCTGTAAGAAGTTTTCACAATGCAAGCTGATGTATATATACATACATGTTCACTCTTTTGAATATAATGATGAAATTATCGAAAATATTTTAACAAACTGAATATACTATTAAGTATTGCATATGCTA
This sequence comes from Arabis hirsuta, assembly GCA_964056655.1. NCBI lineage: Eukaryota > Viridiplantae > Streptophyta > Magnoliopsida > Brassicales > Brassicaceae > Arabis > Arabis hirsuta. Next base: position 23,472,248 of record OZ053306.1, on the reverse strand, counting down.
CAACATTCTTCTATACATAACACGATGCTAGATAAAAAAAAAAATAAAAAAAGAAATCTTTGACTGCGCTGAAGTAGTGGCAAGAAAGTAATGTGTTCACTAAAAATAAATCACCTAAAGTATAATGTGACATGCATGCAACCAAGTAAGTATTAGACATAGATGATAGATATGAATGTATATATTATAGGTATATATACTAGAGAGTGGAAGAAATAGAGGTGGTGACAGAAGTATAGAGAGCACAAAAGAATAGAGATGCAGGCTCTTTCTCTCTCGCTCTCTCACATTATATATGCGGTGTGATGATAATACATATGTATGTACTTGCATGTCATCCTTAGTGCTCTCTATCTTCTGTCAACAACCAACATCACTCTCAAACCTCTATGTGTGTATATATATGCAACAACATAAAGTATGTATATGTATGAAGAACATGTGTAAGCATATATGTATAGATGATCGATAGGGAGTGTGTGAAGTGACAAAGGGGTAATGGAGAATGGTGTGTGGTGTGTGTATATATAAGAGAAAGTTAATCTCCTCTCCTCCTTGGAATGTACCAAAACGTTGACTCTTTCTACTTCTACATTCCCCTCCAACACCCACACCCACAAAAGACAACATAAAAAAAAAAATTATTTGCAAATATAAAATCATATATGATAAAGTTAATTTGCACGATCATAGACAAAATCCACTCGTTCATCATCATAATTAAACATATAAATTTGTTAAGAGTTTTGTGATTTATATTTTCGGGTTATATATCAAAATGTTTATTTTTTACAATATTTTGGCATTCCACTACTAAATATATATAGAACCGAATTCTTTTTGTATCAGGGCCTCTATGGATGCCAAAATCAGGCTAGAAACACAAGCCAATGAATGTGGTAATCATGTGACACATATGAGATGTGGAGGAGATTTTTTTGACTTTGAAGTCTGGCTATCGCTGGCAAAAACCCTACTCACCAACCAACCGTACGTCCTCAATGTGAGAAGTTGGTAGGGTAGCAATACCAATTTAACTTCTCCAACAAACCCTAGGACCAAAAAAATTGACCCTTTCGTGTCTTTCTACGGACAAAACCCAAAAATAGTAAATTTTGGAAATGGTTATATATATGGTAACTAGTATTCAATTATGTTTCAACAGGTGTAAATTAGAGTCAGAGATCTTTGTAGACTGGGCATAAACCTCTCGGCCATAGTAACTTTAAAGATTAGTTGTAAACGCTCACAATTATATTTTTAGGTAAATAGCTTACATCTTGAAAATATTGTTCTATGTTTGATAATGAATAAACAGAAGAAAAAAAAAGTTAAAACTAACAGACCAACCCGCAAAATCTGTAATATTAGAGCATGAGGGTTAGGATTGGGTCATTGTGGGATGAATTTAATAAGTAACTCGGCTTGACACCAGGCCCCTAATATAAGCTTGATTAACTTCTTCTCTCTTTTTTTTTTTGTTTTGACTAAGAAACTTCAAATCTTTGCTTCATATATATAATAATTAATCCTCTATAGTTTGACTCTGATAATACTCAATTACTCATGATTGATACGTTACCGCAAGTGCCATATGATGATTGAACTAAACACCCGTTTCACTGGTTGAAATGTAACCGCAAGTAACAAACTTAGCTAGCTTTGAATACTCCAGTGTATGTGTTTCTATATATATCACCATAAAAGCTATTTAATGACAAACGAACGACCAGTTCGAGACCGGTGCATATAACCCGGTTTAGATAACTGAAATGGTATAGGCATATGTAAACCAAGTTTTGATCAGAAATTGCAGAAATGTGAAAAGGACATGTCACCAAAGTAGGGACTATGACATTAAGAAGGGAACCAAATCTGTAGTGTTTGGGTGTTCATGGGTTTGTCTTTTGCTCTTGTAGTTCACTTCTTTTTTCCTCTCTCAGTTATACTCTACTTCTTGGAGGTTAAAATGTGAAACTCCATTCATATCACATCAAGGAATATGTCTTATATATGCAATAATGTCTTATATAAACAGCGAGTGAGTTTTTCCTATTGGAGAAAGAGAAGAGGTCAAAAAAGGAATCATAACAACTTGATTTGGAGGACTTGATGGACAGGGAATTGAATAAGTGGGGAAGAGTACTATATACTGATGAGATAATAATTAATTGATAAATAAATTTCAAATGGAATTTTCATTGCAGAGTGGCACATGTGGTGATTAATAAGATATTGGAATTGAGAGAGATGAGTACCACTCTTCATTTAAAGCGGCAACTTGTGTGCCCCTTTTTCTTCGTTACAGAACCATTTATGTATGATACTCGCTAGGTTCCACAAAGAATGAGTTTTTTACACATATTAAAAAAAATAATTAATTTTATATTAATTTTCACAATTAACGGTTTAAAAAAAAAATTAATCAATAGTGTTTCAATCATTTTTTGAAATTTACAATTTCTTAGTATTAAATGATTAAAATGTATTGAAAACACTTAACATTTTATTTTTATAAACAATTTTATTTTAAAAAAAAACTCATTTTTGTGGAACGGAGGAAGTATGTTGTTGCTAGGATTGTAGATCAGTGTATGTAGACCAACGAATTTGAAATTCAGATTTCTTGTACCTTTGAAAATTCTTTCATTACAACTCAAGATTCTTTGTACATTTTCAGATATACAGTTTCTCTGAAAATGAATTTGTATTATTCCATACTTTTTATTTATTTATTTCTAGTATATAACTTTATCAATTGATGCATTCATATTTTAGCATATTTAGCACATATTTTCTTTAGCTTTTATAGTCATTAGACTTTTATTTTGCATATTTTTCATCATTTTAAGTCTCATATCGAATAAGTTGAGTTTTAGAGTTTTAGATTACATTTCATTGCATTTGCATAGTCCTTGAGTCCTTTATAGGTACTTTGGAGGCCAGAAACCAAAGGAGAAAAGAATGGAAGCAAAGATGCAGAAAATGGTCAGAAGTTAGGTGCTCGTCGATACCATTTCCACCGATGGATCGAGCTGAAAATTGGCCACATGCTAGGGAATTGAGTTAGCTTTCATTTGGAAGAAATTCGAGGTCATTCTAACGGTGCGATCAAAAGTTATGAAAGGTTTAGTGAAGATAGGTCCGTCTGGCGAGCAAAAGAAGCAAGTGCAGAACTTTAGTAACTGGATCGATCGATCTGATTATCCAGTTTTTTCCGCGCGACCTGCGAATCGAGCAATTTGAAGTACTATAAGTGGATCGATCGATCTACAAGTGGATCGATCGATCCATGCCCCAGAACTGCCCAAAAATCACTTTTCTTAACTTTGTTTTCTTTAATCAAAACGTGTTTTAATGCTCCAAAAACGTGTTTGAGGCCTTAAAAGCTGGTTTTCTCCCATCATTTACATATCTTATCATTTTTCTAGTTCACTTTTGTTTTTAGAGAATTTTCTTTTCTTGATTCAAGGATCAAAACCTTGATCTTTTCTTGTTCTTAGTCTTGTAATTTTTGTTCTTGGAAGTTTGTAAGCTTTGGAGGAGAACTCTCCAACCTTGTATCATAGAGAAGATTTCTCAACTCTTTTATTTTTTTCTTTGATTTAGTTATGGTTGTTATATCATCTTTTTGTGAATTTCTTTTGAATATGTGTGAGTAGATCATTAGTTAGGCTTGTGGGTATTCAAAGAAATTCATGGATCATTGAATTAGACATAAATAAGGATTTGTACTTGTCTTCATCTATTGTTGTTCTTAATGCTTGAATTAGCTTGATCACCTAGTTCTTGATGTTATGATGTTTAGCACACCAAAAGTGTTGGATTAAACGCCCGAAAGAAAGTAGATGAGCACATTGTCTTTAGCCAACGAAAGCTGATGTTAAGGCGATTTGTGAACATATCAAACCAGTTCGTTAATGCTTGTGTACAATTCTAGATTCAAACGACAGTTTAGAATTCTAGATTGTTAGATAAAGTCTCTGATGCCACGACAGTTGATTGGTTATACAATTATGTTTGAGTTTAAGATCGCGCTGAATTGTTCCCTGAATAAATGTCTGATTCATAATCTATGATTTCCCGAGAATATCCCTTAAGCCTAACGCTTTTAATTCCATAAGTTTACACGTTTATAATTGCTATTTTCGTTTCAATATTGCAACCAATCACATTTTACCATCTTAGCTTAATTTCAATATCATACTTTCGTAGTGTAACACTTGGTCTCTGTGGATTCGATCCCTAAAATACTACTTCGTTGCTGTGCACTTGCAGTAGTTTGATAGGGTTAAAACCTGAGCATATCAAGTTTTTGGCGCCGTTGCCGGGGACCAATAGCGTTACCTTCGAATTTCAGTTTGAAATTTAGTCTAAGACACTAATTTTTGTTTTGCTTTTTTGTATAGTTTTTTTTTAGTGATGGCCATGGACTACAATGATGAACCAGAAGAGGAGGAAAACACATTCAAAGATGAGCCTTATGTTGAGCCTCCATTTGATGAGAGTGTACTTACACTAGAGCAAAAAGTAGAATTGGATGAGCTTTACAAGGAAAACCCAACCTTGACAAGGAGAGACCTAGCAGCTATGATCCGGTTGAATCTCATCTCACACCGGGCTTCACTTGAAGGAAGAGAGCTCACATTCTCTGAGATAACGGTAGCTCATGCACTTGAAGAGGTAATATATTGGGTTCCACCATGCCAACTAGAAGGTACATATGACTCATCCTTTGAATTTCATGATAATTAGGATAGTCACATGCCTTGCATCGAAGATGTAGTTTCTAATTTGCATGCTCCCGTGTTTATTGATGAATATTATGAGTTGATATGTGAAACCGAAAGACTAGATACTTTAAGGGTAGAAAAACTTGCTCGGGATTATCATGAAGTATGCTTTGATATCAATCATTTGTGTGCTTTAAGTGTTCATGATCTCGAGTTTAAGTTTTCAATGCTTGAAGAATCTAGTTCTCTTCTTGAAAATTCTTGCATAGGAGATGTGCTTGATGTAGATGAGCTCTTGTATGGGGTAGATAATGAGATAGATTTTGAGAATGAGAATATTATGTTTTACATGATTGATGGGGATGAAGTTAACTATTATTTAATGAACTCATTTAACCCTGAAGTTGATTTTATCTTTCCATCAAATGCACTTTATTCTCATGAGCATCTAACCAAGGACGATTCAAAGATATTTGCTACATTGGTAGTAAAGTTCCTTGATAAGAGTTTTTATTTTTCGTCATGGATGTGTTTTCTTGCATATTTTCTTCACCTTACTGATAGGAGAAGGACAAAAGGTGCATTGGCCCAACCTTTTGATTCTCATATTAACCTATGTATTCATAAGTCAAGATCGTGACTTAAAACAAGCGCTTTTGGGAGGCATTCCCAAAAGGTATCTCTTGTAAATATTTTTATTTTGTTTGTTATTTTCAATTTTCTTTGGTTTTTCTTTTGTGTATTTGAGTTGTAGAAACTCCGTCAAGCTAGCGACGTTAAACGCGCCCTTGGGAACTCTCCCAAGCCTATCATTGTCAAGCTAGTGACACAAAATAAGCATGAATAAAGAGGACAAAGCCCAACGAATCCTAACTCCAAGGTACCACCGTTTCTCCTTTGTACATACCATTTTTATTCCCTTATTTTTCATTCTCTTGAGTCATGTTTTTCTCTTTGATTTTACTTTCTCACCGAGACTGTGAGAAGTAAGTCCGGGGGAGAGACATTATTTGCTAATGAGTCTTTTAATTGTTTTATTTTTCTTTTACATCTTTGAGTCTCATGCATATTGCATTGTATTGTGCATGTTATAAAAATATAAAAACCATAAAAATTTGAAACTTTTGAAAAATACAAAAAGATTTTCCTTTTCATTTAGTTGCATTTCATTCATTGTATGATTATTTAGGTTGTATCATTCATATGGAGAACAATGATTTAAATGCCTTATAGAGATTTTTAGTACATAGCTCTCTTTGTGAATGTCTTGATAATGCTCTTTTAGGCTTCATAAACCGCGAAAAGCATGCTTCTCCATATCTTTGATCTCTTCGCTCTAGATTCTCTAAGCCTTGTTGATTACTTGTTTGAATTGAACCAACTCCACCTTATTAGACCATAATTTGAATTTGAATTCTCTTGCTTATGAGTTTTAGACCTTAACTGTGGTTCACTTATACACATTCAACCATTTTTATCCCTTTTACCACTCTCTAATGGTTTGAATGGTCATCCCGATTCAAGTACATGATTTGAATGAGGATGGTACCACACCTTGATTACACCTAGCTTTTCTTTGAAACCACCATTAATTTGTTGAGTGAGGCCTTTTTCTATTTGCACCTCATGCATAAAATCTTTAGAGATGGAAACGACAAGTTCTTTTGTTCCATTATGAGTAGTCTCATTGGCTAGTCTAGGTGGGTTGAGAGAATTTTGGAGTCTCATTGTTTTATATTACGGTTTTGGGAATTGGTGAGGGTGAGTAAGGGTGTGAGCTTATGTGAGAAGTTGGAGAGATGAAAAGGAAAGAAGTGAAAGCGAAACGGTTTAGAGAAAGAAAATCGGATGTCTAGGGAGAGAAAACAAAAAGAAACACTACTCTTAAGCTAAATATATAAGTAAAGAAGCTCCTAAAAAAAGGAGTAAAGATAAGTAAAGCAAGAGTAGCTGTCTAAGTAAAAGGAAGATCTCTCTAGGTTCAATTTTTGAATTTAAAGAAAGAAAAATGAAGTAATTGGTGTGGAGAACAAGAGTGACTTTGAGTGAAACACAAAGAGTATGGGGTGGGTAGAATGGAAGAAAACATCTTGTATGCATCAATTGTTTCCCTTCTCCATTGCTTTTGTGTGTTGACTTGTGCCATATGTTGAGAGAAGTCACTAAAATGTTTTAAAACACCTTTTTACTTCACATTGAACTTATTCTCTTACCAAGCCGATTGGATTAGGTCGAATTCTCATTTGCAAAACTACACGGTTTTGAATCTTAATGAATGTAAGGAGTTGGTAGATAAGATACATTTGGTCACTTGACATTGAATTTAGAGGCAAAACATTGGAGTTGCGATGAGAATGGAAATTTTGATTGAGTAGATGGTTTATCTTTAGCATTGAGTTGTATTATCTTGCATTGACAACTTGATCTTTGGAAAACAATCTCTTGGCTATGAGTTCTCCATTTCAAACATCTTCACCGGTTTGTTCTCTTTGTTTGCTCGAGGGCGAGCAAAAGGCAAGTCCGGGGGAGTTGATGCATTCATATTTTAGCATATTTAGCACATATTTTCTTTAGCTTTTATAGTCATTAGACTTTTATTTTGCATATTTCTCATCATTTTAAGTCTCATATCGAATAAGTTGAGTTTTAGAGTTTTAGATTACATTTCATTGCATTTGCATAGTCTTTGAGTCCTTTATAGGTACTTTGGAGGCCAGAAACCAAAGGAGAAAAGAATGGAAGCAAAGATGCAGAAAATGGTCAGAAGTTAGGTGCTCGTCGATACCATTTCCACCGATGGATCGAGCTGAAAATTGGCCACATGCTAGGGAATTGAGTTAGCTTTCATTTGGAAGAAATTCGAGGTCATTCTAACGGTGCGATCAAAAGTTATGAAAGGTTTAGTGAAGATAGGTCCGTCTGGCGAGCAAAAGAAGCAAGTGCAGAACTTTAGTAACTGGATCGATCGATCCATAACTGGATCGATCGATCTGATTATCCAGTTTTTTCCGCGCGACCTGCGGATCGAGCAATTTGAAGTACTATAAGTGGATCGATCGATCTACAAGTGGATCGATCGATCCATGCCCCAGAACTGCCCAAAAATCACTTTTCCTAACTTTGTTTTCTTTAATCAAAACGTGTTTTAATGCTCCAAAAACGTGTTTGAGGCCTTAAAAGCTGGTTTTCTCCCATCATTTACATATCTTATCATTTTTCTAGTTCACTTTTGTTTTTAGAGAATTTTCTTTTCTTGATTCAAGGATCAAAACCTTGATCTTTTCTTGTTCTTAGTCTTGTAATTTTTGTTCTTGGAAGTTTGTAAGCTTTGGAGGAGAACTCTCCAACCTTGTATCATAGAGAAGATTTCTCAACTCTTTTATCTTTTTCTTTGATTTAGTTATGGTTGTTATATCATCTTTTTGTGAATTTCTTTTGAATATGTGTGAGTAGATCATTAGTTAGGCTTGTGGGTATTCAAAGGAATTCATGGATCATTGAATTAGACATAAATAGGGATTTGTACTTGTCTTCATCTATTGTTGTTCTTAATGCTTGAATTAGCTTGATCACCTAGTTCTTGATGTTATGATGTTTAGCACACCAAAAGTGTTGGATTAAACGCCCGAAAGAACGTAGATGAGCAAATTGTCCTTAGCCAACGAAAGCTGATGTTAAGGCGATTTGTGAACATATCAAACCAGTTCGTTAATGCTTGTGTACAATTCTAGGTTCAAACGACAGTTTAGAATTCTAGATTGTTAGATTAAGTCTCTGATGCCACGACAGTGGATTGGTTATACAATTATGTTTGAGTTTAAGATCGCGCTGAATTGTTCCCTGAATAAATATCTGATTCATAATCTATGATTTCCCGAGAATATCCCTTAAGCCTAACGCTTTTAATTCCATAAGTTTACACGTTTATAATTGCTATTTTCGTTTCAATATTGCAACCAATCACATTTTACCATCTTAGCTTAATTTCAATCTCATACTTTCGTAGTGTAACACTTGGTCTCTGTGGATTCGATCCCTAAAATACTACTTCGTTGCTGTGCACTTGCAGTAGTTTGATAGGGTTAAAACCTGAGCATATCATCAATACAAACAAAAATTTTTTAAAAAAACTTCCACTTTTAGTTACATTTTCTAAATCTTTTCATCAAGATTATGATTATTATTATGATTATTTTAAATTGAAATTTAATATTTGTTTAAAGAGTTTATAACAAACAGTAAAATTTCTTCGCGATTTCTAGATCTTTAAACTATTAGAACTCATAATGTGAAATGTAGAAGACGATGTAGAGAGAGAGAGATGAAAGAGAAAGCTTGAAGTTTGTTATGAAATTGTTATTCTGAGTTAATGAGAACAAAGTTTGTTACAATACATATATACACTCAATTCCGGTTTAAGAGATAAGGTAACCGGAAATAATTTTATCATGCTAACTCTAATACCCTCCCCTCAAGATGGCATGTACAAGGAGTGAATGCCAATCGTGGAAACAATGTCTTGAACAATGTTGGTTGCACAGCTTTGGTAAAGATGTCAGCAAGCTGATTATCGGATTTCACATGCAATGTTTTGAGAAATCCACTTTCCAAACTCTCTCTCACAATGTTGCAATCATTCTCAATGTGTTTCGTCATCTCGTGAAACACTGGATTTGATGCAATATGAAGAGCTGACTGATTATCACAGAAGAGATTAGCCGGAGCAGATGGATCACAATGCAAGTCATGAAGCAGATTAGTTAACCAGATTAATTCACAGGTTGCATCAGCCATTGTCCTGTATTCAAGCTTCAGAACTACTCCTGGAAACTGTTGGTTGTTTTTTAGCACGCCAAGAAATGAGTGAATCTCCAAGGAAAACACAATATCCAGTCACATAACGTCTAGAATCTGGATAAGTTGCCCAATCAGCATCAGAGAAAGTTGTAAGATGAATCTCTGATGATGTAGAGTAAAATAACCCTTCTCCTGGATCATTTTTTTATGTAACCGGAGAACTCTATATGCAGCCTGGAGATGAACTGAAGTTGGAGCAGACATGAATTGACTCAACTTGTGGACTGCATATGTAATATCAGGACGAGTGTGAGTCAAATATAGAAGTCTACCCACTATCCTTCTATAGACATACATATCCTTGAGCAATTCACCAGAAGTAGCAGAGATCTTTTGATTAGATTCCATAGGTACTGATAATGGTTTACAACCCAACATACCAGCATCATGTAAAAGCTCCAAAGCATACTTCCTCTGATTAATAGAGATATCACTAAAAGTCCTTGCAATCTCAAATCCTAAGAAATATTTTCCAGGACCAATATCTCTGAGTTTAAAAGCTTGTGCCAACATAGCTTTGAAGTCGCCAATAGCAGAATCATCATTCCCAATCACAAGAATATCATCAACATAGACAAGAATAACCAAGTATTGACCTTTATCATGTTTGACAAACAGAGAATGATCTGATGGTGCCTGAACATAACCAGCAGACAAGATGACTTTGGAAAGCTTCTAATTCCACTGTCTAGAAGCTTGTTTCAAACCATAAAGGGATTTATGTAACTTGCAGACTGAGTTAGGAGGATAAGACTGACCAGTTAACTCTGAGTAACCAGGGGAATAGTCATGTAGATCTCCTCATCCAGATCACCATTTAAGAATGCATTACTAATATTCAACTGAGTAATAGACCAATTCCTTTTAGCAACTAAAATAAGGATCATCCGCAATGTACCCATCTTAGCAACTGGAGAGAATGTATCAAGATAATCAAGTCCCTCAAGCTGCGTATAACCCTTGGCAACTAGACAAGCTTTATGCCTTTCAATACTGCCATCAGGGTGATACTTGAGAGTGAAGACCCACTTACAACCAATCGGATGCTTGCCCTGAGGAAGTTCACAAATTGACCAAGTGCCAGTAACAACTAGAGAATCCATTTCAGATTTTGCAGCACCAGTCCACTCTACAGATTTAGTAGTTTCTTGGAAGGTTTTAGGAAGAGTGGTAATGGTAATGGATAAGATAAAAAATTTGTAAGTGGGAGTAAGCTTGTCATAAGACAAGAAAGAAGAAATGGGATATGAAGTGGTGAAAGAAAGATGAGCTGGAAACTCTTTATCTTGGTGTAAAAGGTAACAATGGTATTCATCTAGATAAGTGGGAACCTTTGTCTGTCTTTTAGGTCTATGATTTTGTACATGACTCCCTGATTAAACCATTTCAGTAATAGGTGAAGGGGAAGAATTAGAAGATTCAGAATCAGGGTGAGGAGAAGAATTATTAAGAGATATTGATTTTGAAGATTGAATAATAGGAGTATCAAGAATGAGAGGGTCTGAAGAATCAATAGGAATGTCAAAAGTAGCAGGAAAAATAGATTCTAGATCAGGAAGTGGTAGTAAATATTTATGAAACAAATCAGAAACAGATGGATCATTTAAAAAAAGAAAAATAGATTCATGAACATAACATTTCGAGTAATGGATATAACTCGTGTTTCAAGATCAAGAACTTTATACTCTTTGTAACCAGGGGGATATCCAAGAAAGACACAAGCTGTGGCTCTTGGAGAAAACTTATGTCTGTCCTTTGGCAAAGTGGATGCGAAACATAGACAACCAAAGACCTTAAGATGATCATAAGAAGGAACTTTGGTAGTGATTAGTTCAAAAGGAGATTTGTTATCAAGAAGTGGAGATGGAGTTCTATTTATAAGATATATTGCAGTTAAAATGCAATCCCCCCAATATTCTAAAGGAACATTTGACTGAAACAAAAGAGATCTAGCAACATTAAGAATGTGCTGATGTTTACGCTCAACCACTGAATTTTGTTGTGGTGTATAAGCACAAGAGAAGTAGTGAACAATGCCCTTAGATTTTAAAAGAGAATTAAAAGAAAGTTCAGGCGCATTGTCAGAACGAATAGCCTTGACTTTGGCATTATATTGTGTGTCAATGAGCTGTAAAAATTCAGGAAAAACAGTGGAAACACCACTTTTATTTGATAGTAGCCCAAGTGACTCTAGTACAATCATCAACTAGAGTAAAAAAATATTTATATCCTTCTGATGTGGGAACATGAAATGGTACCCAAACATCAAGATGGATCAAATCAAAAGGAGAAGGAGAAAGTTTATTTGAAGAAGCAAAAGACAATCGTTTTTGTTTTGCTAAAGGACAAACTTTACAAACTGAATCACAAACTGTTTTACCAGTTGTGATATTCAAAAGTTTTGAAAGAATCTAAATTTTATTGAAGGATGGATGACCAAGTCTTTGATGCCACACTTCATTGGAGACTTGGAAAATAGAATGATCTTGTGAAAGAGAAGAGATGATTTTAGATGAATATTGTGGAGACTCCAGAACATAGAGATTATTGTGAAGATTACCCTTCCCAATCATTTAGTCCGGAGTATGCTCCTGAGGAATAAAAGGATTATAAGGGAAGATGTAACAATAAGAAGAAAATTAGACTGATATAGTGCTATTTTTGGTAAGAGCACTAATGTTTAAGAGATTGAATTTGAAATAAGAAACATAGAGAACAGAATGAAGAATAAGCTGGTCAGAAAGGAAAATAGATCCAGAAATATTTACTGAAATGTGAGTCCCATCAGGAAGTGTAACAAATGTGTTACTTATAGATTCAGTGTTAGTGAACAATTCAAAATCATAACAGACGTAACAACTAGCCCATGTATCTATCACCCAACTATTTTCAGCAAAAGTAAGGCGTTTCTAAATTCCCACATTAGAAATGAAATGTAGAGGTTCAAAAGAGGTACCTGAAGATGATTGTGTTTGGGGAATGAGATGAGGTTGTGGTTTAGAAACAGAAGTTGTTCCATCTGCAAGAGTGATGTTGCTACCAGAAATCAAAGAAATGTTGTTCCGAACATTTGAAGAAGTATTCAGAACATTTAGAAGTTGCTGGACTTGGTTGGAAGTAATATTCCCCAGATGAGCACCCTGTTGATTGTGCATAGATATCACATCACAACTATCTTGAAGACCCAAATTAGCCACATTCTCCTTCCTTGGTGGCCATACTTGTTGTGGTTTTGCAGTGGTATTGGAAATATTCTGAGGAAATAGAGATTTGTAATTTACAGTCTGAGATGGAACCTTATACCCTTGTGGATATCCATGAATCTTGTAACAACGATTTACAGTGTGTCCAGCTATTCCACAGTGAGAACAAATAGGCCTGTTCTTATACTTATTGTTATAGCCATTAACATAAGCTGCAAGAACTGGTTCTAGAGGTGGTTCACTCTGTGATGCTTGAAACATAGCTGCACTAGTTGACTGTTTCATAGATCTTTGTCTCTCTTCTTGTGAAACAAGATTGAAGACCTTTGATATAGAAGGTTTTGGTTCCATCATCAATATATGCCCTCTTGTAGCAGTAAAAGAATCATTTAATCCCATCAAGAACTTCAATACCCTATCTTGTTCTTCTCGGCTTTCTAATATTTTTCATATTAGCACAATCCATACGACCACAACAGCAACTTCAAGAACTCTCATGATTCTTCAACTCTTCCCAAAGTTGTTTAAACTTGGTATAATATTCACTAACCGTATGAGATCCTTGAACTTCAGAGTAAATTTGCTGCTTAATCTCAGCAGTACCTGGTCCATCACTCTGCTTAAACTGATCATGTATATCCAACCACATCTGTCTAGCCGTATCTAGGTACATAATACTCTTGGCAATCGATTCGTCAACAACATTAACAATCCATGTACAAACAATATTGTTGCATCGAGTCCATGACCATAATCCGGATGATTCTCAACTAATTCAACAAATGAACCATCAACAAATACAGCTTTATTCCTAGCTCCTAATGCCATGAGCATTGATCTATGCCAAGTGTTAAAATTTCCTAATCCAGAAAGTTTCTCAGAGACGAGAAATACCAGCATGATTGACACTATGAACATAAAGCGGATTCGAATTCGGATCTGATAACGCTGCTGTCACTGTTGGAGTTGAATCGAAAGATGAAGTTGGTGGATTTGAGGTTGTATGAGCCGTCGCCATTGTCAATTGTTCACGAATTGAAAGAAAATTACTCAATTTGAGTATAATGCAGAAGATAAGAACTCGAAAACGAAGAAATTTCTCCAGAAATTTCGAGAAACGTAATGAAAAATCGAATCAATCAGAGAGATTAATCCGTGAAAAAGATGAAATCGAAGATGCGGAATACGAAAACGAGATCGAATCGAGCTGATTCACAATCTCTGATACCATATTATAACTCAAAATGTGAAATGTAGAAGACGATGTAGAGAGAGATGAGAGAGAAAACTTGAAATTTGTTATGAAATTGTTATTGTGAGTTAATGAGAACAAAGTTTGTTACAATACATATATACACTCAATTTTATCATGCTAACTCTAATATAAACATCTATTTATATATTTTTTGCCATTAACTGAAACAAATTTTTAGTTATGAATAAAGATTGGATAATTAAACACTATGCACATGGTCGTGTTTACATTTGTAGGGGTTTCAGGTGAGTTTAAAGAACGAAAACTTTTTCAATTTGAAGTTTTTCAAAATAAATATGATCACACATAATTTGAAAACGATACAAAATATTAAAATTTGTACTTCAAAAAATCTAGCTAAGACATAATATTTCTCTTTGTACAGATATAATCGTATTTGAACCTATAAGATAGATCATAAAAAAAAATTAGACACTTTCAATCACTAGTTCGCTACATTAAACCAAATTTTTATCATACTGGCCACAAAATTATACCACCACGATTTGACACTCTTCGCATTACAACCATCTAAACGCAATAAGGATGGATATGTTGGGTGGATTTCTACTTTCTAGCCCCCACACTTTGCCGAGCACGTTTTTAGTCATATATATTCCCATAAAATTATAAAAGCCCGTGAGCTTGCATAATCAAATATCCAATTATTATGGAATAACTCGTGTCTTTCATCACAAAACATTTGTTTCCTTATCTTCTTTTTTTAATCGTCTAGATTTATGAATTAATACAAATTATGAAAACAATTACACGGACGATTATACAACGGACAATTTTAGCCTTGACACGCGAGACTACTCCGGACGACTCTCCTTGCACCACGCTGAAAATCTGGATTGAGGAAATTTCCACTTTCCTTATGCATTTAAATAGTAAAAATTTTAGCCAAAAAAAAAACCTTGCGTCTTTCATATATCATATTAATTAGGCCTCAACTTATAGTTATGCTGGATTCGTACCAAAATTATATAGATATCTGGGAGAAATATCTATCCGCATAAGGCCATGCAAAAATAGTTATTTTAACTCTTCATATGCAATAGAGTTATGAAATAATTAGAACGTTGCTATAACTATATATATATATATATATCGGTACGGTTGTTTTGAAATTGAGGAGATGGATTTTTCTCTTTGCGTTTTTTTTTGTTTCTTTTGCAATGTCTCGTTGTTTCCTAGTCGATTTGTGCACTGGCCAAAGTTTTGGAACAGTCTGATGTGTAATCCGATCTATGATACAGTTAGATACAATATATATGTTGGTTAACCAACATATCTAACTGTACTTTCTTTCATTTCACGTGTGGTAATTTTGGGAGAAATTATGAAGGATAAATTTTGGGAGAAATTATGAAGGAGTGCACGAGACTAACATGCACGAGGTGAAATCTTGACTTTAGTTACGTTGAAAATCATTTGGACCTGGAAAGATTAGTACATATAGCTGATATTGGAGAAAGAAGAAAAATCATCTCGTGAAATTTGTGGAGCCCAAAAAAGAAAGAAAATAACAAATATGAGTATCTGTGGAGCGAGTTATAAGGCTTATTATGTAATTAACTCTTCGTAAATATAGAGATACTGTACAATGTATTCATGAAAAGTCTTTTTCGTCTATATATGACTGACATATGAATATTCGGAATTTTAAACCGGACTATGATATGATTGTAGTATTATTAAAAACCATTATGATTTTTTTTTGAACGTCTGCTTTCAGTAATCTTGAAGAAGAATACATCGTTTATGATAGCAAGTGATAGAGACACATAGGAGGAACATGATAAAAACAAAAAGAGTCAAATTGTGATTTTTCTATATGAGCTAGTTTATCAGCTATTGCATTGCATTGAATCCTCTTGTGATGTGAGCAAATCGAACACCTGCAAAATGATTTGTCTAATGATGAATATGATTGATCAAAATTTCCATTGCTATGTCCTTATTACGACCATGAATAAGGTTGACTAGTTGCTTTGAATCTCCTTCGAATATTACTTGATGATACCCTCGAGCCCAAGAACCTTACAAAACGTGGAGAAGACTAAAACCTTCTGTTTCTAATGCCGTAGATGTTTGTGGGAGAAACGATGATGTTCCAAGAACAAAGTCGCCATTGTGATCACGAATGACCCAACCTGATCTGATATGCTATCCAGATGTATCGAAGCTTGAGTCATAATTGCACTTAACCCAATCCCTTGGTGGTGGAGACCATGACGAAGGTACGATTGTTGAGAGGGAAGGATCAGAACGTTGTGGAGATGATGTAGCGGTTACTGTAGTCCATTCCGAAGCTTCCATGTGCGCTCTTCTGGTTATATCCAAGGGGCACCACCTTCTGTTGTTAAATACCATGTCGTTGCGAGCTTTCCAAAGACTCCAAAGAAGCCAAAATCTGTTCACGATTTGACTTGATGCGAGAGGAATGTTGGTGGTCTCCGTATATAACCATTGGATGTTATCAAGAAGGTTGTCCGAAACTAGGTGGGTTTGGAAAGGGTTTGGGATCATAGTATTCCATGTGTCAGAGGCATTAGAACATTTGAAAATTATATATGATTAGATGTTTCTTGTTCTACATGACAGCGTTGGCATAGGGGGTCAATCGGTATGCCTCGGGTTCTCAAATTAGAAGCAGTGCCAAGTGCATTAGAGAGAGCTCTCCATACAAAGAATTTGAGTTTTGGAGCCAATGGAAGGGACCATACCTTTGTCTTAATTTTTGCATCTCCAGTGGGAGGATGAATTGTTTCTTCCCGATCCTGTGAAGCGAGCCAATATCTGGATTTAACTGTATAGATCCCATCTTTAGTGTAATGCCAAATAATTTTGTCATCGCGTGGATGTTTTGGGATGTAAATTTGGCGTATTACATCAGAATTAGCTGCTACAAGATCTTGTAGTTTAGTATTATCCCATTGCTTTGAAGACCAAAGATCATTAACCATGAGATTCTCGTTGACGTTGAGTGTAGTTGCTGCCCTTGGAGGGTGATTGGGATCCATTTGTCTTTAGTAGCTCGAATGTTACCATGACCAATCTGTCACCGTAGCCCTTTAGAGATTAAATCTCTAGATCGAAGACCAGCCGTACGAGGGTTTGGGTCCTGTTGGTGCATCCATGAAATCATCGTTGGGGAAAATTTTAGCGGTGTAAAAAAAAAAGATTTAATTTTCATTAGTTATATAGTTATTTTGGTTTAATGACAAAAACCAACAAATAAAAAAAAAAACCTCCCCAAAGTATCATAACTGTTTCGAAAGAAAAACTAAAACAAAAACTTTAATTTTCAAAAACAACAACAAGATCTAATCCTTCATCGTTTCAAAAGGAATTATTCTTAGTTTCGTTTGTAAATTGTATTTGTAACCGTAAGTCCGTAATAGAATAGATTATTCAGTGTTTGTCTGATCTTCGATCTGCGATTGATTGATCTTGCGTTTCACCAGGTATCCCTTTTTATCCATCTCTCTGTGTAATTGTGTTATGCTTGATGACTTTTGTGAATTGGTTAATTTCTCCTCGATTAATGTAGAAATAATCAATAATACAATTTTTTTTTCGGGTGGGGCAAATAGTTCCATCGTTGCGTTGATTTATGATATGGGCAAATAGAAGAAGAAGAAGAAAAAAACCTAATATTAATTGGAGAAAATTACATAAATAATGTTAAATTTAAATATAATTCTGAAATAAGAAGCAGATAGATTATGTTTATGTATGTAGATGTTACAATGAATATACTGTTTTTTAAGGTTAAATTAATGAACCTGATTTGAGATGGCTAAGATGATGCTTGGAGTTCATACGGTGAAGAGCCATGGATGGACGGTGGCTCGAGAGCATCTTCGTGACTGGCTCGTCCTCGTCCTCCTCGGTGTCATCGACATTGTCCTCAACATTCTGGAGCCTTTTCATCGCTACATAGGACAAGACATGTTGACCGATCTAACTTTTCCATTCTATCAAGACACCATCCCTATGTGGGCTGTCCCGGTAAGTAAACTTGTTTCCCAAGAAACCTATAATTTCTTTGTGCCTTCCATCGCAAGAAAGCATTGCCACTGTTGATGATCGATGATGATTATATTTGGTTTTTTTTTTTTTTTTTTTGTATAGATTATTTGCATATTGGTTCCTATATGCATCTTCACAGTCTACTATTACTTTCGGAGAGATGTTTATGATCTTCATCATGCCATTCTCGGTGAGTTCATGATCATCCTTCAAACCGAAATCCAAACTAATATATATTATGGATCAATGTGATTAAAGTATATTTGTATGTTGCGGATAGGTATTGCATTCTCATGTCTTGTGACTGGAGTCATCACTGATTCCATCAAAAACGCGGTCGGTAGGCCACGGCCTAACTTCTTTTACCGATGTTTTCCCGATGGTAAACCGGTATGAACATCTCCATCGATCCATTTTTCTTACATTAAACAAACCGATGATTAATCACTCGCTTTTAATTAGTTTATCATGAGAGGGATTTTACTTATTTTGTGCAAATCTGAAAGAAATGCAGAAATTTGACCCGGATACTAAGGATGTTGTGTGCCATGGAATTAAAAAGATAATCAAAGAAGGTTACAAGAGTTTCCCTAGTGGTCACACTTCATGTAAGTCTTCTAACTTCAAAGCTAGTTAGTAGTTACAATATGAATTTGATTGTGGTTTAACTAAATTGTTTAACATTGGTATACATATGCAGGGTCATTTGCCGGTTTAACATTCCTTGCGTGGTACTTATCGGGGAAAATCAAAGTATTTGACAGAAATGGACACGTGGCGAAGCTATGCCTTGTGTTCGTTCCGATACTCATAGCAATTCTCATCGGAATATCACGAGTCGACGACTATTGGCACCACTGGACCGACGTTTTCGCCGGAGCCATCATCGGATTATTCGTGGCTTCCTTCTCTTACCTCCACTTTTTTCCTTACCCATACGACGACAACGGTAATTACCAAAATCTAATACTACTCCTTTTGGTTACTGAGACAGACGAATAGAGTAATGGAATTTATTAAAAAAAATTACAGGATGCCCCACATGCTTATTTTAGAATGTTGGCTGAGAGAAGTGGTCGAGCCACGACGATGACTCGGAACAGTTCAAGAGGGATGCTGGACAACGACGTCGAGCCTGGCTCGACCACCTCCCCTCACGATCGTAATCGAGAAAGCACTGATTCTGAGTTTTAAGTACTTATGGGTAATACAAAACAAAAAAAACAAAAAAACTTTTGTAAGTTCTGATTATATGATTAATTTTCACCTACTAATCGATCTTGGATTAAAATGTATATTTGTCGTTTGGTTTATATTGGATATATAAAAATGTTTTTAAGTTTAGTCAGTTGAATCAGTTGATCGTAGGTAAGTTAAGGAGATAGAGTAGGTCAGATATAATTGTTGTTAACCGGTTGATAAATGTTTACTCTGGTTTAAATTGGTTTACTTCGGTTCCCTACTTTCCTCTCTTGGGTTCCGGTTTCAACTTGCACACGCATTGGATCCGTATTAGACAAGCAAACTAACTCGTCATTCAAATTTTTATATTCTTAAGCCGATTTGTGTTGATATTTTTTTTGTCAATAGATATCAGTTTTAATATGTCTATAGTACAACTATGAGCTCTCCACTTTTTGAAAAGAAAAAAAACATATATAAAAGAAATTAAAAAAAAAAAACTAGTGAAGATTGACGAGTCATGATGTTCATGATTGTGGCAACTAGCAATGTTAAACTCTATTTTCAAGTTTCAACAGTTACGTCAAATCTTGAGGGGAAGAAAAACTTTGGGAACCGAACCGTGAAACGTCCGGTTGAAGTAAACCGAACACGGTTACCGAAAATTATCCACATGGGTTTGGTTTAATTTTCCCATAAGGTCCAGATTCATCCGACTTTTCGGGGTCCACTTCATCTGAGCAGAGTTTGTTTTGGATAAATGAATTTCCTTTATTTTTCTTAATTCTTGAAAACATACTTATTTTTTCCACCTTATTACTACAACTTATCAAAAAACGAAAAATCAGATTATGAGTGTTTTTATCTTATTTTCAACAAATGACGAATATTTTAGAATGATTTTAAGGGTTTATAGAAGATTTCAGCTTAAACATATTGCAGCAAGCTCAAGCTGTAATGTTGGAACTCGTAAAAGATTTATCAATGTTAAAGGACACAAAATAATGATTATTATATTAAACATTCTACAGAAAATAAAATATTACTACACATCTTTCTAAAAACACACACATCAACATTTTATTTTGATACAATGGCTTTTTTATTTATTTAAAAACCATTACATTTTGTTCTATATTTCAAATCTATCTGATACCATTCATTTGTTTATGATAAATTTATCAAGAAGCAGAAAATACTGATAATTTTTTCTTTATATACTAATACTTTCTATCGTAATATTTCTTATCATATTGAAAACCTATATTATTTTCCTTGGATATGTTGGCACACAGTATCAGCAAATTGTGTTTTTCAGATAGATGTGGAAAACTTTATTTATTTAATCTAATTGCCGACAAAAAACTCAGATTTCTATAATTAAAAAAAAAAGAATCAATCTTAAAATCTCAGAAAACTTTAATTTAGATTCGAGTAAACAGCTTTAGAAGTACTGTTTATTGTGATTATTATGTTAATAAAATATGAAGCTGGTACAAAGTTATACATAAATTACTGTACATACCTGGCAATGAATCATATGTGAAACTGTCCAGCACATTTTGCAGAGAATCTAACGTTTCGTTTTTTTTCGTTTAATTTTAATTATATGATATTTTTTGGTCAAATGATTTCTTTAAATATCTATTAATAATATCTATATTTATGGTTAAATTTGATTTAATAATAAAATAAAAGGTTATATAAGGATTAGTACTCAAAATTTTATCAATATATAAATTCATTAACTAACCAATCTGTCGTTGTCAAACATGGAAACCCCACTTTCCCAACTAACCCCAAATCCTACTTCTTCAGCCTCCGTCTCTGCCGCGATTCCGGCGGCGGTCAAGACCGGAACCGTACCACAACCGATCGATGGATCTCCACGCGCCGTCTCTATTGATACCGGAGGGAATACGGAGCAATTACCGGCCGTTCCCGGCGCTAAGCTTCGCCTTATGTGCAGTTTTGGCGGCCACATCATGCCTCGTCCATACGACAAGTCGCTGACGTACTCCGGCGGCGAGACGCGTCTGGTGGTTGTTGATCGACGTGCGTCACTATCCTCGCTCCGATCTCGCCTCTCCAGTATGCTCCTCAACGGACGGTCCTTCACACTCAAGTACCAGCTACCTAGCGAAGATCTCGATTCACTCGTCACCATCACTACCGATGAAGATCTGGAGAATATGATCGAGGAATACGATCGCGCAACGTCGACGGCGACTGCGACGCAACGGATCCGGTTGTTTCTTTTCGCTAACAAGCTCGAAACCGCCGCTACCATGGGATCTCTGCTTGACGGCGCGAAATCGGACACCTGGTTCGTCGATGCACTGAATCAGTCCGGTTTGCTTCCTCGTGGTTTATCGGATTCCGCCGCCGTGAATAACACTTTGGTGAATCTCGATGAAGCTAGCGGCGGAGAATCCGAGATCCAAAACCTAGAAACTAATGTTGGTGGCGAGAACAACAAGCGAGGGGATACGATCGCTAACGGTGTGAATTCGCATCAGGAGATGCATATGAGCTCGATGCCTGATTCGCCGATGATGGAAGCAGCCGGTTCTTCGATCGGATCCTCTTCGTCTTCTCCGTCCACGGCTAATTTGCCACCGATTCGCGTTAGAGTCAATGACGAACAGAGGATCGAGGAACAGTTTGCACAGATGAGCTTCTCAAACGTGAACACTCAGAGACAATTTGAAGATGGAATTGGCTTGATGGCAAATCGGCCGATGATTGTCCCGTCGGGTACGACGATGACCGATGCTTCGATGGCGTATAATAACAACGCACCTAGTGATGGTGCTTCTGCTACTGCCGTAAACAATGGTCAGGTCTCACCGGACGATGATCGATCCGATCCAGGTGTAACGACTGGCTACAGGAAGCCACCTTTGCCGATGCAGCCAGTGGCTATCCCACCGCGAGCTGCCGGTGGGTATGGCTTGACATCACCTGATTCCGTTGCAAGGTACTTTCATCTTTTACTATCAGTCTTCATTTGCTCAAGACACTTTGTTCAATGTACTGAAATCATGTTCTATCGATCTACAAATCTTTACTAAAAGGAGCCTCTGTAGTTGTTTAGATAGATAAATGATCTTGGTTTCTTCATAATTTTCTTCAGCTTTCCTTGAAAATGCTAAGTAGCTAAAGAGAGATAGATCACTGGTTTGAATTGTGCTATATGATTCGAAGTCATATGGAGATGTTACCGCAAGTAGGCTAAGTAGCTATAGATCACTGGTTTGAAGTATGGTTATCAATGGAAAATGGCAAATGCTTCAGAGTTAAGACTCTTGTTTTATCTTTATCAATATTGAGAGATTTTTCAACCGAGTTCTTAGAGTTTTTGGTTTGTTTGGGTATTGGAGTACTCTTATCACATTTGAACCATAGTGTTACAAGAGATGTTGTTAACTTTGTTTTTTTGAGTCTGATGATACTAAATCTGATTTCTTTGTTGTTATACATACAGTGATACTAGCATTTCTTCTGCTACTTCATTCTCAAAGCCGATGTACTACCAAGATCAAGCTCCATCTCTGCCAAGAGGCCCAGTGACACAGCCTGAAACAACATCTGTCCAAACTTCCCACGTCTTACCTCATACTGAAACCACTTCAGCCCAAACCACATCCCACGTCCTATCTCAGCCAGGTACATACACAACTATGGACCAACAACACCAACACCAACCTTCGCCTCAACAACCTTTCTTACACCAAGGCGTTCAGTACATCCCTCACCCGTCACAATACATCCCGGTTTACTCTCATCAGCAACAAAACTACCCCGTTTACATGATGCCCATCCCGCAATCTCAGCAGTATGTCCCAGCAGGAACTCCCCCACTCTACCCGAACTCAAAACTCGCCACAAACCAGAGACCTGAAGGTGCCCAGAACGTTTACCGTGCCGCTGTATCACAAAACCCCCCTCAGGTTATTCAGCTTCAGCAACAGCAACAGCAACAGCATCAGTACATGGGTTACACTGGAGTTCCTCAACATACCACAAACGCAAACGCCAATTACGGTTCTGGAGTTCCTCAACACACCACAAACGCTAATTACGGTGGAGGCTACGAGTATACAAACTCTCCAAACGAGACAGTGTATTACCAGACACAGCCTCCTGCTCCCAACACTGCTATTCCTTTAGCGTCTCCATACCAAAGCATGACACCAG
Source organism: Arabis hirsuta (assembly GCA_964056655.1). NCBI lineage: Eukaryota > Viridiplantae > Streptophyta > Magnoliopsida > Brassicales > Brassicaceae > Arabis > Arabis hirsuta. The sequence continues at coordinate 23,448,777 of OZ053306.1, read as the reverse complement.
CAGCAGCTGCAGCCGCTTTAGCCGATATGTCCAAGCAGATGGCTCTTGACGGCGGCAAACAGCAACAACATATGGCTGCTTCGTCTCAACCGCTTTAAACACTAGATCTTAAGTAACAAACGCGCAAAATTAAAGTATAGCCAATTACATGACGCTCTCTGGTTTTTTTTTTTTTTTTGGCTTATTACGTAACATCTCGTTAGATATAATAGGCTTTGCTATTTCGTTTTCTAATGTTCTTATCTTAGTATTGCTAATGTCTCTCTCTCTCTCTCTGTTTCTATATTTTGAAAATAAATTTGTTTGGATGGTTTTTCTAAGTATTATACTGGGTGTAGATTAAATAAATTTTGGTTTGGAATTGTCTTCATTCGAAGATTGTATAATTACCAAGAAATGCAGCTATAGATGCTATTCAAGTTTAAGTGCCACATAGCTTATATGTACATGTTCTTGTCAAATACACAACTTGTTTACCTACCAAATGAATAATTTCAGATTTTTCTTTGACAGAATTGGTGAAAGAAAAGTTCTATATGGTTTCATTGTAAATAGTAAAATTTGAGAAGATAACACAGTTTCAGTTTCACCATACAAGTTTGTTTAACGGAGTAAAAAGGGCTAAAGGGTCCAGTGTCAAATCCGTAAATTTAAGCCAGCTTCGTTTAAAGGATCATACTGTTTGTACTTGGGATTACAAACTCCGTCGCCGAAAACCCTAAATCTCCGATCCACCACCATGAGAGGAGCTCTCTTCAGAAATGCATCTCTCTGTGCTCGCAGAGTTCTCATTTCTCCTCGAGTAACCCATCAAACCTCCTCCGTCAATGTTCCCTTTCTCGCTCCGATCGCCGCTCCGTTTCCTCCCAAACTCAGATTATTCTCCTCCGAATCCGACTCTTCCGGTGAGAACCCGACTACTGCTCCGGAGTCTTCGCCGATTGAGTCAACCAATAAGAAAGATCTTGGTGTTGAGGATGTAGGCAACAAGGGTAAAATCACTTTATCCCCTCCTCTGTTCAAACTCAGAGATTCAATCGATTAGAAGCAACAACAAAAATGTTGTTCTCTCTTTTCATTCTGTGACTTTTATATGTAGCGGATATCTTGAAAATTGCTACTGATTCTTGGATGAAATCATTCAATACTTAAGTCTATTGGAAATTTTCTCATGAGCTAGTAGAATGTGTAGGAAAGCTCTTGAAATTTTGAGGTTATAATGTAACTCTAAGATATTGGTTTGTGGTTTCAGAGCTAAAAACCCGTATAGAGAAGTATTTCAATGAGGGTAATGAAGACGCATTGCCGGGAGTTATTGAAGCAATTCTGAAGAGAAGACTTGTAAACAAGCACGAGGAGACGGATGATGAATTGATGGAGACAATCGAGAATCTACCTTTCCAAGATGATGTGAAGGATGAAGATTTTGAATCTGATTTCGAGGACGCGCATTCTACCGACGAGGAACTCGAAGATTTGTACAACGCTCCCGAGGCTGTAATGAAAAAGATGAGTAAGGATGAGTTTTTCAACATGGACGAGAAGAAGTGGGATGTCATGATTAAAGAAGGTATCCAACATGGGTTTCTCAAGGATACTAAAGAATGCGAAGATATTCTTGAGGATATGCTCCATTGGGACAAGCTTCTTCCTGGTAATTCATCTTTCGTTTGACCGAATCACATCTTTAGACATACTTACCTTTGAATCTTTCGTAGTTACAACCTTTTAGTAAACCTTTTGAGGTATTTGATCTTCAGAGACTAGGCTGATTGATAAACTAATGTGTATCAAATGGGACTGAGCATTTCTTAGTTATTCTTTCTATTTGGATTTTGCTCAAATCATGGTTAGGAGGACTATCCTTGTTTAGCAGATTCAATTCTTCTCTGGTGAGTAGGGTCTTTTAGGGAGCATCTATGTTTGTTCCTGTGATACATTTATAAGAACATAGGGAAATCCTCTGACTGTATTTTCATTCAGATGACTTGAAGAAAAAAGTTGAAGCAAAGTTTAACGAGCTCGGGGATATGTGCGAAAGGGGTGAAATTGAGCCCGAAGCAGCTTATGAGCTTTTCAAGGAATTCGAAGATGAGATGGTAATTCAATATGGGGATCAAATGGAAGCTGAGGGACCTCCCAAGTTTGATGAAACGGATGCTTCCGACAAGAACACCGACTTGGATGATCCTCCCGGTAAAGGCGCAATCCTTAGGTGGCAATCAAGGATAGTTTTCGCTCCTGGAGGCGATGCATGGCATCCAAAGAACAGAAAAGTTAAAATGTCTGTCACAGTAAAAGAGCTCGGACTCTCGAAGCATCAGGCTCGAAGGCTAAGGGAACTTGTGGGGAAAAGATACGATTCAGGGAAAGACGAGCTGACAATCACCAGCGAGAGGTAATATGTAACTTTAAACCTTATCAAAAAGCCTTTCGTTTACAGAACAAGGATGTGGAATCATGAAATGTTTTTTTCCTGTCACAGGTTTGAACACCGAGAGGAAAACAGGAAAGATTGCTTAAGAACGCTTTACGGGTTGATAGAGGAAGCTGCAAAAGCCAACAAGATCGCCGAGGACATGAGAACTTCATATATAAAACAGAGACTCCAAGCCAATCCAGCTTTTATGCAGAAACTACAAGCCAAGATCACAAGGTCAAAAGAATCCAAAGCCATCAACGTATGAAAATTACTTTTCGCGGTTCGTGTCCTTGTTCTCGTTACACCAAATAATCCTTTTGATCGTCTCTTTTTGGACATCAATTGATCCGGTACGGGTAGGGGTTTCGGATCCATGAAGAATTAATGGTAACTCCATATTTTGTTTTGGTTTACTTCTTATGAAACTTGGTCGTGTTGTTGGTGCCTATTAGGACCATGATACAATAGGCAACGTTTCTTTATGGTTCAATATGAATTTGGATCCGTTTAACTGTTTAGAAAGAGAGTGAAGACAAAACAAAACATAAAACATAGTACCAAATTTGTTTGGGTTCTTAATAAGATGCATTTTTGTACTCTTTAAGGAACTTAATCATCTGAATTCTGAAGTTGGTAACTTTATATCCGGTGTGGTTCGGATTCGATATTGGTGTTCTTTCTTATAAACAAACTGAAAGTATATTATCCACTATAATTGAACTAAAACTTTCGTTTGTTTTTCCGGTGAAATTTGAAGAAATCGAAATGAGAAAAATAGTGTTCTTTGCTTTAACAAATAGCTATACCATCTATAAAAGCTATGAAAGAGCTGTATAACACGAAAGTAGTCGACATGTTGTATCTTTTTTTCTCCGACGAAGACGAAGGAATTCTCAACCACAACCACCACCGCAACCGGCACCGCCACAACCTCCGCCACCGGTGGAGGTTCCGGTAGTGGCTCTGTCATTGGAGGCTCCATCGGCGCAAGAGAGTAACAGAGCCGAGAGGACACAACAGGCGAACAGAGCCAAGAACACAACATGAAAAAGGTAACTAACATCGAAATGTTTTGTTGTCGCCATGCTCATTACGTCTTCTAAGTGTCTCGCCATGTCTCTCTCTCTCTCTCTCTCTCTCTCTCTCTCTCTCTCTCTCTCTCTCTCTAGCCTCTCTGGTTTAATGTGGATGAGGTTAAGTTCTTTAACGTGAAAGGCTTTCCTACTTATAGTTGATAAATTTGTACGTAAGGCCATTGACTTTTTATATTCGTTGACTATACGGTTTCTAAGATTTTTTGTCAATGTTTGACTATAAGGTTTCTATAATTTCCAAGAAAATTACTTCTTTTTGTACATTTTTGCGCAAATACGCTCAACTTCGGAGGATATGATTTGATTACACACTTTTTACAAAAAGAAATTAGATTTAGGTTAATTAGGGTAATATTAAATCTTATGGTCAAGTTTACGGTTTTTAAGAAATGTATAATTTAATAATTGATGAAGTACGTACATATGTAGTTCTAGGTTAGGATTTTTCGAGGAAATTTTGTTCAAGACAAGGAGTTTGACCATACGAAATTGCGGTAAGAATAGCCAAATAAAATGTATAATTCAGCATGATTTGCCTCGTAATTCTCTTAATATAGTTTTTTTTTTTTGGTAAAGGTTAACTGATCGTTAGATGACACTTGTTAAATCTAGAATATACAAGAAAAACATTGACTACTAATTTTCGTCACGAGAATCATTGATAATTTTTAGAGAGTTATTAAACGATATACAAAAGAAGAGAGAAAAAACAAAAACAAATTAACGGGTTATACGCATGAGGAGCTATAAATCTCTCTTTTCTATTTCACGTGGACTCCATTTTTGTTGTGTGTACAAATTTGACTACACAAAATCAAAATTCTAATCAAAGAACTTTCGGCGTATAGCCTAATGTTCTTCCCCTTTTTCATTTGGCATCTTCTTCTTCTACCACTAACCAAATTCAATTCATAATGTATATATCTATATATTATTGAGGCCCTAAATTATTTCGTAATCTTCAAAAGCTTCCGAAAATATAAATGTATTTATGCAATCGAATCTTCAAAACGTGTGATTTTATGCAAAAACTTCTATATGAAAGTGTATGGCGGGAGGAAGCCTTCGAATATATGAGTGCCAAAAGTTTAGCCGTGTTCAATAAGATTATGATGGACTTACGACTCATATTTTTTAGGAAACAAGAAAAAATAGTTGTATGAAAATGGTATTTATATGTAATGAAAACGTTTAGTATTTTTGGGAGAAATCAAAATTAAACTAGTAGTGTTTAGCAAACTTCGTTTTGAATTTATCCGATCAATTTTGTGTACCTTTGCTTTCAGTTTAGGTTCTATTCTTGTTGATAGAATGTATGTTTAACCAAAAGGAATTAAAATTCGTAATTATTTAGTTCGATCTTCAAAACTCGGGAATTAATGAAAACAAAAAGTATTATGATTAAATATAATAGAATTTCGACCAAAAATAAATAAAATTAAATATAACAGAATTTAGGAATATGATGGTGATATAATATGTGCAACATATTTGTAGCCACATATTGATACCCGCTTTTTCATGTTATTTGGTCATGTTATACTTAACTTTTTAGTTACAGCTAAATCGGACCAAATCTGAATATTGGAAATTTGGAAGCGATAATTGGTAAATAGTACCTGTGAAAACTATAGTTCACCACTAAACTCAAGGTACTGAATTCGATGTTTTAACATGTGGATATTGAAACAAGACCATAATTAATTAGTTATCATAACTCAATTATTAATTGGACCAAAACCAAACTAATATACCATGCATACGTGTGAACTTGATTAATCAAGTTGGTATTTTAGTTTTTCCCTAATAAAGGGTTTTGATTCACGTCATTTCATTTGATAATCAGATTTTAATTTCAGTTTTGATGAAAAAAAAATGGAAACCAAAAGACTCGTATTAACTTGAATAGCTAGGGATCAAACTTTTGTTTAGAAGATATCATTACAGAAATCATAATCACCATGTGCCGCACATAAATTCTGATATTGTACATGAATCTATATATATGTAACAAATAATGAAGAATTAAATACGTTTTTTGTTCTTAACAGTTCCTCTTGGAATCTTGCTAAGAACATTCGAGTCGACATTCCTGTATAGCTTCTTCATCTTCCTAACCAACTTACCCGCCACTCTATCCACGTCATCCTCGTACATCTCATACAGAACCGGCAAGGTTTGGATGCTTACAAACCCTAAACGGCACGATGTCCATTAAATTAATTCTCCGTTAATAAATTACTAATTCGAATTTATATATCTGAATAGCTTTAGTTCTTACCTATGAACAGGAGATTTACAAAGTTGAAATATGTCCCAATGATGGATAGGATATAAAGTGAGATTGTTGTCTGAAAAAAATGTAGCCGAGATTAAGAAAATAATAAGAATTATAGTTAATTATTCATAAAAATTTATAGAAGCATAGAAATGATGATCTTACGAGAAAAAAGAGTGGAGGATCTCTTCCACAAGCAATGTCAAGAAGCTTCGAGAGGATTTTGTTAAATCTAACATGGAAGCTTCTTGCTAATTGTTTGACAGAAGATTCGTCTAGTACCATTTCCGGTATAATTGGCCTTTCCCTGCATGCAATATTATTGATTAGTAGTTCACGTATTTTGTATATATATGTGTGTGATCAAATTGAGCAATCGGAAAAAAAAAAAAAAAAAAATATATATATATATATATATACCAATTGAGGAAATCAGAAGCAGTAGACCAAATGAAGAAAAGAAGCATGGAAGTCATGGAAGCATGACAAATTAGGGTAATGAAATTGTATTCCACTACTTCCATTAAGAACCATAAGAGACTAACTCCTATCACCAATGTTGCTGCTATTTTCGGCTCTCTCCATAACAAAATATCTGCAACTGCAATCACAAATATAAATTGTTACATTTCGTGTTTGTCTATAATATCATTCGAGACAACAATGGATAGCTTTTGTAACATATAATATATCACAAAAACAAATTTTAATTAAAAAAAAAACACATGGCAAGTTTGGAAACTTTTCATGAATACCACACATTTGAAGTATAGAAAGGGTTTCTATTATCAGTTGTATATGTTGCTTCCTATATATTTTTGAGAATTGACTGATATAAACATGTATTTTCACATAAAGAACGACTGACTAAAGCCAAAAACAAGAGAATGAACAACAACCTTTGCCTCCTCCAAAGATAGAGTGAATGGATCGTTGACGAGTAAAGAGTTTAGTTGGTTTATGGATCGTTCTTTCGTCTTCGGAATCGGACGATACTGCATAGATCGGCATGATCAAGATGCAAATTAATGCGTTAAGTACAAAAAGGAAAGAGTATATGTAAATAATATTAGTATGGCAATGATGTATGTTTGTTGTTATGGATTTGAAGAAATTGGGAAAATGCAAGAAATATAAAAAGAAAAGATAGGGACTAGGGAGGTTCTAGGCTTGGGAACAAAGGTAACAAACACATGTTCAAGAAGCAAAGAATTGGAATGGTTTTGCCCTTATTCCTTCTCCCTTTTATTTCTTCACCTTCATGTCTATCTACATAAACAATTCAAACCCTTTGTTTCTATCTTGAATATAATGTAAATGTATTGTACAAAAATGTTTTACATTTGTAAAAAAACATAAAACCAATCACTAAAGTCAATAATGTACATTGTTGAAAATCATCTTAACTTGAAAACTTATTCCAATTAAATTGTAAATGATTCTAAATTCCATATATAATGTGGAAAAATAGGATGTAACATTTGGAAGAGTGTTGACCAGAAAAGAAAAAAAAAATGTGAAATAAAATAAAATAATTTGCTATAAATACAAAAAAAAATATAATTTAAAAAGTAATCAAAAACGTCAAATCTAATGATCATTATTTTGCCACATACTGTAGAGGTCAGATTTCACCCCTGTGAGATCGATATAGCGACGAGATCAACTCCGCAAAATCCTGACGAAATCACGACGAATCTACGAAGGCTCAGCCTGAATCTGGGCCCAAAATGATATTAAACCCATGAGCAAAATGGGCTTAATAGAATAATGGGCCTAAATTAGATTTATTGTTTAATGGGTCAGGTCCATTTTATTAGCTGGCCCATTTTAGATGTTTTCACTATATATAGCTCTTTATTCTCACCCAAAAAGGGGGATCAGAATTCATAAGCAAAAACTCTTGTAACAGCTTTCTTCATAGCTAATAAAAACTCTCTTGAGATCTTTGCGTTTGCTTGCTTTCGACAGAACTTTACAAACCCTAAAGAATCACTTAGATTCTAATTGTGAGATTCGACCGCCACAATTTGGAGCCATCTAAGGGGAACAGTAAAGTTTCTTACTCAACAAGCACTACCACGCTGAGATCGGAAGAGATGACCATCGACGGAAACAGCAATCAGCAGCAAATCGGGGTAGACGGATCAGCGGCAAAGGATCTAGAGATAAACGCGAACATGCCCAAAGACATCGCCAATCCGCAAACAAAAGAGAACGCGCCCGCAGAAGACAACACCGCAGGGGACAAGACTACGGAAAACCCGTTGCAGCTCGCGGCGGAGATCGCGCAGATAAAAGGCATGTTCTCGGAGATCCTGAAGAGGACAACGGAGCAGGACAGCTTTAACAACACAATGAAGAAACGGATGGATTCTTTAACCGCGGTAAGCCACGGGAAAACAGCAAGATTTACGCCCCACGTCGTGGACCGTATCGCTCCAACAGCGCTCAACTTCTCTACACCTTCAGAGGCCCAGCGACTTCGTCGGCGTCGTCCGATCGACCTCAACACCGAACCAACTCCCGGAAGTGGTGGACGAGACATCAACAAGGGAAAATCTATAGCTGAAGGTTTGGCTTCGGCGAAAGGCCCTATACTACCTGGCGGATCAGCTTCGGCCGGCAAATCAGCATCACAAGGTGGTTCGGCATCAGCTAGTAAGCCTGCACCAGCGGTCGATCTCGAAGATGGAGGCGACGAGGACGACTCTGACGATCCCAACGAACCAGGACGAAGAACTGCAAGGCAAACCTATTACCCCGAAGACGAGCAGTACGCCTTCGAGCTCGCCGAGGAGGAAGAACGCCTCCGCTGGGAGAGACAACGGATTGCTGAAGAAGAGGAACACCTTCAATGGGGTAGGCAGCGCACCGCTGAAGCACGAAGAGGAATGTCGCGGGTTCGGCAAGACGAACTGGAAGAGCTGCGTGCCTCCATGCGCCGAACAGACATGGATCTGAAGGAAATGCGCTCTCAGATGCACCGAGCAACCAGCTCGGCGCCAGAAATCGACCGCGTACTGGAGGAAGCACAACGCACACCATTCACAACCCGCATCTCTAAGGCGAGGCTATCTGACCCAGGAAAAGTCAAGGTGCCGACTTACGAAGGGAAATCCGATCCAACCGACCACATCACCGCCTTCACCATAGCAATGGGGCGTGCCAATTTCAGAGATGAGGAGAGGGACATCGGCCAATGCCATCTGTTTGTGGAACATCTCAAAGGACCGGCACTCCAATGGTTCTCCGGGCTCGAAAGCAATTCCATCGACAACTTCGGCCAGCTGTTTGAAGCTTTCCTCAAACAGTACGCTATATTCATTGAACGGAGAACCCAAGGCGCCGATCTATGGACAATGACTCAGGGGTCGACCGAGACTCTCCGCAACTTCATCGAAAGATTCAAGACCGTCTTGTCAAAAGTTAAAGGCATTGATGACTCGTCCGCCCTCGAAGCTTTGAAGAAGGCGCTTTGGTATGAGTCTGATTTCCGAAAAGAGATAATCGTCAATGAGCCAGCAACCATCCAGGACGCGCTCCATCGTGCCACTAAATTCGCAAGGAATGAGGAGGAGATGAAGCTGTTGGCAGAAAAGTACGGAAAAGCCAAACAGTTGAGTACATCTCAAAATCAGAACAACCAAAGCAACAAGAAGAACAACCAGTCTAGCGGGTTCATCCAACACGAAGGAGGATTCAGAGGAGCCCATAACTTTCAAGTGGACTCGCCCGGATACGGTAGAGGAAGGGGGAGAGGCCGTGGAAGAGGTATGATGAGCAATACGTGGGTTAGGGGACAAAGCACCTACAACGAGCAAGCTTTCTGCGATCATCACCGAATCCATGGGCACTCCACCGCTAATTGCAGGAATCTCGGCTGCATGCTTGCTGCAAAACTGGCAGTTGGCCAGCTTAAAGGAGAGTTCAGCCTTGAAGACTTCGAGCCAGATGAAAAGGACAAGCCTAACGGCGAGACACCGCAACGAAGAAGGCGTGGAAATGAAAGTCCACCCCCCGGTACCAGAAGGCGTATTGACATGATTATGGGCGGCTCGCGCTACTGTGGTGACACCGTCTCGTCAATAAAGGCTTTCCAACGACGAGCCGAAGTCAGCGTCAACCTTCAAACTCCTTCGAAATTTCCAAACGATATAATCTCATTCGAAGAAGCCGAGACCATGGGGATAGACCGACCGAATGACGATCCCCTTGTAATCGAACTCGTCATTAGTGACTGTGACGTAGCTCGAATCCTGATAGACACGGGGAGTACTGTCGATATTATCTTCAAAAACACCCTAAAGAAGATGAATACTGACTTGTCGGATATCAAGCCCTATTCGAAGCCACTCACTAGCTTCTCTGGAGAAACGACTATGACCTCCGGACTCATCCGACTGCCTGTTCGAGTAGGAGGAATGACCAAGACCGTCGAATTCGAAGTAGCTGACCACCCAACGGTTTACAATGCTATTTTGGGCACGCCTTGGTTGAATCTGATGCGGGCAGTCGCATCAACTTATCATCTGTGTGTGAAGTTTCCTACTCCGAAAGGAATCAAAACGATTTACGGCAGCCAGAAGGAGTCGCGAATGTGTTTCTTGACAGAACACAAGATAAGAAAACCCGTTACAGCAGATACCGTTAAGGAGGAGCATAAGAAGATGAAATTGGATAGAGAGCCGGTGAAGGGACTCTCTAAACTCTTATAGCAATTACAAATAACGGAGGATCACGCAAAAAAAGTTAGACCGACTTGCGATCCAGTCATCAAGGTCTGTATCGACGAGCGGCACCCTGAAAGATGTGTGGAAATCGGGGCCGAACTAAACGAAGAACTCAAGGAGCAACTCGTCGGATTCTCGAAGAAGAACGTGAACACTTTTGCCTGGTCGGCCGAAGACATGCCAGGGATAGATATCGACGTTGCAAGCCACGAATTGAACGTTGACCCAACGTTCAAACCAATTAAACAGAAAAGAAGAAAACTTGGCTCGGAAAGAGCAAAGGCAGTCAATGACGAAGTAGAAAGGTTGCTACGGGTCGGCTCGATCACGGAAATCAAATACCCCGACTGGTTAGCAAACCCGGTAGTGGTAAAAAAGAAAAACGGAAAATGGCGCGTATGTGTAGATTTCACAGATTTAAACAAATCTTGTCCGAAAGATAGTTTTCCTCTCCCTCATATTGACCGGCTCGTCGAAGCAACAGCAGTGCAACAAGCTGTTATCGTTTATGGATGCCTTCTCCGGATATAACCAAATTTTCATGAAACCAGAAGACTGCGACAAGACCGCGTTCATCACGGACAGAGGGATATACTGCTATAAGGTAATGCCGTTCGGCCTCAAAAACGCCGGGGCGACATACCAGCGTTTAGTCAATAAGATGTTCGCAAAACAGCTCGGCAGGACCATGGAAGTCTACATTGACGACATGCTAGTGAAGTCGCTGGAAGAAAAAGACCACATAGCTCATTTGGAAGAGTGTTTCGAAAGATTAAACTCTCACAACATGAAACTAAACCCGGAGAAGTGCAGATTCGGCGTCGCGTCCGGAGAATTCTTAGGGTACTTAGTGACTCGCCGGGGAATTGAAGCAAATCCAAAGCAGATTGACGCGCTCCTAAACATGGCATCGCCAAGAACAGAGCGAGAAGTGCAGAGATTAACCGGAAGAGTAGCGGCACTCAACCGATTTATTTCAAGATCAACCGACAAATGCCTACCGTTTTACGATATTCTACGAGACAAAAAGGATGACGTAAAGAATGCTGGAAAAAAGGACACCGGGAAAAAGAAGAAGAAACCTTTCGAGTGGACGGAGAAGTGTGAAGAGGCCTTCCAGCAACTCAAGAAGTACCTGTCGAGCCCTCCGGTGCTCGCCAAACCAGTAGAAGGGGAGCCGCTTTTTCTATACACCGCTGTGTCTGAAACAGCGATCAGTGGAGTCCTAGTCCGAGAAGAGCTGGGCGAGCAGAAGCCAATCTTTTATGTCAGCAAGAGCCTTACCGACGCTGAGACAAGATATCCCCAAGTGGAGAAATTGGCCTTGTCGGTCCTCATGTCGGCAAGGAAGCTGCGGCCATACTTCCAATCCCATTCAATCATCGTCCTGAGCACGTTTCCCCTCCGGACCATCTTACACAGCCCCAGCCAGTCGGGACGGCTAACGAAATGGGCAATTGAACTTAGCGAATATGACATCGAGTACCGATCACGAACGAGCATCAAATCTCAAGTTCTGGCAGACTTTTTGTTAGAATTACCAGAAGACAGTCTCAGCAAAGAGAAACCAGTTTTGACTTGGACACTTCATGTCGACGGCTCGTCGTCCAAAAACGGGGCTGGAGTCGGCATACGACTCACGTCGCCAACCAAAGAAATATTGGAGCAGTCTTTTCGGCTAGGCTTCAAGGCATCCAATAATGAAGCAGAGTATGAGGCTCTGATAGCAGGAATGCGGCTCGCCAAGGGACTAAAAATTGACTCTCTCCACGCATTCTGTGATTCGCAGCTCGTCGTAAATCAATTCACCGGAGAGTATACTGCAAAGGACGTGCGGATGGAAGCGTATTTGCAAATCGTAAAGGAGCTAGCAGTCGAATTCAAGGAGTTCGTCCTAACAAGGATACCCCCTGGCGAGAACACTTCGGCAGACGCACTAGCGGTGTTAGCATCAACATCTAGCTCTGAGCTAAAACGTGTAATCCCAGTGGAACTTATTGAACACTCGAGCATCGGTCCGCCTGGAGCGATAAACGTCGTAACCCGTTCTCAAGCTAAGAAAGCTACCGAGAAAAGCGACCCTCCTAACAAAGCACTTACCGAAGAAATCGACACGCCTAGCGAAGGATCCGACGATGAAATGGAAGATGTTAACCAGTCCACCGAGCCAGAAAACCAAAGTAAATACCAAGGTCCTGCTACAACACAAGTAGCCGAAACAGGAGACTCGACCCATGTTTTGGCCTCGACAGAACAAGATATGACGGATATCGATAACGAACCCGCCCGACCCGATACGACCTTATCGCGAAGCGAACGATTGCCTAGCAACACGCCTATGGCAGACGACCTAGCCCTGTATGATGAACTGCTCAGAGAAAACCCACCTTCCTTCCGCAACGAGCCCATCATCTTCTGTAGAAGAAACCACCCGCCCAATCTTGTTCCTGAAGATACACAAGCAAAAGAATATGGTTGCGATAGGGGATGGCTTAGCGCGATCCGAGAATACCTAGTCGACGGAGTCGGCCCGGCGGACAAATGGGCAGCTCGCAAACTAAAGGCTCAAGCTGCTCGTTACGTCATACTTGACGGAAATATCTTCAAATGGAGTTTTTCCGGTCCATTGCTCAACTGTGTTGAAGGAAGAGAAGCTCGGAGCGTTATGGAAGAAGTCCATAGCGGATCGTGCGGCAACCACTCCGGCGGAAGAGCTTTAGCTATAAAGATAAAGAGGCACGGTTACTATTGGCCAACGATGGTTAGGGACTGTGAAAAATTCTCGGCTAAGTGCGAGAAATGCCAGCGCCACGCCCCAATAATTCATCAGCCCGCCGAGCTACTTTCATCTATCTCTTCGCCTTACCCGTTTATGCGTTGGTCTATGGACATCGTCGGACCTATGCACCCTTCCAAAACAAAGAAGTTCCTACTCGTCTTGACGGACTATTTCTCAAAATGGGTTGAAGCAGGATCATACGCCAGCATTAAGGATGCCCAAGTCGAAGGTTTTGTATGGAGAAATATAATCTGTCGCCATGGTGTCCCTTATGAGATCGTCACTGACAACGGTTCTCAGTTCATTTCGGCTCGATTTGAAGGCTTTTGCGAGAAGTGGAAGATTCGTCTCAGCAAGTCAACACCAAGATACCCGCAAGGAAACGGCCAAGCCGAAGCCATCAACAAGTCGATTGTCAATGGATTGAAGAAAAGACTTGACGAGAAGAAAGGACGCTGGGCCGACGAGCTGGAAGGAGTTTTATGGTCTCACCGGACAACACCACGACGAGCTACAGGCGAAACCCCATTTGCTCTTGTTTATGGAACCGAATGCGTAATTCCACCAGAGATACACTTTCCGGGTATCCGCCGCCGTCTCCTCCCACTCCAGGAGGGAACAAATCAAGCAATGATGGCTGACAATGGTGATTTAGTAGATGAACTAAGGGATGAAGCGTTGGTCCGCATCCAGAACTACCAGAATGCCACAGCGCGATACTACAACAAGAACGTCTGACCTCGCCCGTTTCACGAAGGAGACTTGGTCCTCCGTAAAGTCTTCCAGAACACAGCCGAGCACAATGCTGGGAAGCTCGGAGCAAATTGGGAAGGACCTTACAAGATAATCAAAGTCATCAAACCAGGAGTGTACGGACTCGCTAGCATGACCGACGTCCCAATACCACGATCATGGAACGCTATGCACTTAAAGAAGTACTATCATTAGAGTACTTCACTTGAACTACGGGGCGGCTTGATCCCTGCAAAGGGTACGTAGGCAACCCATTTTCGGATGGGTACAGCTGTCCCCCCCCTTAAAAAGGCGGGGGAATGGGTACGTATACTCGTATACTCCCCTCTTTGTACACAGTTTGCTGTATTGAATCAAAAAAAAAAAAAAAAAAAAAAAGCCAAGTGTTTACCTGCAAACTTATCAAAAGCCAAGTGCTCACTTGCAAACTCTCAAAAATCAATTATCAGAAGCCAAGTGTTTACTTGCAAACTTATCAAAAGCCAAGTGCTCACTTGCAAACTCTCAAAATCAATTATCAGAAGCCGAGTTTTTACTTGCATATTCATCCAAAGTCTTCTCTGAAAACAGACTTTGACTTCTTGTTAACTCGCCGCTGTTGGCCACAGTGACGATCTCTTTACATCCCCAGTGGATAAAAGCGCGCTATATAAATTCGGTGTTCATTGCTGGAGCAGACTTGTTCACGGGAACATATCCATAAACCAGAATGTTCAACTTAAAATCCCAGCACACAACAAATCGCTGGTCAAAATCTGGTGCTCATTGCTGGAGCGAAGTTGTTGACGGAAGCATATTCGTAAACCAGAGTGTTCATCTCAAAACACACCGCTCGAAACTGTGAAGGATTTTCAACTCATAACAACTACGAAACATTAAGCAAATGGCGTTTTTAGAAAGGTAAACTCTGCCAAAAATCATACTCATATATCATCCCTTTCTAAATAGGGTAAAAATCCAAGATGAATCAAAATCAAAATCCAAAGTCAAAAAATGAAAGAAAGCGCTAAAACAAAAATAACTAAGGCGCGGTCTCCTCAGCCTCATCGATAATCTTGACTGCTTCAGAGTCAGGCGAGTCATCGTCGCTTGACGAACCAGAGGAACTCGAACCCGAATCAGCCTCCTTGTCAACGGCATCAGCTTCCAACTCCTCAACTTGATCATCGGTCGTGCTAACCGGGGTATCTTTAAGGACCCCTTCAAGTTCACGCATGTTCCTAGCAAACACCTTGTCTGCTTGTGATAGGTCTGCCTCCTGCTTCTTGAGCGCAACAAGCTCTTCACCGAGATCAGGCGCCTTGTCACTCTGAAGTAACTTTACGAACTCAATGTTACTCCGGACTTCAGCAAGATCAATTATGTCAAACCTCGGCTGGCCATTGATCGCTCTAATCTTCTCCGTAGCACGGACGATCTTCGCCTCATACTTCGCTGCCAGTTCGCACTTCGCTTCTTTAACAGCTTGTTGCACTGCCGCATCTTGAAGTTTGGCAGCATCATCTAGGCGGGTGGTGAGGTCAGAGACTTCCGTCTGAAGACGTTTTCTCTCAGATTCAGACTCTGTAAACGTTCCATCCATCTCGCGATGCCTATCCTCGATTTCCTTCATAGCAGCTTCGAGGGCAGCAACGCGGTCCTCCGCATCCCTTTTCCGTTTCTTCTGATCGTCATAGGCCGCCTGAACATTAGCAAGTTGACGAGACAACGAGCGAGCAGTCACCTCGTAGTCAATTGCGACCTCATTAAGCGAAGAAAGGAACTGTCAAACATAGGAACGAATCAAGCAAAACAAGTTAGAAAATCGAAAGGAAGGAAAAAGAAAGTCGATATCCCACAAGAATAGCCGCAAAATCTTACCGTCATGCAGTCAAGGGCCATGCTTGAGTAGGAACGCTTCTTCGACATCTGCTCCGGCGGGGGAAACTCAGTGCCTGGGAAGACGATCTTGGACAGGTGCGACGCCGCTACCTCGGCACTGCCGAAAGATCTCTTCGAACCGCAAGGGAAGGATGAGTCTGTTGTCGCGTGATCACGTCGAGGAGGTGACGCGCGCCTTGGTCTGCTCGGGTCTTCTCCATCAGCAACATCTTTGCCCCTATCTTCTCGGGAGCGCTTGCGACTTTCACCAGCGTCATCAGCCCTTCCCTGCGCATCATCATGACGCCTGTACGAAGACTCGCATTGACGATCAGTAAGGACGACAGCATTTCGCTCATATGGTGGACGACGCTGCTTAGTTACAAGGGTTCCAGCAGCGCTTGCTTTTGGGGCTGACACTCTCGCGTTATATCCTCTTCTGGCCTCAGCAGCTCTCCTCTCGCGAGCATAGAGTTTCTTCATGTTGTCCGACATCCTTGGCAAAGAATTCTGTGAAGTAACTCCGAAGCGACGAGCGCAAGTTTCTCTAACTCTGCTTAAAGAAAAGTCTTCCTTCCAGCTACACTTCTCAGCAGCAAGCTCGTCGCGAAGAACAAATAAGTCGCTCGGCAACTTCTTAATACGACTCAAAACTGCAAAAACAACAACAAGGAAAAATGGTTAGTATCGCGAACCGAAGGTATAAGCAAGCAAGAAACAGTGATTCTAGAAAATAAAACAAAAAACATCAAGGAACGCTAAGCTAATCACAATAGCGCAGCAGGTCTGCTACCGCGAGTTCTCCATCTCTTTTGAAGCATTTCTAGATGATCGCAACCAACAGACGCTTCATTGATTCTCACAAAGAAAAACTTTTCCGACCAAAAACGATCTACGTTGGGAAAGTCTCCGACGACTTGGAGGTCCAGTTTGCACTTAAAGCAGTAAAGAAGTTTGTCCTTGGAGCTAGTCTTCCTAATCTCCAGAAGACTCAGTAGATGATCAACACTGATTTCGTGGCCACACTCGTAGCTGCGCACCATAATCCCGACCAAGTGACGCATCCCGCTAGGCGTGATCTGAGCAACAGCAAGGTTGATCCTCCACAAGAAGTCAAGAATAGCACTAGGGATCGGAAACCACAAGAAGCACGAGCGAAAGTACGCTTCGTACAGAGTGAAGTAGCCCTCTGGAGGATGATCTGCTCGTGCATCTGAGCGAGGAACGACTAGCTCGACTCCGTCAGGAAAACCAAAGCAAGCAGTGAGGGAATCCAGAGACTTCCGAGTCGACATGGTAGACCCAGGCGGATCAGGTCCTTTCCGCTTTGCTCTCGGCTTTTTGGCAGCCGGACAAACAGCAACTTCGTCGTCAACCTCATCAACCACGACTAGAGCATTGGAGTAAACTGGTCTCGACGAACTACCAGTGTCGGATGCTGGAGAAAGAACCATTCTCCTTCCAAGAAGGAAGGGATCAGCGACCATCTCCCCGGAATCGTCTAAGTTAGAAATTGTCGCAGTGGTGTCCTTCGCGCGCGAGCCGTCAAGCTGCGAATCCATGGAATCAGAGACCATCCTTCTAACTTTACCTCTCCGCTATGCCAAATGTCAACGATTCGAGTCAGTTTCACTTCACAAAGCCGGCCTTCGCTACCAAGTCATTGAGTCGCCGAGTCAAAAAAAAAAAAAAAAAAAAAAAAAAAAGGGTTAACTCAGTGAGTCAACTCGTTCGAGTCAACTCACTGAGTCAACTCGTCCGAGTCAGCTCACTGAGTCATCTCGAGCGAGTCAACCCAGTGAGTTGACTCAGTGAGTCGACTCGCCAGGTTCGAAAAATCGCCGTTTTGCTCTCACCAGGTCTCTCCGTGCCATCGTCTCGGCTCGTCCCCACCTCGTCGCCGCTCTCTCTCTCTCTCTTCCTCGGCGTAAGTACACCACGAAACCTCCGTGAAGCCCGCGGATCCAGATCTCGTCGCTGGAACTCCTCGAACCAACGACGGTAGGGCCTCGAAGCGGAGACGTTGTCGCCGAAGACCATCCATAGACGACGATTTGGCGATGACGACGGCGACGGTTCCATAGACGACGATGAGCGACGACGACGGTGGCGGAGGGTCTATGGACCACGACGAGTGATGACGACAGTGGCGGAGGATCCATAGCCGGAGACAGACGGTGGCGGCGGAAAGCGAGGCGCAGGGTCGGTGGCCAAACAAAAAAAAACGAAAAGAACAAACAAAAAAAAGAAAAAAAAAAAAAAAAAACCTAGCACAAATATTAATAAACAATAAAGGAGAGATGATTTCTTTTACCTTCTGTCCACGAGAGAAAGTGATTTGGTAGAAAATAATGTACTGGTAGCAGGCCTATTTATACTGGGAGGATTTCCTAAAATCACTAGGTTTTTGTAAAAATTCCTAAGACTTCCTAGCAGGCCTCAGAGCCCATCAAGATCATCAACCTCCTCAGTCTCCTGGGACAATAGAAAAAGAAATAAGCCCGGAAAAACACGTAAACATCAGTTCCACACGGAATAACAAGAACTTCCCGAATTCGATGACAAGACATCCACGCCTGGCAATTTCGCAATCCAACATATCGATCTCAGACTTCAGAAACTTTCACCTTGGCATCATCATAACTCGATACTACCAAGCTAGGGGGCTAACTGTAGAGGTCAGATTTCACCCCTGTGAGATCGATATAGCGACGAGATCAACTCCGCAAAATCCTGACGAAATCACGACGAATCTACGAAGGCTCAGCCTGAATCTGGGCCCAAAATGATATTAAACCCATGAGCAAAATGGGCTTAATAGAATAATGGGCCTAAATTAGATTTATTGTTTAATGGGTCATCTCCATTTTATTAGCTGGCCCACTTTAGATGTTTTCACTATATATAGCTCTTTATTTTCACCCAAAAAGGGGATCAGAATTCATAAGCAAAAACTTTTGTAACAGCTTTCTTCACAGCTAATAAAAACTCTCTTGAGATCTTTGCATTTGCTTGCTTTCGACAGAACTTTACAAACCCTAAAGAATCACTTAGATTCTAATTGTGAGATTCGACCGCCCCACTTTTACGTCAATTGCTTACTAAATTTGTACTTGGCAAAAAAAAAAAAAAACCCAAATCGTTAGATTTTGTGAGACGATGCGATGCTTTCGATCGTATCATCTTCTCCGGTCGTGAATTCAAGCTTCAATTTCCGAAACTCGCCGAAATCGCTGATTCCGATCATGTCGACGGCGTCTGGATTCAAAACCTTGACGGAGAATTTAACGGTAAGGGTGGATAGAGCAGAGAATCGCGAACTGAACGTGCCTCTGCTCTCGCCCTTCACTATCGCTTCGTCACGGCTTGAATCAGTCGGTAATGTCGCGATTCGGATCGAGCTTAGCGGTGGATGCGTCGGTTGGGGAGAAGCTCCGATTTTGCCGTCGGTGACTGCGGAGGATCAGCTTACGGCCATGGAAAAAGCGCGGGAAGCATGTGAGTTTCTGAGGGAGTTACCGGAGATGAAACTGGGTCATGTTCTTCATGAGATCGGCGATTTTCTCCCTGGCCATCAATTTTCCTCTGTAAGTCTGATGTTTTTCACTTAAGCTCTGGTTTCCAGTTAATGTATTGTCTCTTTTGAAATCTTCTCTTAATGTTGAAATGGATGAAGGTAAGAGCTGGGATGGAGATGGCGATGATCGATGCAGCAGCTAATAGTGTAGAAATGCCATTGTGGAAGCTATTTGGTGGAGCTTCAAGTACAATTACCACTGACATTACAGTTCGGTTCTAACCTAACCCTAGCCCTTACTGGTACAATTCCCTTTCATTTTCTGTGTGTGTTAGCAAGAAAAAATCGGAAAGTTCATTACAGTCATTAGCAAACTATGAGCATTAGTTAGATTACATTTGTTAATTCTACATTCCTGGTGTATATTATAAATGTGAAGGTTTGTTTGATTTTCACAGATGTGGATCTAAAGGATATTTGTTATGGTCTATGTTCAGATTCCGATAGTTTCTCCAGCCGAAGCTTCGGATTTGGCGCTAAAGTACAGGAAAGAAGGATTTGAAACCTTGAAGCTCAAGGTGGGGAAGAACCTTAAGGCTGACATAGAAGTTCTCCAGGCTATACGTGCAGTCCACCCTACTTGTTCCTTCATTTTGGATGCAAATGAGGGTTATAAAACAGAGGAAGCTGTTGAAGTTCTCGAAAGGCTTCACGGTAAAAAAAGAACTTTGAATCATTTGTCGGTCTTCTCAGATAAGTCTTGTTCATATTTTTAGCTTGACCTTTCTTTTCTCAGTCGAAACCTGAAGTGTTTTGATTGTTTTGCTCAGAAATGAAGGTTACACCGGTTCTCTTTGAACAACCTGTCCACAGAGACAATTGGGAAGGTCTCAGTCATGTGACTCGAATTGCAAAGAACAGATTCGGAGTCTCTGTTGCAGCAGACGAGAGTTGTAGAGACTTGACTGATCTCAAGAACATCATAAAAGGTGATATCGTTCATGTTGTTAACATCAAACTCGCCAAAACTGGAATCCTCGAGGCCCTTAAGTTAATTGAACTGGCTAGATCATCTGGCATTGAGCTTATGATAGGGGGAATGGTGGAGACTAGACTAGCAATGGGATTCTCTTGTCACCTTGCTGCCGGCATTGGGTGTTTCAGGTATTTAAACACCACATTTCTCGCTAATTTGACCATTATATAGTTCTAACAAGTTAAGAAGTAATACACAACAGATTCATCGACTTGGACACTCCACTTCTTCTTGCTGATGATCCCGTTCAAGGTGGCTACAAAGGTAATAACACTCTCTGTTTGCATTGTCATTGTTCAAACATTAACCCAAATGAATTCGGCTTGCGAAAAGCTTTACCTTAACCACAAATTGAATTGAAAATGAACAGAGTCTAATGCTTGCGGTTTTGTTGGCAGCATCGGGTGCTGTCTACGAGTTTACAGATGAAGGCGGTCACGGAGGATATCTTCAGTGGGATGATCTTGCCTGTTGAGTTTCATTCAGTCTACTTAGGTCCTTTTTCTGTAATTCATAGTGTAAAAGCCATTCTCGAGTTTGATGTTAATTTTGGGTTTGAAGAGGCATTAGACCTTTGTCCTGAGTTTTCAGTTTCTTTTAGATGAGTGAATCTAAAATCTACAAGTTCTGCTCCAAGGAGGTACAAAAGAAATGTAGGAGATTCGTTACATTGATTTTTGTCAGAAACACACAAAACAGGTCTAATCCACAGTGAATATATGAGCTTATAAATCATTAAGTGCTTTTTGTTTTGATGACAAATTACTCTGCAGAAATCAGTTGTGGGAATCTGGTGAAACTAGCTACCTGAGCTTGCGGTATTGAAACTTTTTCAGATTTTGGACTAAAATTATATTATTGTATGTGTAAATAAATAAATTAAAAGACAAATATACTAATTGGAAATGGAAAATTGAATTCAATAGAGAAAATGTCAAAACTATAAATTGCTTTTCTTGGGGGAAAAAAGGAGTGAAAATTGGTAGGTGTGGGTGGTGTCAAGTGTGACTGGTGAGGCGTGAAAATCTCAATGGATGTAGATTTCTGGTAAAGGTCCAATTACATAATTGAACTATTTTTTTTTTTTTTTTCATTTTTGGTTTTTACAAATCAACACTGAAAACTACTAGTATGTATATTGGATCTTCTAAAAATCAATTGCAAAAATAGTGTTATTGATGTTTCCACTATAGTAGTAACTATTTTTCCACTAAATTATATACTTTACACAGTTAAACACTAGAACTTTAAACATATTTTTTGGTCAAAAACATTTAAACACTATATTCACCTATAAGTAGAGCAATAATAACAACGCAAATTGTGACACTAATCACTAGGCGTGAGAATCTAAAAGTTTATATCACGATCGATGCTTTGGACCCACTTTCTATCATTCATCAACTCTTCTCATACAATTTTTTTTAGCATTTTCTTCACTGTTATAAGTTATACTTTCGTTGATTTGGATAGATTCCAAATCTCCATTTTCTAGTTTTTGACTAAAAATAGAGAACAAAAAACAGTGCCATTAAACCTCAAAGTCGATGACACATGTTTGTATGAGCTACAACATCAACAACCAATGTGTGAGCACATTATTAGTGAGCTACACGTACCAAACATTCCATGTTCTCCTTTTTGTTTCCACGAGTGGTTTTGAATTATGATAATCTACCCTCACTATATAGGTATATATCACTGCTTATATACATAATTTTCATTTTATTGAAATTCTTTTAGTAAGTACCAAACAAATCGATAAATGGTTCATTCTATTCATGAATGGGGATCCAGTTAGGCAAGTATTTACGTGTGCTTTTGTATGATATAATATTCTATTCATCAAAACGCAAACGTAATCTTGAAAGATAACAACATGGGTTACGTTGTTGTAACATAGCAATAATAATTTTTCATACCAAAAAAAAATAACATAGCAATAATTTTGGCTAATTTCTCATGATTTGTGATGTAATCTTGGTCGTCTTTAGCTATTCACCTTCTAGTTGTGTAGACCCAGTGGCGGAGGCAGCATGTTGGCATGGTGGTCAATTGACCCACATGAATTTTTTTAAAACCATGTAAATTATATTGAGGGTTTTAAGTTGACCCTTACCCAAAACAATTATTGACTCCTATTGACCCCGGTAAATTGTTTTTCTGGTTCCGCCAGTGTGTAGACCTGATGAATGTTTTGTATTTCAATATACAAAATTCTGAAAATGCAAAATTCAAGTGCTACGCTAAGGAAGATAAGATATGTTCATTAATTTTACTACAATAGTGCCGAAAGGATTAAAACTGCAAAAGAAGAATGAACAATGAGTGATTGTGGCAATGATTATTCACACGTATCCCGAAACGCACGCTTCATCTCAAAATCATCATTTTATATATAAATATTCATTGACGTTTGTGGTGTAACATATTGAATTAGTTATGCTTATACATTTCCAAATGCATTTTTCTCCATTATATTATTGTCACGATGTGTGTGTGCGCGCTTAATAGAAGCAATAATGACGTTAAAGGAGACGGCAACAAATATTGGGACGACACAAGTACCATCCACCGAAAGTTCTCTTTGCCTCTTTCGCCTCCTAAAGTCCTGTTTGCCTCTTTCGCCTCCTAAAGTCTTCACACTTCAACCGAGTGGTGGTGGGTTTGTGGTTCCCACTTGAAAAATGTATTGTTTTGTGGATCTAAGTCAGAGTTTAATTCTCCTCAAACGTAAAATTATCAAACAATTTTTATTTGGTCAGTCAAAATAGTGTCACGCTTTAGATCCATTATAAAATTTGGTGAGTGGGCACTCGACGACTACACTTAACCTAGGAAGATTAGTTGAAAGGTAAAAACCCGGATCATCTTCTAATTATAAAAAAAAAAATCTTCACACTCGGATCCCACATTTTTTAATGTTTTTGTTTGTTAACCCCTATAAATTTTTATTTTTAGGGATGCTATATTGTGTTAGTTGTTGTTCTTTGTAGTGGAAAATATTTAAATCTTTACTCTTATCAATTAGTTGTTCTTTGGTCGACATGTAGAGATGGAGTTACATACATATTTATAATTTTCTAATTGTTTGTTCCCACTTATTCGTGCTACTTTCCACACAGAAATAATAATAGAGAGATAGTTAACAAAACACCAATACAATGAACAAATTAGAAACTAAAACACAAATAAATATACGAGAATTTTTTAGAAAATTACATTTTTGAAATGTCACTTTTTTAAAATACCATTTTTTCAAAATCTTTTAAAAAATACCACTTTTTCAAAATTATTTACTCAATATATCATTTATGTTTAAATTAAATATGTTGTATTAGGGTTTAGTTTCGAGGGTTTAGAGTCTGTTAGGGTCAAAACCTTTTTAGGATTTATTTTTTTTAGATTTAGGTTAAAAAAACTGTAATTAGTGGTATTTTTGAAAATAGACAATCGACAATAGTATTTTTGAAAATGGACACACCAAAAATGATATTTTCGCAATTGTCCATATCGCATTACTCTAATACTTTCCCCATTTGATTCACAAATCTTGATTGAATAACATTCCTACAAGAATTCTTAATATCCACAATGTTTATATATTTTATGAAGGGGTAATTTACAGTTTTACAAAATGTCATTTTTAGTTGTCCATTTTCAAAAATGCAACATATTAAGAATTTTTAAGCCTTAAACTCTACAATTTTTAACTTTTAAAAAGTTTTTTTATTCTAACAAGCCCTAAACCCCCACAAACTAAACACTAAAATAATATAGTTAATCTAAATATAAATGATATTTTGAGGAAATGATATATATTAGTGATATTTTTGAAAAAAAAATTCAAATGATGACATTTTTAAAAAGTGGCATCTCAAAATTAACTGATTTTATTTATTTATTTCTATATAACTTTATAAGCAATATTCAAATTAAAAGCTCAACATTTATGATTTACAAATCATATTCAAACCGGCTTCAATTTGGATGACATGATAAGATTTATAAAACCAATAACTGATGGATAAATTTATCAGCAACACATATAACCACGCCGAATAGTTATATATGTAGTATATTAAAATGTCTGATAAATTTGCATCCATAATCTTAGAAGAAAAAAAGTAGCGTTATCTCGAAAACCTATGCATGTATAAAAGCATTTAACTCTGGATTAATCACTATATTAAATGTCTTCCACTATAAGGACTTTCGATTATAAATCATGTTCTTTTCAATGCTAATTTGAAATGAAAAGAAGAAAAAAATAAAAAAAAAAGATAAGATACGGCACTATAAGCAAGAAAATAAGAAAAAAGCAATTCACTTTCTCACTCTATAAATAGAAAGAGACACACATACCAGAAACCACAAACAACAAAACACACTTCTACAAACTCTTAAACAAACACACATACAATCAAATAACAATGGCGATGATCACCAAGGCTACATGGTTTTCCGTTTTTGCCCTCACCGCGGTTCTCCTACTGATTCTACTCCCGGCGGCAGAAGCTGTGACGTGCTCGCCAATGCAGCTAAGCCCGTGTGCGGCGGCGATAACGTCGTCTTCTCCACCATCAGCGTTGTGCTGCGCCAAGCTCAAGGAGCAAAAGCCATGCCTATGTGGATACATGAGAAACCCTAGCCTTCGTCGCTTCGTCAGCTCTCCCAACGCTCGTAAAGTTTCTAACCGCTGCAAACTCGCAATCCCAAGGTGTTGAAAATCATTTAAGAAAAAAAGTATGATCATGTCATGTCCCTCCTTTAATATGTTTGGATAGTTAACTGGCGTTTTGTTACTTTGTTGTTATAAGTGAGTGGTACAAGTACTCTTGAGAATAACAATGTGTGATGATGCTTGTATGCATCTTTTTTCTTTCTTTCTACCTTATTCTGGTTTACGATCATTTTGTTGATCTAGAGGTGTTATATATAAGTATATGATGGTGTGATAATTAATATAAGAAAATCTATTTTATAAGCAAAAAAGAATCAATTATGGGTACATGAAATCACTGTACAAGAAGTCAAGAACACACACACCTTTGTTTCGGTCTGAGTATGAACAGAAGCACAAACTCCGAACTAATCATAAGAGAAAATCTGGGATTTCGACTGGTTTCGTTGCAACTACTTCTTCATCTCTTCGTCGCCGTGATTTATGTTTACCACTTCTCTCCCCATTCCTTTTCTTCTTCTTCTTCTTCTTCTCTCTTGTCGAGCTCTGTTCTTTGATCCCTGAATCAAGATTTCTCTCCTGGTTGTCTTTTTCTCTTTCCTTCTCCTTCCCTTTCCCCATTAGAGCAGTATGGATTGCACGAGACAGAGGTTCATCGTTACTACGAGCGTCTGGCTTCTTCTTTGATTCATCTCCTTCATCCAGTTCCACCACTACAGGTCTCGGTTTTGATTTGTTTAGCTTCTTCGTGGGGTTAAACGATTCCGCAGATATCTCATTCGCTGGTGGGTATTCGTCTAGCGCGTTGTTATTGTCGCCATTGCTATCATTTTGGTCATCGCTCTTCTGAGAGGAGAGATAGTACAGGCCATGGCGTTTTCTGTGTTCTGCGAGTAAGGATGCAGATTCAGGCGGATGAAAAGAAGAAGATGAGGCTTCTTGTTGATCTCTGATTCTGAGTTTAGCAACAGAGAAGCTGATTTTGTCCGAGGAAGAGAAAGAAGTTGAATTTGATTCAACAATTGGTTCGAGAAATTCTCTGCAAATCTCTTGCAGATCTTCAAGATTCTCTTTCAGCTCTAAACCATCCGGTAAGGGAACTTTTTCCTGTGCAGTTGAAGAAACGGGGCCAAGCTCTTCTGAGAAGATATCTTCCATGAATGCTATGGCTCTAGAAGCATCTGTTTCGCTTTCTTTGGTGGTTACTTTCTCGGCTATTTCATGCTTTATCATGCCGATGAATCCTAGAACATTCTTAGCTCTCTCCTGCACTTCCACATCAAGGGTTCCGGATAATGAGCACAACCCCAACTCAATCATATTCACCAGACTTGATGTAGATTGGTATGTGAAACCATTCACCGGTGAAGAGCCAGAGCTAGTAGAATCCTGAACCAAGGGCGAGGAAGTGGCCTCCTGGGCTGAGAAGTATGCCCTGAGACTGTAGACAAGAACTTTGAAAGCGGAATGTATGTAGACTGCTCTAATGGAAGGCGGTAAGAGACAAGTACGTGGTTGCAGAAGCGCCTCTGCAATTTCATAAGGGGTCTTAGAGAACTCGACATATTCCCCTGAAGCCCAAGCAGCTGCAGACAATATCGGGTGCAAGAACTGATTACCAAGCAACGCAGGATCAATAAGCAACGCTCGAGAAACACGAACTAACTCCAGTCTAGCATCTTTGACCCTTGTACCAATATCAATCAATTGATGCTCAATTTCTTGCCCTCTTTGACAATGTGGGATTCTAGCCATTTCACCAAGAAGAGACAAGTACCAATCGAAGTCAACTATGATCTCATATGAGTTCCTGGAGCACGCCAATAGAATGGAACCTATAATCTCGTTGCAGAACAAATGGTCAGACTTAAGTGCATAATTCATAAGAATCCTAGAGATCTCAGAAACATTATCTTCAGTCACCATTGTCATTAAAAGATGCAAAGCCTCGAGTTTAACATTTGGATCCTCATCGCTCAGAGCCTTGACAACAGCTTCTTTGTTCTCCAAAACTGCCCACAAATGCTTTGGAGCAACAATCGACAAGGCATGAAGACCGAGATACTTGAGATTCGGATCATCGTCCACAAGAAACTCCCGAATCTTTTCAACCGCAAGTTTTAAAGCTGTTTCTTGATCGCTCAAGCTACTCACTATGGTTCTAATACACTCAAACAACAAAGACTTCCCCACAGTCCTCCTCATATGTTCACAGATCGGATCAGCCACCTTCTTAGCCAACCTAGGCTCAATCGAAGCCAACTTAGCGAATAATTTAAGAACCTTGATCAAAACCCAATTGGTCCTCGAATCTACGAGAATCTTGTACAATTCAGGAGCTAAAGGAAGACAAGATCGTGGATCTTTTGCGGCGAGTTCACAGAACACTCCAACTACAGCTGACAGAATCTGCGGATCAGAGCTCTCCAGATTCTCGACAAGACGCTTGAAACACACTTTCACAGCATCAGGGTACTTATCGAAAACCCTCAAAACAACACCGATAGCTTTCTTCCTAACGAAAGCCTTGCTACTACCCAAGAGCGTAAAAACCTCAGAGGTTAAATCCCTAGCTAGATCATCAGTTCCAATCCTAGACAAACATTCAAGAGCGAGACTCACCTCGTACTCGTTGGAACTGTTCAAATCCTTCCGGAGCTGGTTTGTGATCAGAAGCAAAACCGGAGTCTGATCGTTGAACGACTGAGTAATGGCGTGGTAACCAATTCTCTTATGCGAGAATCGAGACGAGGACACGACCTCGACGGCATGAAAAGCCGCCCAAGACATATCGACGCCGTGGAGTGCGGAGAGGTATGACAGTTTCTGGAGGGCGACGGATTTGGTGGAGAGATCCGTCAGTTTGATCTCGCGGCGGATTTCTTCTAAGGATTTAGAAATGAAAGCGGATTCTCCGAGTAGCTGGAGACGAAGACCTTTGATCAGATCCTCGAGGCTTCGCTGGAACAAGGTGTCCATTAACGAAGTTGAAGACGCCATTGAAGATAATGAGAAGGAATCGTGATGGTTCTAAAGTTGAAGTTGTGATCGGAATCTGAAACGAGGCATGATCTAGAATAGTGTTGCAGAGAGAAATCGGAGATCAGATTCGAGGGTTTTTCATGCCGATGATCCCTCGCGATTTTCACTATCCTGAATCCTGAGTGTCGATCGGAACAGAGAAGGAAGGAGAAATGTTTTTCTGGGCTTTTCGGAATAAAGGCCTGTTTTGTTTGAATCGAAATAAACGGGCCTGAAGTTTAATAAGCCCAATACACAGTTAAACAAGTTTGTATTATGCCTTGTTATTTTTTTTTGTTGAGTTTATATTATGTCTTGTTGAGTCAACTTATCCTCTATATATTTTAATAGAGCTAGATAAAAAAATTTAGGTGTCATCCAAAATTTTTTTTAAAGAACTTAAAAAAAAACTATTAAAAATTATTAATGACATGAACTATTATGCAAATAATTAGAACAATCTAACTATATTTTAGTCCAATTACCCACCAAATTTATATCATATATACAATATATAATCATCAAACGAATATGGAAACAGTAAATATGTGGTAATTAATATGGAAGATTTTGTTTAAAGAATATAGAGGATATGTGAGAATA
Source organism: Arabis hirsuta (assembly GCA_964056655.1). Lineage (NCBI taxonomy): Eukaryota > Viridiplantae > Streptophyta > Magnoliopsida > Brassicales > Brassicaceae > Arabis > Arabis hirsuta. Next base: position 23,419,997 of record OZ053306.1, on the reverse strand, counting down.
TCTTTTTTCGAATAAGACTAACTACTAGATTTTTCAAACGTATGATTAGAATATTCAAAAACAAAAATTCATTTTTTTTAATACACGGGAGAAAGTAAAAATAACAAAGATCAAATGGTATATATCTCTCATATTTTATCTTACAAAAATTAATTTACATGACACTTAGTTAAATATAGAGATTTTTTTAGATGCCACTTTTCAAAAATGATATTTTTGAAATGAGGCTAAAGTGGCAATTAATTTTTGAAATATTTTCGTTGGTTAATTTAAATGACATTGTTTTAGATGCCACTTTTGAGATGCCACTTTTCAAATGTCATCATTTTGATTTTTTTTTCAAAGGTGTGTTCACTAATTCTTTATATATTAATTGAATAGATATTTGATGAAAAAATTATATGTGTTATTCAATGGAGTTTTTAAGGAACATGTCATTTAAATTAACGAACGAAAAATTTTCTATTAAAGTTATATGTTATGGTGGAAATCTCTACATGTTTTTATAAATTATATAACATAAACCCATTAATATATGTTTTACAAATTTAAGTTTAAATAAATATAATATTTAGACTTATCATATCATCTATTTTTTAAAAAAAAATTGATATATTAAGAAGTTTTTCATTATTATATTGGGCACGTATGCGATTGTGGCTGATATTTATTTGTAAATGATAATTACACTTACAAATATTTTTACATTTTATTATTGAAAAACATATATTTTTGTTTGTTATGTCCGATAAATTCATATAAATCTAAAAATTTATTTGATTTATCGCATGCTCTATAATTTACACAAATAATAAAAATCAATTTTACACTTCAAATAAATTAAAATAATAACATTTACATTAGTTTTAGTATTTTTATACAAAGTTGATCAAAACATATAACATCAGAATATGTTTGATCAAAATTTAACTTTATTACATTTATACACAATACATATCATTTTGTACATTTATAAATATTAGAATACATGTCTAAATATTAAAATCGATTAGAAAACATATTAAGTATTTAATTCCAGACTTAGCATGGGTCAAAATATAGTATTTTATTATATTTTTATTGAACTTAAAATTTTGAAGATATATAGAGAAAATTTTCTTTAACGAGGAAGGCAATGTATGTATACATTTTTCATATAAAAAGATTATCTAGCATGTCCACTGTTCATAGTCTTATTTATAAGAGGGTGTTCTCTGTTTGGTGGTAAAAATTCAAAATTTAAGCCGTCCACATATATAAGATAAGTTAATATAAATAAATAAGTCATTAGGAGGTTTGAACTTGAGTTGGGACTTGGGAACATGAAATAGCAGATTTTTTTTTGCAAATTAGTCTACAAAACTATTTTCAAAATTTGTAACCTCTTATTTTAATGTAAGAGCATGATCAACCTAGGGTTTTAAAAGGTTGCTAATAGATTTAAATCAATTAAATAATAATTTGATCGGGTAAAACCCATAACACCGATCCTTATTTTAGCGTTTATAGAACCCAAAATGTGGCATACGTGTCACGTTGTGGTTGGTTGAGAGAAAATACTAAAGAGGAAAAAAATTGCCGATCATAAACATATCTTTTCTCTCTTTCTCCGTCGTTCTCTCTCTCTCGATCCCCTTCTCAGATCGCGAAATCAACAAAAATCAGAGACGAGACCGTGGATTCCGATATTGAATCACTCGGAATTCGTCTGAGAACTGGTCAATCGTGGTGTCTCATGACTCTCATCAACTCGACCGAGTGTTGGATGAATCAATCGGATTTCATTTCAAATTGATGGTTGAAGGAGTCTCTGAAATCGGCGAATATGGTAAGATTTAAGTGAATTTATAGAGATTTCATGGAATCGAAATAGGGATTTCATTTAGGGTTTTTGCATGTGAATGAAATTGGAGATTTTTGGGGATTTTTGATGAAATCGAAATTAGAGTTCTTCAGTCTTGTAATGATACCTTAATTGAATTTTAATATGTGATTTTAGCTTCAATTTGTCATAGATATCATTCATTTGGTTGTTCATCTTCTTTTCGGATCCAACTTTCCTCTTTCTTTATTTTAGTGATATGATTAGATTTATATTGAACCTTGTTATCATCTTTGTCTATTGATTAAGAGTGTTAATTTTAGTTTCGTTTGTTGAGATTTTAAAGGAATTTATATTTGATTGTGTATGGGTTTTGTTAATTTTTTGTCTGCTAGAAAGAAATGTTTGAAAAGAAGCGTAAAAGAAGTGGTCAAGGGCATATTGAAGAACAAAAAACAATATAAATTATGTTGGGATTCTAATTTTAAACATTACACAATTTATAATAAAAAAATCACTCAGCAGCCCAACTTGTACCATTAATTATGCTCTAAGGTCCTAAACTAATACCTCATCAGGAAAAAACCAATACCTCATCAAACATAAAGGAGACACGATTCTGTCATTTTTTTTATATGCATTATAAAAACAAATACACCTACATCATCTTTGTTTTCTATTGTTTTTCCTCTTTTTGGTCAGATGTTTTCTATTGATTAGGTTCATTAATCAAAGCTTAAAATATTTTATTATAGTTCGACCTAACTTAACTATATAACACACCTTTAAAAGAATAGCATGCTGGCTCTAATATTTCCTCTCTTCCTTTTTCCCAACCTCCGAATATATATATATATATATATATATATATTTTGCTAAACTACCTCCGAATATTTTTAACTACCGCCTTTCTAGTTTAACCAAAAGTTTATAATTTTTTATTTTACATGAGGTATATTCTTAAACGTAGACTCAAAAGTATGGTTTTTTTCTGATAAACAATATGGCTTTTATCGAAATTAAAATAGATTAAAGTTTTAACTAAACAAAGGAAAAGCAATGACAATTATCATGAATTAACGTAAATGAGAATTGACGGAGGCTCTCGTTTTCGTGTACCTATTAAGGTTTTGTCGTTTTCACAAGGCTTAAAAATAAAGTTGAAGTTGAAGTGCGGCTTGAAAAGATTTTCTCATTGTTTTCTCCTAGTAAGAGAGCAAATTGTTTACGCATCTAATATTGTAAAATTACGGTCGTATACTAAATTAATAGTTGACATAATTAGTATGTAATTATACATAGAGCCAACACGTTCCAGATTCTATCCATATACGCGAAACTAAATCATATTATCCTGGACATTCATATAAATATGAATCATTGCTTTTGATCCATTTACATATCCGGAGAAATGATATATCCATAAACTGCACTTTTCAGGACATTAGTCTGGGTCTTTTGGTTTAGAATTTACACTGAATTATCAAAAACAAAAAAAAACATAGGGATTGGAATGGAACGTTTTTTAATTTCCTTTTTAGTTCTCTTAATTAAAATATTGTTTGTGAAGTAAGATTTGGAAAACTAACAGGATTTTTGGCAAATACTATCTTTATTTTCGTAAATAGAAAATTATATAAATAAGATTTCTAGATTTTGGAATTGGGAAATCCCCTTCTTTTTTTTTCCTAATTAGAAGTATTGATTTCGAGCTAATACATATTCATAACTTAAAAAAAAAATTGTTTTCAAGCTAATTAAGAACAATCCAATCGTATGAAGAGTGTTAGTATAATTCGTAATACATAATCATAATAAAAATTAACACTTTCAAGCTGAGCTCATTCTTAATACATATTGATTAATATAATATCCTAGAAATTCGTTTGTATTTCAAAATGTTCTCTTTCATTTTAATTCGTTTTTCAAAGCAAACAAAATCATAATCTTACAAAGACCTTGACGAAAATAGAGGATTATCAAAACTAAATATTGACCAAATCATCTATATATATAATTGTGAGGTCAAAAATCCTATGTGGCGACCTCACAGCGAGTTTAAGATTTACTTTGCCGAAAATACCATTAATGATTGATTTATTTACTTCTTTTGCCATTGAGTTATTTTTTGGGTTCAAAATAACACTAAAACATTTTTGTTATTATTAGACTTAGGAATTTTTTATAAAAAAATAATAAATTACGAAAATAATATTTTTTAAAGGTCCATTACTTTAGTAAATATTTGTTAACTAGATGATTTCCCGCACCGTGTGCGGGTTCAAATATATTTTGTAAGAATAAAATTATAACGTGTTATTATCAATAATTGTGATATTGATGTGGAGATATGTGTTATATAATGATTGATGTAAATGTATTTTGTAAAAATAAAAATTATGATTCATTATTGTAAAATTTTTATTAGCAATTAGCTTTTTAATTAGGTTCATGTTCCACATTATGACATACCAAGAAGAAGATTTGATGGTAAGAGATCGAAGATAGACACAAGAAATTTTTTTCCACATACCATTTTTCAGTGTTTCTCAAACTCATTCAAATTTTTTCATACTCATTCAAATTTTTGGCCAACATTCAAATTTCAGTGTTCTTTTTTCATTTTATTTTGTTAATTTCTTATGTTTAATCGGGAGATTTAATCGTGAGATTTTTATTATTATTACTTATTATTTGAAAGAAGAAACTATAACCATAAAGTAATAGTTTTTAGAAGAATTTCGGAATGGTTGTTATAAACAAATTTTCGAAACATAAATTTTAATTTTTGAAATTTATTATTTTAATTTTCGAAATATTTATTATTTTAATTTAATTTGTGATAAAAGTTGTGTTAAAAGAGTAATTAGAGATTAAGCCATGTCATCTTTTTCTATAGACATGTCATAATTTTTCCATGACAAGTCATAGTTTTGAGCCAATAAAATTAAAACAAATAATCATTCTAACTAATTGTACTTCTCTTTTAATAGGAAGGAGATATATTATTATATGATATAATAAAAATTTATGGTAATAATTTATGGTAATTTTCAGTTAATATCTAATCATACATAGGAAATATTTTTTCATTTTATTAGTGGTTGGGTTTTTTTTTATAAAAAAAATGAATTACGAAAATAATATTTTTGTAAGGCCCATTACTTTAGTAAATATTTGTTAATATATTATTATATGATCTAATAAATTTTTATGATAATTTTCAGTTAATATCTAATCATATATAGAAAATATTTTTTATTTTTTTAGTGGATGAGATATCATTCTCAAATTGAGACTCTAACTTTTTTTTTATCTTATTCTATAATTGTGGGGTGAAAAATCATACGTGAGGGCTTGAGAGTGATTTCTGAAATTTTTTTTTTATTTAAAGAAAAACGAATTTATATTTATAAGGGCCTTATATATTTATTAAATAAATATATATTCAAAAATCATACGTGAGGGCTTGAGAGTGATTTTTGAAATTTTTTTTTTTATTTAAAGAAAAACGAATTTATATTTATAAGGGCCTTATATATTTATTAAATAAATATATATTCAAAATTTAGTGGTAATTTTCCATTATAAATTTTTGAATGGAAATCTTCCATATTTAGATATAGCCAAATTTACGGGTGAAAATCTTTCAAAACTATAAATATGTGTAGTTTTTTAAGGGTAGTGCTTTTCTGAGGTTAAGACTCCTCACTCTTAAGGTTTAATTCTTTTCGAAAGAGAAGTGCGACGTGAGAATAAAACCAGTCGCCGACTAATCGAACACTACATACGAGCTAGATTTAACTATAACTGAGCTAAATCGAACCATAGTTTTGTTTAATTTGTTAGGGTTAAAGCTTTTGTAGGGTTAAGACTCTCCAATCTTAGGGTTTAATTATTTTTGAAAGAAAAGTGAGATGTGTAATGTGTTTAACCACCTTCCAAAACCTATCCGAACACTACACATACGAGGTAGATTTCACTATAGCTGAGCTATATCGAACAATAGTTTTGTTTTGTTTGTTAGGATTTAGGCTTCCCTACGGTTAAGGTTCCCCACCCTTAGAGTTTAGCTTTTTTATTAGTTTGCAAATTTGGTTTTTTGAAAAATTCATAATTTGCTAAAAAAATATAAATAGTATATGTATAAATTATAAAAAAATATGATTGAAAACTTACTTTTTTATGAAACCCAAGTATTGATCGAAATAATTTAAAATAGTGATAAGCGATCATATGATAGAAATGCTGATTGGAAATTATATGAGAACGATAATTACGACATGAGCAAAAAACTATCCGTCAAAACTAACCAAACTCTACTTATACGAGTTAAGATTTCACTATAAGATTTTACAATATCTTAATTATATCGAACTATACTTTTGTTTACTTTGTTAGGATTAAGGTTCCCCTAAGGTTAAAACTCTACTCTCTTAGAGTTTATTAATTTTTATTTGCTTAAAAAGAAGTATTTGTAATATATATATGTATAAATGTTTATAAAAATATATAAGGTATTAGCATATAAAGAGTTTGGTTTGTCACTTTTTATTTTTGTATGTAGTAATCATACCATGGTTATTGTAATAATTTTTATTAAAACCCGAATGAAACTAATACCTTCTTTTTTTCAGCGTTACATCCGAATAATTTCTTTTAATAGTCAAACTGAGTTTATAAAATTCGCCTCAGGTTAAGAATAGTGAATCTATAAAATTTGAATATAAAATCGTATAAATCAAAATAATGGTAGGCTATAACAAGATATAAATGATGGTACAAAGTTATATGATAAGGATAGACGCGACGTGATAATAAAAGAACACTTCAAAACTAGGGCACCATATGTTTAACCCTCATACCACAACATCAAAGTTAACCCGGATTTTACTATAGGTGAACTAGATAAAACCATAGTTTTGTTTAATTTGTCAGAGTTAAGGCTCCCATATAGTTAAGGCTCTCATTTTAGGGTTCAATTCTTTTGAATTTGTAAAAAATGATTTTTCAAGAGAGGTGAGTCTATAAAGTTTGAATATAAGATCGTATAAATCAAAATATTGAACTATACAAAGAAGGATCAACTCTCATGTCGAAAGTTATATGAGAAGGATCAGTGCGACGTGAGTATAAAACTACCCGCCAAAACAAACCGAACATTACATATACGAGCTAGATTTCACTATAGCTTAGCTGAATCAAACCAGTTTTTTGGTTTGTTACGGTTAAGATTTTCCTAGGATTAAGGCTTTCCTGGGATTAAGACTCACCACATTTAGGACTAAGTTTAGTTCCTTTTAATTTGTAAAAAAAGAAAATTGATCTCTTGATATTTTTTTGAATATAGTTTTAATTGATTAATTTCATATATTTATTTGTTGAATTTTTAATTTCCTACGAACATAAATGGTATATGCATACATTATTAAAAATTTGACTCAAAACTTATTTTCTATGAAATGTTCTTATGGATAAGGGCTGGGACGGGTAAAACTGGGATGGGACGCGGGTAAGGGCTGGAGCTGGACGAGTAAGGGTTGGAACGGGATGAGTAAGGGTTGAGACGGGATGCGGATAAGAGAGACACACATGGGCTGAGGGAACCAACCGTGTTTGTTAATTGAAATAAATAATTGATTGGATTAAGTTACAATCTTAAAATATTGTTATAGTTATTCATATCTCGCGCAAAGATAAAAAGCTTTGGAGAAGAAAAAGAGAGACTGAGAGAAGATGAAAAAATTATATTGACTAGAAAAAAAATATAAAGAAACATATAGAAAATCAAAAATATTGGAAAATTGAGATTAAATAACATGAGTATACAAGAGAAGAAAGCGAAAAGGGACATAGCTGGTTGTGAAACTACCAAAGAGGCACATGGAAAGAAATGGTCGAAAGAGAGCCTTAGCGACGCTCGAAAAGATGAGGAGATAGGAGAGAACTCCAGGCCAGAAATCTCATCTTGCATTACAAGGTTGTGCAGAAGATCTTGATCCATTGTTGTTTGCGGATAATCTTTCACATTCAATTATGTTTGTGAAGAGGTTTATTTAGAGTATTGCACCCCGTAAATTACATGTTAGAGTATGTTACCCCTTAAATTTCCAAAAACAATGATGGTGTAATGTTAATGAATAATTGCAAACGTTTGGCTAAAAAAAGTAATGAAAATAATAAATAAATACTGATTTATAAAATGAGATCTAAAATTTTATTAATAAATTAAAAATTATTAATATGGTATAAGTGACATCATGTTCCTAATATGTAATATCGTTTACATGTTGTAACAACCTAAAACGCTTATAGTGACATGATTAGTTATATCAGTACGAAAAGTATATTAGACATGTGTCTACTATGATTTTAATTTCAATTTAAATTGAAATAATACATATTTAAAATCTAAATCATATTTTAATGACTAACAGTTTTGTAATAATAAATTATTAACAAAAATTTATTCCCGCGCAAAGCGCGGGTACTGGACTAGTAAGAAGATATATCCAAACTTCAAATCTTGTTTTATTGATTTGAAATTAATATTTTTACAATGAACTTGACGAAATTAGGGGATTATCACAATTCATTGCAATGTTTTTTGACCAATCACAAGAACTTGACGAAGATATAAATCTGGTAAAGATATGCTTTTGATTCCTTAATAATATCTTCAAAAATTCGCAAGATATTCATTCTCAAAAACCCTAATATATAGGCTACATCCCTCAAACTTCTGTAAATATATACCCCCAAGGCCCCAAGTCAAATAAACGAACTTGTTTTTCTTTTTACAATGACTTCTTGATGTGTTTCAGGTTTACATGTTTCACATTTGAATCCATCTAAATCCGTGTGAAGAGATTGTGATTCTGGAACTATGATACCAAATCGACTGGTTAAACGCTACACTTTACTTTCACCGATGAACATGTAAGTTCCAACTTATTTATTGTTTTTTTTTTTGTAGAGATACACTCTAATCAGTAATGCCATTGTTTAGGTTTAAACCCACGCAAAAAACAGCCTTACTTTTTCATACGGTCCGTGATTTTTTTTCTCTTTTTCGTATGTAGCGATACTAATTAATATTATACTAGTATATTTTAAGTTGATGTATAATAAATCAACAAACTAAAAATAAACAAATTATCAATCCACGCATCTGCTTTTATATACATAACATCGGTTTTTTCTTACTATCTTATGATTCTTAAATAAATCCGATAGTATATGCGTATATACTTTATTGATTTTGTACGTTCAAATGTTTTAGATAAGTTACGTACGCAGTGATTTTTGTTTCCTATGTGGGTTGTGCATGACTGGTAATGCGTTATGCATTGATCTCCACATTAGATGAAATGTCTTGTCTTTGTTAGTGCAATCCGAGTATTGAAAATTATTTTCCCAGCCAATTTTATTTTTAGAGGAATAATTGGGTGGGTGTGACAAAACATAGAGATATTCCAGAGGACTCGACTTTGTATCTATCTGACTAGGAACAAGATACACATGAACATAATAGTGTTTGTCCGGATTGATTTTAAAGATCTCCCAATCGAAATAAATATATCAAATTTGATATTTTCTGTTTTGTTTTGTGGGAGATTGATATGATCGACCGAGATCAAATATTACTAAGAACACGAATCGGAAAAATAAATTAGTTCATAAATTTAGCTTTATTTGTAAGGATATTATTTATATATATTACGTAATAAAGTTTGGATAACTTCTGTATAAATCATTGTATTCTGTAGTTTTATAAATAAGAGTTTATTATAATTTCTCCATAACACTTACTCTCACAAATGACCTTTTGGCTATTTGAATCCAATAAAACTCTTTAAAAACCGGGGTTCAAAAAAGAAAATGCATGCTAATTAAAGCTCTCAAGACTCCGACTTGAAAACTCATTACAAAAAAGCAATTCTTGATAAGAATCTATGAATCTAGAAGATGTTGTTTTTGTTAGGGCATGTGATAAACAACCAAACCATATAACTGAAACTTTAGAAAGAATAAATGGTGAACCGTATTTTAGAGCTCAATAGTTCCTCAAATAAACAAATGCAATAATTTATTGTCTTGCAAATTATTTAAAAGAAACCATGTGCCAAGAAAACAAGTTTTTGTTTTGGATGTTGAAGATGAAAATTTGATCAATATAATCATCTCAATCTTACAAGATTGAGATTTGATACAAGGACCGAATTATCATCCTCAACATGCGAAAGAATCACTTTTTTTTCTTTTACATATTTTTCTTTGGGGCAATTTGCTCAATAACAAAAAAAAATATTAAGAACTAAAAGGTAACAAAAAATTGTTCCATGTGGCTAACTTATAGCCAATAGATTTAGGTTATTTGGTTAGGATTTTAGATTAAGTTTTTTTTTGGTTATTCATGCCAATTACCTTTTTTCTTTTGAGTAATTTTGCAAGGATAATTATAGTGTTTTTTGGTTTGTGTAGAACCATTGAGCTCTGTAATACAGATTTGCTATATATTCCTTTAATAGTCTTAATGATTTTAGAAAAATTTTAAAAAATGCCATTTTTCAAGTGTCACTTTACAAAAATGCCACATTTTTGAAATCTTTACAAAAATGCCATTTTTCAAAATTATTTTTTCAAAATTATTTTTTCTTTATATTATTTATGTTTGGTTTAATTATGTTCTATTAGAGTTTAGTTTTGAGTGTTTAGGGGGTTTTAGGTGTCAAAACATTCTTTAGGGTTTAGAATTTTAAGATATAAGCTTTATAAATCTATAATTAGTGGCATTTTTGTAAATGGACACCCCTAAATGGCATTCTTTCAAATGTGCACACAAAAATGGTATTGTTGTAATTGCCCCATGATTTTAGCTATATGTTGGTTCTTTTTCACATGCCGTAAATATTATCTCCTAGATTTAATAGATTATCATTGAAAGTTGTTTTGCTTTGATTGTAACGAGCTTTGGCATTAGCCTCTTTTCCATGATGCAAGACTTAATTAAGAGTCTCATTGGATTCATTTTTTTTTTCCACCAGAAATGATCGCAAAACGGCAATTTCTCTCTAACTTGAACGGCGGAGTTTGGTGTACTAATGAAACACATATTTGGATCGGGTTCACTACGTTTCAGATATTAGGTTACAAAGACATAATTAAATTTATGTCAAATTGATGATGAGGTTAAATACACATAGTGTGTTGTTGAAGGACTATAATAGACTGCATAATAATACAATTATTAACTAATTGTATAGAGATACAAGGCACCCTAAAATTTCCAAATCACATGTAAATAATGTATTTACAAATAAAGATGTGTTTGCTAAACATTTTTGAGGATGTATTCCAGAGGAAAAGACGTGAGAAATAGATATTATCCTTTGACGATAAAGATAGGAAAAGGGATAAATGAAAAGAGATGATGAGTGTTGGATCGTAAAAGCCAACCCATTGAATTATACACTTGCACGATACTTAAAATTCCAAATAATTCGGAACAAAAAACAACTGTATACTATTAAAATAATTAACAAACTCAAATAAACTGATTCGTGTTTTTTGTTATTTTTTTTTTTTGAGAAAAAAACTAATTCGTGTTCACTCTTAGACTATATATTCCCATTCTAATCATGTAGCCCTACGATCATAATTATGGGTTGTAGACTTATAGATGCCTCTATTGGCTGGCTGCATTAATTGGAGAAGAGAAACATAAATAATCATACTATCGAAATGACTATGATCATAAACGATTTAAAGAAATACGTGATTAAATTAGACAATAAAAAGTTTGATAATATACTAACTTTTTATTAATTACTCTTAAGTGGGTAAAGGTTGCCGTACAAGATTACGTGGAATTGTGTTGAAATGCTTACATACTTTGACTAGTCTCGTTTTTTTTTGAATTATAATTTGATCTACTTATAAAACAATTAGGTTGTTGTGAATACGGGGAAAAGAATAATAAATACTTATTAAATTATAAAACAATTAGGCTGTTGTGAAATCGGGGAAAAGAATAATGAATACTTATTGAATTGGTCCCCCTAATAAATTGTTTTTTATTTTCTTATTTGGTTGAAGAACAAAAAAAGGAATGTGTTGTGGAGAAGAGAGCGCGAGTGGAACTTGTTGCAACCCAATTGTCGCCACACTTCCCACACGTCCCCTCTTGTGTCTATACTTTTCACCACTTCTTTTCCCTTTGTAACCCTTTTTTTCACCAAATCACCATTTTCCTACTAGATTTATCGATCTTTATTTTTGTAACTATATACAGTATAAACATATGATAATTTTTTGAAAAATTTCAAATCACATAAATATTTATTGTTGTTTTTATTTGAGAAAAGAACATATATTATTTATAACTTTTTTGTTAACCGCAAAATCTTAATTCAAACTAATCTCAAAATCAATAAAGATTCATATTGTTTTTTGTCACTGATAACTTTTACGAATAAGGAAATGACTGGAATTGCAGTAGAAAAATTTGAACTCTCCCAAAAAAATACTTCGAATGAATCATTGAACCACTAGACCAACACGATTTAGTTTCAGATACTATAAATATGTTACATGATATCAAGAGTTCCTTTGGTTGACAATTTTTTTAATTATCAAGAACTACATACGATTGATGAAAATCATTAGTCTAAACGATCATGATCATAAATACGTAATAATAAGAATTTTTTTTTAAAATATCACTTTTCAAATGTCATTATTCAAAAATGCCATATTTTCAAAAATTTTGCAAAATTGCCATTTTTCAAAAAGAAAATTCATTTTATCATTTATGTTTGGGTTAATTACAGTAAAACCTTTATAAATTAATAATGTTGGGACTTTAAAAATATATTAATTTAGAGAGATATTAATTAATCGATAAATTAATAAATATTAATTTATAGAGATATATACCTGTTTTAGGTAAGAATTTTCTTTAACAAAATTCAAATGATATTCTGTTCAAGAATTTAATTAAACTAATTTGTAAAAATAATATGTATTAACTTGAGATTATGATTTATACTTTTTATTATTGTAATAGAATAAATATTAACATCATAATATAATAGCTATTTAAAATTAATACACATTATTAGTACAAAATTTAGAGAGGAAAAAAACATGGTTATCGTTATCAATGTTGATGATAAAGTCAGCAACGATATATATTATGATACATTTGGAAAAAATTATGTGTACAAAATCAATTATCGTGTCTATAACTTATCATAAATTTTGGATACCGAAAAAACAATCATAAAAATTTGTTTGAGATATTAAGTAGAATAAAAAGTTACATATATATATATGCATAATTATACATGATTATTAATTTATGATATAATTGGGACCATATTTTTACATGGAAATTTCAAAAAAATTATTATCTTATCACCTTATCGAATTTCGCAAATTTTTACATTGGTCCGACTCGGAACCGGGATAATTTATTAATTTATGATGATTATTAATTTATCGAGTATTAATTTATAGAGATTTTACTGTATGTTGTAATAGGGTTTAGTTTTGAGGGTTTAAGAGGTTTTAGGTGTCAAAATATTTTTTATGGTTTATAATTTTGAAATGTAGGTTTTAAAAATCCATAATTAGTGGTATTTTTGCAAATGGATATCTTTAAGTGGCATTATTACAAATGTACACACAAAAAATGACATTTTTACAATTACCCCTAATAATAATGGTTGTTGAGGTTTTAAGCTTAATCATCATCTTTACTTCGTACACCATTTTCTAGTAAATTAGTACATTCATGAATAATGGATTATTTTTGTTTAGAACTTTTCTTATTTATATATTTTACAGAGAAACATGTGGAAAAATTAAACAATTGTCATTTGAAGAAAATGATGAACGTTTTGATATACGGCACAAGAAATTTAACATTGTTTTATTGTTTACAGAAACATTTTACAAAATATATAAAAAAGTTTAATAAGTTCAACCTCTAAAAATTTTAATGTACTTTCTTTGGTACCAATTGCGAGATATGATCGTCATCATTTTGTTGATTTGAGTCTGAAAAGAATTGTCTCTTATCTTTACATAAGAAGAATTATGAAAATGATTATTCTTTTACTATTTGCAATATTATAAGTGCTCCTAGTTATGGCACAAAATTAATTCACTCAATCCAGTAAACCTTCGAGCACATGCAACACAATTAAAAATTTTAAGCTTTGTAATTGCGTTTATTAATTATTGTAATAATAATTTAAACAAAGCTATCTGGCTCCTTTAGATTACAAATGGGTGCTGGTGCTGCACATCTCATCTCTGTCATTGGTGAATATTAAAACAAGTTTCGAACAAAATACGAATTCTGTCTTAAAATATATTTTATTTTATAAACTTCAAAAGCCAAACTCATCTTTTCTTTTCAAGTGCTCATTTTAAAAGCTAAACCTCAAACATTTATCAATATTGATTTGATTATCTAATAAAAAAAGAGGTCGACCATTATCAAATTTATATTACACAAGCTCAATCAATTCCATGTAAGCACCTACTAAAATGACAATTTTGCCCCTCGTCTTAAACTTCCTTTTCTCCGAGAACCAGCGTCCTTGTCTCGCGGACCATTTGCGTTCGTAGGTACGCTCGCACGTGTCGAGATGCAATCGGTCACGTGCCAACCTCGGTTGGTTGCATCAGCATCCGACGTGGCAATGGTAATGGCCACGTGCTACAAAACCTTTGTATAAGAAAACACCCACCCAATCCCCAAGCACTTTATTCATTATTTAAATTTGTATTCTTGTATAAAAATATTTTTCAGATAAAACCATAATAAAACGAAAAAGGAAAAAAAAAAAAGAAAGCAAAAGCAAAATCAAAATCAAAATCGATATCAGACAAGGGCCTCAACCTTTCTTTCTTTTTCGTTCTCATCGTCTCCGTTGAACAACACCACACAACACAGAGGAAGAAAAAACCAGATAATTCTATGGTGAAACGAGCTCAGATTTGAAAATTGAAGGTCGTGGAAGAAGATTGAAGGAACGAGAGTGGTTGAGATTTCGTCTGGGATTGTCGACGGGACACGGAAGAGAGAGAGAGAGAAGCTCGGTGGAAAATGGCGACGCCGTTGCCGGATTTTGAGGCGGCGAGAGGTGGCGGAGGAGTGGCGTCTTCCTCCACTACGGTCCTCACGAGTTCCGTGCCTTCTTCTTCGCGTTCGCCTGTGGCGAATTCGTTCTCGGAGGAGGAGATTTCGCCGATCCTGATTTTCTTGTTCTTTCATAAGGCAGTTTGCAGTGAGCTCGAAGCTCTTCATAGATTGGCGTTAGAGTTTGCTACTGGTCACCATGTCGATCTCCGGCTGCTTCGTGAACGGTACCGGTTCCTGAGATCGATCTACAAGCATCACTGCAATGCCGAAGACGAGGTAATGCGAAAACCTGACCCTCTTCTCTTTAATTTTCATCTTCATTTTCTGTAAACTGGGTAATCACAATTGGGAAAGCGTCTCTGCTTGGATTTTGAGCTTACTGTTCAAGACATTTGACATTTTACCAATGAAATGACCCATTGGGGGGAATTTCTGCCCGAATATAGTATTGTTTGCCTCATAGAGTTTGTATACGAAACAATGTTAAGTTTTCCTTTGGCTAATGCTTGCAAACTACTATAATACTGCACATAGCTGCAAATTTATCTAAAATCTGACCTGATCTTATCTTAAAGCACGCTACCCTGTAAGTTTAGATTATTTTTGTTTGCCTCTTCCTGCTGATCTTCTTATTGATTCTATGAATGTTTTTTTTGGAGATATGGAATCTATTGCAGCATATGTAAATTGTTGTGTTATGAGGAGAAACTGTTGACGGTTTCTTATCTGTGGATGTAGGTAATTTTTTCAGCTCTTGACATACGTGTGAAGAACGTAGCGCAGACATATTCTCTTGAACACAAGGGGGAAAGCTCTCTTTTCGATCATCTGTTTGAGTTGCTTAATTCAGCCACAGAAATTGATGAGTGTTACCGAAGGGAGTTGGCGAGCTGTACTGGAGCACTTCAGACATCTGTTAGCCAGCACTTGGCAAAAGAACAGAAACAGGTATTGTTTTGTTGGATGCTCTTGTTTTCTCTGTTGATTTCTATTATTACTGAGGCAGTATTTAGGATTACTTCTTGGCCTTTATTAAGATTAGTTTTCTTTCCCACTTGCTGACAGGTGTTCCCCCTACTTATCGAGAAATTCAAGTATGAGGAGCAAGCTTACATAGTCTGGCGGTTTCTATGCAGTATTCCTGTGAATATGCTCGCCGTGTTCCTTCCATGGCTTTCTTCCTCCATTTCAATAGATGAAAGCAAGGAGATGCAGACGTGCTTAAGCAAAATAGTTCCAGGCGAGAAGCTCCTTCAGCAGGTAAGTTTGAATTAAGATCCAACTTTAAAAGTTGAAGAATTTGGCTTGTTGATTGATACTTTTCCTTATTGAAGGTCATTTTCACCTGGTTGGGAGGGAAGAGCGATACTGCGGCTTCGTGTCGCATAGAAGATTCTCCGTTCCAGTGCTGTCTAGATTCTTCTAGCAGCATGCTTCCTTGCAAAACAAGTAGAGCACAGTGCGCATGTGAGGGATCCAAGGCTGGGAAGAGAAAGTACCCAGAGCTTACTAAGTATGATTCTTTTGATGCTCAGATGCACCCAGTTGATGAGATAAAACTTTGGCACAAGTCAATCAACAAGGAGATGAAAGAAATAGCTGATGAGGCTAGGAAGATTCAGCTGTCTGGAGACTTTTCTGATTTATCTGCATTTGATGAACGCTTACAATTTATTGCTGAAGTGTGCATCTTCCACAGGTACTTCTTGCATCCTTTTATTTACAATGAAAACATAATATCTTCAATTTTGGTATTGGTGTATTGGGCCAATACTTTTGGCTATGTTTTGTGAGCTTGTTCTGTATTGTGATTGATTGAGGTACATAACCTTTTTAAAAAAATTGATGTTGATTGCCACTTAATCAGGTTTTTCTGCTGATGATGTGTTTTGATTTCAAGTTATGTGGATGTTGTTCATATTTCCTCTCCTCATGGTTAAGCACGTTTCTGCTTGAGATTGTTATCATTCTAAATGGAGTTTTGTCAAATTTTGACAGACATCAATAAATATATATTTTTATCTTCTGACAGAGATTTGAGGGACGTGAGTCTATTTCTTAGGTGGTATATTCTTTTGTCGTTGCAGTCTTGCAGAGGACAAGATCATATTTCCAGCTGTAGATGGGGAGTTTTCATTTTCCGAGGAGCACGATGAAGAAGAAAATCAGTTTAATGAGTTTCGATGCTTGATTGAAAATATCAAGAGTGCTGGAGCCTCTTCTACTTCCGCCGCTGAATTCTACACCAAGCTGTGCTCACATGCTGATCAAATAATGGAAACTATTCAAAGTCACTTCCACAACGAGGAAATTCAGGTGAACATTTGCGTTAAGTGTTGCGACATATGATTTTTTAAACAGGTGAAACTATGAATGTTCGGCTTAAGATCAGTTGATACCATAGGCTATGAAGATCCAAGATACCAATTTAGGATGTCAACTAACTTCGTAATGTTTGCAGGTGCTACCCCTTGCACGCAAGAACTTCAGCTTTAAAAGACAACAAGAACTTCTCTACCAAAGCCTGTGTATAATGCCCTTGAGATTAATTGAGCGTGTGTTGCCATGGCTGACGGCATCTTTAACAGAAGATGAAGCTAGGAATTTTCTGAAGAACATGCAAGCTGGAGGTAAATTCTACTGTTTGCATTTTTGATGAAACTTTAAACCTTTTTTGAAAAATAATTAGCTACTCACAATCTTGCATGATTACATGGTCTCTTTGTGGCCTCAGCACCTAAATCAGATGCTGCTCTCGTTACTCTTTTCTCTGGTTGGGCATGCAAAGGGCGCAAAGCCGGGGAATGCTTGTCTCCAAACGGGAATGGTTTATGCCCTGGTAAAACATTAAGCAACATTGAAGAAGTCTGCCTTCAGTCATGTAATGCTTGTGTGTCTGTGCCATGCTCGAGTAGGAGTATAGAATTGTGTTGCCAGCATCAGGATAAAAGGCCAGCTAAGCGAACCGCTGTATTGTCTTGTGAAAAAAATCCCACCACCCCTCACTCGTCAGAAGTCACAAATGGGTGCCAGCCATCTGGAAATGGAAGGTCATGCTGCGTTCCGGATCTTGGAGTTAACAGTAATTGTCTGGGACTTGGTTCTCTTCCAGCAGCTAAAGCTATGAGATCTTCTTCTCTAAATTCTGCTGCACCCGCTCTTAATTCCAGCCTCTTTGTTTGGGAAATGGATAGCAACAGCTTTGGTACTGGACATGCTGAGCGACCGGTTGCTACAATATTCAAGTTTCACAAGGCCATAAGCAAAGATCTGGAGTTTCTTGATGTTGAATCTGGAAAGCTCATTGATTGTGATGAAACGTTTATTCGTCAATTCATTGGTCGATTTCACTTGCTCTGGGGTTTCTACAAGGCTCATAGTAATGCAGAAGATGATATCCTATTTCCAGCTCTGGAATCAAAGGAGACGCTTCACAATGTCAGCCACTCTTACACGCTCGACCATAAACAGGAGGAGAAGCTGTTTGGAGATATTTATAGTGTTCTTACTGAACTGTCAGTTCTTCATGAGAAGTTACAGACTGATTCTATGATGGGGGACATAGCTCAAACCGACACTGTTCAGACTGAAATTGATAACGGTGACTGCAAGAAGAAGTACAACGAACTGGCTACAAAGCTACAAGGGATGTGCAAATCCATTAAAATCACATTGGATCAGCATATTTTCCTGGAGGAACTGGAGCTCTGGCCTCTATTTGACAAACACTTTTCTATTCAAGAGCAAGACAAGATTGTGGGTCGTATAATCGGGACAACTGGTGCTGAAGTTCTTCAATCTATGTTACCATGGGTGACATCTGCCCTTTCTGAAGATGAGCAAAATAGAATGATGGATACCTGGAAGCAGGCAACCAAGAACACAATGTTTGATGAATGGCTCAACGAATGCTGGAAAGGATCACCCGACTCATCCTCACAAGAAACATCCAAACCTAGTCTACAAAGAGGTAAAAGCAATTTCCTAACTATTTTTCACCAACTTATTATCTAGCTGGTTTTATGTACACCTTAGATATTTTTTGCTCTGGACTTCATAACTCATACTTTGGTTGGCTACTGTAGTTTCTCTCTGCTAAATATGGTTTGCTTATGTCGAGTTTATTTTCCATATAGATACTGATCATCAAGAAATCTTAGACCAAACTGGCCAACTATTTAAGCCGGGGTGGAAAGATATTTTCCGCATGAATCAGAACGAGCTAGAGGCTGAAATTAGGAAAGTCTATCAGGACACAACACTTGATCCAAGGAGAAAAGATTATCTCGTTCAAAATTGGAGAACCAGGTCAGATTTCTTTCAATATTTCACTGCATGGATACTCTATTCCACATTTTTATGCATACCTGACTTAAACTTTGAAACCCAAATCAATAATACAGTCCCCTGTATTACTTGAGAAAAAAAATTACAAAGTGGAAGAGTATTTGAGGGTTCTCCTGTCTTTCCCGGTTTCCCAAGCTGATACGATCCGCTCAGTTTATTTACCCATGTGTGTACATATATATATGTGTGTGTCCTTGACTGCACAATCTTCTGAACAATAGCGAACTTATAATCTCATTCACATTGCCCTCTCATACACAGATCATTTTTGTTCTAGAATAATATTCATTTTAAACTTTGGCTGTTGGTGCTTTTATCAGTCGATGGATAGCTGCTCAGCAAAAGCAACCTAAGGAAACAGAAACTGCATTAAATGGTGATGTTGCACTTGGATGTTCCCCATCTTTTCGAGATCCCGAGAAGCAGATATATGGATGCGAACATTACAAGCGTAACTGCAAGCTTCGGGCTGCTTGTTGTGATCAGCTGTTCACTTGTAGATTTTGCCATGACAAAGTGAGCGATCACTCCATGGAGAGGTAAGAATTGATGTCAATCTCCCCTACTTAAATTACTACTCTTTGTTTTTCTATCTGAATGATATGATTCTATATCCAAAACACTTTACAGAAAACTGGTGACGGAAATGCTCTGCATGCGGTGCCTCAAGGTTCAACCTGTTGGCCCCATCTGCACAACGCCTTCATGCGACGGATTCCCAATGGCGAAGCATTATTGCAGTATTTGCAAACTTTTCGATGATGAAAAGTAAGCAAAATCCAACAGTATAATGCATGAATCAATTTACACTCTGTCAAATAATCAAACTTCAGGAGCTGTTCTAACCTTCAGAAACTGTGATCTGCCTTTAGATCTGTTTACCACTGTCCATTCTGCAACCTTTGCCGGGTCGGGGAGGGACTGGGAATCGATTATTTCCATTGCATGACATGTAACTGTTGCCTGGGGATGAAGTTAGTAAATCACAAGTGCCTTGAGAAGAGCCTCGAGACAAATTGCCCCATCTGTTGTGAATTTCTTTTCACATCGAGTGAAACAGTCAGAGCCTTACCATGTGGTCACTACATGCACTCAGCTTGCTTCCAGGTTTGCAAATATCCCCTTCTCTCATTAAACTTAAAGTTCACTTTTACCGCCTTAAATCAAAACATTTTTTTTTTCTTCCGGTCTTTCAGGCTTACACTTGCAGCCACTACACATGTCCAATCTGTGGAAAGTCATTAGGAGATATGGCGGTAAGAAGATCCCCCTCCCTCAGAGCGTAATCTACAAATCGTATCATATTATTCACTTAACTTTTTTTTTTTCGTTTCTTTCTCAAACTATACAGGTTTATTTCGGTATGCTTGATGCACTGTTAGCTGCAGAAGAACTTCCAGAAGAATACAAAAATCGCTGTCAGGTGAGAAACACTAAAACTGCTATTTCTTTTACTCTTTATCATTTGATGACATACTCTCACACACACACACACACACACACACACACATGTTTCAGGACATTTTATGTAATGACTGTGAACGCAAAGGAACAACACAGTTCCATTGGTTATACCATAAATGCGGTATGTGCGGTTCTTACAATACCCGTGTGATCAAGTCCGAAACAACAGCCCCAGACTGCTCAACCTCGTCGTGAAAATAACGTGAGAGGTTTTTTTCACTCTCTTTTCACTTTTGTTTTGTTGGTTTCACTTTCTGTTTTCGCAAAACAATGTGAAGAAGATTTATAACAAAAAAGCCCGTTGATAGATTTTTATTTGTATAGTCTCTCTGAGATATTAAAAGATTTTGAAGAGTCTTTATTTAGGTTACCATTACATTTTGGCTTTGGGCAAAGCTGAGAACTCGTTTGTTTTTTTTTTCTTTTCCCTTGCATAAGCTTTAGACTTTATTTCTTTCTTTGAAGAGTGTAAATAGTTACAATATTTTTGTAAAAACTTTCTTCTTCCCTTCTTATTTTTACTTCCTCGTTTTTTTTTTTGTTTTTTTTCTGTTGTTTCACTACTAGTAGAGATCAAACTGGAAATGCCAGAGATGGAATAGGCACGATTGATTTATCTGTACACTGTAAACAAAGGGATTAATATGCACAACACATCACACACAAAAAATAGTCATCAATAGCATAAGGAAAAGTAATAGCCCATGATCTGTATTAGAATAATCAAGTTACAAAGTCCTGAACATTTGCACAAGCTTCACGTCATTTACATGGTCTAGAGATGTGTGAACTCTACAATTCTTATACGCCTCCATTCCTTTGGATTACATAGCTATGAGTCTATGACTTCTTTGGATCATACAATTCGGAGAATTAGAATATTCACGAGTAGTTTAAATTTACATTTTGGTTAGTTTTGGTATATCAATTAAACTAAAGAGAGAGTGAGAAATGAGAGCATAACGAACTCACTACATCGTACCAGTTGAATTGACCATGGCTATCACAACCTCTTCGGTCGCGGTTTTTTCGTCCTCGAACTAGAATCCATTATACTTCTTGAACTTTTTGGATTGGTTTGAGTGATCTTCTCTCTCAGCTCCTTTGTGAAGATACATCTTCAAGATCACAATTTAAATTGTAACATTGTTTTCTTTCTTCTACATGTAACGCAATCAATCATTTTGCATTGAAAAAAATATAGCAAGATTGCAAAATATACAATCTATATTGTTTTCAAAAATATTCAAATTGAAGATTAAATGTGTTTTAAATCACTATACATATTTACCTTTTTCATAAAAAGAATTAGAACAAAATAGTTTTTGTATTACAACAACTTTTAAAACTAAACCAAAGTTTTTACAGACAAATTTTCCGAAATTTATATATGGATTTACTTCTATAGTAAATTTATTCCATTTTTTTAGAGGTTAACATTGAGTTATCTCATTTACATATTCATCTTTAGTCGTCGTGGAATATTTAATTTATAAAAAAAAGGAAAATTTTATGGATATTATCTAAGTTTCTGTTTATGATCACGAATGTTGAATGTCTTATAGAATAGTATACACGTCCCATTTAATATTATTTACAAAATAATATTCCTTCCGTTTCACTATTTCAAAATTTTAATATGAATTTACTTCCATAACTAAGTTATTCCACTTTTTGTTTGAGTCAAAATGAAATTATCTCATTTACATATTTATCTTTAGTCGTCGTAGGATATTTAATTCATAAAAGTTTGGTAAATTTTTATGGATATTATCTAAATTTCGGTTTATGATCACCAACGTTGAATGGCTTATAGAATAATAGACACGTCCCATTTTAATATTAACTACAAAATAATATTCTTTCCGTTTTCCTATTCCAAAATTTTAATATGAATTTACTTCTATAATTAAGTTACTCTTATCTTTTTTTTTATATAGTCAAAATGGAGTTATCTCATTTACATAACTATTTCTAGTTGTTGTTTACGCGGACAATATAATTGGTAAGAAATTTCGGTAAAAAATAATTTGAATTTCTTGACTTTGAATGTTTTATGAAAAAAATACACTTCCTTACTTAAAAAAAAAAAAATTACATTTCTTTACATTTGCTACAAAATACTATTAATCTACTTAACAAAACCAAAATAAAATTACCCCCCTAATTTCGTATTTTATAACACCAAAAGCTGATTTTAGACGGGTCGGAAAACCAAACAGAGTGTACAACGTTACAATCGCCTCCCTAACTCTCTCTCTCTCTCTCCGAATAATTCGAACAGAAATTAAAAACAAAAAACAAAAAAAAAATAAAATTTTCTTTCAGAATAAATACACAAACGAAAACCCAACCAAAAAAAAAAAAAAAACTTTGAACTTTGCTCCAAAGAAAGCTTACCAAATTGTCAAAAAAAAAAGAAGGAAACGAATCACACAGTTTTCTTCATCAATGGAGTTTCCTCCTCCTCCACCACCGGAAAGATCCAAACGCCTCCATAACTTCACCTTACCTTATCTCCGATGGGGTCAGCAAAGATTCCTCCGCTGCGTCAAGCTCCCTCACCACAATCGATCTCCTTCTTCTTTCCCTTCTTCTTCCTCTTCTCCTTCTCCCGATCGTAGATCTCCCGCCTTCGCCGGAGGAGGAGTGGTAATCTCCGGAGGTGAGCTCGGTCCTGGTGAAGGTAAGCTAAGGATCGATCTAACCTGCGATGGTGGTAATAAACCTAAAGTCTCTGTTTTGGGAAATGGAGGAGAAGAAGCTAAGAACAACGGCGATGTGGCCGCCGTAGCTCGGCCGTGGAATCTGAGGACGAGGAGAGCTGCTTGTAATGAACCACCACCACCTGGTGATGAATCGACGAGGATCATTGAGTCTTCTTCTTCTTCTATTCGGAGACATGAAATTGGTTTCAAGAGAGGGCACGAAGGTGATGGTGATGGGGATTTTAACAAGAATGAGAAAGTGAAATTCTCTGTTTCTTTGTTGAGAGAAGAAATCGAAGAGGATTTCACTGCCCTAATTGGGAAAAAACCACCAAGAAGACCAAAGAAGAGACCAAGATTGGTTCAAAAGCAAATGAATGTAATAACAATTTCTTTGATTTGTGTGCCTTCTTTCTTGTTGAATTGCTTAGTTTTTCATTTTGAAATTTTCTTTTGTTGCAGACTCTTTTTCCTGGATTGTGGTTAGCAGAAGAAGTAACAGAAGGCTCTTACGATGTTCCTGAGTCTGCAGAAACATGAAAAAGGTGATTCTGATTATGGTTTTGGGTCGTCTTCTTCTTCGATCCAAGAAATGTATCAAGTTTGAATATTTTCGTTGTAAAAAGGCAAGGAAAAAAAATGTAGCAATGTGCCCAGTTTAGTGAATGAAACCATTTTACTTAAATTTTTCTTCTTCTTTGTTGTAAAAGAGACAACTGGGAGGTTTTTTTCATTACCAAAGCTAATTGTAATCTCAATGGCAATGGAAATCTCCAGCTGTTTTTTGTTTTTGTTATCAATAATGCAGCTCTCGCCAACTTTCTTACATATTTGTTAGCAGCTCAAGAGTAACTTAAATTGGTTTTTTTGGGCTTGTATCATGTTCTTGAGCATGCTTGCGTCAAGATATGTGTTACGCAACAATGTTTGTGGTGTTAGATGTTTTGACAAGTTTGCAGGGTCAGACCAGGCTTCCTCTCTCTCTGGTAAGTCAATTTACAAACAATGTTCCATTTATTGAACACCTGAGCTGGGATGTTCGCTACTTGCTGCAGTTAGGTTCTTACATTTTGACTCTATGTTCCATTTATCGACTGTTGAATAGTATGGAAAATAAAAAACAATCTAATTACTGTTTTGTAAGATAACGCAACGATGTTCCTGTGCTGATAATGATCTAAAGGACCTTTAGAAAGCTTCTTGCTCTTGCACTTTTGTTCTTCACGGTCAATTTTTTTTGGCAGTTAACATTGTTTATACAGATTATCCAAACCAGCTCGCGCAGTTTGAAGCCACGGTCAAGCTGATAAGATATCTCATTGAAACATTTCAAGGTGGCTTCACTATAGCAGTCTCCATCCTCACAATCCACGAGCAATATGACAGTTGTGGAGAACAGAGTAGAAAGAAGGAATAATCCATTGTTAAGGTAATGGCCGCTCAATTTACATGGTCTAGAGATGTAATATATTCAACCTCTTGAAATCTAAATTAGATATTGTGTTTTTTTTTCTTTTTTTGTCTCAGCCATTGTTTCCTGCAGTAGTGGCACACCACATCCATTATTTTAATTGAAGTTTTCAAACTCTAATCCATAGACTTGTGAGTTTAATCTCAAATGATTCCAAACATCGTGATCCCCTAAACCTTTCCTTCATCATCTTCTCATGGAAACATCATTTCCTTTACATCTCCCGCATTCACGATTTATCTAGCTTTTCGCAATATACGGGTCTTGATTTTGATCGTTTGATGCTTTTTCTTTCTTTTGCACAGTCCTGCAGAAATAAAGTCTCTGGGCAGAGTTTCATCTTTCCTCCAAACAAGGTTAGTTTTCATTGACCTTGCATTTCTCTGTTTCTCGTTGGTTTACTATCTTGACTGTTTGTTTTGAAATTTCCAGAAAACCGGACCATCATGATCTGCGTGGAATCAAATCACCAGCGGATTTCGTTCGCGGGTGATCTCGGGCAATCAGATAAAGAACCTCCTGTCGAACAACAACCATCAGGCCAGGTTCGAAGAGACACAACTCTTTTAGATTCATCAAACTCAGATTTCGAGTTCCACATTTCAAGAAACTTTGATCCCGAAGATTCCTCACCAGCCGACAAGATTTTTGCAGACGGGATGATCCTCCCGGTCCTTCCTTTTCAATTAACCACTCCATCCGCCACACCAAAACGTCTCTACAAGTACGAGCTCCCTCCTATCGTCTCTGCTCCTTCCTTACTGTCCTCTTCCCCTATTCTTCCTCCTCCGCCATTGCCATTGCCTCAACACTCGAGAAAATACAGCGAGAAGGAAACTCCAGGAAGCAGAAACGGTCGTGGGAGCGGAGCAAATTCAGACTCGGAAGTAGAGAAATCATCAAAGTCGTTTTGGAGCTTCAAGAGAAGCTCGAGCCTTAACTGCGATATAAAGAAGAGTCTTATCTGTTCGTTTCCTCGTTTGACAAGAAGCAATTCCACAGGAGCAGTGATGAATTCGAAGAGGTCAATGCTAAGGGATATTAACAAGCATAGTTCGCAGAGACATGGAGCTCCACGACCAGGAGCAAATCCATCATCTCGTTTGTCTTCTTCCTCTGTTTGTTGCAGCTCGTATCAGTTCCGGCCACAAAAGCAGGCTGCCGGAAAGAATGGAGGAGGAAGCTTTCGGATTACTCCAGTGATCGGTGGTCCATCTCCGTTTGGGTTAGGATCGATCTTACGACTTTCAAAAGAGAAGACGACGAAGAACAAGTAACATTCTTTACTAAAACCCCAAGTAGGACCATTTTTATAACGAACTATTGTATTATTTGTTTTGAGCTATGAGATTCTGCAATAAACTCCGTGTAGATACATTTATTATCTTGCAAGTAATGCAAATTTTGATTGATCATTTGATCTATTATTCTCATTTATTGTATGGAGATGTGTAATTGTGTATAATGTGGTTCACACTAATGTAACAGCAAAATTGGCACATCAACTTATCTTTGAGCTAAGCATTAAGAAAACGAAAATGTAACAGGCACATCAACTTAGCTTTTAATTAAGCATAAGAAAACGAAAATACATAGAGAAATAGATTAATGAACTCATCTTCTAATTATCCACTTATCCTTTAATAAAGCATAAGAAAACGAAAATACATAGAGAAATAGATTAATGAACTCATCTTCTAATTATCCTTATCCTTTAATAAAGCATAAGAAAACGAAAATACATAGAGAAATATATTAATGAACCTCAACCTCCTCTTTTGGCAATTTTCCTCACGGTCTTCAATCGTTACACAACTTGTTCAATGGAGACATCCGCTCGATTCATGACACCATAAATTGCTTGGACGGACACATGTCCTGCTCCCAATGTTTCAACCGCGTTATCAAATAACGCCACCAAATCCGGTGACCAATGAAGCCTTGGACCTTGTAAGCGATTGGCTGGTGGTGGAGCCTGTGGAACAGCTGTAACGGTTGGATCTTCTGGGTTTGCTACCTCTATTGCCTTTGCTCTGTTGGCTCTCGAACTACTCGAACTAGTGTTGGCTCTCGAGCTACAGTGCCTGCTGATGGCTATGTACCTACTGTTATGCGAGAAGATAGTGAGCATATGGATTATCTTTAGACTGGCGTGGAGCTTCCCTAGCGGTTACCTTCAAAATTAAAAGAGCACAATCTCAGCCACTTATGCAAAAGAGCTAAAGAAGTGACTTGAGCACTCGCATATTAGGTGTAAAACTTGAAAGGGTTAACACATCACGTTGCTAGTTGGTTTTTGCTCATAGTCTTTGGACATAACAGAAGAGATTGTCCACATAACAATCGACTCCATAAGATTGGAATCATCTCAATTTTATGTATTTTTTGTTAGACTTGAGCACTACACTTTAACACTCTTTTAAGTGAACAGTTTACTCATCCCTCAATTGTTATAATAATAAATATAGAGATAGTGTGAAAAGAAATCTAATCCTCAGTACTGATTTTTTATTATTATTACTTTTTTCGTTGGTAGATCTTTGAAATCAACTTTCAACTATTTTCTATTTAGTTTGGATTAGTCGTAGATAACCAAAAATGCGAGAAAGATTGGAATCATCATCACGATTCTATGTATATTTTCTCTACCTTTTTTTTTGGACAAACTAGATCCATAGATTTTCTCTACCTTGAACACCAAACTCTTGTTGGTATTTGTCAGATTTCAACACCACATTTCAAACAGTCTTTGAATTATATATTCTATGCGTGGGAAAACAAAAGCTATAAGATATATACATAGACTAAACTACAATTTTACATGGATGTTCCATTAGTAACAAGTTTATACAATGTTACCTTTATGTTATGGATATAAAGAACAAAGTAATAAATTACAGAGTATATGTTTATATGAATGTACAAAAACAGAGTAAAATCTAATCGATATTATGACGACAATCTCTCACTAATATAAGTTGAGTTCTTACTTGTTTCATTGCAAGATGTTTGATTTTAATTTACATCTCAATATGTTATGATTTTGGATTACTAGGTATACGAATTTTATTTGTTTGTTAGTTAGTTTTTTGTTTGTTTGTCATTGAACCAAAATATGTTATGAAATTTTGTTTGCTATGACCTTTTACTATAGATATCGTAGTAAATAATGGTTAGAGATGTGACAGATTATTTGGACACCATTTTATCAGAGAATCAAAATATCGTCGCTAAAATTTGTATAAAAAAGATGAACAAAGATAAGTGTAAATTTCAGCTACTTGCTCTTCATTGCATTGAAATTCAATATACTGAAATGTGAATCACATGCATGTTGGTAGGGGCTGATGGTTTGCATTATTACTTTCTTCTTTGTTTATCACACTTTTGTGTGGCAAAACGAGCGAAAGAGAACTAAAAAAGGGCCAAGAGACAAGAGTAGTTTCTTGTCTCCTCTCTAAATTGTCCCAAAGTGTCTTTGAAGGGAAAGGTTTATATGTTTGCTAAAGAAAACACAACGTTTGTTTATCAAGCTCAATGACTTTATACAGAGGTGCATCTTAGTCTACTGGATATTATTAACATAATTGACATTGATTATTCTTAGTTGTAACTTCCATAAAAAAGAAAACCCAAAGCAGAAACAAAGAGAAAACTTTGTACATATGTGGTATGAATTACTTGTCGTTATAGAGAAGCTTGAAACTGAAACATGGTATGAATTACTCTCTCTCTCTCTCCTCCTTAGACCTTAGACATGGTGCTGCAGGAGACATGATTTTAATAAACAACTTAAAAACTGTGTTAAAGCAAGGAACACTATATAGATGATGAAACATATGATAATACCACATCTTAATGAAGAGCTTGTTTAGTCAGCTCTTTTCCTTTTGCCTCCAGCTCCATTGATTTGAGCCAAGCTTGGAACATAACTAAGAATAGTTGGCCAACATGCATCCGTTCTATTAACACCAAAATCCACTTGCGTGACTTGATTATCCTCCCCAAGAACGTATATCATGCTCATGATCTTCTTCTTGTCGAGGTCAATACATCTACTACTACACACAATGACTTTCTTCTCCTCGTCGAGCAAGAAAATTGCATCACAGGAAATTATAACATCACAACTGTTCAAATCCAATACCAAGAATTTGCTCCACGACACCACATTAGTCTCATCAATCTTATTTGTCACCCATACCTCAGTCTTGGATGTATGATCGTGTTGTAATAACACCAAAAGCTTCTCTTCTCTAACAACGGAAAGACTCAAATTTTCAGAACGATCAAACTGACAAGGAAGAGGCACAAGTAGAGATGATTTCTCTGTTGAAAAATCAAATCTGTGCAAGTAGAGGTGTGTTTTTGTACTATCTTTAGCAAACCAGCAAGTCTTCCCCTTCAAAGACAAGCAGCGTCTATAGTATCCAATGGACCAGCCTGGAGCGACATCATGATGATCAAGAGTCCTCCATGAATCAGAGCTAAAATCGTAGATTTCCGAGTCTTTGCTGCTACCATAACAAGAGCTCAATATTTTGTAGCTCTTATTGCTATATCTCTTGTCTTGGCAGTATCCGAGAACATGGGTGTAGTTTCTACGATTGCTGGTTCTGATCCACTTGGTTTCACCAGTACACGGGTTCCAAACCACGAGTCTAGATTCGGCTTTGTAAGAGGTGCATAACAATAAGCCGTCGCAGTGAAAGACTTGATATATCTCGAACTGATCAGCTGCTGAATTATTAGAATGAGGATCGATTAGGCTAAGCTCTCTTTTTAGCTCTACAGATGGAACACTTCATGGAGATTGACTCTCATCTGACAAATCCTGCATTGATTTGTCAACCTGATAACCTCAAACTCCTTCGCGGCTTGATCAGAGTGTTTTCTTGCGAATCTCGAATCATGTTTGAATAAACGGTTCCATTCTTTGCAAGTTGGTCGTAATCGTTTCAGAGATGTTGCCGGAACACGACATAGTATCTCCTCCACCAAATCTCTTGGAAGCCCCGGTGCGCGAGCCCCACGAGGACGAATAACAACAGCTGTTCGAGACACTCTAAAGGCCGAAGGAAGTTGTTGTGTGTAATGTTGGAGCATGGCTAAGTTGTCAGGGTTAGACAAACCGAATTCCTTGCAAGTATCTCTGACCTTTTTTTCTTGTGCATCAAGCAACGATGTGAGCTTCGATTCTGCATCTCTCACCAAAGACGTGATGAAAGGCAATTCATTCGTTAGGTCACCCAACACTTCAACTTCGTTGTGGAGAGTGTTTAATTGGTTCTTGAGGATGTTAATAGCCTCTAAAGTACTCTTTCCTTTGATCAAATTCATACTTTACAAAGAAAAACAACAATCAGAACACAAACCCTAAACCCGAGAATGGATATACCCAGCGAGATATACATATATATATATATATATATATATATATCCCCCAAAGCTTAAAAGCTTATAAAGTGTTACTATTATTTTCTTTGACCAAAGAGTTATTAAAAAAAAAGATATTTTTTTTCTTTTTCGTTTTGTCACACACCAATGAGTTACGAAATAAAACAGAAGAACATTTACTTTTGTAACAAACATGTCATGCATTTATCTTTTCAATTACCAAATACAACGTTGCAGTACATCCATCTCAACAATTGGTTTTAGCCAATTGAGAGTACAATTATCAAGTAAAACGCCAATTGAGAGTACAATTATCAAGTAAAACGTTTATATCAAGTAAAGCATAATTTAACTAGAAAACAAAACACCCTCTTGGAGTGAGACAGTGAGTATATGCTTTTTGTATCCTTCCTAAATGCTATTTCCTATATTGTGTTCTTATGTAATATTTTACCATGTTCTAACATTCCCCCTGCACCAGTTTTTAATAGAAAGCCTCTTTCAAAAAAAAAAAAAAAAAAAAAAACACCCTCTTTGCGAAATAATCTGCACATTTGTTATTAGTTTTGCTGGCCTTTGAAAATCACGAGTTTCCTTGTATGCATCAGTGGGTCTAACTATCTGAAGAAATCAGATATGGGAAGACAAAATTATAAAAAAAAAAATATGATAAAAACCGAAAGAGTAATGTGAAACTGTTAAGTTTAAATAATTAACCACTGTGATTATGTTGGAGATGAATTTAGGTTTTTAGGCATCCGAAAATGAAAGACCATATATAATCACTTGAGCGTTTTCTACACAATGAAAACGGAATGGGTGATGATTTATAGGTGTACAAGTTGTTACTTGGGTGAAAAGAAAACTCAGAGCATAAGTTAGCTCTGTACATGATTTATGAAACGTAACTCTCTCTTCTTTTAGACATGACCAATATAAATTAAGGAAAACACACACACACATTCGAAGATGAGGGCTCAAATAAAATGCTAAGACCTTGCTCCATGACACAGGTTTGGTCTCATCAATCTTATTTGTCACCAATATCTCAGTCTTTTGGATTTACTATTAGGGATGTAAGAACACCGAAATTTGTACGATTTTGATCTTGGATTTTTGTTATATTACCAATTCCGTGCTGTATTATTTGACACTTTTTGCTGTACAAGTAACCTATTCGCAGAAAATATAACAGATATACAAATATCAAGCTCAGGGGGTAAATGACTTTATACCTATAGGTGCATATTAGTCTACTGGATATTATCAACATAATTGACATTGATTTTTTTAGTTATAACTTGCATTAAAAAAAAAAAAAAACTGGAAGCAGAGACAAAGAGAAAGATTTGTACATATGTGTTATGAATTAGTTGCCGTTAGAAAAGCTTGAAACCGAAACATAACTCTCTCTCTTCACGATTTTATCTTACAACTTAAAAACTGTGTTAAAGCAGGAACACTTCTTAATACCACATCTTAATGAAGAAGTGTCAGTCCAAAGAATTATTCAGAGAACATAACCAAGATAATTGAAGAAGACAAAAAAAAAAAAGAGATTATAACATGCAGAGCTTGTTTAATT
Source organism: Arabis hirsuta (assembly GCA_964056655.1). NCBI lineage: Eukaryota > Viridiplantae > Streptophyta > Magnoliopsida > Brassicales > Brassicaceae > Arabis > Arabis hirsuta. Next base: position 23,388,047 of record OZ053306.1, on the reverse strand, counting down.
AGTCAGCTCTTTTCCTTTTGCCTCCACCTCCATTGATTTGAGCCAAGCTTGGAACATAACTAAGAAAAGTTGGCCAACATGCATCCGTTGTGTGGACACCAAAATCCACTTGTGTGACTTGATTATCCTCCCCAAGAACGTATATCATGGTCATCATCTTGTTCTCGTTGAGGTCAATCCGTCTACTACAACACACAATGACTTTCTTCTCCTCGTCGAGCAAGAAACTCGCATCCCAAGAAATTATAACATCACAACTGTTTAAATCCAATACCAAGAATTTGCTCCACGACACCACATTAGTCTCATCAATCTTATTTGTCACCCATACCTCAGTCTTGGACGTAAGATCTTGTTTTAATAACACCGAAAGCTTTTCTTCTCTAACAATGGAAAGACTAGTAGCTACATAACCATCAAACTGATGAGGAAGAGGCCCAAGTAGAGATGATTTCTCTGTTGAAAAATCAAATATGTGCAAGGATTGTGTGTTTGTACAATCTTGAGCAAACCAGCAAGTCTGCCCCTTGAGAGACACTCTGGGACTAGGGTATCCAGTGGACCAGCCTGGAGAGATATCATGATCAAGAATCTTCCATGAATCAGAGCTAAAATCGTAGATTTCCGAATCTTTCTCGCCACCATAACCATAGCTCAATATTTTGTAGCTCTTATTGCTATATCTCTTGTCTTGCAAGTATCCGAGAGCAAAGCGGCGGATATTGGGGAAATGTTTGTTGGCTTCGATCCATCTGGTTTGACCAGTATTAGGGTTCCAAACCACTGTCTAATTAGGTCTATGGAGGTGCATAACAATAAGCCATCGCAGTGGAAGACTTGATATATATCGAATTGAGATAATGAATTGTCGATTAGGCTAAGCTCAGCTTCAACCTCTAGAGATGGAATGATTCCTTGGAGATTGATGCTCATCGGACAAATCCTGAATTTCTTTGTCAACATGAGAATCATAAACTCCTTCGTTGCTTTATCAGAGTGCTTTTTTGCAAATGTCCAATCATATTTAAATAAACGGTTCCATCTTTTGCAAGTAGATCGTAATCGTTTCAGATATGTTGCCGGAACACGACAGAGTATCTCCTCTACCAAATCCCATGGAAGCCCCAGTGCGCGACGAATAACAACAGCTGCTCCAGAAACTTGATAGGCCGAAGGTTGTTGTGTGTAATGTTGGAGCATGGCTAAGTTGTCAGGGTTAGACAAACCCAGTGCCTTGCAAGTATCTCTGACCTTTTTTTCTTGTGCATCAAGCAACGATGTGAGCTTCGATTCTGCATCTCTCACCAAAGACGTGATGAAAGGTAGTCTATTCGTTAGGTCACCCAACACTTGAACTTCGTTGTGGAGAGTGTCTAATTGGTTCTTGAGGATGCTAATAGCCTCCAAAGTATTCTTTCCCTTGATCAAATTCATACTTTACAAAGAAAAACAATCAAAACCCTAACACAGAGAATAAATATTATATCCCCAGAGCTTAAAAATAAGTGTGTACTTACATGGAATCCATCGAGGGAGAGGCTCCGGCTAGAATGACGACAAAGAAATCGAGGTCTAGACTTGAGTTGTGAATATTATACTATATTTCACTTCAGGCCTTCTAATTATAATTAAGGAATTTCTTCTAATTTTGACCTAAGAGAATTATTTTTCCCCTTTTTTGTAACAACTACTTTCTTTTGTAACAAACATGTCGTTCTATCTTTTCAGGTACCAAATACAACGTTGCAGTACATCCATCTCAACTATTGAATTAGCCAATTGAGATTACAATTAATTACCAAGTAAAACTGGAAAACAACACACCCTCTTTGTGAAACAATCAGCACATTGGTTACTATTAGTTTGCTGGCCTTTGAAAATCGAAGATGCTTTTTAGATGTCTTCGTTTTGTTCCAAAGATACCAATAGAAACATTGAGATATTATCTTGCGGGGAAACATGATAATATCTCAAATGTCTATTTGGTAGGACCAAGTGATGTGGCCAGAGCCAGATGTTGGAGGTTTTAAGTCTTAATATCTATATATAGCTCACAAAACAAAAAGAACAAGGAACAACGAAAACAATCAATGTCATATAAACAAGTCAGTTTTGTTATGTTTTGTGAGCTCTTCTTGATAACAAGAACATGCCATTTGGTGTTTTTATATAAAAAGAAGAAAAGTGTGATTTGCTGCAGCATTGTTACCCGAAGAAAATGCTTCATAGTTATTAAAAGGATAACATTAACATTACTTGAGAATAAAGAGGCAATGATGAAACAATGGAAAAGAACACAGAGAATGGAAGAAAAATCGCTTGAGCGTAAACAGCCTCTCTGTTTTATAACCCTCATTTGCATCCATAAGGAAGGAACATGTGCTACTAGAATTGATTAATTATTTAAAATTTGGATCAAATAACACCAAACTTTAAAATCTGATAAGCATGATTTACAAACATCATGTTCACCAACACCAGAATTTTTAATGCATCAACTGAAAATCAGTGAATAACAGCGAATTATATTCTATTAAAATTTATCATTATGTTGTTGGAGATGAATTTCGGTTTTTAGGCATCCGAAAATGAAAGACCTGAATCACTCATGCGTTTTCTAGGTGTAACTTGGGTGAAAAGAAATCTCAGAGCATGCAGCAGAGACAGCTCTGTACATGTTTAATGAAACAGAACTCTCTCTTCTTTTAGACATGACCAACCTATAAATTAAGGAAAACACACACACACACACACACAAAAAGAGAGAGAGAGAGAGAGAGGAGATTGCTACAAAATGTAGGAGCTTATTCAGTCACCTCTCTTTCTTTTGTGGCCTCCAACTGGCTCGATTTGAACCAAACTTGGAACATAATTTAGAATAGCTGTGTCGTTTGTCTCCGTTGTATCTAGTCTCAAGTACACTTGTGTGACATTATTATCCTCCCAAACACAGTATATCGTGTCCATGTGCTTGGGATCGTACATGTCTTCAGTGTCAATCAACCTCTCAGAACACAGGGCGACTTTCTTCTCCTCGTCTAGCAAGAAAGTCCCGTAACTCGAAATTTGAAGATTCGGACTCAAATCGAATGCTAAGACCTTGTTCCATGACACAGGTTTGGCCTCCTCATCAATCTTATTTGTCACCCATATCTCAGCCTTGGAATTCTTTTCGCATTGTAATAAAACCGAAAGCTTCTCTTCTCGAACAACGGAAAGACTGGAAATCTCAAATACAGAAGAACGCTTATAGGGAAGACGCACAAGTACGGATGATATCTCTGATGAAAAATCAAAGCCGAGCAAGTACAGTCCGCGATGCGTTTCTCTTTGATCAGTAGCAAGCCAGTATGTCTTCCCCTTCAAAGACACGATGTGATCAGAGTCACCGCAACTAGTGTACCAGCCTGGAATGAGATCATGATCAAGAATCAGAGCTAAAGTTCAATACTTTGTAGCTCTTACTGGAGGATTTGCTGTCTTGGTAGTATCCGAGGACAAATCTGTCGGTCTGAATGCCAGCGGCTTTGATCCACCTAGTTTCACCAGTACAGGGGTTCCAAACCACAAGCATAGATCCATCATGGGAGGTGCATAACAATAAGCCGTCGCAGTGAAAGACTCCACATATATCGAATTGAGCTGAATTATTAGAACGAGGGTCGATTAGGCTAAGCTCGCTTTTTACCTCTAGAGATGGAACAATTCCATGGAGATTGACGCTCACAGCACAAATCCTGGATTCGTTGGTCAACATGAGAACCATAAGCTCCTTTGCGGCTTTATCAAAGTGTTTCGTTGCGGATCTCCGATTCTTGAATAAAAGGTTCCATCTTTTGCAAAGTAGATCGTACTCGTTTCAGATGTGTGGCCGGAACGCGACAGAGTATCTCCTCCTCTACCAAATCCTTTGGAAGATGATCCGGTATCCTCATTGATCTCTGAAGAAATCGCCGCCGGTGGCTCTGAGTTTTATTTACGGATTTGATTTTCATCTTATACGTAGCCACATGTTTTTTCCTTTTCCCTATTTGGTGTCTGTCTATTTGTAAACTTTCCTCAAACTGATTTCATATATGTATGAATCATTTTTTTTTAACATACAAAACTTGAGAAATCGCCTCTCTTTCTTTTTTGCAACATATTAGCCAATATCTCATGTAGTTAAAAATGTTTTTTTTCTTTCTTTCTTTCTTTTTTTCCCATCTTGAAAGTTTAAACCAAATAGTACACCGAACAGAGTCCAAAACAGAGCATCAGGCAATTACACTCTGTTTCCTTCTATAACTGGTCATGGAGAGATTTTTACTACGAGTCTTTTGAGTACTAAGTTCTGTTCAAACTAAATTCAGAACTTTCAAAAGGATGCGTATATATTTTGTTTTGTTTTGAAAATTGAAGGATGCATATATTAAATTATTTGTTTAGTATTATAATCTTTTCTTTTTTAAATAGTTATCTATAGTTTGTATCTTTAATTGATAAAGTTAATTAGTAAAACCGAAAGTTTTCCAAATTTTGTATGAAAGCATGAAAAGACATTTGAAAAAAAAAAGGAACAGAAATAGTGCAAGTTTATGGCTAAAACCGACATTTGTTTGTGTGGTAAATATGACTATGACTAACAGTATATTATAGTTAGAGACTTAAGAGTATTTCACTGATGAGGCGTTCGTTATACGAAAACTTAATTACGACCATGTAAAGACAAGAAACTATGCGACATTAAATGCGTTTTTTTTTTTTTTGAAACTTATTAAATGCGTTTTAATAAGTTGATTTATTGTAAAGTGTCATGCAAAATTCATTAAATTCTACTTACAATTTCCAAGATGCGTATTACATTGGATACTTCTTGTGACATTTTCTTGAAAATGTTTTTAAATTTGAGACTTATTCTATTAAAATTGATCATTCTGCCTGAATCTCGTACAAGAATTTAATTTCGGGTTGAGAAAAACTATGAAATGGAGCTTAATAATAAGAATGAAGATACCATGTATTATTGTATGGACACCACACATATACACTGACACATACCTTTTGTAGAGCCTAAGCAATAGTTACGTTCTCATCTATGCTTTAAAGAATGAACTTGTTTGCATGAAAAAAGTGATGACAACTTGACAAGTAATTCAGGATTTTTTTTTGTTTTCCTTGTGGCAAAAGAGAAAGAGCATTGGGGGGTTTCACTAGTGAAACTAAAACATTAGGAGTGAAAATGTAAGAAAAGACATAGTAAGGGACTTAGAAGGAATAAAACAAACTTAATGACCACACCTGTTGGCCGGTTGACCAAAGTTGACGAATTGAGAAGATCCGTTGAAAGAGCCAAGTGGTGAATGTCAATGTCTACCGGTTCAATGTGAATTTAGAAACATTTTGGGGTCTAGTCTGACCTTTTGTTTCAAATTTTTGATGTTAGGTATCGATACTACTAACTTGGGAAGGAAGGCTTTGTATAGCACACGAACTTGGCACATAATTAAAGAGTAGTTGGCCAAGAACATCCGAATTTCTCCAATCCAAAATCCACTTGTGTGACTTTATTATCCTCTCCAACGATGTATACCATGTCTTTGTTCTGGCTGAAGTCATTTTGGTCTATCAGTGTCTGAAAACACATTACGACTTTCTTCTCCTCGTCGACAAAGAAACTCCCATAAGTCAAAATACCAAGATTCGGGCTCAAATCCAATGCCAAGACTTTGCTCCACGACACAGCTTTGCTCTCATCAATCTTATCAGTCACCCATATCTCAGTCTTGGAGTTATTTTCGCGTTTTAATAACACGGAAAGCTTCTCTTCTCTAACAACGCAAAGACTCACGATATCGAATCTAGGAAGCTGATAGGGAAGAGGCACAAGGCCAGATGGTTTTTCTCTTGAGAAATCAAACCTGAGCAAGTATAATAAATCTGCTTTATCATAAGCAAACACGTAAACGTTTCCATTCAAAGAAACGGACATACTAGAGTATCCAATGTTCCAACCAGCTGGATTGATATCTTGGCCAAGAAGAGTCTTCCATGAATCAGAGCTAAACTCATAGACTGCCGAATCCTCTTTCTCGCCTGACAATAGCTCAATATTTTATAGCTCTTATTGCAATAATATCTCTTGTCTCGGCAGTATCCGAGAAGAAAGGTGCGGTTTTTCCCGCCGGTTCTGATCCACTTCGTTTCACCGGTACACGGGTTCCATACCACGAATCTCGATTCTTCTTCGAAAGAAGTGCATAACAATAAGCCGTCACAGTGAAAGACTCCATATATATCGAACTGAGGATCGCTCTGTTTTTAGGTCTACAGATGGAACAAGTCCATGGAGATCGACTCTCATCGGACAAATCCCCTTGTCCTTTGTTACCATGAGATTCAAAGTCTCCTTTGGGGATTTATCAGAGTGTTTTCTTGCGAATCTCGAATCATGTTTGAATAAACGGTTCCATTCTTTGCAAGTTGATCGTAATCGTTTCAGATTTGTCGCCGGAACGTGACAGAGTATCTCCTCCACCAAATCTCTTGGAAAATCTGACATGGTCGTTAACTGTGATCCCTCTCCAACAGTTTAGGGGTTGAGAGAAACTCGTTCCTTCCATAATAACTATATACCCCAAAATTTATGGCAAATTTTTGAAAATTGTCACTTAAGTTTATACAAACTGAAAAATATACATTTTATAAAAATACGTCTATTTACTAAATCAATTTACAATAAAATAATTTTCATTTATTAAATTTAAATGAATGCTGACAAGGGCCATTGTACCACTACAACACTGTGCCGTTGATGGAGATTCAGTTGTGTCCGGCTGAGAGACGAAGACACCGATAAAGAAAACTGAAGACTGTGTGGATTTTTGTGACGACGCATGAGAGCGGCGCGGAGGAAGGTGGAGGTGAGTCGATGGCGGTGGCGCAGTAGAGGAGGAGTTAAAACAAATTACAACTCAGACTCACTTAGATTCTTGGTTGAATTGGTTACGTTAAATGGTATGTTAAAGCAATTTACGAGTTAAGTTTAAAATTGGTTTGTTTTTCGAGCTTTGGGAGTTTCTTGCTACACGGCGACTTTCTTATACTCGTCTAGCAAGAAACTCCCAAAGCTCGAAATTCGAAGATGAGGGCTCAAATCCAATGCTAAGACCTTGCTCCATGACACAGGTTTGGTCTCTTCAATCTTATTTGTCACCCATATCTCAGTCTTGGATGTATATTCGCGCTGTAATAACACCGAAAGCTTCTCTTCTTTAACAACGGTAAGAAGCAGAGTTGCAAATGCAGAACGCTTATAAGGAAGACGCACAAGTACAGATGATTTCTCTGTTGAAAAATCAAAGCTGAGCAAGTATACGCCGCGACGCTCACGGGTCATCATGAGAACCAGAAGCTCCTTTGCGGCTTTATCAGAATGTTTCGTTGCGAATCTCCGATTGGTGAATAAACGGTTCCATCTTTTGCAAAGTAGATCGTAATCGTTTCAGATGTGTGGCCGGAACGTGACAGAGTATCTCTTCTACCAAATCCTTTGGAAGTTCTCTGTATATCGTCATTGATGTCCGAAGAAGATGGCTAGCTCTGAATATTATTTAGGGCTTTTATTTCCTACATTACATGTATTTATTTGCCAAAATTACAAATCTTTACTTTTCCTATTTGATTTCTATTTTCCTAATTGGTGCCTATTTCTTCTAACTTTCTTCATAATTCATGCGGATCATTTCCTTTTTTCCAAATACATCGAACATAATCCAAAACAGGGAAAACAACAATTAGGCAAAAACAGAGTAGCAAAAACAGAGCATCTAACAGCAACCAAAACTGGTTGATTCTCTAAACACGAGATAAGATTGAAAGAGCATTTGTCAGGTCTGGTTTTTATACAAAAATGTTTTTAAAATGTAGAAACATTTTCGGGTCTAGTTTAAGATTCGGACCTTTTGTTTCCAAATTTGATTTTAGCAACGATATGAAAAAGTTGTTGAGACCGCAATGACTTGCCTGAATCCGTCTTCTTCACGCAGACCGACAATGACTCAAGTCGTAAGCGATCTGAAATATGTCTGAACATGATCAGAATTTAGAAATGCTTGAAACTGAAACATAAGTACTAAGAAGATAGCTCTGTAATAATAAAATATGCTACAATGAATGTAATTAATTTTGTTTGTTTTTTCATGAATTTCATTCATTTGCATGTATTTTAATTTAATTTTAAGCCCTAGAATATGTGGATTCCTTGATCGAAAACAATTACATATTCTCTAACCAAGTCAATTGATTCCTTATATTTCATTTCCTTATAGTCTTTAAATACTCATTTCATTAGCACAATGTATTTTGTTTGGTCTACATTTTTATATAGGTTTTAATTAAGCAATTTGGTTGTAAATTAAGGAACTAAGTATTTGATTGGAAGATATTTTTTTACTTCGTCTGATTAGCGTGTTACAATCTGTTTGGTGATCAACTCACACAATATATTCAAACCATAAGTTTAGTTAGTTCATACTCAAATTTTATTAGTAAATGGCCTCTTTCATTTTATATCTAATAATTTGTTACAAGTGTTTCGTTTAGAAACACCAAAATTTGGTAGTATTAACTACACAGATAATCCATAAGTTACAAATTATTGCATATTTTACTATGTTAAATTTGAAACTCACGCATTGCGTGGACAATCCCTACAAGTCATCCGATTGTTTGGACGGTTTAAGTGCAACAATAATATCATGGTTATAGATCAATTGAAAACTTAACCACATTATCATTCAATTATACTATTTGATACGTTGTATAGTAACATTTTTTCAAATGTATTTTTTTCAATTTCATAGTTAGTTTTCTAAAGATTTGGAAATAAGTTTTAGATTCATATTTGTAAATCTTAGTTTTATGCATATTATACACTTACAAGTTACAACAATTTAGTGGTGGTAACGTTGTTGATTTATCATGATCAATTTTTTTTCTTTATTATTGTTGTTAAACTCGATTAAAAAAATCGAACTTTTTGAAATTTATCTATATATTCTCATGTTTATTGTTGATGATTTAGAAAATTCATTTTCATGCTTCCTAAAACAAGCTAGCTTTAGACAATTATCCAAATATGGGTAGATTTAGGTTTTTCTTGTTTTTTTCTCCCAGCGTTGAAGGAGTTGTAAAAAGTTAAGTTTCTTCTGTCAAACTCCAAAAAAGTTAAATACATAACCGACAATGTTTTCGTGGATTTTTCATTGTTATGCTGGTCTACGTAGCCAAGAAATCATTAAATTCCGTTTTCCAGTCTATAAACGAATAATTTAATGGGATAAAGAGGAAAAGTGAAAAGAAAAATAAAATCCCTAGAGAAATTCAGAGAGCAATGGCTATACCGGGGAAATTGTTCCAGCGATATATCTGAATCGGTTACGATCTACTAGCAAAAACTGGGATTACTTAGTTAAAGATTGGAGATTCGCAAAAAAAAACATTCGGATAAATCGGCAAAGGAGTTTCTGATTCTACTATTGACGAATAAATTCAAGATTTCTCCTACGAGCGTCAATCTCCATGGAGTCGTCCCATCCGTAGAGGTTTAAAGGTGAGCTTGGCCTACCGGATCCGCATTATAATAATAAATCTTATCCATTCGATATATCTCAAGTTTTTCACTGCGAGGGTTTATTGTTATGCTCTTTTGATGACGAATCTACAATCGTGGTGTACTGATCAAACGAACACCGGCAAACGTTACAGGAGTGACCGCAGCTATGTCCTAGGATACAACCAAGACAAGAAATCCTGCAGTAAAAGCTACAAAATACTAAGCTTTTATCCGGATCCTTGATCATGATATCGCGCCAGGTTGGTACAATGGATACTCTACTCGCAGCGTGTCTTTGAGTTTGAGGGGAAGTACTTACTGGTTTGCTGTAGATTTAACAAAAACGCACATGGGCATATTCTTGCACATATTTGATTTTTTCAGCAGAGAAATCATCTGGACCTGTGCCTTTTCCTTATCAGTGTTGTACATTTGAAACTGCGTTGCTTTCCCTTGTTAGAGAAGAGAAGCTTTCGGTGTTATTACAGCGGGAGCATACTTCCAAGACTGAGATATGGGTGACAAATAAGATTTTGATGACACAAATAAGACGGTGTCGTGGAGCAAAGTCTTAGCATTGGATTTGAGCTTCGATCTTCAAATTTCGTTTTTAGGAAGCTTCTTGCTCGACGAGGACAAGAAAGTCCTTGTGTGTTGTCAGAGATGGATAGACGACAATGACGAGAACGTGTCCAAAGACATGATATACATTGTTGGAGAGGATAATAAAGTCACGCCAGTGAATTTTGGAGTAGACGCAATAAATGGATGTTGGCCGCCTATTCTTAATTATGTTCCACGGTTGGTTCATATCGAGCAAGCCCGAGGCAACAAAAGAAAAAGAGGTGACTGAATAATCTCCTTTATTTTGTGTCTTCTCTGAATTTATTTTGGTCTTGTTCCTTTTTCTGTGTGTGTTTTCTTAATTTTTCTTGGTCATGTTCTTTGAATAATCATTTGATAAAGAGAAGAGGTGACTAAATAAGCTCTACATGTTGTAATTAATTTCTTTTTTTGTGTGTTTTCTTAATTTATCTTGGGCATGGTCTTTGAATAATCCTTCCAACTGTTGTTTCATTAAGATGTGATATTTACAGATGTTTCAACTGCCTATTGTTCCTTGCTTTAACATAGTTTTGAAGTTCTTATGATCAAATCATGTCTCGTACAACAAGATGTCTAAGAAGAGAGCATTATGTTTCAAAATTACAAGCTTTTCTTAATTCAATGATTAGTCATTCATGGAGCATGTACAGAGCTATCTCCTCGTCTCTACTCTTGAGTTTGTTTTTTCACCAAACTCACTCACTTACAAGTTGTAAATCTAGAAATCATCGGCACCGATTCACCCTTCAAGTTCTACCACTAAGCCACCCACACTACGTGCAACCACAACTTTGCTTTTTTTTTTTTTTTTGTTTGTTGGGCATGAAAAGTTGAAACACATAAGATAGTCATTCATGAAACACTCTTTGATTATGGTTTAACCTACAATTAAGCAAATAAATGTATTGAAAGAGATACATGAATTGCCACTGGATCTTCCTCTCATTTCAAATCCGCTAATCACCTGTCTAGATAACAACTTCACAGCTAACAACAATGTTAGGGGTGTCCGCATTACTTGAAAAGCATGTATCAATTATGAGCATATGCGTCCACCTTCGAAATCTGAATGTATTCTCTTATGTAATCCCTACAATCTTACATATTTTCTCCATTTTCATTGTGTGGAAAGCACATGAGTACTCTATAGTATGTCAAAAAATGCATATAAAACGACTGTGAATCGAATAGCATTTTAAAAGGAGACTAGAATGAGTCTTCAGTTATTGTCCTCTTCAAAGAAAAATCTCATTCTATCCTCTGCATCACCAGCCATAGTCTTATTTTTGTGTTGTTATGTTCTACTTGGGATTCAAACTCCCTATTCAGAGAATATTGGAATAGATTGTATAAGGCAATATAACGACTCTAGAATATGGAAAACCTATGACTCTTTCTCTTTGTATCTCTGCTTCCTCTGCATCTACCTCGTCCTCATGTGGCTCAAGGCGTACCTCAAGGTATACATGTTGCTGCAGCAGCACCTGGTGTGAAGATTCCAGAACCACCGTCTGCTGCAGCAGCAATGATTGTTGATTCTCTGGCTTGCAATCTTCCATCGGACAAGGTCTGGAGAGGTCAGATCATAATTGACTTTATGAATGCCAGATTCACATTGGGACGTGCGCTTCACAAACCAAATGCAATATGGCGTGGTTTGGCAACCAAATACCTACATCTTCGGTATGAGCAAGTGAAAAACCATCTACGCATGGTGACAACTAACGAAATGCGTGTTCACGGATATATCATTGGTGGTGGATTGGTTGGTGCAGTTGAAGGTGCAGTGGATGGTACAGTTAAAGGTGAAGGTGGTGGTGACTTTATATAGTAGTAAATAAAGAAAATATGAATGACTTGTTGAAATAGAAAATATGATTGACTTGTTGAAATTAAAAATAGTTTGAATACACTCCCATAATATAAATGGATTTACAAGTCATTCAATTGTTTAGGTAACTTATGTACAACAATAAGTTACAAGTCATTCAAGTCATTGTACATAAGTTACAACTTATGTACAACAACAACTTATTTACGAGTCATTCAATGGATTCAAACTCCCTATTCAGAGAATATTGGAATAGATTGTATAAGGCAATATAACGACTCTAGAATATGCAAAACCTATGACTCTTTCTCTTTGTATCTCTGCTTCCTCTGCATCTACCTCGTCCTCATGTGGCTCAAGGCGTACCTCAAGGTATACATGTTGCTGCAGCAGCACCTGGTGTGAAGATTCCAGAACCACCGTCTGCTGCAGCAGCAATGATTGTTGATTCTCTGGCTTGCAATCTTCCATCGGACAAGGTCTGGAGAGGTCAGATCATAATTGACTTTATGAATGCCAGATTCACATTGGGACGTGCGCTTCACAAACCAAATGCAATATGGCGTGGTTTGGCAACCAAATACCTACATCTTCGGTATGAGCAAGTGAAAAACCATCTACGCATGGTGACAACTAACGAAATGCGTGTTCGCGGATATATCATTGGTGGTGGATTGGTTGGTGCATGATATGTTGCGTTTTTAACGCATTCTAACCATTGATTTCTGAGTTTTATCGAGTCTTTTCTATATTTTTAGAGTCTTTTCAGGTTAAAACACGTTTAAATGAAGGTTAATGCAAAGGATGAAAAGTTATGGAAGGTTTAGTGAAGACATGTCTGTTTGGCGAGCAAAAGAAGCAAATAAAGATTTTTAGCAACTGGATCGATCGATCCACCATCGGATCGATCGATCCGTTTGCTAAAATTCTTCAAAATGATCGCGGGATCTACAGCTCGATCCAGCACGAAGAGGATCGATCGATCGGTATCTTTAGTAACTGGATCGATCGATCCACCATCGGATCGATCGATCCACCATCAGATCGATCGATCCATGTTTTCTTCAAAAACTCCGCGGGATCTGCAGCTCGACCCAGCACAAAGGAAATCGATCGATCGATATCTTTAGTAACTGGATCGATCGATCCACTTACTAAAACTGCCCAAAGACAAAAAAAAATCAGTCACCTAATCTTGCATTATTTCAACCAAAACGTGTTTTCCTTGGCTAAAAACGTGTTTTGGCCATATTTATATGATTTTAGACTCAATTATTGAAAACACTTCACTTTGGATCAATTTTCTTTGGTTTTCCTCTTCTTGATTTTCTCTCTTTTCTTGTTTTCTTGTTCTTGATCATCTTTTCTTGTTTTTGGATTTTTGTAAGAAGATTTGGGAGATTGATCTTCATCCTTGTACTCTAATAAGATTTCTCAACTCTATCATCTTTTTACCTTGATTTAATCATGTCTACTTTATCATTTTCTTGTGATTTCTCTTTAATTATGGTTGAATAGATCATTAGTTAGGTTTTAGGGATTTAAGGGATTTCATGGATCATTGAATTAGACATAGAAAGGGATTTGTATTTATCTTCATCTATTGTTGTTCTTATTGCTTGAATTAGGATTGATCACCTAGTTCTTGATGTTATGATGTTTAATTCACCAAAAGTGTAATTAAATACCCGAAAGAACATAGATGAGCAAATTGTCCTTAACCAACGAAAGCTGATGTTAAGGCAATTTGTGAACTTATCAAACCAGTTCGTTAATGCTTGTGTATAATTCTAGGTTCAAACGACAGTTTAGAATTCTAGATTGTTAGATAAAGTCTCTGATGCCACGACAGTGGATTGGTTATACAATTATGTTTGAGTTTAAGATCGCGCTGAATTGTTCCCTGAATAAATGTCTGATTCATAATCTATGATTTCCCGAGAATATCCCTTAAGCCTAACGCTTTTAATTCCATAAGTTTACACGTTTATAATTGCTATTTTCGTTTCAATATTGCAACCAATCACATTTTACCATCTTAGCTTAATTTCAATCTCATACTTTCGTAGTATAACACTTGGTCTCTGTGGATTCGATCCCTAAAATACTACTTCGTTGCTGTGCACTTGCAGTAATTTGATAGGGTTAAAACCTGAGCATATCAGTGCAGTTGAAGGTGCAGTGGATTGTACAGTTAAAGGTGAAGGTGGTGGTGACTTTATATAGTAGTAAATAAAGAAAATATGAATGACTTATTGAATTATGAAATGTTGAAATTAAAAATAGTTTGAATACACTCCCATAATATAAATGGATTTACAAGTCATTCAATTGTTTGGGCAACTTATGTACAACAATAATATCATTGGTATTCAATCAATTGAAAACTTAACCACATTATCATTCGATTATACTATTTGATATAACATTTTTTCAAAATATTTTTCAACTTCATAGTTAATTTATAAAAATTTGGAAATAAGCTTTCGATTCATATATGTAAATCTTAGTTTTATGCATATTATACTCTTACAACGATTTAATGGAGGTGACGTTGTTGACTTATCATGATAAATTCTATTTATGAATTATGAAATTTATGTTCATCTGCCTTGAATCATTTCATATTTATGAGTTTAATGTTTCAGATTTTGTTTGCCGCAATTCTTCATTGTTAATTTTAAAATGTGATCCATCCACATCCCAATGAAAACTTTATATTTTGATCCAACTATACTTTAGACCAAAAAAAAAAAAAAAAAAGAAGGATCCAACTATACAAAACAATTGTTTTAAAAATGACATAAAACGAAATTCCAATACTTCTTCACAAAATTTAAAAATCAATCTAAAACGACATAATATATGAAAATGAATCCAAAACCACATTATTTAGATTTTTTTACCACCAATACTCGACGAAGTCAATTTAGTTTTAATTTGGATCCTTCTCTTCCAATGTTCAATGATTTTGAATTTGTCGACGATGATAAGCTTTACGACGACTGTATTTGCTAATAGCCTTAATATACACGTGTACGGAGAAGATTAATTTAATATCAGAGAGTCAGTCATTTGATAAGATCAAAGCCGTTTAAATCTGCTGACGTGTATTCAACCACGTTTTACATCACGTGACCGTGTCTTAACGAGACCACCACCAGACCGTGAACGGATTCGGAGCTTTTTTTTTTTGTTGGCCGTCGCTTTCTCCTCCTCCTCCTCCGGCTTCGTTGCTTTTAGCTTCTCTTGCATATTTCCTTTTTTCGATAAACCCCAAATCAAGTAAGAATCTGAGAATCGAGAGGCCCCATTGGCTAGAGTTTCTTGAGGAATCAAAAAGCCCTAAATTGATCGTGACTTCGAGGAGGAAGCGTATGAATTGTGGGCTTACACTCTAGATTTATCCGAGGTGGGTTCGCTGAGATCATCTGATCAAATGCGCTTCGTGACAAAAACAGCTGATTTGTAGTTAATTTCGTGTATGCGTTTTGGAATGTTTTTCCGATTGATTGATTAGTCTCTGTGTTAGTATTATGTTCAAAACATTTGGATTAGCTTTGAGATTGATCAATGAAGCAGTAGAGATCGTATAGGCAAAACCGTAGTCATGTCTTTTTTTGTCCTTTTTAATAATTGGGAATTGTTTTCTGATCTGTATCAAACCTAACTACCAACTACCTTGAGCTGAATTGCAAATTAAGTTTGCATTGAACTCAATACTTTGCAATCTCATATAATGGGGATCAGTCTAATCTCTTGAATGAATCTGTAGACAAATACTGGTCAGTGACAAGGTAGAGGAATGTCTGATATGTCGAGCAAAACCCGGAATATGCTGGAAGGTTTGGTTAAAGATACTTCTTTTAAATGGTTGCTCGGAAAGCAAAGTTCTTTTGACGAAGAGATCGAGGAAATGGGAAAATCCCCATCTGCTGGGACCAATTGGATACCTGAGCTTTCTCCTCTCGCCAATGTGGTTGTCCGCAGGTGTTCAAAGTAAGTGTTTTTTCATCGATAAGTAATCAGTTTTCAGAATGAAATTTCAGGGCTAGTAACTTGTTTGAATAGTGTAGGCTTTGATCAAGATAAGCTAGCTTTCGGTGTTTTGATTCGCATATTGTCAAAGAATGCATCTAGTAATAGTTTTCCACAACAAGTAGCTCTAACTAGCTAGGGATTTACAAAAAGTTTGGTTACTGATCAAGAAATAATACCATTTGATTTTGTGGTCCACGTTTAGCCCATATTGTAATGCAGATTGAGGTTATTGATCTGTCTTTATATACCATTGATGCAGAATACTTGGGGTTTCTTCAAACGAGCTGCGAGATAGTTTCAAACATGAGGCATTTGAATCTCTAAAGCAGCCCTCTCTATTTGCAAGGAACTTTCTAGAGTACTGTTGTTTCAGGGCACTTTCACTGTCTGTGGGAGTAACAGGTCATCTAGCCGATAAAAAGTTTCGGCGCTTAACCTTTGATATGATGGTTGTCTGGGAAGTCCCAGATGTTGCTAGCCAGGCTTTACTTAGTGTAAGGCTCCTTTTTTTCATTTTGTTCTGCAACCAGTGTAAGAATCTTTCCTTATCATTTTTCTTCACTGAAACAGGTAGATGAAGATGCAACGGTGAGTTTAGAAGCTTTCTCACGGATCGCACCAGCAATTCCGATAATAGCTGATGTAATCATATGTGAAAATCTGTTCGAAATGCTTACCTCATCAACGAGTGGTCGGCTTCGGTTCTCTGTTTATGACATGTATTTATATGGGCTTGAGAGGTAAATTTTCTATTTTTAGAAGCCGAACTCCTTTGTCTGGAATCACTGTATAGACAGCTTTTTTTGTCTTTGTTTATAGAGCGATAAAGAAGATGAGGACTCAGTCCGAATCATCTCTGCTTTCTGGTGTCCGTTCAAAAAGAGAGAAGATTTTGGAGATAGACGGGACAGTTACTACCCAACCAGTTCTCGAACATGTTGGAATATCAACATGGCCAGGTATTGTTTGTAATTTCTCAATAGTAGCGGTCTTGGTATGTGTACGTAGTGCTCACTTTTGCCATGATACTGTTCAGGTCGCTTGATCCTGACGGACCATTCACTATATTTTGAGGCCTTAAAAGTCGTGTCTTACGACAAACCAAAGCGATATGACCTATCTGAAGATCTAAAGCAAATTGTTAAACCTGAGTTAACTGGTCCTTGGGGCACTCGGCTTTTTGACAAGGCCGTTTCTTACAAGTCTATATCTCTGTAAGACCTTTTCTTTTTGCAGAATCGATTATAATCTCTTGTACAAACTGAAAAGATCTCTGTTTTGTGAATGATCTATTAATAGGTTTTAATGGCTGTCTGTTGTAGATCAGAACCAGTGGTAATGGAATTCCCAGAGCTTAAAGGTCACACACGCCGTGATTACTGGCTCACTATTATACGAGAAGTGTTATACGTTCACAGTTATATAAACAAATACAAGATCACCGGTTTGGCAAGAGACGAAGCAATCTCAAAGGCTGTCCTTGGCATTATACGTGTCCAAGCTATACAAGAACTCAGTTTGACAAACACAATGCGTTACGAAAATCTTCTCCCGTTCAATCTCTGCGATCAGCTTCCTGGTGGAGATTTGATTCTTGAGACGCTTGCGGAGATGTCCACTTCAAGAGAGCGCAATCGATCAAATAGATCCAAAGATACAGGTTATACTACTACTTATGAAAAGTAATTTATTTCTTGATTTTGACCAAGAGTGTGATGATTGAAAGCGATGTACATTATATGATTATAAGATGAAATCTGCGAGGAAGTTAATGTCTAATGTATATGTAATTTATTTACCAGGGAAGTTACACTCCACGGCTTCGGATATGGTTTCGCAGCTGGGTTCTGTGTTTGGAGGATCGAGTCCAAGGAGCAGAACGATTGAGACGAGTACTCTTGTGGTAGGTGAAGTAGTGGTTGGAGATGTGAATCCATTAGAGAGAGCAGTGAAGGAGTCGCGTAAGAACTACGAGAAGGTAGTGCTTGCGCAAGAAACGATTAATGGAGTCAAAATGGATGGTGTTGACACCAACTTAGCCGTAATGAAGGTAAAAATAAAATGCATGAAAACCAAATTTTGATGGGAAGATATTTAAACTGTGTTCTATAAAACACTAAAACTGCGTTTATTTCTTTTCTTTTCTTTTCAGGAACTGATGCTTCCAATAATGGAAACCGGGAACTTGATTATGTCTCTGATATATTGGGATGATCCTATGAAGTCTACTATTTTCTGTCTCTTGTCCAGTTTCATAATTTGGAGGGGATTGCTTGTTTATGTCTTTGCTCTCGCGTCTCTCTTCTCTGCAATCTTCATGGTTCTAACAAGATGTTTCAGCCGAGAAAAGTTCATGATCGAGCTGAAAGTAACCGCTCCTCCTTCAATGAACACAATGGAACAGCTTTTGGCTGTCCAGAACGGGATCTCGGAGCTCGAACAGAACATTCAAGACGCAAACATCGTTCTCCTCAAGTTCCGAGCTTTACTATTCTCCCTTTTCCCTCAGGTCTGCCTACCTTCTTATTTTTAACACAAAACGCTTCTCCTACCGTTGTGTTTAATAAAAAAAAAAACCGCTATTTCAGGCGAGTGAGAAGTTTGCGATTGCGATGGTGATTGCAGCTATGATGATGGCCTTTGTTCCGGGACGCTACTTGCTTCTGATATTGTTTGTGGAGCTTTTCACAAGATACTCGCCACCACGGAAAGCGAGCACCGAGCGGTTAATGAGGCGGTTGAAAGAGTGGTGGTTTAGTATACCGGCGGCTCCTGTAATCCTCCAACATGACAAGAACGATAAGAAGAAGAAAAAATGAGGAAACGGCCGTTTCTATAGTTGCACAGCAGAGACATACATACTAACTACCTTATGTACATACTTAATATCTATACATATGCTTGCATGTATGTATGTATGCAAATTTTTTATTTTTTGCTTTTAGTGTGTAAATGAGTAAATATCGTGAGCCAAATCTTAAATTCAGTAAAATTATTACAAGTTTCCAATTTTACAAACTAGATAATTATCCACACTAGTTTTTATTACTTTTTGGTGCTAAAAATGTGTTCCAATTGAACAAAAATGAAGAGTAGTGTGAAGTAAGAAACTGATCACAGAAGATAACATTGTGTCGAGTACAAATCAAGCATGGATCATAAACTAATGCCAAAATTTATTAACCTCCAAAAAGAAAAGAAAAAAGGGACAAATTTTTATTTTCCAAAAGAGGAAAAAATGTAATTTTTGACTGCTAAAAATCACGAAACTCAGCCAAGCCATCGAAACCAGAAGATAAAGAAGAAGAGAAAGAGCTTCTCATATTAGGCGCGAAAAAAAGCGGATCATCAAAACTCGCAAACGGTTGATTCCCGCAGAGATAACTCTCCGATGGATTCGCCGGCGGGAATATCGAATACGTCGAGAAATAAGCTCCGTAATTAATCCCCGTCGTAGCGTACATCGGCGGCGGCGGTTGAGGATGCGGTGGTGGAGGAATCGCCACCGCCGAATACGGCAAAGAAGAATTAACTTGACCGTTTTCTCTGATGTTCTCATCGGTTGTTATCACCGACGACGATTCGCTGTCTTCGCTTATCATCGCGTTATTGAAAAAAATCCCCTTTCCGTTACCGGTTCCGGCGCCGGAGTAGCTTCTTTGGTAGCTGTTATGTCCTCCTCCACCGCCGCCGCCGCAGCGATTCCGATTGATTTTTCTGTCGACGGTGAGATCAGAGACGGTGCTTCGGTTGATTGATTTACCTCCGGGATCCGGTTGTGTTGCGTTACCGCCGGAATCTTCGTCGGATCGTGACATTCCGGTGATTTTTTGAACGAGAACCATGAAATCTTTAGGATTTGTGTGTATAACTTTAGGGGATTGTGTGTAGATGATCACCGGATGGCGAGGCTTAGCCGCGGAGGAGGAAGACGACGGAGACGGTGGTTTTTTTATGACGTGTGAGTCTTTGTTAAGTTTTAGAAACGGCGGAGACGGTGATGGTGACGGTGGGTATAAGATTCCGACGCCGGAATTGGAGTTTTCATTAGGTTCTCTCTTTGGATGATGGTGGTGGTGATCGGTGAACGTTGAGCTCATTTAATAATATATAAAAATAAAATAAAGAAATAATGTTTTTGATTAAATAAATAACAACGAATCATAACAAAACAAAGTCTAAATTATTGAAAATAAAACAAGAAAATGACAATATTAAGATTCATTAGTGATGATGATTTGTGGGAGACGTGAAAGTGAAGGAGTGGCTTTTATATAAAGGCTCTTTCTTTTTGCCTGTGAGCCACGTGTATACTGGAGCGTGTTCTAAGTGGTTACTTTGCGCCACGTAAGGAGATTTTTTTTTTTGTATGTGTAATTAATTAATTTTTGAGCGCTAATACAGTTAAGAAATATACGCCACTAGATTGCTGAAATCCAGGTTTTAAACTTAAAAATGTGTGACCAACAAAAAAAAACCTTAAAAATGTGATGATAATTAAGGATTGCTTTAGATAATTAGTGGAGTGTTATAAAATAAAAAGAGATCATTTATTATCTCAATAAATATAAAAGAAGAAGAAATTTTTATACCCGATGGGAATAGTATACTGAGACTATTAGAGAGGCGAGAGAGAGTTTTCTTATTATGAATGTTATGAATTTACAATCGATCGAATCTCTTTATATAGACAATGAAAAGTAAGTTACTGTGCATGCATAGTGACAGTGGGCTCCACACAAATAATAAACTGCACGCATCTTTTGACTCTGAATCATTCTTCTCGAAGCCACTTTTATTGACTATTATAACACTCCCCCTTGGAGATCAATTGTCACTATGTTTCTTGCGTCGTGTCATCTGTTGCCTCGTTAAAAACCTTTCTAGGAAAACCCATTGGGAAAAACCATAGAAGGATAAAAAGAGTGCAACTACGCAAGCTCCCCCTCGAGGGATCATGAGTCATCTTGTAAATCTCGTTGATGACGCATTCCAATGTTATGGACATGTTTCCTGAACGTAGTGGTAGGGAGCGACTTTGTGAAGAGATCAGCAGCATTGTCGCATGATCGAATATACTTGACTTCAATGTCTTTAGCCTTCTCAAGTTCCTGAGTGTATGAAAAAAACTTTGGAGGGATATGTTTGGTTCTATCACTTTTGATATATCCTTCCTTTGTTTGAGCGACACATGCAGCATTATCTTCATATAAAACGGTTGGCTCCGTATTTTCGTGGATCCCACTGCTTGATTTGATGTGTTGGCTTATTGATCTCAACCATACACATTCTCTACTTGCCTCATGGAGTGCAATGATTTCAGCATGGTTTGAAGAAGTTGCCACAAGCGTCTGTTTCTGAGAACGCCAAGATATAGCAGTGCCTCCGATCGTGAAAATGTATCCAGTTTGTGATCGGGTTTTATGTGGATCTGATAAATATCCTGCATCTGCAAAACCAACCATTTTGCCATTTGAATTTTTAGGATAAAACAATCCTAAATCAATCGTCCCTTGAAGATATCGGAAAATATGTTTAATCCCATTCCAATGTCTTCGGGTAGGGGACGAGCTAAATCTTGCCAAAAGATTAACAGCAAATGATATATCAGGTCGAGTACAATTTGCAAGATACATGAGTGCTCCGATTGCACTTAGATACGGTACTTCAGGACCAAGTATCTCCTCATTTTCCTCATGTGGTCGAAATGGATCATTTTCGACATTTAGTGATCTAACGACCATAGGGGTACTCAATGGATTTGCCTTATCCATGTTGAATCGTTTTAGCACTCTTTTGGTATATGTAGATTGGTGTACAAATATACCCTTTTGAGAATGCTCAATTTGTAGGCCAAGACAATACTTCGTCTGCCCGAGATCTTTCATCTCAAATTCTCCTTTTAAATAATTTGAGGCCTTTTGTATTTCCCCTTGAGTTCCTATTATGTTTAGATCATCAACATACACCGCGATAATCACAAATCCGGATGTTGTTTTCTTGATGAAAACACATGGGCATAAAGGATCATTTACATACCCTTCTTTTGTTAGATGCTCACTGAGACGGTTGTACCACATGCGTCCAGATTGCTTTAACCCATATAATGATCTTTGCAATTTTATTGCACATAACTCTTTAGGTTTGGAACTTAATGCTTCTGGCATTTTAAACCCATCTGGAATTTTCATATAGATATCAGTATCTAATGATTCATATAAATATGCTGTAACAACATCCATGAGACGCATCTCTAGATTTTCGTTAGCCGCTAGACTCATTAAGAATCTAAACGTGATTGCATCCATAACGGGGGAATATGTTTCCTCATAATCGATCCCAGGTCTTTGAGAAAATCCTTGAGCAACAAGGCGAGCTTTATATCTCATAATTTCATTTTTCTCATTTCGTTTTCGAATGAAGACCCATTTGTATCCAACCGGTCTCACATCTTTGGGTGTGAGTGTAATAGGTCCGAATACATTTCGTTTATTAAGCGAATCAAATTCAGCTTGTATAGCATCTTTCCATTTCATCCAATCTTGTCTGTTTTGACATTCATATACAGACATTGGTTCTGGATCATCGTTTTCCTCATTTATTTCCTTTGCCACAAGGTATGAGAAAACGTCATCGACTACATTCATTTCAGTACGATTCCATATCTTTCCATTATGAATGTAGTTTATAGAGATCTCATGATTTCCTTCATGAAGCTCTGTATTGTCGTTAGACTCATGATTCGTTTCATCCAAAATACTTTCAGTAATTTTGGGATCATTATGCTTCTCAGCTTCCCTTCGTTTTCTAGGATTTTTATCCTTAGAACCAACGGGTCTACCACGCTTCAAGCGGGTTCTAGACTCACGTGTATTATCTGCTCTTTCATGTTCATTTGGTATCTCAATTCGAGCAGGAGCATTTGCAGCCGGTATATGTGATTTCGTTACCGTTTTAGTATCTGCAAATGCATCAGGTAGCTGGTTTGCTATACTTTGCAAATGCATAATTCGTCGAACTTCTAGTTCTGACTGTTTTGTAGGAGGATCAAGGTGTAGCAAAGATGGCACACGCCATTCTATTTCCTTTCCTACTTTGTTATTTTCTCCCCCTAGAACCGGGAATACTTTTTCATCAAAATGACAATCGGCAAATCGTGCCGTAAAGACATCACCAGTCTGTGGTTCTAGGTATCGTATGATTGATGGGGAATCACAACCAACATATATTCCCATTCTTCTTTGTGGTCCCATCTTTGTACGTTGTGGTGGTGCTATAGGCACATATACCGCACAACCAAAGATTCTTAGATGGGATATATTTGGTTCTCGACCAAAAGCTAATTGCAATGGAGAATATTTGTGATATGCACTTGGTCTTATCCGAATGAGTGCTTCTGCATGCAAAATGGCATGTCCCCATACAGATGTTGGGAGTTTTGATTTCATGATCAATGGTCTTGCAATTAATTGCAGACGTTTAATTAATGATTCAGCCAAGCCATTTTGTGTATGAACATGTGCTACCGGATGTTCAACTTCTATTCCCGTTACCATACAATAATCATTGAAGGCTTGGGATGTGAATTCACCAGCGTTGTCTAGTCTAACTTTCTTAATATGATAATCAGAGAATTGAGCCCTCAGTTTGATTATCTGAGTTAGAAATCTCGCAAATGCCATATTTCGAGATGATAATAGACAAACATGTGACCATCTGCTAGATGCATCAATTAACACCATAAAATAGTGGAATGGTCCACATGATGGGTGTATTGGTCCACAAATATCGCCTTGAATTCTTTCAAGGAACTTTGGTGATTCTTTATCAATTTTGGCTGGCGATGGCCTTTTGATCAATTTTCCAAGAGAACACGCAACACATGTCATTTTATTTCCCTGATATATCTCTTGGATTTTCAGTGAATGACCATGTGAGTTCTCCATAATATTACGCATCATTGTGGTGCCCGGGTGACCGAGGCGATCATGCCATAATGTGAAATCTTCTGGATTTCTTTTAACCACTAGATGTGATTCGATTGCATTTATATGAGTATAATGCAGTCCTGACGGAAGTTTTGGAAATTTTTCCAATATAAGCCTTTTTCCGGGTTTATCGGAAGTTACATACATATACTTTTTTCCATTCTCAGTTGCAGACTGAGTATCATATCCTTGAAGGTATATGTCTTTGAAACTCAACAAATTCCTTTTAGAATTCGGAGAATATAAGGCATTTTTTATGGAAAACTTGGTTCCATTAGGCAACATAAAGTTTGCACTGCCACTTCCTTTAATCAAGTCTGTAGGACCTGATATTGTATTGACAATAATGTTTGTCGGTTTTAAATTAGAGAAATATCTCTTGTCCTTCAGAATAGTGTGTGTTGTTCCACTATCTGGTATACAAATTTCTCGAACCATTTCCTTGGTTATCGATTCATCCATTTCCGCTGAAATTTACAAAAATTAGATGATAGAAAGTAAATGTTATTTATTAGAACATACTTAATAATTGCGCATTACAAAACAAAAAAAAACACACATTATTCGTTGAAAACAGGAATACATAATGGCATAACCGGAGATCTTTCAGCAGTCTCATTATTACAAGCATTTTAGTTATCCGCTATAGCGGTCTCATCAAAGTCATTTTCAAAGTCGGGAGAATCAAGGTACGATGTACCCTCAAAGTGTTCCGTGAGGTTCACTTCTTTCCCTTTGCCTTTGGTAGACTGTTTGTATAGTTTGCAAAGATGTTCCGGGGTACGACACACATTGGACCAATGTCCTTTGCTTCCGCATCTGTAACAGATGCTATCACGCTTCTGTGCGGTGGTCTCTTGAATATCTATTCCTTTGGGGGTTTGTTGAGAACGAACCCATTGGAAAGAATTTCTCCCACGTGAACTGAAATTTCTTCCGCGTCCGCGATTAAATCTGCGGGCACGACCCCGATTAAATCGGTCACGACCCCGATAGGTTTGATTTTTCTTCTCTTCCGGATTATGAAAATCCGTTGCATTCACCTCAGGGAATGCTCTGGCTCCCGTAGGACGAGAGTTGTGATTCTTTATGAGAAGATCATTGTTTTTCTCTGCGATGATGAGTGTAACAATTAACTCAGAGAACCTTGTGTATCCGCAATTTCTATACATTGCTGGTAGGACACTATGTTCTTTGTGGAATGTGAGGTATGTCTTTTCGAGCATTTCTGCTTCGGTGACAGGTTTACCACAAAAATTTAATTGTGATACAATCCTCAACATAGCGGAGTTATACTCCTCCACTTTCTTAAAATCCTGGAATCTCAGGTTTTTCCACTCTTCCATCGCATGAGGGAGGTTTATCTCCCTCTGATTATCGAACCTCTCTTTCAGAGCTTTCCAGAGCTCTGCTGGGTCTCTAATGTGCGCATAGTCATGCGTCACATTTTCATCCAAATGTTTCCGTAGAAATATTATTGCCTTTGCCTTAGCTTGGGCGGATGAATCATTTTCCTCAATGATGGTATCGGATAAATTTTCCGATTCCATATAGAGTTCTGCATCGGTTGTCCATGCTATATAATTAGCTCCAGTAATTTTGAGAGCTGGAAATTTGAGTTTCTCAACGGTGGCCATTTGATTTCTAAAAACAAAATCAAAAATATTATTATTAGAAATATAACATAATTTTAGAAACCGTACACATTAATCATAACAGCAATTACAGTGAGCATTAAAGCATAAAAAAGTAAAGTGATATTTATGATATATTCTTCGCGGGTAAAGTCCCCGACGAAGAGACCATAAATAGCAGTAAAAATTACACCGATAATAAAAATTAAAAACAAACGAAACATTTTTCGTACAAAATCGGAATCAAAATCGGAATCAAAATATTTTGTAGGAGTGTTTGAAAGGAGATGAAATGATTGAATGATTTTGGAAGAGTGAAATATGGGTGTATTTATAGATTGAAAATACTGTTCACTAGCCGTTGGAGAGTAAAGAAATTTTGAAAAATTTTGTGAAAAATTTCTTTGTGACCGTTGGGGGTCAAATCTTTAAGGAAAAATTAATCTGAAAATATTTGATAATCAATCAGATAAATTTACCAGTTCAAATATTAATTTTAGAAAAGATTGTTAAATATTATATATACTGCACATAAAATAAACAGAGAATTAATAATAAGGTTATGGTGACAAAGTCATCCATGGGATAATATTAAATAAATAATTAAAACAACAGTTAAAATTTCGGGCGGTTAAACCGAGCATAAATAATTAAAACAGTAAATAAATAAATTATGGTGTGTGAAACAACCACATAAATAAATAAATAATCAGGCGGTTCAACCGTCCATAAATAATTAAAAACTGTAAATAAATAAATTATGGTGCATAAGCAGCCATAGAAATAAATAAAATAGCAGGCGGTTTAACCGACCATAAATAAAGCAGTAAATAAATTATGGTGCGTAAAACAACCACATAAATAAATAAATTATTATAGAGACAATAGTCTCACACTATAGGGTATAATAAGTATACATATGAAAGTTGAAATTTTAGAGTGATCGTGCTGATAACGTATTATAAAATAAAAAGAGATCATTTATTATCTCAATAAATATAAAAGAAGAAGAAATTTTTATACCCGATGGGAATAGTATACTGAGACTATTAGAGAGGCGAGAGAGAGTTTTCTTATTATGAATGTTATGAATTTACAATCGATCGAATCTCTTTATATAGACAATGAAAAGTAAGTTACTGTGCATGCATAGTGACAGTGGGCTCCACACAAATAATAAACTGCACGCATCTTTTGACTCTGAATCATTCTTCTCGAAGCCACTTTTATTGACTATTATAACATGGAGAAAATTATGGATCTTATTGTTAATCACATATTTTAAAGTCCGTTATCTATAACAGTGGAACAAAAAGTTGTTTTTTTGCCAGTTGAGGACAACAAAAGAATTGATTCAACATTTCAGTCAAAAACAAAAAAAGTTTCAACATTTACAATTCATGTTTCATTTTTGCCTTTTGGATCAACCCGACCCGATTCCTCTTTGGACTCCAACCCGGAAAATTTTCAGTGAGTTTCTCTTATTATCCGATTGGGTTCGCATAATCATTCTTTTGCAGTTGGAGTTATCAGATTCTTGATAAATAGAATCACATTGCTTTGGATTAATTTGTGTGTTAGTGTGTGAACAAGAATTGAATCGAAAGTTTGAAAATTGCATTTGTAGATTGTAAGTTTATAATGGATTTGCATGGTGATACGCATGGTCTAGTGGCAATCAACCTTTTTACTAGGGGTTAGTATCAATTTAAGGTTAAAGTACCAAGAGTTAATTAATTGTGGTTATTCTTTAAGTAACCATGGTTTAGTTACGTTATCTATCAGACTATCTATATATTAGCGTTGACGATTTGGGGAAGAGGTTCATTGAGAGTTTGGTCGATCAATTAGGGGCAGGCCCATGCCTCATGGGTTAAAAAATAGGCATCTGTCTAGGGCCCCGAAAATATATAAATATTTTGGGACCCCATATTTCTAAAAATTTGATATAGTTCAGTGGTTTCAGAAGTTAAAACTCGGTTAGACTACCCAGGTTCGATTCTTTTGTGTCTTTTTTTTTTCCTCCAAAGTCCAAACCAAAAAGAAAATCTCGATCCTAAATCTAATAGGAAATCGCGAATTAAAAGGAAGTTTTGTTAGTTTATAAATAAGTAAATAACCCTTCTAAATCTCAATTAGTTTTCAATTAAATCTTCATCAATTTCCTCCTGTCTTCTTCCTCCTCCACCACGACGACGGCTCTGGCTTTTCTCTTCTTCTTCTCCTTCACACGTAACCAATTCACTTTCCTTTTTGATTTTTCAATTATTCTTTCGTATTTTTATTATTGTTTATTTTTTGAGTTTGACTTTGAGGAACACATGTCTGCCAATTGCTAAATATAATATAACAAATGCGTTTGATTGTTTAGATAGTGGTGTGTCAATTGCTAAATATAATATAATTATATAATAGATGTGTTTGATTGTTTTGATAGTAGTTATTTGATATATTTTATTATTTTAATTTATTAGATTCAAAAATATGTCTGCAAGATCGTATTTGTCTGGAGCAAAAAAAAGACAGAAGAAAGATAATGATGATGCATATTTGAGAACTATAGCAGGTTCTATGGACAAATTTGTTATAAAACATCCTACTGCATCTGCATCTACATCTGTTGGAATTAACAATGAGGTTGATGATCAGACAGAGAATGAGAATGTTAACATAGAAGAAGATGAGAATGTTAACATAGATGAGAAAAGTGCAGAATCTAAAGAGCATCATGGATTTTTAGACATTTATGATCCTGGAAATTGGGGAAAAGTCGATTCTGGATTAAGAATTGTTATGGTTGAAAAAGGTCCTGCTATAAGACCACCAATTGATTTTATTTTTCCAAAAGATAAAACTAGTGGTCGGTGTTTTTCTCATTCATACTATATAAGAGTTTTGAGTAACAAAGAGAAACAAGACAGACGTTGGCTAGTTTATTCAAAGACATTAGATACGGTCTTTTGTTTTTGTTGTAAATTGTTCACCCAAGACAAAACTACTATTCAATTGGTGACGAAGGGAATTTGTGATTGGAAGAATATTTTGGACAGACTTCATCGCCACGAGATTAGTCATGAGCATATTAAATGCATGAGTCAATGGATGGAACTTGAATTGAGGCTGAAAAAAAACCAGACGATTGATAAGCATGTGCAACAAGAACTCATGAAAGAGAGAAACCACTGGAAAGATGTGATGCTGAGAATTTTTTCGTTGGTAACAACTCTTGCTAAACAAAATTTAGCATTTCGTGGAAGTAACGAAAAGCTAAAAGCAGATGGTAATGGAAACTTTTTAAGTTTTATTGATATGATGGCTGAGTGGGATCCAGTAATGAGAGAACATGTTAGACAGTTTGAAGATGGCGAATCTCGTTATCATTATCTCAGTAATAGAATTCAGAATGAGCCAATAGCAAGGATAGCTGATGAGATGAAGGGTATGATCATGAAAAAGATCCGAAGTGCGAAGTATTTTTCTATCATTGTTGATTGTACTCCAGATATTAGTCATCATGAACAGATGACTCTTATCCTTCGATGTGTTGATGTTTCAACAACATCAACTAAGATAGAAGAGTTCTTTCTCACATTCTTGATAGTTAATGAAACCTCTGGAGAAGGGCTTTTTTGTGAGATCCAAAATGTGTTGGTTGCTCTGGATTTAAACTTTGATGATGTGAGGGGACAAGGATATGATAATGGATCCAATATGAAGGGAAAACATAAAGGAGTGCAAAAGAGATTCCTTGATATTAATCCACGTGCATTTTATACACCGTGTGGTTGTCACAGTCTTAATCTTGCACTTTGTGATATGGCAACCACTTCTGAAAAAGCGATTTCATTTTTTGGGATAATCCAACGTATTTATTGTTTGTTTGGATCTTCAACAAAGCGGTGGAAGATATTGGAAGATATGGTGGGAGGTTTAACTGTTAAATCTTTATCGCAAACTCGGTGGGAGAGTCATGTTGAATGCGTCAAGGTAATAAGATTTCAAGCTCCAAAAATAAGAGATGCTTTAATTTATATAGCAGAAACTACTGATGATCCAAAAGCACAAAGTGAAGCAGAGTGTCTTGCGACAAGTGAAACACATGGAATTGGAAATTATGAGTTTTTGTTGTCTATGGTGATATGGTACAAACTTCTGTTTGCTGTTAACACCGTAAGCAAAAGTTTGCAGTCAGAAGACATGAATATTGAACTTGCTGTTTCTCAGTTGAAAGGACTTGTTTCTTTTTTACAGAGTTATAGAGATACAAGTTTTGAAAGTGCAAAATCAGAAGTTGAAGAAATAGCAAAATCTATGGAGATTGAAGCCAAATTTTCCGAAAAGAAAAGACGTGTCGTAAGAAAAAATAGGTTTTTTGACGAGAAATCAGAGAGTGTTCAAGAAACAGCGAATTTATCTCCAGAAGAGAGATTTAGAATTACTTATTTCCTTCAAGTTATGGATCAAGCTCTTTATTCTCTTAAGACAAGGTTTGAGCAGTTTCAGAAGTATGAACAAACGTTTGGTTTCCTTTTTGATTTGGAGAAAATGAAGTCATCAAGTGAAGATAGTTTGAAGGAATCTTGAAGTCTCATTAAGACATGGAAATCATTCAGATGTGATTGGGGCTGATTTGTATTTTGAACTAACGGTTCTAAAAGAAGTTTTGCCAAAAGACTGCAAGAAACCTCTCGAAGTGTTGAATTTTTTGAGAGGAATGGAAAATTGTTATCCAAACTCATGGATTGCTTACCGAATATTGCTGACGATTCCAGTTTCAGTTGCCTCTGCTGAAAGAAGCTTTTCAAAGTTAAAGTTGATCAAGTCTTATTTACGATCAACTATGTCACAAAAAAGACTAAATGGTCTAGCTATCATATCTATGGAGAGAGAATTAGTTAAGAACATAGATTATGAGAGTTTGGTGAAAGATTTTATTGAAAAAAAAGGAAGAAAAATTATGTCTTAGACTTTTTAAATTATCGTTTTTAAAATATTTTATATTTTTTATTATTATTATAAGGGCCCCTATTTTTTATTTCGCCTAGACCCCCTACGAACCTACGCACGGCACTGATTAGGGGGAGTGGGAGGAGCTCCATTATCAAATTCCTCATGTTCTTTTGTAATTCCATAATCATTATATATAAATCAGTATTTTATAAGCTACACGTATCAATTCGGTATCAGGAGACATGAAAAATTTGGGAAAGATATGGCATCTCTGATGTCGAGTGTGTTGGAGAGGTTGGCACAAATGATGATAGAGGAAGAACAAAAGATGATCGACGAAGATAAAAAAAAAAAGGTTCCTTTGTGTGAAATCTATATGATTTTAACTCAAAGTTGGACCAATTATAAATTTATCATTAATTACATTTATTTATTTTTATTTTGGAAAATTAATTAATTACATTTATAATAGTAGTCTTTAAAAAATAAAATAAACATCAATTGGAGGTGTTGATCAAAGATAAAAAAACCATACCAATACAGTAAATATTCTATGATTAAATATAAAAAGTTCTTAATATATTTCAGTTTTTATGACTTAAAATTTATAATTTGGCAGAGTAAATATCACTGGATTGTTAGTTTTATTTGTATTTGTATAACAAGAAGGAGGATCGGAAATGAAGTCAATGCTTTTCTTAATGTAGTGAAATATAAATATTCTTTTCTTTTCTATTGTTAGCTATGTACGGTATTTTATATAATTAAAAATATTTAAATTATTTGACTAAATAATCTAGAAAACTATTTTGAATATAAAAAAAAAATCTTCAATTGTTTCAAGGGTGAATTAGGAGAATAAAACATTTGTGAGACATAATTTAGAAAGAAATATCTAAAACAAAAAAATTAAGTAACTAGCAAAGAGTATAAAATATTTGACGAAATTGCCTTCGCATTAACTATTTTTGGAATATAGTTACATATTCTATTAAACTCAAAACATAGTTCACTACATAGCAATGTTGTTGTAATTGTCTAAATATAGTTGTCTATTTTTTGAAAATAGTTACTATTTAAAAACATAGTTAACTATATTCATAACATAATTATTTCATCAACTGATTTTAGAAGAACATAGTTGATTGATAGAGTAAATGTCAGTGTTCTTCTAATAATTACTATTTGTCAATACAAAACAACTATGTGATATATAGTTTGTTCAATATGTAGTTAACTATGTTGATATATATATATATATATATAGTTAATTATAAAGTTTACTTATACTAGATATATAAAAAGATATTTACGTCTACATGCATTTTTAATAGAAATATGGGTAACTAAGTGTAAATATATCAACTATATTAGTGCATAATTAGTTCTAATGTGAGTATATAGTTAAAAATATAGTTACATGGATATATAGTCAATATATGAATGTTTAGCTAAATATTTTAAAATTTTGAATAAACTACATGTAAATATAATCAACTATATTAGTGTATAGTAAGCTATGATGTGGATATAATTAAAAATACAATCAGCTATAATAACATTAACTATTTAGTGTATAATCAATTACTATTTTATTTTGAGAATAAGGTAAGGGTAATCAGAAATTCATAAAAGGAAAATGTTACTTACTAAATTTCAGATTATTATGATATGTTGGATATCTAATTTTATTCTCAATTCTTATTACAGAACCTAATTTCCCTTGTTTCTTTTGGTTTGCTTACTTTTTATTTTATTTTTGCTTAATGTATACTTAAATTTTATCTATATATTGTTTTTAAAAAAAAAAAATTTTAGAGATTCGTGTACAACTGAAAACGAATTATAAATGTTGAAACTTTTTTTCAATATTAATGAGAAGATTGCAGACGTGTTCATATTAGAGATTACACACACAAAAATAAAAAAGAATGACAATATAAAAGTAATTAGTGTTTACATTATATAGGTTTCACACATAGGAACCGGAATTTATCTTGAGAAGATTTTAAGGGTGCTGTTAAATTATCCTCTTCTTCAGATACGCTTCGAGTTTCTCGACGTCGACGACGACGATGTTTGCATCCGAAATAGCGGTTTTTTATCCTCCTATACTTTAATCATTTTGTTTTACTTCATAGTCTGTTTGATTTATTATGATCAATTCAGCCAAAATATAAGTTGTTGCACTTTTGTTTACTTATATTTTGCTTATATTCTACTTATATTTTACTTATGAGAGAGAGAGAGAATGACAAGTTTATTTCTTGTTCTTTTGTTCGTTGTACTCGCTCTGTTGGTCTTTATGATTTGGAGACGTTATTCACTTCCAGTTCTTCCCAAGAACTTCCCAAGCCACGACAGTCTACCCGTCCAAGAATTTGTAGTCGACGTGGAAGCTCTGGAGGAATATATCTAAAGAAGAGAGAGAGAGAGAGAGATGGATTTTTTGTGTGTTGTTTCTTATGGTCGTTTTCCTTGTCAAACTTTTTTGCTAATGATGATTAAGTTTTGCATTGTTGTGTTGCTAATGATCTGTCTCCTGGTCATTTTCAAATTGTTTTTCAGGCACTCTTCATGTACGAAGCCGAAGAAGAGGTTCCTCCAGAGTGAAGCCGGAGCATTTGTTGTTGACATTGAACTTCTTGAGGAGTATTTAAAAAGCAAGAAGATGGAGTAAGAGAATTAGGAAGATACTATCTAAAGAAGAAAGATTGGTACTAATATGTCTCTAATTATAAGTGATGCAGAAGTTATAATATTATGTATTACAGTATTTGGCAACTTTTTGTTAATTTCAAGAAGAAAAAACAAGTCACTCAAAACGTTTATCCATTGATCATCATCATTAAAGATCTCGTATTACACGAATCACCATGATTTAGCTTAAGCCCAAGTCAACGTAAAAACGGCAAGGTGTTGGTAAGATTTACTTATTTTCTCGTCGATGGATTTCATTGTGGTCAATAGTATCGTGGATAGGTTAATGTGGACAGATCGGTGTGGACACTTAGGGTATTCTTTGGGAAACAAAAACATGTTCATGGCACAATGACCATGAATGTCCTTGGAAGTTCTCTACTAAAACAATGAAACATATGATTTATCCACAAGAATCACCATGAGTATTGAACTCATGTGTACATGAAATGATTACAAACCATGAATATTAATTTTAAAATCACTTAAAATTGGTGAGTAGTCTATGATCTCGTCCACGATTTAGTAACCATTTAGTATTGACCATATGTGCGATGGTAATATGAACATTATTCACATGCGAATGTATACATAATATTAAATGGTACGTAACCATAGAACGTTGGCCATTTTCTATTATTCATACGGATAAATATATTTGTAAAAACACACTCCTTTTTGTTCTTATATATCTTAATTCTGAATAATCAAAAATAATTCATAATAACACGACCATAAACAATATCCTTAGAAGCGGATTTGGTTTCTTGTTTGATTGTATTGATAAATCTCTTCTCTCTCTAGATGAATTCGGATTTAACATTAAAAAAATAACTAAATTTAAAATGATGTTGAAAGTAGTAAGTGAGAGAAAAAAAAGAGAATTTGTGTAGGAAAAAAAAAAGTGTTACCAAACACACGAAGAAAGAAGGAAAAAAGGAGAGAGAGAAGATAAGGAAAAGAGAACAGAAAAGAACACAACTAGAACATCCGTATTGGTGATTTTTTATGGGTATCATTAAATATAAAATTATTAAAATTTGAGTAAAAAGAAGAAAGAGAGTGTTTTTGGTTGAAATAGTAGGATGTATTGAAATATAAAATTAATAAATTTGAGTAAATAGAAGAGATAGTGGATATTTTTGGAGAGAGAGAGTATCAAAAGTATCAACTGGTTGATACTTTTGAAGAGAGAAAAAGTGTGTTTTTAATAATTTTATATTTAAAGAGAGTATAAAATTAATAAAAGTTGAGTAAAAAGATGAAAGAGAATGTATAAAGTTAAGTAAAAGGAAGAGAGAGTGTGTTTTTAATAATTTTATATTTAATGATACCCTCAAAAGTTCATGAATAAAGATGGCATAAGAGCATCATTAGATGAGAACCTCCATTTGATCTCTTAACAAATAATATTTTAATAAATTGTTTTTAATTTATTTATTTATTAAATATTAAACTATTAAAAAAATACTTACCAATCCTGTTACTATATCTAGCAATTCAGTGTCACAAAAACTTAAGACTCGGCTCTTTTTTTTTTTTTTTATCTGAATTTGAGATATATACCATCGGAGTAAAATTACAATGAACCTGCCAAAAACCTGGTCACCACACAAACCCAAAAAATGGTCACCATCAAGTTTTATGCTAAGAAGACCGGACACACCAAAAAGAAGCGCCATAACAATCATACATAACAAAGTCAAAAACTAAGTCCCATTCAAGGAGACCCGAGACTTCTGTTCAATCTCAAAGAGATCGTTAAGCCATCGAGGTCCACCTTGAGCAACATATGATTGAGTACGCTCCTGTACCGTGACACTCTTAGCAATTTGTCGAGCACCTTGATTGGAGGAGACATCTTCCAACAACAACTCCCATGTATCCACCTCCCTCAAAGCCCTAATAACCTCAGAAGATTGGTAACGATAAGATGGCCACTCCGGAGGCCTAATAACCGCACCAATCAAATCAACAGCATCCGAAGCAAAGATGATCTTGGAGAACCTAAGGCTAACCATACTCTCAATAGACCATAAGAAGCTTTGAAGCTTAGCATCCATGTCACAATCCACATCACAAAAACTTCTTCTACTGTGCAACATGACAATTCCCCATTCATCCCTTAGCACCCAAGCTGCTCCTCCCTCCTTTGTACGTTTATTCCAAGAGGAAGCAAAATTACATTTGAGCCAAGACTTCGGAGGAGCCTCCCACCGTCGTTGTTGGATCGCCAAAGAAAGTTGCGTGTTCGAAACACGCCTTGTTTCAACCTCCTGGGCACTTGTCCAGTCACTGACATCATCATGGATTTTTTTAACCGAGTCAACAGACTGATAAGATCGACCTTCAAAGGTTAGGCTATTCCTGTTTTTCCATAACCTCCACAAAGTCCAAGGGAATCCTCCCCTAATATCCTCTGGTACGCCCCTATTCTTTCCAATCACAAGCACATAGAACATATTCTGGAAAATGGAAGTTTCACTAAAGCCATTTTGTGGAAGAGGAAAATTTGAAACCGCCCAAACCTGTCTAGCCACAGTGCACGAGAAGAGGATATGATTGACTGACTCTCCCTCGAGACCACAAGCTTGACAACGAGAATCCACCCGAATGGCTCTGGAACACAACCTATCCGCAGCTGACACAGCATCACTAACAACTTTCCACAAGAACATTCTGATTTTGGGAGGCGTTTGCAAAGACCAAATCTGTTTTTTGATTTCATTAACAGAAGGTTGAACCGTAGCTTCTCTAATTGTATCTTCAAATTTTTCTTGAGTTGCCAGCCAACATCCCGACTTGACCGAGTAATCGCCATTATTGTTATATTTCCAGCTCCAAAAATCCGGCTCGGAGAACACCGGCTTAATCTTAAGAATTCGCTCAATATCAGCTGGATAAAACAACTCTCCTAGTCTTTGCATATTCCAACCCCTAGTAACAGGATCAATCAAGGCATTCACCCTCAACAACAAATCAATAGAAGTATTCATAATCAAAGGTGGTCGCCAAGTTCCATCATAAATCCAGCTATCAATCCAAACACTAATGGATTTGCCGTTGCCAACATTTTTCTGCAAACCTCCCAGCAATAACTCCCTACCATGTAGAATACTTCGCCACCCAAAAGAAGGCCGAGACCCTTCTGAAGCACCAAGAAACTCAGAGTGACTGAAATATCTGCTTTTAAAAACTCTGGAGAAAACACAAGACGGATCCTGTAGTAATCTCCACGCTTGCTTAGCCAAGAGTGCCTGATTGAAACATTCAATATCCCTAAACCCCAGCCCCCCCCAAGTCCTTAGGTAGACATAACTTATCCCAAGCAATCCAATGTATCTTTCTTTTGTGCTCTAAAGAGTTCCACCAAAAATCAGACATTGCCCCAGTAATCTTCGTAAAAGTTGATTTTGGCAATTTGAAACATGACATTGCATGGACTGGCATAGCCATTGCCACTGCTTTGAGCAGAACTTCTTTCCCTCCTAATGATAAAGACCTTGCAAACCACCCTGAGAATCTCGATTGCATCTTCTCATGAATGTAAGCTAGCAAATCCACCTTAGAACCACTAAAACACTCTGGTAGTCCTAAATAGGAACTAGCGCCTCCCACATGAAAGATTCCCAGCCTGTCCTTCAGTTTCTGTTGCATCTCTTCCGTAACCCCCAAGCCAAAAGTAATAGAAGACTTGTCCAGATTAATAACCTGTCCTGTTGCCTCTCCATACACTTGTAGAATCTGTTTGAGCACTGAAACCTGATTCTCCTGCGCTTGGCAAAGGAACAAGCTGTCATCCGCGAACAACAAGTGATGAATTGAAGGGCCCGAGAGATCAAACTGAATCCATGACAACAGACTCTCGCGTTCAGCTCTATTAAGCAGATGTGTCAATCCCTCTGTACACAACACAAACAAGAATGGGGATAAAGGGTCCCCTTGCCGTAATCCTCTCTGCGGTTCAATCAGTCCAAACGATTGGCCATTTATCAACACAGTATAAGTAACAGAAGTAACACAATACATAACCCAGCTGACCCACTTCTGATCAAAACCCATAGCTGTTAGGAGATCTTTGATGTAGCACCATTCCACCCTGTCATAAGCCTTGGACATATCTGTTTTAACAGCTAAAGCTTCCTTTGAAATCCTTGGATGTGTTCGAAGCCCATGGACCAACTCATGAGCAATAAGGATATTGTCCGAAATCAAACGCTTAGGAACAAAAGCAGACTGGTTTTCTGAGACCAGAATGTGTAGATGCGGTTGAAGGCGCGCCACCATAATTTTTGAAACCACTTTATACAAAACCGAGCATAAGCTGATTGGCCTATAGTCTGACATCAGTGGAGAGTTTGGCTTCTTAGGAATGAGACATAGCTGTGTAAAATTCCATTCCCTGGGAAAGAAACCTGTTTGGAAAAAATTTTGAATCTCAGAAACCACCTGAACACCGATCACATCCCAATAATGTTGAAAGAAAAGAGCTGTCAAACCATCAGCCCCTGGTGCCTTAGTAGGATTGATGGCAAACAGTGCTTGTCGTATCTCCTCTGTAGTAACCTCAACCACTAATCTCTCATTGACTCTGGACGGAACCCGCGCTTCAAAATCTGAAAACCAGCTTTGAAAGTCCTGAGCATGAGAAGATTGGAAAAGAGTAGTGAAATACTTAACCGCTACCTCCCCCTTAGAGGCTTCCCCTCTTTGCATATTACCATTCGAATCTTGGAGTTTGACCATATGATTTCTGGTCCTGTTAGCTTTAACTGAATCATGGAAAAACTTCGTATTACGATCACCATCTTTGGCCCAATGAGTTCGACTTTTCTGAAGCCAAAACTCTTCCTCTTCTGCATAAGCCTCTCCTAACTCACGTCTCAATCTGCCCAACTGCTCTGTACACGGGTAGTTTGATGATTGAATCTCCTCCAACTCCTTTTCCCCTTGAAGAATTCGATCAAGTGAATTGGCATTATTCTCCTTTTTCCAAATGCTGAGTGCCTTCCTGACTCTGCGCAAACGTGCAGCCACCGAAACCTCGCCATGTAAACACCCAAACCACGCTGATTCAACTGCTTCTTTGACCAGCGATTTCCACAAGAGCCTTTTATCGAATCTGAAAGCGCCTCGATAAGCCACCTGAGAAGACACCAACTTAACCAACACTGGTCGATGATCTGAACCCCTCTTCTCTAAAAAAGCTTGATTAGAAGCAGGAAAAACACTGAACCACTCCTTGTTACCAAAGCATCTATCAAGCTTACTCTGAATATACAACTCTGATCTTTTGCCCGCCCAAGTAAAACTGTTCCCAACACTTGGTAACTCAACCATACCACAAGCCTTAACCATATTTGAAAAATCCCAGAAAGACTCTTCATTTCTAAGAGGCCCTCCTATCTTTTCTTCATTGTTGAGAATCGCATTAAAGTCCCCAATTAAACACCATCGATCAGACCTATGGATGCCAATTCGAGACAATCTCTCCCAAACCTCAGATCTATGTTCAAGCACAGGATGACCATATACACAGGAAACAAAGAAACTAAACGAACCAAACTGTACAGAAAAGTCCATCACATTCTTATCAACAAACTGAAACTCCACCTCAGCACTCTTCTTCCAAAAAAGAGCTAGACCACCACTAAAACCCACCGGATTTACAGTATAAACATAATCATAGCCTAACCATTCCTGAAGATCAACCAAAACATTCCTCTTGTTCTTAGTTTCCATCAAAAATAAAACCTCCGGGAAGTACTTTTTACGCATTTCCCTCAACCTCCGAATTGTCAAGCCTTGAGGCCGCCCCAAACCTTGACAATTCCAACTCATAAAGCTCATCAAATGCTGGACAGTCCCTCCTTTGGGACCATCACTGGCTTTTGGCGTTTTGCACCATTGGAACCATCCAATAACTCATCACAAACTTGTCTCTTAGTCACCGAACCCCTCAAAGCTCCTGGCTTTAAATCTGCCTCATTAACTGTCAAGGACACATCACGAGGCAACAGCTTACGCTTACTCCGCACTTGTCGTTTTCGTGGCTTACCCCCCTTCCTCTTTGTCCCGGAAGAGCCAGCCTCATACAAGCCCAGCCCTTGTACCGTAGAACCAAAAGTAGAGTGACTGTCAAAGTTTTTGTATCTTACACCATCACTCAAAGTATGAGTAGATGCCGGTTTCCATAGCATGGCCTCCCCTGCCTTGATAGCATCTTTAAGAAAAGTTGACTTCCCCTCTCCATGACTCACATCTCTAGTAGACGACACTGCAGAATCATACTCAAAAACCAACCCCTTCCCCTTATTAACATCTGCAGAAACGATAGGAGGTGGCTCCAATTGCAGCACTGTCTTCCGAGTGATAGGGTTGCACTCAGCCTCAGCCACTGTCGTCTTCATCCTATCCTCTTTAACCACAGGGGCATCACCATTATCCACAACAAGATACTGTCGAAGCTGGGATAACACTTCATCAGCAATTCTTGGCCGACCAGACAAAGGATCAATACCCACCTGATCATCGCGAAGCACCCCAAAAAGAGGATCAGATTCTTGTAAATTTTGAATAGGAGCAAGACGCTTAGGATTCACTCCTGTCCCCCTCCTCTCTTTGAGCAAATCTTGTTGCTTTTGCTGAATTAAAGGACAACGTTCCGTGTCATGGTTGAGTCGTAGACATTCATAGCACCTCTTTTGAATCCGTTCATAATCCACAAAGATGGTGAAAGGTTCACCGGAGGGAAGATTGAAAGCTTTAGAACGACGAAGAGGCCTAGAAACATCAAACAAAATCTTAACCCTCACAAAATCTTGGCACTGCGGCTTTGTGACATCCAACGCCACCTCTTTGACTTGACCGAACTTTTCTGCAATCCAAGATATCGCAACCACTGTGCGACGATTCACAGGAATCCCACGAAGTCGAATCCACAAAGGCAGAAACTGAAGAGAAGTAGCCGATGGCACCTCTTCCCAACGCTCAAGAACCAAAGTCCATTCATTAAATGTATGAACTCCTTTCTCAAGGATCTCCAAAAGATCATGTTCTGTCTCAAACATAAACTGAAACCTTTCATTAGACAAGGCTACTCCCCTTACTCTCCCCACTTTCTGCCACTTCCTTGGCATATCTAAAATGAGGTTGGACATTCGCACACCATTGGGATTGAGGACTCTCCCAATCAAACTGTTGAAATTAGCTTCAGATGATGAAAACCCTGGAAAATTAGGCATCTCGCACGGAACATCATCATCATCCAAGCCCATGGTCGCCATAGCTCGATCCATCGCAGCTGACATCATGGCAGCTCTCCTTGACCCGCCGAATCGCACACCCCACAGACCCACGGGACAGCAAGAAACTCTCACCAAAAACCAGAAAAAAGAAAGCTTTTAGAACGAATTGCAAAGTGAAGAGGAAGAACAAACCCTTTTTCCCAAATCAATTTTGTCTAAAAACTGCTCGAAACCCACTTATTTTCTTTGATCTGCAAGTTGAAACCGTGTTAGTATCCCAAAGCTCTGTTTTCGAGAAGAGTGAAAACTCTAATTGAACCAGAGAGTCCTAAGCAAAACCCTTACAATAAGTACACCTTTTGTTTTAGACTCGGCTCTTATATGAGATACTTTTGACATCCAGTCTCATAGTTTTTTGTGCTTTTTAATACTTTTGATTTTTTTAATATTTAAAAATCTTGTAAAATATTACGGATAAAGGTGCTTTTATATGCTATTAAGCACAAGAGAGAAAGGTAGAAAATGACAGTAAATAAAGTAAGAGTGAAGAAAAAAGATAAATATGTTTTTATATCCATAAAAGTATCTCAATAGTGAAAAATGTCTATATTGGCTAATATTTTATTAGAAAGTGTCTATAGAAGTAATTATTCCTTAAAAACATCACTCTCGCTCGCTCACTTATCTATCTATAACGGTACATATCCTGTAACAGATATTTATGAAGCTTGAGAGAGATATTAATGGCGATTTCTGCAAGGGCTTTAGCTATAACGTATCATTTTTCTTCAGCCCCTGCGTTATCCGTTCGCGCCGCCTTTAATTCTACACCGGTGACGGTTTCCGAGATCAAAGATGAACAAAGGAACACCACTAATTCTTCTACCCAGAAACTCACCTATAGTCCAGTCGAGCTTCTCCCTCCGTCCAATGGCCACATTTGAATCTCCTATGATTCCAGAAGCTCAACACCATCGCAGCCTGAAGGTTATAAATGGTAGACCATTCTCAATTTGAGTTGTCCACTCACCAACTCGTTGTGATCTTTGTTAGGCAATTTTTTGAAATGAATTGAAAAGCACATGTGTACATATGTCCGGTTTAAGCTGCTAACTTGATGGTTGTACTTAACATCAAATCTGTTCAAAAGAATCAAAATCTATTTAGTACATAAATTAGAAGTTCAATCTAATATATACAAAACAATTTAAACAAATATGAATAAATTGTAAAAAACAATTAAACTAAAATTTTCAGAATAATAAATTCTAAAAGTTAAGAATTTAACTTAATGCAAAAACAATAATTATGCAGTTTGAATCATACGATTAACTGCACAGAATAACCAATCTGATTTTGAAAATAAAAATGGCAAACACAAAAGCAATTTAGCTTATAATATTGCCAAAAAATCAGATCTCGGAAGTCAACAAAAAAGGACAGAGTTGTGTTTGAGTTGTTGCTCAAACCATTACCAAACCGGAGACTTAAACCGGTTATCTAAGCCTTTCGTTTGAGATGGGAGGAGCAGAACCAATCTGCACACGCTAGCAAAGCATGATTGAGTTCTAAATAATTCAACAATTAACTGAAAAAATTGCTGAATTATTAATAAATAATAATTGACCGAAAACAAGCTGATGAACGAAGTTTGATCATCGATCACAATGAATTCTCTGATTCCTGTTTTCATGACAAAAACACTTCACAAAAAATCAGTTTTCGTTAGTGCAGTAAGTATAAACGAAAATTTTCAGAATTAAGATTGTAAGAATCCAAATTACTACAATTGGGCAAACTGATATTTGTAAAATGAAATACATAAATAAACTGATATTACAATAAAAATATTGATACATGAATTAGGATAATAACGAATTTGCAGAGGCGAGATACGATCTCTATCCTTAATTCTGAAAATGCCTCGTAGTGTAACAGTTGTGTGACGATCCGAATTCCAGGATACAACTGCAATGAACTCTGTTTTGCACAACTCAAGAACATGAATCATACGAACGCTAGAATTTGTGTTATATTTTCAAACATAAAAACAAAAATAAAATAAAAAAGATTGTGAGAGATGTTGGTTTTTGTTGTTGTTGATCATAACATGATCATTCGATTAATCATCTGATAATGAGAAGGCAATGGTTTCTTTTATAGAAAACAAAGCTAACATACATGTACGTTGTTAGTGGAGTTAATGAGAATCGACTCTCATAATAAAGTTTTGAATTGAATTTTTTATTTTGTCGTTACCAAAACTCAATCAAAGAGGAGTGATTCTTTTTCTACTTAGCCAATAATAAAATTCAAAAGAATTTAGTCCAAAATAATAATTACTCATTAACCAAAATACTCGAAGTCCAAAACCTAAGTCCGGTCCGAGTATCTCCTTTCTCCAATACACTAAAGTGTATCTAAGGTTTTGAACTTTGTTATAAGTTTTTCTCTTTAAATATTTATGGATTTTAGATCCAAAATTTCAATGTAGAAAATTTGA
This sequence comes from Arabis hirsuta, assembly GCA_964056655.1. Taxonomy (NCBI): domain Eukaryota; kingdom Viridiplantae; phylum Streptophyta; class Magnoliopsida; order Brassicales; family Brassicaceae; genus Arabis; species Arabis hirsuta. The sequence goes on along the minus strand of OZ053306.1, from coordinate 23,344,952 downwards.
TAGTTTTTACACTTAGTCAAATGTTGGAAGCTTTATAAACTTTCCAAGTCATCTACTTTATATTTTTATTTCAAATCATTTTCAATTTTGACAAGTGAATACACTACATTATAGAGTTTACGGCGACGATTCTATCGTGTCTAAAATCTGGTCATTCCGATGAACGTCTTCACAGGAAATCTCATCGAAAAATGGTTATAAACCATTTTGTCAAAAACGAGTTCCAACAAAAGTGACAACCTTTGCGCCGTTTTTGAAAGAATCCGACTAGATAATGAAAGGGTGAGTGGATTTAAACTCAAGACGTATCTTTAGTCTTTACAGTTGTTATATATATATATATAGAAGAAGAATGTTGAGTTTCTTCCTTTTTCCTTTACTTCATAGTATGTTTAATTTATTTGATCAAGGTTTGTAAAGATAATATTACTGTCGTTCCAACTATGAAAATTTGAGATCTAGTCGAAGAATTCACCGCGACGAAGAGTATTTAATGAAAACGAATTAAAAGAACCTTTAAAAGTTCCTAATTTCTTTTGTACCCTAGGTTCAAATCCTCTTTTGGTATGGAGGATTATTCTTTAAATCAGAATATCCAAAGATAAAGACGGCCTCCATATACGCCGAAAAGATTATAAGCCAAAATTAATTTACACACAAATTAATTTTATATTGTCCTTTATTGTTTTTGATATATGTGTGTACAATCTTTAATATGAACACGTGTGCAATCTTTTTTTTTTTCTTGGCAACGTGCAATCTTCTTAATATTAACTAGTATTAAGATCTGTGCGTATGAGTATAGATTAAATTTGATTTTAACAATGGAAGAATGTTATAACAATGGAAAAATGTTAATCTTCTGAACTATTTTAATCGAATTAAAATCTAGAGTATATATAGTTGACCTTGCAAAATTAATTGTTTAAAATACTGAAAACTAAAAAATAAATTGATTGAAAATATAGTTTACATGTCATGACTCAAGATTTTTGTTGTGTGAGAAGCTTTTTCTTGGCCTTTAATATCATTGTAACTACCAGGACTACACCGCCTATAATATTATCTTGTTTTTGTTCTTCCTTCATCTTCCATAATGCATTCACTTAGTGTCTTAGTCCTTGTTCTTCGCACTTGTATCTCATAGTATGACATTGATAATGAAAGACCAATTTTTTTTATATGTAGTGATTTCCGAAGGAAGATCAACAAACAACGCTAGACCAAAAAGGACCACCAATGTAATCAATCCTTAAATTAGCTGAAAAGGTCAACTATGATTACTAAAAATTTAAATGTGAAGAAGACAATAAGAAGGAGATGAGGATAAATCAATTGCAGATTTAATCACACAAAGAAGAAGAATTTGTACTTAAACAAACAATCATTAGTAAAATTTTAAAACTCTATAAAAAAACTGTTTTTGTTTTTTGGGAAATAACTCTACAAAGCTTGGTTTAACTCAATATCTCAAAGAATCAAAAATGCATTACACCAACGATTGAAAGTTTTTTAAAGGAGGAAAAGAAAGCAGTATAAAGAGAACGAAAGAATGAAAGAAATATTATCTTAATTGTCATTTCTCAAAAAATTCTTTTAAAATCTGCCATTTTTTAGTTTTTTTTTCATTAAATGCTATTTTTTTGTCTTTTATTTTATAAGCAAAATACATTTTTATCCTCACATCTCCTCTTCCACACATCATCTTTCTCTCTCTTTCTCAAATCTCTTTTTCTCTCTTTCTCAAATCTCTCTTCTTTTATCTTTTCTTTTCTCTCTCACGTAAATACCTTTCATCTCTCTCATGGTGATAGTTGGTGGTGAACAGAGATTAGTGATGGATGGTGGACAAAGACAGGAGAGAGACAGTTGTGGACAAAGACGGCGGTCGTAGCCAAAAATGACACTGACTAGTGGTGGACATAAATACCTCTCCTCTCTCTAATTAAAATTGTCCATGATAGTATTTTAAATGTCCACAAGTAACACTTTTTGTATGTGTATGTACCTATTATTTATCGTTTACATGACTAAATCTAAATAATCGTTATGTCTTCTCTAGAAATAGAAATAGAAGAAGATCTCTACGTCCAAATGTCTTCGTAGATAAAAGACATGACCGAGTGGACAACTTGTGAATGTATTGTTACGTGTGGACAATAAGTTGTCCACTAAAATCGTGAGAGAGAGAGAGAGCTGTCCACTAAAATCGTGACAAAGAGAGATATGGAGTTGTCCACTAAAATTGTGACAGAGAGAGATAGAGAGTTGTCTACTAAAATCGTTACATAGAATTGTCCACTAAAATCGGGAGAAAGAGAAAAAGAGAGGAGTTATCCACTAAAATCGTGGCAGAATTGTCCACTGAGAGAGAGAGAGATTTAAGTGAGAGAGAAGGAGAGAAAGAGGGAGAGAGAAAGAGAGAGAGCTAGAAATTTCTTTGTAATTCTATTGTGATTTTTTGCAGATTTTGGTTTTGAAAGAAAGAAAAAGAGAAGAACTTAAGAAAAAAATAGAGAGAAAAGGGGATTTACGAGGGAGAGAGAGAAACAGGAAGGAGAAAGAGATGTGTGGAGAGAGAGAGTGAAAATAAAAAAAAAGATTTACGTGAAAGAAAAAAGAGAGAGGATATGTGAAAGTGTTTTTGCAAGTGGATGAGGCAAATTAGTCTTTTGCCAATTGATTGTGGCAGATTTTGAAAGAGGAAAATTTAATGGTAGATTAAGAAATAAATTTGGAAAAAATGACATTTCTTGTAATATTCACAAGAATAAATACCATTCAATTAGGAAGCGAATAAGTTGATGGGCCCTTGTTTTTGTGGTTCCCAACAACCTGGAAACAAAATTCACCATCGAACATATTTTGATATGTTTGCTAATTGATTTGCACACCAATTTAAAAATGTTCCAGAACTCAATTTTAAAATTAAATGTAAATACGAATTGTTACAGGAAAACAAAGCTTATTTAGGAGAAGTAGAACTAGGGGTGAGCGAAAAATCCGAAACTGAAAAACCGAACCGAGCCCGAATCTAAATTATCCGAACCTAATCCGAATTTCTAAAATATTTGGATGGGTTCTAAACTTTTAAAACCGAAAAACCGATTCCGAAACCGAACCGAAAACCAAATGGATACCCGAAGTAGCCGAACCATAATTTAACTTAAAGAAATTTAGATATAAGATCGGGTATGTTCATATAGTTTAGGCTTTTTCCAGTCAATTTGGGTATTGTTGATATATATAGGTAAAAATAACCAATTTAATTAGGTATAAATTTTATAATTTTTTGTTATTTTTTATATAATTAGAGTTAAAAATAATTAAATCGAACAACATTAAAAAAAGAAGTAATTATGAATATTTCATATATTTTTAAGTATTTCGGGTAATTTTTTGAATATTTCAACTGAAACCGAAACCGAACCGAAATTTCAAAATAACCGGATGGGTATTATATTTCTAAAACCAAAAACTCGATAACCGATTTAACTTGAAACTTGAATAGTTACCCGAACGCCCACGCGCCTATGGGAAACAAATAAATTTTGAAAACTGTAAGATCGGAGAATTACCTTGAATTGGCGCCAAACAAAACTGTCTATGGAAGCATATTGACAAAGTTTTGGAAATACACATTGCGTAAAAGATTGAGAATGAAGTCAGATATAGATAGATATTGATGCATTTAGATATGATGTGGAGTAAATCCTCACCTCGAGATCTAAAATCCATGGATGAAACGTGAAACCTCGAAAACACACAAAAATTGAGTGACATGTAGATATATCATGAGTGAAGAAAAAATTGATATGCAATATAACTTATTGTGATTTGAGGAAGATAGAGATAATGAAGGAGATTTAAATTAAATAGCCTTACAATTGAAGCGTCGTGACCTAAACATTTAACGTTTGTAAGCACTATTCAAGAACTGATCAGGTGTGTAACGTTTTGTGTATGTGGATGTACAGAAATATTGGTAGCTACAACTTTCTCGAGAAGTGTTTTTCTTCTGTTCAGTAAATTTTTACTAGCAAACATCCTTACCTCATAATTCTTGTGTTCCAGATAGAAAGAAATATCGTGAGATGTCCCGATCTTGAGTATGCTGAAAAGATGATAGCTGAAATCGATGCTGTGAGGACAAAGGGAAATTCAGTTGGTGGTGTTGGTACTTGCATTACTCCAAATGCTTCTCGTGCATTGCATGCGTTATGTGTGAATGATTATTGCTTACAAAGATGAGGCTAAAATGTTAAAAGCACTTATTGTGTTGCCTGCAACAAAGGTCTTCGAGTTTGGAAGTGGCTTTACAGGTAGAGAGATAGAGAATTCTACTACACTTGTTTCGAGTAATGTAATGCCCTCATGATCACAAATTAAGGTTGTTTATAATGAATTTTGCCGGTACATTTCTGAATTGTAACGAGCAGAATGATGATTTGATTTATTTTCCCGCTGAATATGTAAGAACACGGACAATAAAAAAATCTTTATGGTGGGAATACAAGGAGGGATCTCAAATGGTAACTTGTATACAATTAGAGTAAGTTGTTGTCTGATCACCTCTGAAACCATTAAACCCTCTTTAAGCCGTTTGCTTGAGATCATCCTCACTCACTCTATTTATCTTCCAATGGTGTAGAGGAAGCATCATACATTAACTCGAAGAAAACCAATCTGATCGCGCGTTGCCTGCAGCCATGATCCTTTTGATGATGTTCCTACAACTTCAGGAAGCATGTAAATTTTTGTCAAGAATTGTAAAATAAGATGTTCAGTTATCAAAGAAAACACTCATATAACTTTGTATTTTTTGCATTTTGCGTGGTCACAAAAGATTGTCTGCACACTCATAACGTCTTCAGTTCTTTGATGAGGAGGGTACAAGTTGTGTGTGTGCGTGTGTATTAATATCAATCAATTAAGCAAAGTTGTGTGTGTGCGTGTGTATTAATATCAATCAATTAAAGAAAGAAATTAAGAGTCCACATTTTAAACATATAATAAATGCATACAACGTGGTTAGTTAGAGGATAAGAAAAATGATCAGTCTGATGTGAAATTCACTAGTGATTTTGACGGGATCGATGGACCTCCACTTTTAATCGCATTAAACAAAACGAACACTATGTCAATAATTAGGGGGTTGGCCGGTTGGGGAAATTACTCTTTATTCGTTTTCAACCTGTTATTCGATTCGTATTAGTTTAATAGCAAAAAAGTATTTATCGTTTTGTAATCGGATTAAGAATAACAATAAAAATACATACATAAATTTATTAATATAAATTTATTTTTATTACTGTTTGATGTAAGATATGATAATTGAATCCCCGTTTAAATTGTAAAAACAAAATTCAATGATTTCAGTCAAACCTAATTTTGTTTTCAGTATTAACTATTGTTAATTTTAAAAACAGTTTCAAAATATATGTTGAGGAGATATAAAAGTATCTAGATTTCAAAATATATATGATTTATTTTCATTCAAATAAATCTGATGTTTACTTGAATAAAATGTCAAAACTTTATAAAATATATGTCCCTTTGTTTATAAACAAAAAAAGTAAAGTTTATAAAAGAATTTAAATGCCATATTTGTTTATTTTTATAAAAAAAAAAAACTGTTTTAGCCTTCTAGGCTTCTAATAAATATACTTTAGGATCCTCCTCCTCGTATAAGATAAAACAAAATGTATCGCCCTGATCTAATCATCACGCGTTTTTTTAAGCAATCCGAAAAGTCAACACTAAAAATGCCTAATTCGGACCAGTGAAGTGAATAGTCAATAACAGGCGGCAAGCACATCGAACGGTTCCTATGATTCTACAAACGGTCACGATCTCTCTAAATACAATATGACATGGGACCCGAAGCTGATCCAATTAAAAAACTTTTATTAATAGTTAATTACATTTATGATAGTGGAGTCTTTTATACATCAATTCGACGTGTTGACCAAAGATAAAAAAGTAAAAAACCATACCATACAGTAAAATATAAATTCTGATGATTTTTTTTTCTATCAAAAATATTGCCCCATTTTTCTTATTTTATTACTTAAAATCTTATCATTTGACAAAATAAATAAATATCACTGGTCATTGTTATTTGTATATTTTGTTTAAAAAAAATAAGAAGCATTTTAAAGTCTTTCTATAGTTTTTTTTTTTTCTGCATAAATAAATAAATAAATAAAAAAGGCAGAATTTTCCGGGAGGTTTTCTCTTGTAATACTGTTTATTCTGTCTAAAGATCCGTTACCTCTATCTGCAAACAAGCTGAGACTTCCCGACAAGTAAGTTGGAGATCGAAATTCTTGTCTGAGAAGTAGCCTCTTCTTATTCTTAACTTTAACCCAGAGACTTTTTCAGTTTTTTTCCCAGGAAAATTTCTGCTGTTCTTCGTCACACCGTGGATCTGTGAAGTTTGTTGAAGAAATCAAATGTTGGGGAGAGAAAAAAGAATAAGCATCGCAAGGAAAAATTCTTACTTTTTGTCCGAGTGTTTAAACACCGAACTTGACCCATAAAAAGTCTGCCTTTACTTGGGGTCAGATTTTAGTTTTTGTTTTCTCGAGAAATTCACTTGAGTTACCCATGGATCCTTGAAGAAGCTTGAAGGAGGATTTGAAGAAATGGGTCGGAGAATAAAGAGGAAAGGTCTTATAAACACAGAAGCTGTAAGAGAATTTCTGAATCATCTAGTTGCTGAGAGACATTCGTTGTTGTTGCTGGTTCCTTTGGTCTTAGCTTTCTGGGCAATAGAGCGATGGGTCTTTGCTTTCTCAAATTGGGTTCCTCTCGTTGTCGCTGTTTGGGCTTCTCTTCAGGTAATTTTAACCTCAAAAAGGTCACCTTTTTTTCTTCTTCTTCTTCTTCCATTGTTTTATGGGTTTCAAGCTTACAGATTTGATAAAGCCATCTCTTGTTTTTAATGGGTTCTTGCTAAACCACCGGTTAATTTGATGGTTCATGGTTACTATTTACTATAGAATTCTTAGATAAAGTTGGGAGCTTTATGCTTTTTGTGTGTACCTAACTTTAACAAACTTGCCATATACACACATATATAGTTTGGTCTCTCACTCATAAGGAGGATAGTTATGGTAAATTGCTTTACATGGAAGAGTTGCAATTTTTTAGTATCTGAAATTGAAGCATTGTCTTATGTAATTTGATATATTAGCTGGAGTTTTAATCATGTGTTTCTGTTATACTACTAAAGGTTGGGGGGGTTTATTTATTTGCTCATATGCACACATCTGAGTTTAAAGTTAGGATATTCAAGTTTAGGTCTTGCTGTGTTTTTTACTGTGTTCATGTGTTTATCTGCAGTATGGAAGTTACCAAAGAGCAATACTTGCAGAAGATCTAACCAGGAAGTGGAGGCAAAACGTGTTCAATGCGATGGTGAGAATTTCTGTTACCCTAGTTTTTGGCCTGGCGATTCTCGTTGTATCGCTCAATGTGTTAAGAATACCGTGTTGTTGTTTTTCTCCAGACGACAACACCACTGGAACATTGCCAATGGCTGAACAAGTTACTATCTGAAATTTGGCTAAACTACTTGAACAAGAAACTATCTCTCAGATTTGCTTCTATGGTAGAGGTGAGATTTATCCTTAGTTATGCTCTTTCTACCTAAAATGTATGTCGTAATTCCTTTTACAACATTAACGTTTGATCTTTTTATCTAAAACGCAGAAACGATTGAGGCAACGAAGATCAAGACTAATAGTAAGCACTCTTTCCCTTATCCCTGAGACCTCCTTTATTGGATTCGACGATTCTAAATTTGTATCGGTTTTCGATAGGAAAATATACAATTGGTGGAGTTTTCTCTTGGTTCGTGCCCTCCTTTGCTGGGACTCCACGGAACTTATTGGTCGCAATCAGGCGAACAGGTTTTAATTACTTCGTTTTCTTAAACCGCAAATATTTGAAAAGAAATGTTGGATTTTGATCTTATATTTTGTTTTCTCCTCTGGTGGTTTTAGAAAATCATGCGACTAGATTTCAATTGGGACACATCCGATCTAAGCATCTTGTTGCAAGCCAAGTTGTCCAAACCGTTTAATCGGACAGCACGAATCGTTGTCAACAGTCTTTGCATCAAAGGCGACGTAAGTGGAACTATTGTTTACCTCAAACCTCGCATAATCCGTAAAAGAGTAATTTTTTCTCGACATAGAAGTTTTCCCGGTTGATTTACTTTATATCTTTGTGCAGATTCTGATTAGACCTACTCTTGAAGGAAGAGCAATGCTCTATTCCTTTGAGTCGAACCCTGAAGTTAGAATCGGAGTTGCTTTCGGCGGTGGCGGTGGCCAATCTCTTCCCGCTACAGAGCTTCCCGGTGTCTCCTCTTGGCTGGTTCGTTTCATTTTTTTCATATCTCCAATCTAATGTTTTCTTACCGCCAATATACTTACTGTTACAAAGGCTAAAATCGTAAATGTCTCCGTTTTCAGGTCAAAATCTTAACGGAAACATTGAACAAGAAGATGGTGGAGCCACGCCGAGGATGTTTCTCGTTACCTGCCACTGATCTTCACAAAACAGCCGTTGGTGGAATCATCTACGTAACCGTGGTCTCTGGTAGCAATCTTCACCGCAGCATTCTTCGCGGAAGCCCCTCGAGAAGTACTGATATTGGAGACTCTAGCAAGGAAAACAGCAACAGCAGTAGAGACAAACCTGTTCAGACATTTGTGGAGGTCGAACTCGAACAGTTGTCTCGAAGAACCGAGATGAGATCAGGATCGAATCCAGCTTATCAGTCGACGTTTAATATGATCTTACACGACAATACAGGGACACTTAAATTTAATCTCTATGAGAATAATCCTGGCAGTGTCAGATACGACATTCTTGCTAGCTGTGAAGTTAAGGTAACTAATGATTAAGAAAACCGTTAAATTAGTTGTTATTATTGTTACTTACTGGCCGTTTAATGTTCATCTTTCTTTCTTGGAATGTACAGATGAAATACGTAGGTGATGATTCGACGATGTTTTGGGCTGTTGGATCTGATAATGGTGTGATTGCGAAACATGCGGAGTTTTGTGGTCAAGAAGTCGAGATGGTTGTTCCGTTTGAAGGAGTTAGCTCCGGCGAGGTATAGATACAACTTCTTCTAATGTTTTATGTATTGCTTCTCAAATTTGTCTCTTTTATAATTTGTATTTTCTTGTTATTTAGTTGACAGTCAGGCTACTACTAAAAGAATGGCATTTCTCCGACGGCTCACATAGCTTGAACAGCATTCATACAAGTTCTTTACACTCCCTCGATGGCTCGTCTAGCTTCCTCTCGAAAACCGGCCGGAAAATAATCGTCACAGTTTTATCCGGAAAGAATCTTGTTTCTAAAGACAAGACTGGAAAATGCGACGCCTCTGTCAAGTTACAGTACGGAAAAGTATGTAATCTCATCATGATTTTGCTTTAAAAATGGCCATTGCAGGATTTTAAAAAGCTTAAAAGTGAGTTTTTTTCGTTTTTAATGTTGTGTAGACTATACAAAGGACAAAGCCGTTGAACACAGCAGAGTGTGTGTGGAACCAGAAATTCGAGTTCGAGGAGTTAGCTGGAGAAGAATCACTAAAGGTGAAATGCTATAGAGAGGAGATGCTTGGCACGGACAATATCGGTACAGCTACATTAAGTCTTCAAGGAATCAATAACAGCGAAATGCATATATGGGTTCCTCTTGAAGAAGTTAGTTCTGGAGAAATAGAGCTTTTGATTGAAGCTGTTAGCCCCGAGTACAGCGAAGTATGTGTTGACAGTTAACATCACTCTGTTTTCTTGTTTTACTCATTGATGTTTAGGTTTGTTTTACGGTTTAATCGCAGGCGGATTCTAGTAAAGGCTTGATTGAACTGGTTCTTGTTGAAGCTCGGGATCTTGTGGCTGCGGATCTTAGAGGAACCAGTGACCCTTATGTTAGAGTTCAATATGGAGAGAAGAAACAGAGAACAAAGGTATAAAGAAACTGTTTTGGACTCAAGAGACATTATAGGAACAGAGGCGGTAAAAACTAAACAGGTGTTTTCTTGTGTTTTGATGATTTTAGGTGATTTTTAAAACATTGGAACCGAAATGGAACCAGACAATGGAGTTTCCAGATGATGGGAGCTCCTTGGAGCTATTTGTCAAAGACCATAACACTCTGCTTCCAACTTCAAGCATCGGTAGCTGTGTCGTGGAGTACCAACGGTTAAAGCCAAACGAGACTGCCGACAAGTGGATACCTCTCCAAGGAGTGACACGTGGCGAGATCCGTGTCAGAGTCACGAGGAAAGTCACAGAGGTTCCAAGACGTGCCAGCGCGGACTCTGGTTCCCCATTTAACAAAGCTCTGTTGCTATCGAACCAGATGAAGCAGGTGATGATAAAGTTTCAGAATTTGATTGATGATGGAGATCTTGAAGGTCTTAGTGAAGCTTTAGGAGAGCTAGAGAGTTTGGAGGACGAGCAAGAACAGTATTTGGTCCAGCTTCAGACAGAGCAAATGCTGCTTATCAACAAGATTAAAGACCTTGGTAAGGAGATTCTAAACTCGTCCCCCGTTCAAGCCCCGACTAATTCGCCTTCCAGATCTGGGTCGGGTTCGGGAGCAGGATCTAGTACCCGGAGATTATCAGCGCCAATGTAGTTACTAGTTCTGGGATCAACAAAAAATCATCTATGATGTATATAGATAGATATGTAGAGCACTAGATAAAAATGTTCAAAGAGAATTAAGCCCTTTGTCACAAAAGATGGAAAAAAACCAGTCTGTAAGCTTCTTTTTTTCTTCCCATTTTGTTACTCAGTAACAATAGGAATTGTCTGTAAAAACTGTTATGTCATATGATTGCCAATCTCCCACATGTTCGAGCATGATTGTTTAACAATTAAATCAGTAAATCGATAATGTTATCATCTACCTGGTTTAGGTTGACCATACGCGTTAATAAAAAACTAACGGGAACTGAATCAGTTCAAATTGAATTCAGAAAATTCGATCCTAATCAGTGATTCATACAATACACAGGAAGGATGAATAAACCAGACTAAACCATAATTATTCCATCATACACGAAGGATCAAGTAATAGTTATATGACTAGTTCATTCTGTAATATTACAAAGCCTTTGATCCCAAGTTAACCTCTACGGCTCTACTAGTAACTGTGAAAATGACGGTTACAAAAGGCGATAGAACTGACAACCTAGGCAGAACCAGCCGGAAGAACAGGAGCTGCATTGGAGCTAGGCTGAACCAAAGTGGCTGGAGCGGCGATCAAGCTTGAATCTTTCTGCTCAGGTGCAACAACGGGAACTGATGTGCCGGATTGTGAAAGAGGGGTTTTTGCAGCCGCATCGAGAGCGGGTTTCTGGAACTGATTCGAGTTAGCCAAATCGTTTCCAGCGCTGTGAAGTTGCTGTAGCCTGTAATCTGTCTCGGGCCGCCGGCAAATTTTCCTCAAGGGAACGATTTCCTGCTGGGATTACATAAAAGAAATCCACAATAGGTGAATGAGGAGGGTTTTACTTTAGAGTCCAGACCATGAAACTAAATGGAGCTCATGGGTATATTAAATGGTTAGAGATAGGTAGAGAAAGAGATGATCGTCCAACCTCGGACTGGTCGTGGCTGTAACGCACCAAGAACCTACAACGACAACCTCTAACATCGTGTCTTCTTCTTTGAGCATCAAGAACAATGGCGTCAAAGTAAAGAGCTTGATCTTTGCCTTCCTAAAGATGTTATCCAATGGAAAAATATGCCCATTAGGAATATACTCGAAAAAAGTAATAACATCCACCAATTAAATGCTTAAGAGAAACGAAATTCTAGAACCTGGAAACAAAGTACGAGATCTCCGGCAAGAACTGCAACACATTCTGATGCTTCGCATGGGAGAGATCGTTGTCTTACGTTCTTCTTGACGTTTATCCATTCATCTTCTTCAACTTCAAAACCGATAAATCGAACCTGCACTTCCTGAGATACCCAGCAGAAAGATTTGGTCATAAGAAAAACAAAGAAAAGGAAATAAAGAACTCAACTAGAAGTTGGTTAGGAAATTACTGGATCACCGGTCTCCAAGTTTCGATGAGCTAGGAAAGCTTGCACATCATACCTGTAAGAAAACAAGAGAGATGCATATTAGAGAATACCTGTGGAATGTGCTGAGATTGAAGAGATTAAAGAAAAGTGTTATTAGTCAGCCACAAATACTAAATATCAATGCAAGGGAATCACCATGCACCATCCCTAGCAGATCTGGCTTCAAATTCCAAGTAAGAGTTGTCTGAACCACTCCTCATGACACCGGGCACTAAGAGAACAAGCAGTAACCAATCAGGGAACATATAGCCGCATCTATGCAATAAATCCAACATACTGATCTAGACTTATGGCTTGTGTGAGAAAAAAAATTGACAAATCCATGGATAAGCTTGTCAAACTTTTTGATTGCGAGGAATGGAAAATGAAACAGCGAAGAAAAAAGTATATGTTTAAGGCACCTAAAATACCGGAAGTAGCAGGCGTCATGGCGGGTAAATTTCCAGTCATATGAATGGTTTTAGGATTGGCTGAAGGTTGAAGTACATTTCTCATCTGATTTGTTAGATCGACACCGCGTGGCATTGAAGTAACATTAAGCTTTCCAGGAGCCTTATTTCCCCTTGCTCTAAGAGCATATCGCCTATTTTGGAACCAGTTCCAGATCTATGATAAATAAATAAAAAAGCATTCCATCAAGTAAGAGAAGACAACACATTCTGTTTGCAAAAACTAATGAATCGAGGATGAGAAAGAAAAAAAACAGTACTTGCTTAAATTGCACCACAATTTTCCCCTTCCGCTCCACTGATTCACTGAGAGAGATAACAAATGTAACCAATTTTAAGATAATAAACACACAAGGAGTGCTTTTAAGACCAAAGGATTGAGCCTACAAAAAGTACATACCTAAACTTATCAGCAAGAGCTTCAAGAATCTGTCGATTTGGCATTGATGTATTATGCTGTTGCAATATTGCTTCCATCTCCGTTACCTTATAACATTCGAATATTAGCCCAAAAGCAAACAAGATAAAACCCTCTTGAAAACAAGTCACAAAACCATAGAACAACTGTATATATAATTTTCCCCAACACAACAAAGTAGAGCCAATGGATTTCACAACATACATGAATTGAACAAAACAAAAACTTCCCTTCTAATTAGAAACCCAAAAAGCACCTCACGATTGAAATCATAAAACTTCCACAAGAGAAACAAAATTGAATTGATCTAAACCCTATCACGAACTCGAAAAAGGAGAACCCAAGCCCTAAGAAACCACAAACCCTCCCCAGAAATTAGTACAAAATCAGGAAGCTCGCAATTCCTCAAGCAACACCGAACACATACACATTAGAAAAGAGAATAATTATCAAAGATTCACTCACCTCAGGCAGGTTAAATCGGAACGCCGGACCGCCATTACTGGGAGGTCGACCCATGGTAATCTCCTTCGTCTCACAAAGAACAAAAAAAAACGAAAAATTGGCGGCAGAAACTGAAAATCAATCGGAGAGTTTCTCTCACTTAATTTTCGAATTTCCGGTGAATCACCTATCGCCGGAGACTCAAAGACGACGTAACCGGTTTTACCCAAATTTCTTCCGTTTATATAATTTTTCAACTGTCCTAAATTTATTTGGGCTTATAAAAGGCCCATTAAATAAGCCCAATAATTGTTGCCGAAAAAAATCTTATCCGTATGGTCAAATATCCAGCTTATCCGCCTGCAAGAAGAACATTTCTCGGTATCTAAACGATGGCGAATACAGTTTCCTTGAGATAAACAAAACAAAATAATATCAGTGTTCAATGGCTTTGATTCCGCTTAATTTTACAGAAATGCCACTGAGAAGCTCTCTTCCTCTGACCTCGAGCTCACGCTACTGTTCGTCTCCTTCGCTCCACGCATTGCTCTTCTATTCATTGTCTGCGAAACCCTCGCGTCGATTCGTTCGGCCATTCTCTTCGCTCCGTACGAGCGAGCGTAGCAGCAGCAACAACAGGAGCCATAACAATCGCCGAATTGATCAGCGGAATCATAAACCCAACCCTCCTTGGATCGATAAATGGCCTCCGTCATCCGCCGGAGCCGGTGATCGTGGCGGGAAGAAAGTTGTTGAACACAACGGTGGAGGTAAAATTCGGTCGGCGGAGGAGGAAGCGGAAGCTAAGCTACGGTATTTGGAGAAGGATAAAGGACAAAGCGCGATTGAGAGGATTGTTCTTCGGTTACGGAATTTAGGATTAGCGTCGGACGATGAGGAGGATGTTGAAGATAGTGACGAAGGAGGTGGAATTAACGGCGGAGATTTGAAGCCGGTGACTGGAGAAGAGCGATTGGGGGATTTGTTGAAGAGAGAGTGGGTGAGGCCTGATATGATGCTCGCTGAGGGAGAAGAAGAGAGTGACGAAGAGGATGATGTGTTATTGCCATGGGAGAAGAACGAGGAAGAACAAGCGGCGGAGAGAAGCGAAGGAGATGGAGGAGTGGCAGTGAAGAAGAGGAGAGCTAGAGCTCCTTCACTGGCGGAGCTTACGGTTGAAGATTCTGAGCTACGGCGGTTGAGGAGGGACGGGATGTATCTGAGGGTAAGGATCAGTATACCAAAAGCTGGACTTACGCAGGCAGTGATGGAGAAGATTCATGATACGTGGAGGAAAGAAGAACTTGTGAGGCTTAAGTTCCATGAAGTACTTGCTCGTGATATGAAGACGGCACATGAGATAGTTGAGGTCAGTTTCCTTGCATACTTCATTGATTCCTGGTAAAGATGTCTTGATTTTTGGCCTTAATACTGGAGAACGGTTTTCATGATTTATAGGGCACGATAACCTCCTAATATCAACTTACTTCTGCAATAGAATGGTTATAGTTCTTTTATTAGAACAATAGGAACTTGTTAAAGACATATGATTTCTCTTGGGAACAGTTACACAGTTGTGAATTAGGTGAATTTGAGGTCTGTAAAAGCTAGAGAAGATGGAGCTAAGCATTACTGTTAAGTAACAAGGCTTTGCAAGAGATGCATGTCTAAATTTTAGGTTTATAGAAAACTGATTGAATTTACTCTTAATGGGCAGCGTCGAACTGGTGGAATGGTGATATGGAGGGCAGGAAGTGTAATGGTGGTTTATCGTGGACGTGACTACCAAGGACCTTCTGTGATCTCCAATCAAATGGCCAGACCTGAAGAAACTCTTTTTGTTCCAGATGTATCGTCTGCGGGCGATGAAGCAACAAATGCCAAAGATAATCAAAGTGCACCTCCGGAAATCAAAGATCCAATTGTCAAAAACCCGATACGCAAGGAGAATATGACAGAAGAAGAAGCTGAATTTAACAGTCTATTAGACAGCTTAGGCCCCCGTTTTCACGAGTGGTGGGGTACTGGGGTGCTACCTGTGAACGCTGACTTACTACTACCGACAATTCCTGGTTATAAAACACCCTTCAGGCTTCTTCCTACTGGGATGAGATCAAATTTGACCAATGCTGAAATGACGAATCTCAGGAAGATTGGTAAAACTCTCCCGTGCCATTTTGCTCTTGGTAAGATGCTTTCTAGTTCCTAGATGAATTTTTGTCAGAGGGTTCTGTTTGGTGTGCCAAGTTTTAGACTTGAATATGCACTTTACAGGTAGGAACAGAAACCACCAAGGATTGGCAGCTGCTATACTCAAGCTCTGGGAGAAAAGTCTAATTGCCAAGATCGCCGTGAAGCGAGGTATCCAGAATACAAATAACAAACTGATGGCGGATGAGATAAAGGTCTCTCTTTTCTTTTTCTCTGATGTTAAATGTGAGGGAAAAGTTACCCTTGAGATAGAACACTATCACAGTCTCTCAAATTGATAGAACATAGCAGAAAAGTATCTGTCCTTCCCCTAACCCAGTTATTGTTTGGATATCTAGGAATATATTCATATTGAAATCTAATGATTTATATTGGAACTTCTAGAGGCTGACGAAGATCTCACAACTTAATGGTTAGATTGAGATCTAGAAATTTCAGGAAGTGTTTTATTTACCTGCTTACCTAATGTTTTTTTATTCTATACTGGGTATTCCTTGATCATTGATGTTACTATCTAAACTAAAAGAAATTGGGTAACTAAAGGAAATATAAGATCCGTGCATATGTATCTTAGTGTGAGATTTTATTGAATATTTGGTGATTTCTTGAGGACGCTCTGAATGACTGTTGCTTAAATAGCAAAAAGGCATAAAGTTTCAGACAGAAGCCTAAGTTTCATTGTTTTCTTGTCTTTTTGCTATAGGCATTGACAGGGGGTGTCTTGCTGCTCAGAAACAAGTATTACATTGTAATATACCGTGGAAAGGACTTCCTTCCTTCAAGTGTGGCAGCTACTTTGGCAGAAAGACAAGAATTAACTAAAGAGATTCAAGATGTCGAAGAGAGGGTAAGAAATCGAGACATTGAGGCTACTCAGCCAGTTGCTGACAAAGTACCAGCTGAAGCTGGCACCCTGGCAGAGTTTTATGAGGCTCAAGCCCGATGGGGGAAAGAGATAACTCCGGACCATCGAGAAAAGATGATTGAAGAAGCTTCAAGGATCGCAAATGCCAGAGTTGTTAAACGAATCCAGCACAAACTAAACCTTGTAAGTAGAGCTTTTATATTCTGGTTGTTATTTTAAAACTTGCAATCTACTGTGAGATATCTGGTGGCAACTGTTATAGTAAGTCGTTTTACTGTATTTAACTTTTCTGGTGGTTTGTGACAGGCCCAATCGAAATTTAACAGAGCAGAAAAACTGTTGTCCAAAATAGAAGCCTCCATGATTCCAAACGGACCTGATTATGATCAAGAGGTCATCTCTGAGGAAGAAAGAATTATGTTCCGGAAAGTGGGGTTGAAAATGAAGGCATATTTACCCTTAGGTGAGTGTCGTTATATTAAGCAATCCGGCTGTTTTCTGTATAGCTGCAGTGATTGAAAGGTTGTAATAGAATGGAACAAATGTCTCCTTGTTTTATGAATTAACCATTTCCTTACATGGACCTAACTAACAGGTATCCGTGGTGTTTTTGATGGGGTCATCGAGAATATGCATCTGCATTGGAAGCACAGAGAACTGGTGAAGCTTATATCTAAACAGAAGAGTCTTGCGTTTGTTGAGGACACGGCTCGGTTACTAGAATACGAGAGCGGTGGAGTTCTTGTGGCAATAGAAAAGGTCCCTAAAGGATTTGCCCTTATTTATTACCGTGGAAAGAATTACCAGAGACCCATTAGCTTGAGACCAAGAAATCTTCTCACAAAAGCAAAAGCATTGAAACGTTCTGTTGCAATGCAACGCCACGAGGTTCGGAATTCCTGAAAATTTTCCACATAAATTACATTTGATATTCACAAGTTGATCGCAGCTTGCTTATTGAAACTTCTCTATGACAACTATTGCAGGCACTTAGTCAGCATATTTCTGAACTGGAGAGAACAATAGAGCAAATGCAGAACGAACTTGTAAGTGACCGCTTCCTCAACTAGGGACTTCCAATCGGAAACAATTTTAAGTTCTTATTACTTTCACAAAGTATGCATGTTATGTTCTACTCGATTTACAAATACAATTACATCAATCACTACCTACTGGTTCTTGCAGACTTCCAAAAACCCGACATACAGTGAGTCCGAATGGGAGAACGATGAAGAAGAAGATGGTGATGAGGACGAGGAGGAGAAAGATTATGCGGAAGATAATGAGAGTGATTGGGATGAAACGGATGGTGAATCTACAATTTCTAGTTTAGAAGAAGCGGATAGTCCATCACGCTAAGGCGTGCATCATCTTTTACCTCAGGAGGTTGTAGCTGACAATGATCGCAGAGTCTGTCCGCTCTGTGAAACAGAAATGATTCTGTCCATTGCTGAGAGAAGAAGAGAATGTGAAGATTTCAGATTCAGGACCCAAAGTTTATTCATCATCAACTTGTGTTAATTAGCAAAGAGCAGTTTAGTCCCGTCCCAGAGAGAGGATCTCAGAATCATGAAGATTTGAACTAAAGCCAAGGGGAGAGAGAAAAAAACGTATCAGTCTATGTTCTTTTACAACAACAAAAAAATTGTATGTCTTGTCACTATTTATAATAAAGTATTTAACAAATGTATATTGATCGATGTCTTTTTGTCATAAAGTCTTGAAACAGTTTTGATCTCTCCATTGAAGTTGGCTTAGCAATTGCTGAATTTTTTAGCCTTCTTTAAAACTTTGCTTCAGAAGCAAGCCATGTCAAGAGCACAACAACCATTGCATGTCGTCTTTTCTCATGAAGTCATAAACCTCTCACACATGAAGAAGGGATTTTCGAATTAGCTTCAAGCCTTCAACTGTTTGGATGCTTTGGGCTCCTTTGCTATGCTCCTAATTTTAAGGGCTCAAAATGGCCCATGTACTAGCATTTATATTTTTGTTTCTTATTTAAGCAAAATAAATAAATGTGTAAAAAATCTATTTTTTGTGAGAATAATCTTTGACACTACAAAAAAAAGAGTTGAATTGTATCACTTAAATTGTATCACAAAATCAAATGATATTATTTTAAATCACTTATTTATAATTGAATCAAATATATCTAGTTTAGCATTAATTATCATAATTGATGTTGATAATAACTAGCTTAACATCACTTTAATAAAATTGATACAATTTATATTTCTATTATGAATTTACATCAATTAACTAATCGATGTTTTTATTATTATTCTATTACAAATTATGAGAATTGTTACATCGACGATATTACAACGGACAAGCCTTCTGCTTTGATCAACGCCATACGATTCTATTTTGCCCTACGCTGAAAATCTCATGTAAGCTTGTATCCATTAATTTACATCAATAATAATAAATCGCATTTTCTAGGGTTCGAACTTTAAAACTTCTGGTGTAGAATCATTAATAAACATTTGATCAAACCATTAGGTAAGAGGGCTTACACTCTTTGAAAACTTTAAATCTATCATTCTGGTCACTAAGTAACAATTGATTTTATATATTTCTTCTCACCTACTAGTACTTTAGTATTTGGATTTAATTAGGTGTAAATTTAAAGAAAGACTTCAAAAATTAAGAAGATGAAATAAAATAAAATAAAATAAAGACTTAAAATCCCGAAAATATGGACAAGAAATGGATTTTCTAACCATCAATTTTAAACATACAACAAATAAATATACAGCGGCTATTTTGTTCGTTAGGTATAATTTATAACATATAAGGACTTGGAGGACATGCATTGGAAACTTTTTCTAATACCTTCACATCAAAGATACACTTAATCAATTTACTTTGAGTACATAGATATGTGTGTGTAATGATACAATTGACGTTGATGGAGATTACATAACTAAGAACAAGTTAGGAAATTCAATTTTACTATATATCTGCTTTGAATCCCTTCACCAAATTGAGTCCATATTAAACGCTTCTTCTTGCGGTTGCGGTTGCACTTGAGACGAACTTGAACCATTTTGCATAATATTGGAGACTCCTTGTTGAAAATGAGAAGGATTGATATTAGAGACCATCTCTTTTTGGAAACCATAAGAGTTCCTAATTTGGAAAGCCTTGAGCAACAAAGAGTTGATTGGAGATAAAGGCGGACCAAGTAGATTTGTAGTCCACGATGAAAGATTACTAGCCATGTTCATGTTCATGTTCATGTTGAGACCAGCCGTACTTGTTGTATTGTCTTCTGAATAAAGACCGCTTTGCGAATATTGATGCATATGATTGTAATCGACGGTTGATGAGTTTGAATTCAGATTCGGAAGCTCGATATCTTCAAACTCATTTGCCATTGATGAGTTCGCGTCGCATGGAGATCCAAAAGATGGTTGTGAAGATTGAGGTTGTTGTTCTTGTAGTTTCTTTGTTGCTGTGCTCTTTTGGAATACTCTACACACTACCCATTCCTCCTGAAAATTACATAATATGCCAATATTTAATTGACACGAGCCTGAATGTATATAGAAATTGTAATTTCTCTACTTTCATTGCATTAAATTTAACTTTGTTAAAATAATGACATCCTCTTATAACTTCCAAATAGTTTGATAACATTTTGTAAATGCATATGTACCTTAGCTGGTTTGAAGGGTTGTTTGTTCTCAAGCCTATACTCATGCATAACCCAATTGCTTTTCTCACCCTTTGGAGCTCTTCCTTTGTAGAAAACTAGGGTTTTCTTCATCCCAACCAGTACTCCACTTCGGTATATCTCTTTATCTTTACCGGTGGTTTTCCAATAACCGGCTTCCGTTGCTCGGTTTGTCCTTAAACCGGTTGGGTATTTCCGGTCTCTTAGGCTGAAGAAGTACCACTCTTTCTCTCCCATCGATGCCTTGGCTGTATATGTAAAGAAAATATTATACAAACAATAATTTAGTTATATCACAATGAATACTAACATTTGTTGGGGATACTATATAAGGATAAGGAAAAACAATATATCACGTAGAATATTAACTAACTATACGCCATCTAGCTAGATAGTTTAATATAGTAGTCTCCAATAATCTCCACATGTTTGGTAGGCTAGATACACCTATATATAATAGCATAACCTAATATAGTCTCGAAGAGAAATGAAGAAGAGTATAGTTTTTTTTTTTTTTTTTGTTCTTTTTGGGGTTTTAAAGAAGAGTATAGTTACTATGACAAACTACGATTTTAACATTAGTTACATAAAGTGGTATCTATATACGTCTATATATGTCTTTTGTTGATATTAAATAGTTATATTGTTTGGCTCGCGAAGCGGCCTTGTAGCATCTTTACCCTTTTTTCTTGGGTGCCGATGTTCTGTTTTGGCTTTTGTTTTGTTGGTTTATGAATTCTTGGATATGGTTTCAATAAAATCAAACGTTTAAAAAAAAAATAGTATATGTGATCAGTATTATTATATATTACTATTTTCTTTAAAAAAAATCTAAAAGCATATGAGAATCCAAAGAAAACAAATTATAGAACAAAAGGAAGCAAATCCACCACATATATTAAAGTACAAATTATCTAAGTATAATTACACTATTTATTTGGAAATGACATGTATATATTAAAATATATAGAGAACAAACACTATATACATATACGAGAAACATATGGTGTAATATAATTAATTACCTGGCAAATCCCAAGGTTCACACTTGTTGAGATCAACGTCGACGACAGCTTTACCGGTGAATCCATTATCGGAGACTTTCCGACAAAGATAATGCGTTATGAGCTCCTCGTCTGTCGGATGAAATCTGAACCCCGGAGGAAGATTTTCTTCCATTTTTGTTTTTGAATCGCCTTTTTACCAATCTAATTAAATTCGAAAAATAATCGTTTCTCCTCTCTCTCTCTCTCTCCCTTGAAGAGAACGAAGGAGCTTGACAGCAAAAGGCTTTTCAATAATGACATAGATGGATGGGGTTTATATATATATTCACATATATAACTAAACTATATGTTAACATAATAAAATGATTTGTGTACCAAATACTGATCTTGAGGGAGAAGCGGCCACGGGTAGTCTTTTTCAACTGTTGATTATTACAGCTAACATCTTGACAATTCAGGATATTTCTCCACGCATGCATACGTACCCTTTTAATTTTTATAAAACATATATGTATATATATATATATATATCATAAAATATTTGTCGGCGTATATATTAATGTTCCTTTTAGCTTACATTACTATGTTTATAAAACAACGTCCGTCTTAATATCTGCATAATTAAATATAATTATAGAAACATATTGATGGATTTTTGTGAGATTTGTCCAACCAACTTCAACCAATTCTACCCACCATGAAACCCTAATGCCCCAATGTAATGTGAACATGCGTGCATGGCTCCTCCATTCTTTGGTCATTTCAGTATTTTATTAATTTAGGGAAAATCTGAATATAAATCTAGACTAGTCGTTCAATTTTATAAGTGTTATATATATATATATTATTTTTATAGCGACTATAAAGAAAATGATTCCAATTTTATCATTCCATTCCTCTTACTCGATTGACACATTGCATTCATCTTACACTATATTGCTTTTTTCATTGTTGCTAAAAACCTTACACTATATTATTGACGTACATTTGTCTTTCGCTTATCGATCTCACGACCATGCATATACATTCATATACAAATAACATATGCTTATTAAATTTAAACTATATGTTAAAAAACATGCTTATACAACATTATACGCTCGAATTGGTTTTATAATATCAGATTGCGTTGCGAGTCTTATACATAACTCATATTTTACGTTAGATTTCTTGTTTTGTATAACTCAGATTTTACGTTATAATGTTTCGTGCAAAAATTTCCTCGATTGTCGTATGTAAACAAAAATATTGATTTGGTGGACCCAATTTCTTGATAGATAGATAAATAAATGTGCCAAATCTTATATTTGTCTTCCATGATATATAATATGTACACCGAAAAGGCGAAAACAATAAAATCACCTCGTGTCTTTGGTTCTGTCGGTAAATTGTCTTCTTCTTTTTTAGAAGACAATTGTAGAGAAGAAAAAAGCAAAAGATCTGGTTGAATCCTTTTAGAATGCAGCCTGCGGGTCTTAGTGATTTTAAATTTTAATTATTAATACAAGGTCGTGACCAAAAAAAAAAAAAAATTATTAATACAAGGTTAAAATAATTACTCTGGAAGAGTGGTTAAAGATCCCACCAACCTAATGGAATGTGTGTATTATATATAATTAAACACACAAAAATAATATATACTATATAACTATTATTTTCAAAGCAGATTTATCGGGAGATCTTTTTTTCTGTACCCAAATATGTTGGGTCATGTATGTAATTAAAATGTCAATCCTACCACTGGAGAACTTTCACATGCAATTGATTTATCTTCATACTTTTCCCTTCCTTGTTTATAGGCTTCTAGCTTTCTAGAATCACACACACGTATATAGTACATTTTATCTTGTTAAGCTAATATATTGTGCTAGCTTGTAACAATATCATTTTGTGTCAACTAAAGATATATACTCCCTCCGTTTCATTGTATATGATGTTTTAGAGAAAATTTTTCGTTTCATTTTATTTGATGTTTTCAGATTTCTATGCAAAATTAATTGTGTTTTTGTTGTTTTGACTGTTTAAATTCTGCTGATTTTTTTAATTGGTTGAATTGTTTTGGAATTGATGATAAAATATATTTTGTATTGAAAAATTAAAAGATTAAATGACTTATTAATCCATGTGTAAAAACCTTAAACATCATATAAAATGAAACAGAGGAATAATAGATTAGCTTAACCAAATAAAATGTACTACATGTTTAGAAATATCAATAACCTTTTATATATAATATTGACGGATAAACCAATCACTATGTATATTTTACCCAAAAAATTATATTACGAAAAATTTGTTGTTATTCAACATTACTGTATGATGGTTACAAAAATCATGATGGTGTATTAATATTGGCTACTTAGTTGCTAAATAAACCTATCCCATTATTTTCTATCATTAAGTTATTCAGAATTGTCTTTTAGCACGAGCAAGTGGAGCGGTCAAACAAAGTTCCAATTAATATTAAAAATAAAGTTAAGAAATTTTTAAATATACATACTCCCTCTTTCCAAAATATAAAATGTTTTGACAATCTTATATACTTATTAACCTTTATTGAATATTGTGTGACAAATATTATTTTGAAATCTTTTGTGTTATTGATCAAATTATTTTTATTAGATACGTTAAATTATATTTTTTAGAAGAAAAGTAGTTTCTTAATATCCTCGCTTTTAACTAAAACATATTATATTTTGAATCGGAGGGAGTATAAATAGGGTTTACAATTTTCCTAAATATTGTTTATCAAACTATTTTTACATTTAATAAATGTTTTGAACAGAACCTACAAATTAATAGTTTGAGACTTAGTTTCTAGTATATAATAACTTGTGAGTTTCTTCCTCTTAATATATGTATATAGCTTTCTGAGAGCATCATTATTGATGATTTTTTGGTGGGTATCATTAGATATAAAATTATTAAAATTTGAATAAAAAGAAGAAAAAGAGTGTTTTTGGTTGAAATAATGGAGTATATTGAAATATAAAATTAATAAAATTTGAGTAAAAAGAGGAGATGAGTTGATACTTTTGGAGAGAGGGTGTCTTTGTATCAATGGGTTGATACTTTTGGAGAGAGTTTAAACTTTAGTTGGAGTGTGTTTAAATATAAAATTAATAAAAGTTGAATAAAAGTATGAAAGAAAAGATATAAAGTTGAGTTAAAGAAAGAGAGAATGTGTGTTTTAATAATTTTATATCTAATGATACCCGGATCATCAATAATGATGGTCTTAATCGGCCATATCCTGCAACTGGTATATTATTTACTCTCTAAATAAACATTAGACATTTAAAATATGATGATAATCAAGTCGAAGTGACACCCAAAAATGTCACCTCATAATCAATTTAAAATCATAAGATTAGAGTCCACCTCATGAAGAACATCTTTGTTGATATAGATGCCAAGGTCGATAGCCTCATCAACGAGGAAAATCGAACCTGGGATAGAGGCAAACTATCGGAACTCTTCTACCAAGCGGACATTGATTTGATCTTGACACTCCATCCGATCCCAAGCATTCCGGATTATTGGGTTTGGAAATTCAATCATAGTGGGGAGTACTCTGTCAAATCTGGATATTGGTTTGCTAATCAAACCAAAAATACAGGGATTCTTAGAGAGGCACGTATGCTCCCATCACTTAACCCTCTCAAAGACAATGTTTGGGAAGTTAAGACGGCTCCAAAGATCAAATGTTTTCTTTGGAAGGTGTTGAGTGGAGCCATCCCGGTGGTGGATAATCTTATTGGCCGAGGTATGCGAATTGATTCGAGGTGTCAAAGATGTGGAAATGATGGTGAATCTACGAACCATGTTCTTTTTACTTGTCCCGTGGCACGACAAGTTTGGGCTCTTTCCTCCTTTCTTTTTCCGTTAGATGGATTCAGCACTTCGTCTATCTACTCTAACCTTCATTACGTCCTCTCAGCTAGTAAAAATTCACGCATAATCCCGGAAGTAGCAAGAGCTTTCCCTTGGATTCTATGGTTGTTATGGAAGAATAGAAATAAATTGATCTTTGATGGATCCGATTTTAGCAGCCAAGATACAGTCAATAAAGCTCTCAAGGATTCCAACAACTGGTTTTTAGCGCAAGAAGTTGAGTCAACAATTCAAGCCTCTCAACCCGCTATCATCCACACCCGGGAAGAGCTTTGGCAACCACCTCAGGATTCATGGGTTAAATGCAACATAGCAACTTCATGGATCAAGAATTCCACGAACAGTGGGGCTTCATGGGTTGTTCGTAATGACAGTGGTGAGGTTTTGCTTCATGCTAGAAGGTCCTTTGCGCTGGTTCCTTCACAATTGGATGCCTCCTACTTGGGTATTCGATGGGCAATTGAAAGCCTTTCAACTCTTGGCTTCCAAAATTTTTTGTTTGCGGCAACGGACCGAGACTTAGTCAATGCGGTGTCAAAACCTTCCGCTTGGCCATCTTTCCTTTTCTACTCTCTCCAACTGATTGGCCTGTTCGGTGGGATTCAATCTTGGGATTTTGTTCACGAAACAAGGATTGCAAATGACCCTGCTTGTAAAATTGCAAAAAGTGATTTATTCGAGAACCGATTTCAATCATATATCGCCTCAGGTCCTCCCTCTTGGCTTAGGGATCTCTTTGATGCCGAACGCAACAATCTGAATTTGCCCGGTGACTGATTCTGTTTCCTTTTTCTACTTGGCTCCATATATTAGTCTTGTAATAGTCTTTCGTTATTCAGGAAGATAATCAAAACCAGTTGTCAAAAAAAAAATTGAATCGAGCGGATGAGGAAGAAGACCAATTAGCAAGTATATTTCTAAAATAAAATATTAAAAAATGAAAAAAAAAAAAAAAAGTCCACAAAATCTTCAAATTTGTCTACACCTTAGATTTTTCTACTTCTTCTGGTGTAGATTTTCTATAAACCTTGAAAGCAAAACGTTGTATGTTTTGTCATTATCCATGTGGAAAAAGACTTTCTTTTATAGAATTTCAAAGCCAAAGAAAACCTTCAAAACAAGATATATATATAAAAAAAAAACTCCAAATGACAAGTTTTTGCTTGAAGTTTGGGCCGATGTATTGGACCCAATAGAATAGGCCCAAAATTATTATTTTTTTAAAAGAAATGTCCCCAAGTCCCTAACTTCAGAGAATCATCACCAAAGACGAGAGAGGAGAAGAAGAAGAAGCAAAATGGGGAGAAAGAAGGGATTGCCGGAGTTCGAAGAGACGGCGCCGGATGGATTTGATCCGGCGAATCCTTACAAGGATCCGGTGGCGATGGTTGAGATGAGAGAGCACATCGTTCGAGAGAAGTGGATCCAAATCGAGAAGGCTAAGATCTTGCGTGAGAAGGTCAAATGGTGTTATCGCGTCGAAGGTGTTAACCATTACCAGAAATGTCGTCATCTTGTTCAGCAGTATCTCGATTCCACTCGCGGTGTTGGTTGGGGAAAAGACCATCGTCCTATCTCGCTTCACGGTGAGGTTTTTTTCTTTGTTCATCTGTTTTCTGGTAGATTCTATTACTTAAACGTTCAATTCGATCCTTGGTCGGTTTTTTTCTCAATCGGTTACTGAATTAGTCATTTTCTTAACTGGTGTACTCATATTTGCTTAGCTAATGATTGACATGTGCAAAATCATTCATGGAGATTGGTCTGAAGCTAAAATTTACCTCTTGATTTGGTTGATGAATGGATTGTCATGTTGAAGCTTTTTAGTGATGTTAATGGTTTTTTTTTGGTACAGGTCCCAAGCCTGAGGCTGTTGAAGCTGAAGCTGAATAATGCTTTGCACCTCAGCAATCTGAGGTGAGTGACTGGGTTATGGTTCCTGCTTCTAGAAGCATTCGTTTTCTTATAATTTCTGTTTGATAAGGTAATAGTAAACGTAAGACAAATGTGGCATTCTAGATTTGGTTGAACTGATGATGGTGATGCTTTCGGTATTAGCTTAGGTTTCTTCAGATATGGAACTTTAAGAGCCTTCATACTTGTATTTCCTAGAGTATGTTTCCAGTTAATCTAAGGAAAGTATATTTGATCTTTGTTTGTTAGTTCAGTTAAGTGATTAGTAACCATTTGTATAAGCTGTGACGAAAGGAACTAGTGTCCTAAGTGTGAGTATCTCTTAAACCACTGCTTCATAAGAGCAGCGTGTCCACCAATTTACATATAATGAATCCCGTGCAATTGAGGTTTTTAAGTTGATAAAATTCACTGATGAGATGTTGGAGTAGCTCTAAGTTGAGGTATTTAGGAATGCCCTGGTTTTTAATAGCTATATTCTCATAATCCACCTCAATGGTAATCCTAGCAATGAGTGTGTATTATGATAATCTGAGAGATGAAACATGTTTTGGACCCAACTCGTGGAAACTTCTGTCAAGTGTTCTAATTTAGGTGTCAATGTGTATAAACTATGGCAATCGTTAATGCATTAGATTATTTGTATTGGTTCTTGTTCACAACGGCTACTGGTTTCACTTAGATAACGACCTTACTGATCCGAATGTTCTTTTATGTTTTGCTTCAGTGCTGCAGGTGACCAAGCTATACAGGACATGAAATGGTCTTCGGACTATGCGCATTTACTCTTGTTTTGTTTAGAAACATGTCAGTTTTTTGGACTGACGGATTCATGTAAGGGTTTTACGAGCTTGAGTTTATGTATTGAATCTACTACACTCAACATCGGTCCCTCATTGTCATAAACCAAATAAGTCCTTTTTTCTCTGTCTCTCTTCATTACCATTAGTTTTACTTTCACCTTCTTGTCAAATATGAATCACAGGATAAACAAAATAAACCATACATGGATGAGTTCCAATTCCAAATTCAACATAGCACAGTTGCTATAAAAAAAAAAAAAAAAATCAGAGTAATTTCTCAGGAAAACAGTCTTGTCTTCCATGTCTTATTCTTCAAATATGAGAGCTTATTCTAACTTAACTCAGTTCTCTTCACCACCACCAAAGAGCTTCATCTTAGATAATGGAGTTCTCAAGTACCCTTCTACTTCAAATTTCTTCGGAGAAAGCTCTCTGTATTTTGCAAACTGTTCCTTAGCTTCGAAGTTCTTGTCAAGCAAACTATAGATCATACCTCGACAGAAATACGGTCGGAAATCCTTTGGATCCTCTTTTGTCAGCTCTTCGTAGCTCTTCAATGCTTCATCCACATTCTTCTGCAAGAACTGTATCTGCGCAATGATCAATCTCACGTCTCTTATTTCCTTCACCATATTCTCGGATTCAGCTATAGCCAACGCATCTTCCAGCCTCTGCAACACTGCAGCTCCTTCCCCTGACCGGTCCATGAGCAATGCGTTCTCGAATAAAGCCTCGAATGATAATGGGTTTCTTTTGAGAATTTCCTCGAACACTTGGCGTGCGTTTTCCGAACGACCCATCTCTCCCAATAGCCTCGCCATTAAGAACTTCCACTCTGTTTCCTCTGGTTGTGCGGCTACTAGTTGCTCTAAAAGCTTGAGAGCTTCTTCGTCTTCTCCGTTCTCTAGCTTCTGCTGCAAGAGTGATCTCAGCGTCTGAACCGCCTCAGGGGTGGAGTCTAGAAGCTCATACAATGGCGAATTGGGTTCGAACTCAGACTGTTGTTTCTTCTCTTCTTTCACTTCCTCCACTGTTTCTTCAATGGATGTAACCGGAGATTCCGCTTTCACCGGTAAAGTTGAGAATTTCCCGGTCATTGAAACAGCAGCTCCGATTAGAATCGCTGATTTTGCAAAATATTTAAGCTTATCAGGAAAACAATAACCTGAGCCATTCTGATTCGAGCTAGCCTTAACAGAAACAAGATCACGACGAGGAACCATAGTTCCGGCGACCGGCGGCGCTTTAACGGCGAGGAAATGTGAAACCAATGAAGAAGAAGCTGAGAGAGAAGAAAACATGGCTCTATTGTATCGTATCAATGGCTCCAAGAGAAACGAAATCGAAAGAGAAGACACAGCGATTTCGGATGAACAAGGCGCTTACATTAGTACACCACTTTATTCACCAGTTTCACCAAACACGTGGAAAATGTCGGAGATGAAAGTGTAATTGGGCTTGATTTTATCTAATGGGCCTCAAAATAGTTGGGCTTTTGACATATCAGTTTTGTTTTCTGTTAAGACAGATCTCTCCGGCGAAACTTTTAGACAGCGATACGGAAGAATCAGATCAACGCATGCGACCAAGAAGCGAGCAAGCAGAAGAAAAGAGATAAGCTTTCTTTACCGATACATCAGTATGTTTCATGAATTTCATGTTTTTGTTTTTTGTTTTTTGTTTTTTCAATCAGTATCAATCCCTTTCTCGAATCCAAAAATCATTAATTTCCCCTAAAGCTATGAATTTTTCGTTAGTTTCACGAATCGTACATGGAAATTTCATGATCGATAACTAAATGGGTTTTTGATGATTACATATTTGAATCAGGTTCGTAAAATTCAATAAAAAATGGGGAACACTTCGTCGATGCTGACTCAGTACGACATCGAAGAAGTTCAGGGCCATTGCCATGATCTATGTGACACATTTTCCCTCCACTTTTCTCATTCTCTGTCTCTGGTTATATAAAATTTCTATGATTTTTGATCCAAATTCGGTACTGCGGTTTCTTGTCACAGTTGAACAGCAGGAGATTCTATCTCTGTATCAAAGGTTTTGTCAATTAGATCGAAATGCAAAAGGATTCATATCATCTGATGAGTTTCTCTCTGTTCCTGAGTTCGCCATGAATCCACTCTCTCAGGTTTTGTCAATTTTTAGAAAATCTTAATCTATGATCACTTATTAAAACCCATCAAAATTGAATCAGATTTGCTTTAAATTTTTTTGCTGGATATAAATAACAGAGGCTGCTTAAGATGGTTGATGGTTTAAACTTTAAGGATTTTGTGGCTTTCTTGTCTGCATTCAGTGCCAAAGCAAGTCTAAGACAAAAAGTTGAATGTAAGTAGAGAGTTTCCTTGCAATCTATTTTGAGGCAAATTTTCACTTTCTCTTTATTTGTATGTAATGATCATCATACTGCTTGTTTCAGTGATCTTTAAAGTCTATGATTCGGATTGCAATGGGAAAGTCTCTTGTAATGATATCATGGAAGTGTTGCGGGACTTATCGGGATCGTTCATGTCTGATGAGCAAAGAGAGGTACGTATAGAAAGTTGGTAACCCTTGTAGTCATCCATCTTACAAGATTGGTAATAAATGGTTTACCACGTTTTCACGATTTGAAAAGCGTGATTCCGCTACTTTACCATTCAAAACTTTCATCGTTTCCACATTTTCGAAAAGTGATTACGCTATGTTTTATCATTAATCTCTTAAAACCAGCTATGTAGCCTTTAATAATTATCCTTTGGGCTGTGGAAATCCTATGCAATTAAAATGTTTCCCGTATTAGATAATTTGATGTTATGCTATTTTACCAAAAGACATATACTGGAGTTTTTCGTTTTGTTATTCTCATAATGTCCACTCTGTTATCTTAGGCTCCAATCTTTATGGTTAGGAACTTAGGATTATGAGCACTGAATAAACTCAGTAAACAAGTGTTTTGACCATTTGCATTTGTGTTTTACTTTTGTGGTGTAGCAAGTATTGAGCCAGGTTTTGAAGGAAGCGGGCTACACAAGTGACTCTTTCTTAACGCTCGAGGATTTCGTAAAGGTAGAATTTTTGTTTGTTGTGATTGTAGCATCAGGATGCAGATACAATGTTCTACCCTTTTTAGACTGATTTGTTCTAGAATTCTGATCTTCTATCTTGCATTTCCAATGTCACAGGTCTTTGGGAGTAGTGGACCGGAGATGGACGTTGAAATTCCTGTGGATTAGGTTAATGATTCCAATGGATCAAAACTCTAAAACTCAAAATCTCGTCATGTATTTGTCCACTTTGTTAGTAGAATAATCCTTGTTAATTGATCACACCATTGCAGTTTTTAAGTTTAACTATATGTATTATTAAAGTTTCTTCTTTACACATTTTTCAATTGATTTTAGATGCAGAAACACAATTGTCCCTTGTTTCTTCTGCTTAGCTTTTTGCATTAGCAAATAGCAGTAATGACATCGAGAAGAAACAAAAATATTGTTGAGAAATTTAAAAAAATGCCACTTTACTTTACAAAAATATCACATTTTTGACATTTTTACAAAATTGTCATTTTTTCAAAAAAAAAAATTTTTATATTATTTATGTTTGGGTTAATTATGTTCTATCAGTGTTTAGTTATGAGAGTTTATGGTGGTTTAGGGGTCAAAACATTTTTTAGTGTTTAGAATTTTAAGATATAGGGTTTAAAAATCTATAATTAGTGGCATTTTTGTAACGATGTCAAAAATGTGGTATTTTTACAAATGTGCACATAAAAAGTGGCATTTTTGTAATTTCTCCAAAATTGTTCTGTATCCTTTATATATTAAAGGAGAAGCATTGGGAGGACAATTTGGCTGATGTGTCAACACCATAATTTTTTTGGGCAATTACAAAAATGTGACTCTTTGTGTGCACATTTGCAAGAATATCACTTAGGGATGTCTATTACAAAAATGCCACTAATTATAGATTTATAAAGCCTATATCTTAAAATTCTAAATCCTAAAAAATGTTTTGACACCTAAAACTCCCTAAACACTCAAAACTAAATCCTAATAGACATAATTAACCCAAACATAAATAATATAAAGAAAAAATAATTTTGAAAAAGTGGCATTTTTTGAAATTTCTCTAATTTTTAGTTTTTTTAAATAATTTAAATTATATAATAATTCTTAATATCCTACTAACCAAATACTCTTTATGACTACTATCTTATTAACCAAACACTCTTCATAATGCAATTTCTATAGCCAAACATAATTAATTTCATTAAATTTAAATCTGAAAAGGTTAATTAAAATTTTATCTAATTAGCAAACACATTTAAGATTAAAAGAATTATAATCTCAGTTATTCAAATATTGTAATATTAATCCATACCATTAAATTATTAAAAAATGTTATTATTCTTATAATTACCCTAAATAGGATTTAATTTATATTTGCAATCTTCCATTTATATATTTGAATCATAAACCGTATTTTGAAGATTATGATATTAAACAAATAAATTTTATTGATAAGTGATATAAAATGACTAAAAATTATTTAAATAAAAAAGAAATCATGGGTGTAACATATTTCTATACAAAATAATTGTAAAATTTATATATAAAATAAATTTTAGATTTCTATTAGGATAGCACCTAAAACTATTTATGAACAATTAATTAAATCCAAATTTTTATTTTAAAAACTATATTATTACTCTTATAATTATTCTAAACCTATAAAATTCAATTCATATTTGTGATCTTTTATTTTATATATTTGAGTTATAAACTGTATTTTTAAAGATTATAATTAAATAAATACATTTTATTAGTAAGTGATATATATTGACGAATAAAGTAAAAATTTGTTGTTTTCAATTATTTCACGACATAAAACATTTATATACAAAATATTACAAAATTTATATGTATAAACAAGTTATGGATTTTGTATAATAATTTTTCTAATAACTATATATTATTTTTTAAACTAAAACTATATTGATTTTACTTGTATATCATATTAATCCGCGTATAACACGGATAATTATCTAATTTGTCATAAAGAGGGGAAAAATGTTTTTTCTTTTAATTTTTTTTATTTTATGTCGACGGGAAAAAATGAAATCTTTTTATCAAGAAAAATAAGAAAAACTTGGAATGGAATGGAATTTTCCCGTTGAATTTTGCATGTAAAGTGGATTATCTTTATTTTGTGTAGGGATGAGGTACTATTAAACTTGAATTGTCAAAGGTCAAAGGAGAGACTGAACTTCGTCGCTCAAGTGTTGGCATAATTTGATTTGCATTAAATTAGGGTTATTATAAAAAGAGAAATTATTACTAATTTAGGTAATTAAAGATTAAACTGACAAATTGAATGTTGACAAATTGAAGCTTAACGTGACGTAACGTAACTAAAGTAGCATTAACTACTTTCGTCGAATTATTAATACCCACACAACTCCTATAAAAAGAATCAAAACGTCGTCGTTTTGCTTCATAATGCCATAATGAGACCACTTTATTTTCCCTTTTCTTTTCGCATTTCTTTATTCTCTTCCCCACTATAACCAAACAGTTTCGTTCGTCTCTCGTCAGTCAAAATTATCTCCGCCATTAAAGTAGCTTTCCTTCTTCTGAGTGGGTTCATCAATGGCGGCGAAGCCAAGTTCCTTCAGGAACGGAATACTCGAGAAACGAGAGAAGCTTCTTTCTAATAATAGTTTCTCCTCCGATTTCAGATTCACCGACATCGAGTCCAACGATCTTCTCGAAGGTGATGGCTATCGAAGGACACGGTTATGCTGCTGCTGTTCGTGCGGGAATCTAGCCGAGAAAATCTCCGGTGTTTATCAGGATGCTAAAGATGTAGCGAGGAAAGCCTGGGAGATGGGTGTATCTGATCCGAGAAAGATCGTCTTCTCCGCGAAGATTGGTCTTGCTCTGACGATTGTAGCGGTTTTGATTTTCTTCCAGGAACCTAATCCGGATCTCAGCCGTTACTCTGTTTGGGCTATTCTTACCGTCGTCGTCGTCTTCGAATTCACGATCGGTAAAATCAATCATTCCATTGGAATTTTCTGTGGTTTTTGGCTTGTTTCTGTGTCGTTGCTTTCATTTCTTGAATTCGTCGTTTTCGTGTTTTAAAATTAATATATTAGGCAAGTTTTGATTTGGTTTTGACTGGAATTTTTGACGATTACTCTATCACTTGAACTTAAATCAATACTTGTAAGTTTTAAGAGAAATTGTGTTTGACATTATTGAGAGGACTGTTGTTTGTTTTCTAATAGGAGCAACACTAAGCAAAGGGTTTAATCGAGCACTTGGGACATTATCAGCTGGAGGTCTTGCTCTTGGAATGGCTGAGCTTTCGACACTAACCGGAAGCTGGGAAGAGTTATTCTGTACTATTAGTATCTTCTGCATTGGTGTGTTTTCTGTGCTTTACACCATTCTTTCAAATTTCTGTTGAAAGCATCATTTTGGGGTTTCTCTATGCTTATAATAGGTGTCTCTTTTGTTTCAGGGTTTATTGCAACTTTCATGAAACTGTACCCGGCGATGAAAGCTTATGAATACGGTTTCCGGGTTTTCTTGCTTACGTATTGTTATATTCTGATTTCCGGATTTAGAACAGGGCAGTTCATAGAAGTGGCTATCTCTCGGTTTCTGCTTATAGCTCTTGGAGCTGGTGTTAGTTTAGGTGTCAATATGTTTATATATCCTATTTGGGCTGGAGAGGATCTTCATAACCTTGTTGTGAAGAATTTCATGAATGTCGCTACTTCTCTTGAAGGTCAGTAAAACAAAGGTTTTTTCGGCTTTTCGAGTCTCGTAAAGAAGTTGCTTAACTGATATTGTCATTTGGTGTTTTATAGGTTGTGTCAATGGATACCTACGCTGTGTTGAATACGAGAGAATCCCATCCAAAATCCTTACGTACCAAGCCTCAGAGGATCCGGTTTACAAGGGTTACAGATCAGCGGTTGAGTCAACCAGCCAAGAAGAGTCTCTGGTATTTGTCATTGCGGAATCATTATCTTTAAAAACTATTTCTTCTTCCATTGCTTCTCGTCTCTGAAGTAGTTTGTTTTTTCCCTGTTGTGATTGCGAAGATGAGTTTCGCTATATGGGAGCCACCACACGGACCATACAGGTCATTTAACTACCCATGGAAGAACTACGTCAAGCTCAGCGGCGCTCTCAAGCATTGTGCATTCACTGTGATGGCTTTGCACGGTTGCATTCTCTCTGAAATCCAGGTAACACTTTCCCTCTCTAACTTCAATGTTTCTTTAATCATATCTCAAAAGATTCAGATACTCGTGAATTATCTTTCATTCGATTTCAATACAATATGAGGATTTTAGGGGTAAGAGAACAAGACAATTGATCCTAATCTTGAAACATTTCATAGGCGCCTGAAGAAAGGAGACAGGTTTTCAGGCAAGAACTTCAGAGAGTTGGTGTAGAAGGAGCCAAATTGTTAAGAGTGCTCGGTGAAAAGGTTAAGAAGATGGAGAAGCTAGGACCAGTCGATTTGCTCTTCGAAGTACACTTAGCTGCCGAAGAATTACAGCACAAGATCGACAAGAAATCCTACCTTCTCGTCAACTCTGAATACTGGGAGATCGGAAACCGATCCACCAAGGAATCACCATCGGAGCCTCAAGAACTTCTCTCCCTCGAAGATTCAGATCCACCAGAGCAACTCGAGGCTCCGATCTACGCCATCAAATCCCTAAGTGAGGCGGTTCTGCAGATACCGAAGAGCTGGGGCGAGAAGAATCACCGTGAGCCATTGAACCATAGGCCTACTTTCTCAAAACAGGTGTCGTGGCCTGCACGGCTTGTGCTTCCGCCGCATCTAGAGACGACAAACGGAGCTTCCCCGTTGCTGGAGACGACAGAGACGTACGAGAGCGCGAGTGCATTGTCTCTCGCGACATTCGCATCGCTGCTCATAGAGTTCGTTGCTCGGTTGCAAAATGTGGTGGACTCGTTCGAGGAGTTGAGCGAGAAAGCGAAGTTCAAGGAGCCAGAGATTGTTACGTCAGCTACGGATGCCGAGTTATCCGGCGAAACAGTCGGACTTGGCCGTAAGATCCGTCGGTGTTTCGGGCTGTAATATTTTCATCCGCGCGAGCTATAATAGTTTAAATTGTTAACTGTAAACTAGTAGTAGTAACCAAACTAGACAACTAAATTAGTAAATAATGGTTAAAAAACAGAGGCAGTTTTTGAGCCTCATATCAGAAATGTGTATTGGACCATAGGTTAGAAATCTAATAACCCATTTTCCACTCATTGATTTCACTATTCTATCTTCAATCAACCGAACCAATATGAACTACAACACCCAACCTGTTTAAAAGTCTCACTTTCTGAAAAGTTTGTGTAGAATTTCTGATAATTTTATATTAAATGTACAATATTGAAGAAATTTATTCACATTTCGAAAATAGGAAGAAATTACGTGAAATTCACACTCATGCTTTTTAATGGGCTGTACCACGAACAGGAAATCATCGCCTTACAATTTTTTTTTCGGCCATGAAAATATAAAAACGTTACAACAAACCCAAAAAAAAAAAGCATAATACAAACCATGTTGTGAAAAAAAATAACAAGAATATATATCATCTCATCCGTTGACTAGTCGGAGGAGCCATCATCTCTTGTTGTTGTATTGCTTGCACATTCCCAGTCCACCCTATTGCACCAAATCAACATTTACACCAGCCCATCAAAACAAAAATTATCATTAACGAAAAATAAAAAACAAAGTTTTCTTCTTGTTAAATTCAATCAAAAACATAACAAATGAATTCCTAGTAATGAAACTTACCAATAACGGGATCAAAACCACGGTGCTTGAGCTCACGATACTCTTGACAAAGAGCACAATACTCACAGCATAAGTGAGTGATCCAATCGGGAGCTGGAGCATCCGGTAACCCGTATTTGTTTCTCATCTTGGCCCGGGACATGCATGAGTAGACACACGGGATCCCGATCATAAACAGCACTCCATATAACAACCCACTTGTTGCACAAGCTGCGTGATATTAATATAACACACAAAATGTAAATATATACACAAATTAATGAGAGATCTATGAGGAGGAAACGTTATAAAACATTAAAATGTTTGTGTATTTGTGATTATGAATGACTTACTCGTCGCGCCTTCGTCAACAATCTCAGCGATCTGTCCGAACGTAACGCATGGAGCTAAACATGTGATCACAGCTGATCCAATACACAACAACAATAACTTTAACAAACAAACAAATAATAACAACAAGATATCGTATGGTGAACGTTTAATTGATATGTATATATGATTGCGTGATTGATTTTATTTTATTTTGAAAATTTAGCTAACCATTTTCGCTGTCGTTCATGCAGCCGAAAAGATCTGAACTCCAAAGATTTTGTGCTTGGTTATTGACCGGTATGCCCGTTGGTACGTGGTTACCAATCCCACCATTTTGGGTATGTACCTGGCTGTTCCGGTTAGTAGTAGGTTGAACCGGAGGTTGTGGCTGCTTCGGCTGCTCAGGATCTGGTCGACCCATTGATATATATAGTTTTTACTCGGCTAGGGTTTGGCAACAAAAAAGAGTTTTTTTCCCTTTTCTATCTCTTAACGTTTTTGCTTCTTTTTTATGATATCCAATCTCTTATCGTTTTTATGAAAGATTTATAGATGAAGGTTAGGTTTATAAAGAGTAAGGTATTTCACAGCTTGTATTAGTTTAAACGAACTTCAGATGGTGGGCTCCTTTTCTTCGTATTATTTCCATCTTGTTTTTAATTAAATTCATTTGTAATTACTATTTTGAAACATTATTCCCTAAACTAGTTCGCCTGTCACCGTTTTTTTAAAAACTGAAAACAACAAATTGCGTATTTTGCAATCAAAGATTAAAAAAAAAAAAGTTAGTTAGCTTTTGAAATAAAATTTACAAATGCATCGTGTAAAGCTTATTACATTTTCATTTCATGTATGGGTAATCTATACATAAATAAATATATTAATTTTAATCACAATCTTTTGTTTTATTTAATCACAATTTTTTTTCACTAGTCCTAACGAAATGAAAATATATTAATTTATGCCTGGATGTGTGTTAGTGACAAATTACTGACTTTCTATTTTGCTTGTTATTGGTGAACCTGGTGGTATTTCCTTAGTTTCTTCTAAAGGTGGAAACAAAAATAAATCTGCAACTTACTTTTGAAAACTACTGATACTATGATATCTGATAATGGTAACCATAATTTATGCAATACATGCGTATATATAATTTAATTTGCTTCGTCAGAACTTGAATGGCTTTGACTTGTGCAAATCGTTGACACTTTATATACATACAGGCAGTGGTACACTTTCCCAAACTTGTTTTGTAACAAGGCTAGACTTGAAACAAAAAGGTTATCTTTTCTAGAGAGCATGAACTCTTGGATGGATCGGAGAAACTTACGCTCTTGCCACCAAACTCTTATTGATCGGCCATATCCTTCTAACATTCAATATCTCTTCTCTAAATGTAGTCGAGCCCTTAATTTTTGATATAACTCGTATTCTAATAAATATGTTGATAAATTCTTTCATAACCTCTCACTAAGAAAATGAGTTGTGGAATCGCTTGACATTTGGTCGGCATTCATAACTAATTCTACGGTTTATAAAAAATATTCTTTTGATATTAAATATATATAGGTTATTGAAATAAAAATGAAATAATTTAAATTAATTTGCTAAATGTGAAAAACTACACTTAAAGTGCTGTTTTTTTTATTAATCCACTTATTTAATTTAAATCATATTTCAAAACATACAACTTTTAAATCAACCCATCATGTGTTGACCCATAGGAGGAGCCACCATAGGTGGAGCCATCGTCCGTCGCATATTCCCATTCCATCCTATTACACCAAAATGATGAAAGTAAAATATGTTATTTCTTCTTCAACACACTATTTTTTATCAAGAGAAAATATATGCATATAACTTATTCCATTACTAAATAGTTAAATCATCAACACGCTATTTTTTTATCAAAGAGAAAATGTGTTATTTCTTCTTCTTTTATAACGAAATAAACAAGTAAATTTGTGTTATTTTAAAATTGATCTAATTCTTTCGTTATGAAATTCTGTTTTCCCCTGAATGGTTATTTGATGTACTAAAATATCAGTTGAATAATCAAATTATATTAAAACAAAACGGAAAATCAAAAAAGGTGAGATTTATTACCAATGGAAGGGTCAAGACCACGGTTTTTGAGTTCACGGTATTCTTGGCAAAGAGCACAACATTCACAAAAGCAGTGAGTGAGGCAATCGGAAGCTGGAGATTCAGGTAACCCAAATTTTCTTCGGATCTTGGTCCGGTACGTGCATGAGAACAAGCATGGTAAGGCAACCACACAACATATCAGTCCGTAAAATATCCCACATTGCTCACACCCTACATATACACACGTTACATGAGCTTATATACACACATGACACATATATAAATATATCATACACAAATACAATAAAAGGATAAATATATCATGTATGTATGACTTACCGAACTTTCCTTCGTCGGCAATATCCGCGATCCGTCCAAAAGTGACGCACGGTAAGAAACTTGTGAGGCAAACTTATCCAACGCAAATGAAAAAGAAGAAAAAATAAATCATAATAAGATGATGACAATACAAGTATGTATACTAACGACGCGATTGGTTTTATTAAAAAAAAAACTCTAACCAGTTTCGCTGTCTTCCATGCAACTGAAAAGACCAGAAGTCCATTGGTTTTCCATCACAAAGCTATTGGATTCTTCTGGTAGTACGGTAGTTGAAGATTATAAAGATATTTGTTCGTCGATTTATTTATCTGCAACGAATAGGTTTATAAATCAGTGATAATGTTTTGAAGATCAAAAATATTTTTTGGATTGTGTGGAAGGTTTTAAGAATGAATATACAAGTGGTTGAATGGTGTCGCTTCGAGACACAACAAATGATTAAGAAAAAACTTTGAACACAAAGAAAGGTTCTTCACCCCATGAACTAATACATTGCACCTTTTGTTAAAATGAGGAAAATCTTTTAAAATGATTTTTATTATGGAAGGTACTCTATATAACTTATTACTAATTAATTTGTATATATACCATTACCACCATAAGAAATATTTTATAATAGCAAAAAATTGGGATATTATTCCAAGTTTAGGATTGATTTATCTGTTAGAATTTATTTAAACGAGTTTTAGATTTGATTTGATTGATCAACAGAATATATTAGTATTATGGATTATTATGGAAGGTCAAAAAAAAAATTGCAGAATGTTATGAAATCATTATGAGGATGTCCATAACCGGCCCATATCCGGCCCATGTTCTAGATGGTTCTAGACTTCCTATTCCATCTAGACCTTGCCTATTTGTAATCCTATTTATACTCTTGATTACTGATGGAATAAGACACAATCCTCTCTCTTTCTCTCTATTCTCTCTTCTCATTCATAACACGTTATCAGCACGATACTCTCTCTCAAAAGCCTTCGAATTCTCTAAACCCTAATTTTCGAAAATCTAAGCCTCCATCAACAAAGTCCGGACGAACCTTAGCTCGATCTCAACAAGAAAAGTTCATACAGCCTACCAAGGTTACGGCGAACTAAGAGCATCCTTAAATCATCAATTCAAACAAAAGCAAAGGTTAAGGTAAGTGACTATAAAACCCTAGAACGATAAAACCCTAAAATCATTAAAACCAAGAAACCCTAAAATTTGATCACGCTTGTTCATATTACCGTTTGTTTGTTTGATTAATTCCATCCTGTTTCATAATTGATCACCTTAATGGAACCCTAATTTGCATCTAACTTAAATCACTTAAAATTGGACTGTTTTGCTTGAATTAAACCGGTGTCGATCGACAGGCTTCACCTCTGTCGATCGACAGGCTTCACCTCTGTCGATCGACAGGCTTCACCTCTGTCGATCGACATAGAACTCTCTGTCTAAAACTGTCGTTTGAATTGAACTCGTGTCGATCGACACTAGGCTTCCGTCGATCGACGCGGAACTCTCTGCCCGAAACCTATTGCTTGAATTGAACCCTTGTCGATCGATACTAAGATTCCGTCGATCGACAAAGAACATTCTGCCCGAAAACCCTTCTTAGTCAAAATCGAATTTGGTTGCATGATCTAATTGAACCCACCTGTTAGTTTGAATAAATTGATTGTTAAACCTGATTGACTGAAACTGCATCATAATCAATTGACCCAACATGTTTTGCTTAAAAACCGGACATATTAAAATTCAATCATCATGAACGGTTTAGAATTCACATGATAGGTTTGCATCATAAACATATAGATATCTTATGCTAGGTTGCTAGTTAAGAATATCTTGTTAGAAAACATAAAACTTGTTTAAATCAAACATTATGCATTCGTTGAGCTTAATGGAATAAAAGGGTGTTATTTTAAAGTCTTTAAAGATGTGTTTATTATTTTGAAGAATGAATGGTGGTATGGATGTGTTCGTTGTGGACAGTGGGTCAAGCCACACGATTCTAAGAGACAAAAGATATTTCATTGATCTTACACTTAAAAGGGCAAATGTGACCACCATTGCGGGTATAGCCAATATGATTGAAGGCCACGGCCAGGCCCATGTTTTGTTACCTAAGGGCACGCATCTAGAAATTTCTGATGCATTATATTCACCCAGCTCAAAGAGAAGCTTATTGAGCTTTAAAGATATCCGAATGAATGGCCTTCATATTGAGACTAAGGGCGAAGGTAACAAAGAGTTCCTTCAAATATTCGAATTTGCCCAAGGCCATAAGAAAGTCCTAGAGACTATACTTGCCGTTTCTACAGGCCTTTATTGTGCTAAGATCAATATGATAGAAGCAAATGCCACGGTAAACAAAGCGTTTACCGAGAATTTCACTCTTTGCCATAACCGGCTTGGCCATCCCGGTTCTAACATGATGCGAAAACTATTAACAAATACTAATGGGCACACATTGAAAGAAAGAAGAGTTATCCCAAAGAATCTCACGTGTGAAGCATGTTCACTAGGGAAACTCATTACTAGGCCGTCACCAGTTAAAGTAACTAAGGAAATAATAAACTTTCTGGAAAGAATACAAGGAGACATATGCGGACCAATACACCCACCTTGTGGGACATTTAGATATTTTATGGTCCTTATTGATGCATCTACGAGATGGTCACATGTCTGCCTGTTATCAACTAGAAATTTGGCGTTTACAAGATTACTTGCCCAGATAATACGGTTAAGGGCACGTTTTCCAGATTTTCCTTTAAAAACCATACGCTTTGATAATGCTGGTGAATTCACGTCCCCAGCGTTTAATGATTATTGTATGTCCATGGGGGTAAGTGTTGAACATTATGTGGCACATGTACATACACAAAACGGTTTGGCAGAATCATTTATTAAACGCATACAATTAATAGCCAGACCATTGCTTATGAGATCACAACTCCCGGTCTCAGCTTGGGGACATGCGGTTTTACATGCAGCAGAGTTAATTCGCATCAGGCCATCTAGTGAACATAAGAATTCCCCATCACAATTGATCACGGGTCGAGAGCCAGACATATCCCATTTTAAGACATTCGGATGTGCCATTTATGTACCGATTGCACCACCACAGAGAACGAAGATGGGCCCTCAAAGGAGGATGGGGATATATGTTGGATACGATTCTCCCACGATTATTAAGTACCTTGAGCCAACCACGGGTGATCTATTTAAGGCCAGGTACGCGGATTGTCATTTTGACGAATCCGTTTATCCAACATTAGGAGGAGATAATAATGAGCTGGTAAAGGAAATTACATGGAATCAAACGTCCTCAACATGGCAAGATCCTCGGACTCAAAAATGTGAATTAGAAGTCCAAAAGATAATACATTTACAAAAGCTAGCTAATCAATTGCCAGATTCCTTTGCTGACCCGAAAAGAGTAACTAAGTCATATATACCAGCTGTTAATGCACCAATTCGTATTGATGTCTAAGAGGGACACAATCAAGTTGCTACAGAGTCTAAAACACGATTAAAACGTGGCCGGCCAATAGGTTCCAAAGATAAGAACCCTCGGAAATTAAAGAAAGGTGCTGAATCCGTGGTTAAGGAATCTGAGGTCCAGGGAACCCCAGACATAACCGAACCGATGGTACCAAACAATGAGGCTCGGGACGCCGAG
The DNA here is from genome assembly GCA_964056655.1 of Arabis hirsuta. Taxonomy (NCBI): domain Eukaryota; kingdom Viridiplantae; phylum Streptophyta; class Magnoliopsida; order Brassicales; family Brassicaceae; genus Arabis; species Arabis hirsuta. Next base: position 23,301,872 of record OZ053306.1, on the reverse strand, counting down.
CTTCATGGTCCTGAAGTTCCTGATAACAATGAGATCTCAATAAATTATGTTATGTCTGGAATACAATGGAACAGAAAGTGTGTAGAAATTGATGATATATTTGCATTTAAGGTAGCACTTGAACTTATGGATATAACCGAGGATCCAGAACCCACGTCAATATATGAGTGCACTCAAAGTAAGGATTGGACTAAATGGAAAGAAGCTATAAACGTGGAGTTAAATTCATTAAGGAAAAGAGATGTCTTTGGTCCAATAATCCGGACAACTTATGACATTAAACCAGTTGGACATAAATGGGTCTTTGTGAGGAAAAGGAATGAATATGGTAAAATCGTGAGATACAAAGCACGGCTAGTTGCACAAGGATTCTCACAGAGACCATGAATAGACTATGAGGAGACATACTCCTCTGTGGTGGATGCTACAACTTTTAGATTCTTAATAAGTCTGGCTATAAGAGAAAATTTGGATTTGCGGCTAATGGACGTAGTGACCGCATACTTATATGGTCCATTGGATAATGAGATATATATGAAAGTCCCAGAGGGTGCTCAAAGATAAGAAAGGTTCTCGAGAACAACACTGCATAAGGCTGAACAAATCCCTATATGGACTTAAACAAAGTGGGCGTATGTGGTACAATAGATTGAGTGAGTACCTAGTCAAAGAGGGCTATAAGAACGACCCCATAAGTCCATGTATTTTTATAAAGAAGTTTGCAAACAAGGGATTTGTAATCATAGCAGTATACGTGGATGATTTAAACATCCTTGGGACCTCTGGGGAAATCGCCCAAACAGTTGAATACCTCAAGAAAGAGTTTGAGATGAAAGACCTAGGTAAAACAAAATTCTGTTTGGGGTTACAGCTTGAGTACACTAATGATGGAATTCTTGTGCATCAATCGGCATACACTAAAAAGGTACTCAAGAGATTTAATATGGACCAGGCTCACCCATTGAGCAGCCCAATGGTTGTGAGAAGCCTAAGTTTGGAAAACGATCCATTCGGTCCAAGGAAGGACGATGAGGAAATTCTCGGTCCAGAAATGTCATACCTCAGTGCTATAGGAGCCTTAATGTATTTGGCTAGCCACACTAGACCAGATATATGTTTTGCCGTGAATCTCCTATCTAGATTTAGTTCATGTCCAACTCAAAGACACTGGAACGGTATCAAACATATCCTACGTTACCTACAAGGAACGAAGGACTTAGGTTTATTTTACACTAACCATAACAAGGAAGTTTTAGTTGGTTTTGCTGATGCAGGTTACTTATCGGATCCGCATAAAGCTAGATCGCAGACAGGTTATGTGTTTACCCACGGAGGCACAGCGATATCATGGCGGTCCATGAAGCAGACCATTGCAGCTACTTCATCTAATCACGCAGAGATTCTGGCGATACATGAAGCTAGCCGAGAGTGTGTCTGGTTAAGGCCGATGACTCAACACATCCGATCTGATTGTGGCATGGTTGAAGACAAGGAACCAACCATCATGTATGAGGACAACGCGGCTTGCATTGCACAACTCAAGGACGGCTACATCAAAGGTGACCGAACGAAGCACATATTGCCAAAGTTCTTCTTCACACACGAACTACAAAAGTCTGGCGAAGTTCGAGTGGTCCAAGTTCGATCCTGTGACAACTCAGCCGATCTATTTACTAAGTCGTTGCCAACGTCGACGTTCCGGAAGCTCATACATCAGATTGGAAGGCGAAGACTCAAAGATCTTCAGTGATGCTTCGAACAAGGGGGAGTAATGTGTGTTGCACTCTTTTTCCTTCACCATGGTTTTGTCCCACTGGGTTTTCCTGGTAAAGTTTTAATGAGGCAACATCCCCAAGCACATTACAATGATCTTTAGCATCTAGCACGGTTATGTCATCTAAGGGAGAGTGTTATGAAATCATTATGAGGATGTCCATAACCGGCCCATATCCGGCCCATGTTCTAGATGGTTCTAGACTTCCTATTCCATCTAGACTTTGCCTATTTGTAATCATATTTATACTCTTGATTACTGATGGAATAAGACACAATCCTCTCTCTTTCTCTCTATTCTCTCTTCTCATTCATAACACAGAATATATTAAACGCGTTTTAGATTTGATTTTTAATATTTTGCAACATTTATTCATTTTGAAGATAGGGAGGAAAGTTGGATTCGGAAGAGTTGGTGTAGGCTGTGCCATATAATTGGGCCAATGAATATAGCCCATTTAGCTTCAAATATCTTAAGCCTGTTTAGGATCGAGCTCATACAAAAGCAGGAACGTTTAAGTAACAAAATTACTAATTTACCACCAAAAAACTCTAATTAATGTATCAGCAGATCCGATCGGAGCATAGGAAAATTAAACAATTCGCGGAGAAATTCTCTGAATTCATTACTTGATTCGAAGAAGAAATCACTTCCCAGAAACTTTCGTCGAATTTGAAGTATTGCTTGTGTTCTTCGGAGAGAGAGAGATCGGAGATCCGATTACGAGGAGAATGGAGACAGTGCAAGATGGATCGGAGAGAGATAAAGCTACTCCTCCTCCTTCTTCTTCTTCTTCTTCCTCTTCCTCTCCCATTCCTGTTGTCACCAATTTTTGGAAAGGTTTGTTTCTTCAGATTCGTGTGTCGACGACTGTTTATTCGTTTGCTTCGAGTCGCGGTGAAGCTGAGGGGAAACGAGCTTGTTGTGTAGTAGGAGATATTCGTGGGTTAGGTTTATTTTGGATTCTGTTGAAGTAGTAAGTAAGACTCAATCAAATTGGAGAACTGATGAGATTTCCTGTGGATGTTCTGGAGAATGAAATGATAGTTTAATGTGATCGGATTGAGAAATTTTACTTGGATTGCTTTCAAAGTTATCAACTCATTTTTGTTTAGTTTTTGAGAGAGTGCTGATAGGTGATAGCTAGTTACATCTCCGTAATCCGACTTTCGTATTTGTGACCTGAAACCAGTCTGAATTCGAGAACTGGTCGTGCTGGTTGCTTGCTGTTTATCTGGTTTGATAAAGCCTTTCACAAATGATTCACCAGGTCTTTTAACGATTTGTTTCAGAATTTGATTTGGAGAAGGAGAAGAGTCTGCTTGACGAGCAAGGGCTTAGAATAGCGGAAAATCAAGAAAACAGCCAGAAGAATCGGCGAAAGCTTGCAGAGAGCACACGGGGTACTTTTTGTTTCACCTTTTATTTTGCTGAACACTTAAACTTTTTTTAATCCTAGGATGAGTTCATGGTGTATACGCCATTCAGTTAGATGAAGATAATGGGAGATGTAAACATATTCTATGGTTTATCTTGGTAACAGACTTCAAAAAAGCATCTCCTGAGGACAAACTTAGTATGTTTAATTCGTTGCTCAAGGGATATCAAGAAGAAGTAGATAACATTACAAAGAGGGCCAAGTTTGGGGAGAATGCTTTCCTAAACATCTATCAGAAACTCTATGAAGCACCAGATCCGTTCCCTGCTCTCGCTTCCATTGCTGTAATTCTCCACTTACTTTATGTTAACATGATGAAAAACCTAAAGCCCTCTAGCCTGAGAACTTACTAATTGCTGTATTCCAGGAGCAAGATCGTAAATTATCTGAAGTGGAATCTGAGAATCGGAAAATGAAAGTTGAACTTGAGGAATATAGGACAGAAGCGACTCATCTGAAAAATCAGCAGGCCACAATAAGAAGACTAGAAGAACGGAACCGACAGCTTGAGCAGCAGGTCAGCTTGCTTTTCCCCTATTATTCTAGTTGATTTAGGTACAAAACTAAACATATGTAACTGTCAGTAAAGCACAGCTTCCTTGAATGCTTGAGTCTATTCGAGGAGGTCAAATGCAAACTTATACACTGAGCAATAAAGACGAGCTTTACAGAGATACTATTTTGTGGTCTTGTAAACTGATAACTGTCAAAGATTAACAGCGGTATCATGTTGTTGTATTTGGATTCAGATGGAAGAAAAAATCAAAGAGGTTGTTGAAATCAAGCAACGGAATCTGGCTGAGGAAAACCAGAAAACGTTGGAGCTTTTAAAGGATAGGGAGCAAGCTTTGCAAGATCAGTTAAGGCAAGCAAAAGACAGTGTCTCCACTATGCAAAAACTGCATGAGCTAGCACAAAGCCAACTTTTTGAACTCCGTGCTATATCAGGTTGGGCATTGAGCCTCAATATAGCGAATCATTTTGTGCCTTCATAATGCAATGGTGTCCCTTACATTTTACATCACAAGTCATCCATAAAATTTTCAGTTTGCATTCCACTGTTTATTATATCTTTGTTCCTGCTTGTCTTGTTAATATACGTCACTTTTATCTCTAACAATAGATGAAGAAACAGCGGCGAAGCAGTCTGAAGTTAGTCTATTGATGGATGAAGTGGAGCGTGCTCAAACCCGACTCCTTACTCTTGAGAGGGAAAAGGTCTTTCACATAATGCTCTCTGGATGTCATGTTTGAATTCAGGGAATGCCCGAAGATATAACCTGGGTTTTTTTTTGCGCGTCCTAATTTTGTTATTGGTTTGTAACAGGGACATCTGCGTTCTCAGCTGCAAACAGCTAATGAAGATACTGAAAACAAGAAAAGGTGTGGTAGCTTACACTTATGCATCCATTTAACGAGGAACATAATTTCAAATAGGTTTTGACTAAGTTTTTGCTTTGTTTTTATGTTTTTGTTGTGCTCTTTCATTGCAGTGATAATGTTGATTCAAATAATATGCTGGAGAACTCTTTAACTGCAAAAGAGAAGATTATTTCCGAGCTTAATATGGAAATTCACAATGTTGAGACAGCATTAGCAAATGAGCGAGAGCATCACGTTGCGGAGATAAAGAAATTGAATTCGGTGCTCAATAAAAAGGTAAAATTTTTGCTACGTTTTGTCTTTTATGCTGAGAATTTTTACCTTTTTTGGAAATTAGTTTCCTCTCGCTTTCCATGTCTAATATTGGCATGCGTCATTTCATTAACTAGGATACGATCATTGAAGAGATGAAGAAAGAGCTTCAAGAGAGACCATCAGCAAAATTAGTCGATGATCTGCGCAAAAAAGTGAAAATTCTGCAGGTATTTATGGTTTCTTCTCTTTTTTCTGTACTTCCTTAAGTTGACTTATTGTCGCCGATCATTGCCCTGTTCTTCCTCGTAATGCAATTATTGTGTATTAGGCTGTAGGTTACAATTCAATTGAGGCTGAAGACTGGGATGCTGCTACCACTGGCGAAGAGATGAGCAAAATGGAGTCGCTTCTTCTTGATAAAAACAGAAAAATGGAACATGAGGTCACTCAATTAAAGGTATATAACCTCTACAGTGTCTCTTCATTGCTCTTTCCATTTTCAGTGACATGAACATACCCAAGTCTATGCCATTGGTCGACTAATACCACTTCATCCAGGTTCAACTTTCTGAGAAAACTTCCTTGCTTGAGAAGGCTGAAGCCAAGGGGGAAGAACTGACAGCTAAGGTTAATGAACAACAAAGACTGATACAGAAGTTGGAGGACGATATTTTAAAGGTACGCAAGAGTGTGTAGTTACCATTTTAAGGTATCTCTTCTCAATATGTTTGTTGTTGTGTTCGGATATCCTTTTATGTATGTGTATTTGTGTTTTAGGCTGTTTGCTGCGATAATGATGATTTTTATGCTATAGACACAAAAAAAATATTGTAAATGTGCTACTCAAGAGGAGAAACCAGATCAAAGTTTTGGATTATAATTAAAACCTTCTTACTTCTCACAGGGTTACAGTTCAAAAGAGCGAAAAGGTGCTCTATTTGATGAGTGGGAGTTCTCAGAAGCAGGTGTGGCTGAGCAGTCTGAGGTACTTCTATCTGACCTATGTATATGAATCATGTAATTTCTCATGCTACACTCTTAAATTCGATGCCAAAACATCTGAAAGTTTTCATATAAATATGGGGTAATTTCAAGATATTGTATACTATATACCTCACAACTAATAACCTTATCACTAATTCCTGCTCTTTATCATTTTTGTTTCCTTTTGATTAGCCTATGGACCAAAAACATGTTCCAACGGATCAAGATCAAAGCTCAATGCTGAAAGTTATCTGCAGCCAAAGAGATAGGTTCCGCGCACGGTTGCGGGAAACAGAAGAGGTACAGTAGTACATTTAAAAGATCCTCTTCATTTTGTCGTCTCCATCTCTGTTTATACTCATTTGAACTGAATATTATGGGTTCTCTTAATACTGCAGGAAATAAGGCGATTGAAAGAGAAGATAGGTTTTCTCACAGACGAATTGGAGAAGACCAAAGCTGACAACGTCAAACTCTATGGCAAAATCCGTTATGTCCAGGACTACAACCACGATAAAGTTGTTTCTCGGGGATCGAAAAAGGTATTTTCTATTATACATTACATTTCTCTTAAACCATTTTCAGTCTCATGCTCGGGTTTTTTCTTCCACTGTTGATTGATATGTTCTCCAACCTCAGTATGTGGAAGATCTTGAAAGTGGATTCAGCTCGGATGTTGAATCAAAATACAAGAAAATTTACGAGGATGACATCAACCCATTTGCAGCATTCTCCAAAAAGGTATTAAAATTAAACATTCTGCTACTATCATCACAAGTCTTAGATTTTTTTTCTCATTCGGCTTTTGTATATGCAACGATATGTGTTCAATAGGAAAGAGAGCAACGGATCAAAGAACTGGGAATCAGAGATCGGATTACGCTTAGCAGTGGTCGTTTCCTTTTAGGAAACAAGTAAGCCTTTCACTCTTAATTTCATCATATGTGAACTAAGTCAGTATTATCGGGTAATTCAATTCCGATCCACATGATTGGATGTTTCAGGTACGCAAGGACGTTTGCATTCTTCTACACAATAGGACTGCACGTACTTGTCTTCACTTGTCTCTACCGTATGTCTGCTCTCAGCTATCTCAGGTAAAAATAATCCACCATTTCTTTTGTTTGTTTACATTGTTACAAGTCCATTTTGTGTTTGATTTTGATTTCATTTTTTGTTTTGTTTCAGTCATGGAGCTGAGGAGACTCCGATGACAGAAACAACCACAAACCTCCCTCATGGTCTCTAATCTGTCATCATTTTTAAGTATTTTTTCTTCTTTGGTCGTTATGTTCTCTTTCTTCTCCTTCTTGTATTGTTCTCTGGTTAATTTTTGAACACGGTGGGATTATGATACTTTTTGTACAGAGAGGGATCCAAATCACTGCATACATATATAAAAGCCACATAGAAGTTTACTTTATAAAGCCACACAAAACTGTCTCCACTATTCTCATGGATAATCGCATCATTAGTAGATTACTTGGCAATACTCTGGGTTTGGTTTGCATTTCGGTCTAGGATAACTTCGGTTATATAATACAAAAACGATGGCAAATCCGAATGGAATTATCATTTGTTGCTTTTCTAATTCCTGAGATACAAGAGAAAGGAAAATGGAAGTGGGCGCTTAGTGTCAGATAAGTCAACGACAACTACGTGGTCGTGTCTTTCGATTTGATCCCTTGCTTCACTCTTGATGGGATGGTGAGGTAGGAGCTGTTAACGGTAATGCTGGAGCCAATAGGCCTCGTGTTCCAGAACGGGCGATGATCAAGAGTTTTCGATCCGAATGTCCCGAGGTAGGGGTGGTTGATATGCGTCTGAAAGAACGCGGCAGCAGCTGCGAGCTGTGCTTCTGAGCTTGTAGCTGAACTCATAGGTTGCACGTTTATCCGCGATGCAAGTTGGTGGCTCCGGAAGATGCTTTGGGGGAGAGAGACAGGCCACGACTTGGTTAGTAACCATGCCATGTGGAGAACAGTCATCAAAGGTACCTGATCCTTCAAAGAACGCAGCAACAGAGTTCGCAACTTCTTTGACATGAGTGAACCAAGCCATGTTGCGTTTCATGTGGAGGAATGAGGAGATTTTGCCAAGGTTATCGGTAGCTGTTGTGACCGGAAAGCCAAAATCGATGTAGCGTTCAGCAAACGCCTCATTCAGCTTTTGATCGGCTTCACAAGGGTACTGTAAGCCAGGAGAAACCAGTGACCATTTTTCAGCTTCGGTCCTATCAACATGGAGACCAAAGGTCTTGTGACCGAAGGTAGAGACAGCATTTTCCTTAACAGGAATGTGCTTGCCTCTTTTCGGATAGACGGGAAGGTCCTGAGAAAATAGACGGTTGAGGTCTTTGAGGAGGGCGAATATGCCAGGGACGTTAGCCAAGAAGTGGCTTTCAAGGACATCATCTCTCATGAATGCGTCACGTTGAGCCAGGCCTGGTTGGACAGGGATGCGAGGGTACACTTTCCCATAATGGGGAGGAAACTCCGGTAAGGAAGAGCATAATGTTTCGAAAAGCCTGAGGAGCGGACCGGGAACAGGGAGGGTTTCCAAGGGATGGTTGTCTAAAAATCTGTTGAGGAACTTATGTTGAACGTTAGTAAGAACGTTCACATCATTTCCAGCTCTAAGACATTGGATCCAAAAAAGAATGCCACAGTAGAGGCGAAGGATGTAAGGGTGATAGTTGGGAGTGTCTCGCTTGAAACAGAAACTATCACAAAGCATTGTGTTCATAATGTGGACTATGTAATCCATCATGTGGCAGGAAGGGTTGTAGTATGAGAGCTTACTTTGATTGGTGTACATGATTCGGGTTCCGGTGAAACCATGTAAGAAAGTAAGAAAATTCTTAGTCTCAAGCTTCGTTTTGGCGGTTGAAGATTCAGGGAACATAGTGATTGATCTCTTTGTTAAAAAAGGAACAGATGCTAAATCAGATAGGTTTTGAAGAGTAGAATATTTTTTCGTTTGAATGTGAAAGGTCTTAAGAATGGAGATTGGGTATATATGGTAATGGTATTGAAATGTTTAATTATTAGTACATTGCACTTTTTGGCAAAATCAGAAAAGTTGTGATAATGAACTTTGACCATAGATAAAGGTTCTTCACCTTTAAACTTTTTGTTAAAATGAAGAAATCAATGCTAAATCAATGTTTAGCTGAGATTACAAACAGTAGGAGATCAAATCTATGATACAAACAAGGGTAGGTTTTGGCCTAGGTTTTGGCCTAAGAGCATCCACGTTGGAGACATTTTGTAGGTGTGTTTAAATATAATTTTATTAAAAGTTGAGTAAAAAGAAAAAAAAGAGTATTTTTGGTTGAAATAATGTGATGCATTGAAATATAAAATTAATAAAATTTGAGTAAAGAGAGAAGATGGTGGGTATTTTTGGAGAGAGAATGTCTCGTGGAAGACAAAGTTGGAGAGAGAATGGATTAAAGTTGGAGTGTGTTTAAATATAAAATTAATAAAAGTTGAGTAAAAGGATAAAAGAGAAGGTATAAAGTTGAGTAAAAGGAAAAGAGAGTGTTGTGGAGGCCAAAACCAACACAACTAGATTTGTTAGGGTTTCGTGAAGAGGTAGAGATTTCTACGGTTAGCTAAGATCACCAAGGTATCAAAAGTTGTTTTTTTAATTGCTCTGTAAGTTTTTTGTCAACCAGATTTTCCTTCCCCTCCAGGGCTTTTACATCAAGTATATATACTATCTCTAAGGCGGCTAAACTTCCTAAGTCTTTGTGGATCCCTTCCTTGCCAAGGTCGGTCGCATCAAAGTGGGCTTCGCGTTTGGACCGGGCTTCGGACTGTCTTTGTGTCATCGGGTCGTCTTCATGTCATTGGGCTGCTGGGCCGAGAATGTGGTCGGCCCGTCGAAGATCTGAGGACGCGGTCGGATCCTCGAGGGTCCGAGGCCGTGGTCGGCTCCGAGGCCGTGGTCGGCTCCTCGGTCGACCCGAGGACGTGGTCTCCCACCTTGCCCCGACGCTTCCTGCTTTGCCTAATCTTGCCGCACGATCACTTGCTTTGCTTCGCGGGAAGACTTAGGTGCTATTCCGCCTTGTTCGTCGAGAGTCTGGAGGGTCACTTTTTCAGTTGTCTGACTTTGAATGTTAATGTTGAGCGGGTGAAAACCGACCCCAATAGTTAGCCCCCCAGCTCGGTAGTGTTAGAGATAATAGTATCGAGTTAAAGATGTACTGAATATCAGCGTTACCGTTTAAAGTCAAGATGTTAGCTTAACCTCTCTTACAGCAGTAGAGGGTAATTCCATGCTGGAGGTTTTAAGACTCTATGCTTCGTTTGCTGAAGCTGCTGCATTACAGCAGAAAGAAGATTTTTTTTTTTTTTTCGAAGGTTTTAAGACTTCGTGTTTCCTATGGAGGTTTTAATACTCCGTGTCGACGTCAATAACGTCCTTGGCGATGAAAAATGATTTCCGGGAATCTGCTAAAATTTTTTTTTTTTTTTTCTTCTTCCTTTCCTTCCTTTCTCCTGTTCAGGGCCGTACGCTCATCGACGGGTTCCCGAGTAAAGACGACCATTTCGAGGACCGGTTCTTCTTCGTCGAGGTTTCGGAGAAGACTGTTGAAGCAGATTGCATCTCCCTTGTTAGGACGAGCTAGGAGAAGAGAGGTAATTCTTTACCGAGAAACATTTTTCTTAGCGTATTCTTGTTTCATATACTGACTTTCAGATTGTTGCTTTTGCAGTGAAGCAACCGTTTTCGGCCATCGGCCAGAGTGTCGCAGTAGCCATCCACAGCGCTCTCGTCTCTAAAGGGAGCGGCGACTGGGTAAAGTCGTTCACTCGTCAGAGGATCCAGAAGGCGCTTTCTACTAGGATCTTCCCAGGCGAAGGCGGCGGTGGCGAGTGTTGCGGCGCCGGTAAAGATGTCCTCGCGAAGACGGGCTCCGTCAAACACAACGCCGAAGACTCCCGCTGCAGTGGTTCAGCGTTCGCACGCTCTTAACCTTACTCCCGACGAGCTCGATAGGCGACATGAGCTATCTCGGAAGAAGGCTCTTCTTTCAGAGAGCAAGGGGAGAAGTGGTCCCGACGGAACCCTTGCGAAGCGACAGAAGACGGGTTCCTCTCATGCAGTCGTGGCTGGTTTGTTGGCGAGCCAGGGCATCGCAGCTTTGTCTTCTCCGATCGTTGGTTCTTCCGTCCGTGGTGCCCTTTCGTCGCAAGTCGGCGGGTCGATTCGCGGGAAGGCTTTCGCGTCAGCGAAGACCAAGGCTTCTGAGGTTTGTTTTCCTTCTCTCGTCATGCCTTTTCTTGCTTAACTTCTTTTAATTTGACGTCTTACCCTTCTTCTTTCTCCATAAGCAGCTTTCCGCTTTCCTAGACCAGTTGGCTTCCGGTTTTGATGAGGACGTTCACTCCCGAGACAGGGAGCTTAGTGAAGTCAGGAGGGCCAACATCGCCATGCTGTCGGAGCTGAACGATCTTGCTGAGAGGAATCAAGTTCTTGAGGCTGACGCTGCTTCTGTGAAAAAGAAAGACGAAGAATGAGTAGCAAACTGGCGAAGGCGTCTTCGAGGCATGCTAAGGATAAGGGGGAGATTGCTCTGCTGAAGAGTCAGCTGAGGGCTGCTGACGACCTCCGGGACGCTAGGGTTGAAGAGGCCGTTATCGAGGCCAAAGATGAAGCAGCTCGTGGCTTCGCCGGACGAGCTAGAGAGGTTACTAGGTTGCTCGTGGAGATTGAGAGGACGGCAAAGACCAACATGCTGGATCTTGCTGAAGTTGATGCGAACCTGGAGTTCATCGGGCGTCTCCGCAGGCCTGACGGACCAACCTTGGATGCCGCGGAGCAGGACTTATTTGAGAGGCAGGTCCCGGTTTACGATGCTCGTGATGTGTTTGGTGAGCTTGTCTCTGGCGTGAGGCGAGCTTTAGAGATCCCAGAGGATGATGACGGCGACGAGGTCGATGAAAATGATGAGGCTTGATGGCTGATCATCTCTCTTTGCTTATGACTTAGTTTATTATTAGTCTTTTTATGACTTTGCCGGATATGATGACTTGACAGCATTGGATGGTTTGTATCCTTGCTATCGTTTTGGATCCTTGCATTGTGGCAAATGCAGGATAACTATGGTTACAGCTTTTGTTTCTCATCCCCTTTGCTGAGCCTAGTTTGTTCTGTCTTATGATGAACTTTTGAGGGTTTTGGAGTAGCATACTCGCTGAAGGCGCTCTTCTAAACTTAGGAGTGCTCCATGCTGTATTTGGAAAATGTATTGCCAACGCTGCTGTTGGGCTTTTGCGGACTGGTGCCGTTCTCTCGAAACGTCTATCCGAGAACGAGTACACTCTAAATTTTACCAGCGCGATCCTGGGTTTTCTGAATGATTGTTCAGTGTACAAACCGAACAACCATTGGCAGCTGCCTTTTACCAATGATGCTTGTTGGGTTTTTGAATGATCAGTTGGGTTCATCCGCCCCAATACAGAACATTAATACTTATATAGCGCGCTTTGGATCCGATGCTAGATGTCATTGCTTTCGTATTCCCGCATCACCACTGTGGCCAGCAGCAATGAGTACGGAACGACTTTACTATATTGAAGCTTTGAGTAGCCCATGAAGGACATCGTTGTTCCCATGCCGAAACTTGTGTAAGTGTTTGACGTTTCTGGTGATGATGTTGTCAAAGAGTGGAGTACGGGTACCCCACTCCCCCCTTGAAGATGGAAGAGGTCAAGTGAGCTCCGCCGGAGATGAAGCTGTTGAAAGTAGGGACTCCCCCCCTGAAGGCGGAGGAGATCACTGGGGCTCATCCGGAGACAAGGCTTAGAGAAACACTAACTCCCCCCCTGAAGGTGGAGGAGATCACTGGGGCTCATCCGGAGACAAGGCTTAAAGAAACACTCACGCCCCCCTTGAAGGTGGAGGAAAGCAAGTGAGCTCGTCCGGAGACGAGGCTTGTGTAACGCGGAATCCCCCCCTGTGGATGGGGGGCAACTGAACTCGTCCGGAGACAAGCTGCCTACGTACCCTTCGCAGGGATCAAGTCGCCCCATAGTTCGTTGTGAGAGAATACTAGTGATAGTACTTCTTCAAGTGCTTAGCGTTCCAAGAATGGAGGATTGGAGTGCCAGTCATGGTGGCGAGTTCATAGACGCCAGAACGGATGATGGTTATGATCTTGTATGGACCTTCCCAGTTGGCTCCAAGCTTGCCAGCGTTCGGCCCTGCGGTGTTCGGGAACACTTCACGCAGGACTAAGTCGCCTTCGCAGAATCGTCGTTCTCTTACGTTGGAGTTGTAGTACCTTGAGGCTGCGTTCTGATACTTAGCGATCTTGACGAGGGCGTGATCACGCCGTTCATTGATGAAGTCTAACTCATCGAGGAGCATTGACTGGTTGATTGCTTCGTTGCCAGGTAAGAGACGACGACGCACTCCGATGGGATAACGCATTCGGTTCCATAGACAAGGGCGAAAGGAGTCTCGCATGTTGCTCGGCGGGGAGTGGTGCGGTGGGACCATAAGATTCCTTCAAGCTCGTCGGCCCAGTGACCCTTTCTTGCCTCTAAGCGCTTCTTAAGGCCATCCAGAATTGTCTTGTTGATTGCTTCTGCCTGACCATTGCCTTGAGGGTAGCGAGGCGTAGACTTGTTAAGTCGGATATTCCATTTTGAACAGAAGGTCTCGAACCGGGTGGATATGAACTGTGAACCATTATCTGTAATAATCTCATATGGAACTCCATGACGACATATGATGTTTCTCCAGACAAAGCTCTCCACGTGAACGTCTTTGATGCCTGCATAAGCTTCAGCTTCCACCCATTTTGAGAAATAATCTGTTAGGACTAGTAAGAAGCGTTTCTGCTTTGAGGGGTGCAATGGCCCGACGATATCCATGGCCCATCTCATGAAAGGGTAAGGCGAAGTGACTGAAGAGAGCATCTCAGTTGGCTGATGAATCTTTGGAGCGTGTCGCTGACACTTTTCATACTTAGCTGAAAACTTTGTACAATCGCCTACAATAGTAGGCCAGAAGTGGTCATGTCGCTTGATCTTGATTGCCAATGCTTCGCTTCCTAAATGATTACTGCAAGACCCGCCATGAACTTCTTCCATTATCTGTCTTGCTTCCTTTCCTTCCACACAAGTGAGGAGAGGGCCGGAGAATCCCCATCTGAAGATGTTGCCATCGAGTAGGACGTAATGAGCAGCTTGTTTCTGTAGCTTGCGGGCTGGCCACTTGCTACTGGGAAGCTTCCCATCAGCAATGTATTCACGTATCTTGCCCATCCATAACTTGTCGCAACCATACTCAGGTTCTGCAGCATCTTCGTCCATTGGGGCTGCCTCGGGTTGATGAGAGCTGCTTTCCGAAGCGGTATTATTGCCGAGGATGTCATCATTGGGAATGTCTACGTCTGGAACTTCGGTAGCTTCTGCCATCTCAATGTCTTTGTTGGTTGCCTCAGCAAAGGCACTTGCTTGTTTTGCTGCTTGAGAGCGTGTTAAGATAGCTAGTGTCGCGTCTTGTTGAATGCTGGGAAATTCAACGAACTCAACCGGAATGACCCGCTTCAAAGCCGGATCTGCTGGTGTTGCGGTGGCGGATGCAAGGTTTGCCAATGCGTCGACGTCCATGTTTTCACCTCTGGGGATCCTTGTAAGAGTGAACTCCTGGAACGTGGAGGCAAGGTCCTTTACAATCCTCAGATAAGCCTCCATGCGGTCGTCCTTTGCCGCATACTCACCGTTGTATTGACTAGTTACCAGTTGAGAATCACAAAACGCATGAATGTGTAAAATCCGAAGGCCTTGAGCGAGCCGCATGCTGGCGACAATGGCATCATACTCCGCTTCATTGTTCGAAGCCTTGAATCCAAGTCGAAATGATTGCTCAAGGATCTCTCCAGTTGGCGATACTAAGCGTATTCCAATCCCAGAGCCATTCTTTGAGGATGACCCATCCACATATAGCTGCCAAATCTCGGGCTGCACCTCCTTAGACTCTTTGTCTTCTGGGAGTTCGATGAGAAAGTCTGCTAGCACTTGAGACTTATTGCATGTTCGTCCCTTGTATTCTATATCGTACTCGCTAAGTTCCACAGCCCACTTGGCCAGCCTGCCAGATTGACTTGGGCTATGTAAAACTGAACATAACGGGAAAGTACTAAGGATGATAATAGAATGAGATTGGAAGTAAGGCCTTAGCTTTCTTGATGCCATGAGGACGGACAGTGCTAGCTTCTCTAGCTGGGGGTATCTTGTCTCAGCATCTATGAGCGTCTTGCTCACATAGAAGATGGGCCTCTGTTCGCCCATTTCCTCACGTACAAGGACAGCGCTGACTGCTGTTTCTGAAACAGCAATGTAGAGGAAGAGAGGTTCTCCCGTTACTGGTTTGGCAAGGATGGGTGGCGTTGCCAGGTACTCCTTAAGCTACTTGAAGGCGTCTTTACACTTCTCTGTAGATTCTAACTGTTTGTTTCCTCGCAAAGTATTGTAAAAGGGAAGACACTTATCAGTTGAACGCGGGATGAAAGTGCAGCCACTCTTCCGGTTAATCTCTGTACTTCTCGTTTATTCTTTGGTGAAGCCATCCGGATCAATGCGTCGATCTACTTCGGGTTAGCTTCAATGCCCCGGCGAGTGACTAGGTACCCAAGGAACTCGCCAGAAGTCACAGCGAATCTACACTTTGCTGGGTTTAGCTTCATGTTATGGAGGTTCAGCTGGTTGAAGCACTCTTCCAGGTGGGTGATGTAATCCTCCTCTTCAAGTGACTTTACGAGCATGTCATCTATGTAGACTTCCATAGTCTTCGCAAGCTGGTGCTGGAACATCTTGTTGCACCGGCGTTCTTTAAGCCGAAGGGCATTACCTTGTAGCAGTAAATACCACGGTCTGTGATGAATGCTGTCTTCTCTCGGTCTTCCGGGTGCATCAGAATCTGGTTGTAGCCGGAAAAGGCATCCATGAAGCTTAAAAGCTTGTTACCCGCTGTTGCTTCCACTAGGCGGTCAATATGACGTAGAGGGAAGCTGTCCTTTTGGCAGACTTTGTTAAGGTCTGTGAAGTCGACGCAGACGCGCCACTTTCCATTCTTCTTTTTCACCACGACTGGATTGGCGAGCCAGTCGGGATACTTGACCTCTGCCATAGACCCAACTCGTAGAAGTCTTTCGACCTTGTCATTAACAGCCTTCGCCCGTTCAGAACCCAACTTCCTTCTCTTCTGCTTCACTGGTTTGAATGTCGGATCAACGTTAAGTTCATGGCTGGCAATGTTGATGTCTATCCCGGGCATGTCTTCAGTGGCCCAGGCAAAAGGGATTGACGTTCTTCTGAAGAAACACCACTAGTTTCGTTCTGAGCTCTTCATCAAGGGCAGCTCCGATTTCTACACACCGTTCGGGGTGCTTTTCGTCAATACACACAGATACTATAGGTTCGCAGGTGGGTCGCTCTTCTTCTACGCGGCCATCCGCAATTTGTAATTGCTATAAGAGATCAGACAGGTCCTTAACATGTTGGGGGCTTGTCCTTGCTCTCTTTCGTTGTCCTTGAGGTGTAGCATTGTTATCCCTGCTTGGGAGGCTGCGCGACTTGTGCTCGGCCATGAAACACATACGAGAATCCTTCTGATTTCCCCATATTGTTTTCACGCCTAGATTCGTCGGAAATTTAAGGCACATGTGGTATATTGAAGGCACAGCTCGCATCTGATTGAGCCAGGGTGTTCCCATAATTATGTTGTAGATTGCGAGATGATCAGATACTGTGAAGTCGACCATCTTCTTGACGTTGCCAGCTTGTACAGGCAGGCGAATCGTTCCCATCGTCATGGTTATTTCTCCAGAGAAGCCTGTTATGGGCTTAGGCTGTCCCTTGATTGTTGACAGGTCGATCTTCATTCGCTCCAATGTGTTTTTATAGATGACGTCTACCGAGCTTCCAGTATCAATGAGGACGCGAGCAACGTTGAAATCGAAGATGGTCAGGTTGATCACCAGAGGATCATTATGTGGATGGTCGAGACCCTCGGCATCGTGCTCGTCGAAGGTAACAGGATCGCTGGAAACAGTTGGCGTAGACTTCGGCGCGTCTCTGGTAGGCGTTGATCGCAGGAACATTGTCAGCACAGTATTGCGATCCTCCCATGATCATGTAGATGGTGTCTTGCGGGTTTCCGTTCTCTGAGTTGTCATTACGGCGTTGATGCCTAGGGTTCTCCGCTTGAGTTTCAGTCGTGTCCTAAGCCTTTTCTTCCGGCTCGAAGTCAGTCAGGTTGATGTCGCCTTTAAGAGTGCCACTTGTTAATTTAGTTATCAGTTGTCGTCCCAACTCGCGGCACTTCGCAGTCGAATGCCCTGCTACTTTGTGGAACTCACAGTACAACTTCTCGTCGTACTCCTTTGGGTTTCTGACCCATGTAAAACTTCCTCTGCCGCACCCACGACGCGGCCTCGACCTCGGCAGTAACCTGGTGATTCGACCTGGTAGTTATGAGCTCCAGCTGCTCCTCCTTCGAACTGGATGAAGGAGGGGTTGCCTCTCTTTGGCGCAGCAGGGGTTGGAACCTGAGTAGGTTCACTCGTCTGCTTAGCCTTTCCGCCTCTCTTGGCTCGGACTTCTTCTTCGCTTCGAGCAAAATCAGCTGCACGGTGAAGAGCATTTTGAATTGTCGTTGGAGGGTTGATGGTGAGTTTTTGCCAGAATGGAGACGGGCATCGAAGTGCTCCTCTCAATGCCTCCAGTGCAGACGTATTGCTAATTCCATCTACCTTTGCGAGAATGTGCTTAAACCTTGTCATGAAAGACCGCAGGCTCTCATTCTCACCCTGCTTGTTGGTCCACCGCTCTGCATCATAAATTTTTCGTTCAGCAAAGTTGTTGTAATGTTGGACAAACATCTCAGAAAGTTGGTGGAAGTTGTGAATCGAATTCTTCTCCAGTTTGTAGAACCACTGGAGGGCAAGTCCTTTGAGGCTTTCCACGAACAGCTTGCAGTAGCCGATGTCCTTCTCGGCTTCTTTGAAGTTTGCCCTCCCTAGGGCTATCTCGAACTCCATTAGATGATCAGCAGGGTCTGAGGTTCCTTCGTAGCTCGGAAGCTTGACCCTTCCGGGATCAGAGATTTTAGCCCCCGAGATGTTTTCAGCGAAGGGTGTGTTTCGTGCCTTCTCCAGCACTTAAGCATTCGTGCCGTCGCGGGAATTTTTGGAGCCCTGCGCTCATGCTCCCTCCTATAAGGTTCTGCTATGGTGGGAGCTCCTTCTCCATCAGCCGTAGCGCTGTCAACAGCGTCCATTCGGACACGTCTTCGTTGAGGAGGTTGATCGTCGTCCGATACCTCCATAGCACGTTCGGGGGTTCGATCGATGTCCTGACGCGGCGGCGGTGGAGGCAAGCCTTCCGGATCCGTGCGAGCGGTCCGAGATGGCAACGCGTTGGGCCGCTCTCTCCGACAGGTCCAAGGCGTGTTGAAGAGGCGATGTGGGTTGATCTGGGACCTCTTGCGCTTACGTGAGAGCGACCGCAGCTCAGTCGTAGTTGCTTCATTGAACTTCTGTTGCTCCTGCGCTTCCTTGACGAGCGTCTCGAGCATCTGCTTTATCTCAGTTATGTCCGCTGGGTTGTTAGCGGCGTTAGGTGCAGGGTTTTCCACGGAGTTCTCATTCTCCTCGTCGTTCCTGTGAGACGAGGATCCTTCGCTGCTTCCGCTGTTGTTCCTAGACATCTTCTTAAATCTTCGTAGAAACTTAGCTTGTTGTGTCAGAAATTCTCTGGTTCCCCTTAGACGGCGACAAATTGTTTAGGCCAAAGCCAACACAACTAGATTTGTTAGGGTTTCGTGGAGAGGTAGAGATTTCTAGGGTTAGCTAAGATCACCAAGGTATCAAAAGTTGTTTTTTTTTTATTGCTCTGTAAGTTTTTGTCAACCAGATTTTCCTTCCCCTCCAGGGCTTTTACATCAAGTATATATACTATCTCTAAGGCGGTTAAACTTCCTAAGTCTTTGCGGATCCCTTCCTTTCCAAGGTCGGTCGCATCAAAGTGGGCTTCGCATCTGGACCGGGCTTCGGACTGTCTTTGTGTCATCGGGTTGTCTTTATGTCATTGGGCTGCTGGGCCGAGAATGTGGTCGGCCCGTCGAAGATTTGAGGACGCGGTCGGACCCTCGGGGGTCCGAGGCCGTGGTCGGCTCCTCGGTCGACCCGAGGACGTGGTCTCCCGCCTTGCCCCGACGCTTCCTGCTTTGCCTAATCTTGCCGCACGATCACTTGCTTTGCTTCGCGGGAAGACTTAGGTGCTATTCCGCCTTGTTCGTCGAGAGTCTGGAGGGTCACTTTTTCAGTTGTCTGACTTTGAATGTTAATGTTGAGCGGGTGAAAACCGACCCCAACAAGTGTGTTTTAATATTTTTTTATTTAGAGACATCCACATTTTGTGTGCAATGTGGATGGCCTAAGTCTAGCACCTTTTGCCAAAAACCAGTCTGAGATTTGGATTTATTATTTTACATATGAAAATTGGATGTTCTCCTATCTGAGATTAGATATTACAACTAGTAAATGATTTTTCCAAATACATTTAGTTGCTGTAAAGAGGTCAATTCAGTAACTATCTAGCTAGGAATCAATGCAAAAACAAACATGTGAATGAGTAGTTTTATAAAGAGTTAATTACTAGAATGACTTTGGAAAATAGGGTAATTACTAGAATGACTTTGTCAAATCTAGTAACTTGACACAACTCGATAAAAGACAAATAAACTTTAATAATCAATTTTATTTACGCAACTGCCATCCTGAAAAAAAAACTTATAAATCTATCATAACTACCCAATAAGTCTACCACCACATGTATACGTTGGAAATTCTTTAACCCAATAAATAAAAACATTTGTTTGAAACCACCGTCGCGGAGGCTGCGGAAGCACCGGATCGTGCTCGGCGAAGGTGGGGAGGCTGCAGAAGCACCGAGATTTAGGTAAAAATTGAACTAAAAATCAAAACTTGAAAAAAAAAACTCAAAATCTTTTGATTTTTTGTTAGAAAATGGATATATGATGTTAGATCTACTAGTTTTAGGCTAAACCCAGTTGAAAACAAATTAAAACACAGCAAAAACGAGCTAAAAATGAGTTGGCCGCCATTGTTAGGGTTTGACATAAGCTTGGGTGTGTTGGAGAAGATGAAGGGTAAATTACGATTTTGTCCTTCATTGAATAAATCTACCACTACTATAAATAAATATTATAAGTCTACCACTACTACAAATAAGTCTACCACATATTATAAATCTACCACTATTATAAATAAATCTACCACAACTGTAATTAAGTAAGGTCATTCTAGTAAAACTCTGAAAAGATTTAATAAGTCTATCACAAAGACAAATAAGTCTACCAAATTTAATAAATCTACCACAACTTTAAACAAGTTTACCATGGAGCGAAACCAGAATTAAGTCTTCCACCACTAAATATAAGTCGATCAGATATTATAAATCTACCACTACTATAAATAAGGCTACCATCACTAAACATCAATAAGTCTATCAATCAAAAAATTAAATTTATCATCACTACAAATAAGTCTACCTATCATAAAATTAAGTCTACCAATACTACAAATAAGTCTACTACATCTTATAAATCTATCACTACTATAAACAAGTCTACCATCGCACAAACCATTAATAAGTCTACCACTACTACTAATAAGTCTATCACTCACAAATAAATCTACCATAACTATAAATAAGTCTACCATCGCACGAACCATCAATAAGTCTACCAATCACAACAATAAATCTACCACAATCACTAATAAGTCTACCACTCAAAAATAAATTTACCACAACTATAATTAAGTCTACCACTACAACGCATAAGTCTACCGTAACTACTCAATAAGTCTACCACAACTTACAATAAGTCTACCACTACTTACAATAAGTCTACCACTACTATAAACAAGTCTACCACTGCCTGCACCGTAATAAGTTTACCGACCACTTTATAAATCTACCACTACTATAAATAAGTCTACCGATCCCAAAATTAAGTCTACCATTATTACGAATAAGTCTACCACATATTATAAATCTACCACAACTATAAATAAGTCTACCATCGCGTACGCCGTAATAAGTCTACCAGACGTTTAATAAGTCTACCGTAACAGAATGGTAGACTTATTTAATTTTGGCAGGAAAAAATTTCGGCTTCATTAATGGCAGTTTCGTAAATACATTTTTTATCTTCAAATGAAATAAGGTTAACAAAGAAATTAAAAAATTTCCAAGGTCATTCTAATAATATTCAAAAATAGAGGTCATTCTAGTAAACCACTTTTTATAAAAGCAACATATTGTGATTCAAAAGGAACACATGAAGCTTCAACTTCTACAAATGATGGGACTGGAGGAATTGTTGATTAACTTAACTTGTGCATGTTATTCATAACCATATGTGATTCATGCAAGACCAAAAAGATATTTAATTTGATCATCAGTCCATGAAACGTATGAGGTTTTTATATTGCTATCAAATAGACCAAACATTTGAATCTTGTTGATCACCGGTTACAATGGACAACACTTTGGACACAGAGATTCCATTATGAAGATGAGGAGATCATCAACAAAGCACAAGCGAATCAGTTTTAGTTACATCTATAACGAACAAGAGAGAGACTGAAAGAAGTTGAGAGAAAGTTTGTTCGAAAATATTTTCTCTTTAATTCAAAAGCCTTGTATCTGCACAAGTTATTTACTAGCTATACAAAGCTTAAACTTAACTGGCCAATTGAACCAAGTAAACCACCACTACAAGAAAAAAGGGGGTTTTCCGACGGACATATTGGTCGGAATTCCGTCGGAAAAACCAGTTTCCGACGGAATTCCGACCAATATGTCTGTCGGGTACAAGTGGTCGGAAAAATGAAATCGGTCGGAATCCGTCGGAAAATTCCGACCGATTTCCGACCGATGGTGCCGTTGCAATAGCCGTCGGAAATTTCCGACGGACACGGCGGTCGGAAATTTCCGACGGACACGGCGGTCGGAAATTTCCGACGGACACGGCGGTCGGAAATTTCCGACGGACACGGCGGTCGGAAATTTCCGACCGTTTTCCGACGGATTTAGTAATTTTTAAAAAAAATTAAATTATTTATTATTTAAAAATATAATCTATTAATAATTTAAATTAAGAAATAATTTAAATAAAAATATTAAATTACATTGCAAATATTAAGAAATATTCAGAAGTAATTTAAAGTATTCAGAAGTATTTTAAACGTAAATTACAAAACAAAACTAAAACCGATGAGAAAATCTAAAAATGAAAATCAGGAAATTTGCTCCTCATGAAAGCCTTCATTGCTTCAAGGCTCTCTTTTGTTGCGGCGTTCTCAAGCTTCAGTTCTTCAACTTCTTCGTCTTTCTTCTCAAGTGCTTCTTTCAGACCGGCTACTTCGTCATACAGTCCGGGATTGGTCGCGGAAGAAGAACTGGGCCCAAACCTAGTTGCTACATTGCCTAATCCAGGACGACGACCCTTGCGCAATGGGGTTTCCTACGGAAAATGATATGCGTCAATATGGAAAATTAAAAAAAAAAAAAAACATCGACATATAATTAAAACGTAACAATACCTGGAGGACCATTTCGTTGACTTCGTCGACGGACAATTCACACTGGTTCGAAGAAGAAGAACCATCCAAACCTTGAGAGAGAGCCATTTGCGTAAGCCGCTCTTCCTTTCTCTTTTCCACCGTATCGACGATTTGAGCAATGTCCGGATAATCGATCTTCCCGGTTTTTTTGTTCGTGTGTGTCCGTTTCATCAAAGCAACTAAATCTGGAACCACACCGCCAGATTCTTGAATCTGCAAACGTTTCATAAATATTGTAAATGTGAAAGATAACAAAAATAATTTATAGAAATTACAAATACACTTACCATCTCGTCCTCCCGCGCTAAGAAACTCGTAGCCCCAGAGTTGTGAGTACCTCGAGGATTCTTCTTACGGTTTGCCGAGTTAATCTTTGCAAGCTTTTTCGTTGACGGATCAGCCCAATACGCCTGCAATCCCAGCCAAACATCCTCGTTCAAGTTACGCGGTTTGTCATCCCCGGTCTCCCATTTTTCCTTCCACTCGTTCATGTGTCCCGAGTAACTATCCGACGCCATCTTGTAGAACGCATCCCTAACTTGTCCCGTCAAACTAGGATGCCAATCAAAATCTTGCTACATTATTGAAAACAAAAATTATTAGTAACTTTAAAATAATTTTTAAATATTATAATTTTTAATTAATTAAATACATACCGTAAAAGTTCGGAACTACAACTCTTTCTCACTGTGAGGCATTGCGTTCCACGTCTTATAAGGATGTTTGAGGAGTGCACGTATCATCTTCAAAAATGATTTTGAAATCTTGTTTTTCTTACCGAACCTAAAAACATGAAAACAATGTATTAGTCAAAAAATCCAAGTTAGTATTAATTTTAACTTTGGTAACAAAATTTAAATTTTCTTACCAAGTCGAATTGCCTCGACACATTGGGTCGAGCTTAGGAATGTTCTCTCGGCCCGGTTGAGTCAACAACTCTTCGATCGTAAGTTGTTGTTGGTTGGAGCTTTGACTGTCCGGAATATGAGAAGGGCTCGGGGGGTTTGGGGCTGGGGGGTTTGTGTTGTCGCTGCTCGCACGATGCGGGAGGTTAATAATTCTACGGAAATCTCGCATCGACCTGCATAATTCATATTTCATAATCAAAACATCCTAATTCATATTGCCATTATTCCAAAAATCCTAAAATTTCCTAAAATTCACATTTCATAATTTTTCTAAATCCAAATATCCTAATTCAACAAATCCTAATTCCCAAATCATATTTCATAATTCCAGAAATCATAATCCAACAAATCCTAATTCACAAATCATATTTCATAATTCCAAATATCCTAATCCAAAAATCCTAACTCATATTTCAATTATTCCATAAATTTCCTTAAATTTCCTAAAATTTCCTAAAATTTCAATTATTCCTAAAAATCCTAATTCATATTTCAATTATTCATATTTCAATTATTCCTAAAATTTCCTTAAATTCACATTTCATAATTTTTCTAAATCCTAAAATTTCCTAACAATTTTCTAAAAATTCACAATTTCCCCTAAATCCTAACAATTTTCTAACAATTTTCTAAAAATTCATAATTTCCCCTAAAATTTCCTAACCATTTTCTAAAAATTCATAATTTCCCCTAAAATTTCCTAACAATTTTCTAAAAATTCCTCATTTCCCCTAAATCCTAACAATTCACAATTTTTCCCTTAAATCCTAAAAATTTTCTAACAATTTTCTAAAAATACGTAATTTCCCCTAAAATTTCCTAACAATTTTCTTAAAATTCTTAATTTCCCCTAAATCCTAACAATTCAAAATTTTCCCCTAAATCATAAAAATTTACAATTTTCCCTAAATTCACAAATTCCCCTCAAATTTCCCCTAAATCCAAAAAATTCACAATTTTACTTACATGTTTTGATTTGGAAGGTGGAGGAGGAAGAGACGGCGTGGGTGGAGGAGGACGGCTCGGCGGCGGTGGACGGTGGAGAGAGGAGGAGAGCCGACGGCGGTGGAGGAGAAGAGAAGGAGACCGGAGGAGAAGAGAAGAAGGAGAGGTTGCGGCGGTGGAGGAGAAGAGAAGGAGAGGTTGCGGCGGTGGAGGAGAGGAAAAGGAGGCTCGGCGGCGGTGGACTCGGCGTTCGACGGCGGCGGCGTTTAAGAGGAAGAGGAAATGAAGATCGGATCTGAGGAAGATGAAGATCAGATATTTATTTAGAATTTCCGACCGATTTGCGACGGATTTAATTAAATCCGTCGCAAATCGGTCGGAAATTCTAAATTTCCGACCGATACATCCGTCGGAAATTCAAAAATTCCGACCGATACATCCGTCGGAAATTTTAAATTTCCGACCGATTTGCGACGGATTTAGAAATCCCTCGCAAATCGGTCGGATTTTTTAAAACAATTTTATTAAAACAATTTTGAATTATATAAAATTTTATTATAACAATTTTAAAAATTTTAGCACATTTATAAAATTATAGTAACAATTATAACAATTTTATAACAATTTTAATAATTTTAATAATTTTTAAACAATCCTAACCATTTCCCCACGGATTTGGAATTATAACAATTTTTTAACCAATTTTAACAATTTTAACAATATTTTATAACAATTAAAAAATTTTGAATTATATAAAATTTTATTATAACAATTATAAAAATTTTAGCACATTTATAAAATTATAATAACAATTATAACAATTTTATAACAATTTTAATAATTTTAACAATTTTTAAACAATCCTAACAATTTTCCCACGGATTTGGAATTATAACAATTTTTTAACCAAGTTTAACAATTTTAACAATTTCATAATGTTTTATAACAATTATAACAATTTTCGGTCGGAATTATAAAAATTTAGGGTAGAAATTTTGAATTAAAATATATTACAAACACAAATTAAATTTTTTTAAAAAACACAAATATAGTTAAAGTCCGTCTGAATCCGATAAATAATCTGAAGATGCTGACTCCGACGCTTGGTCAAACTCCCCAATCTCTTCCTCTGAATCCTCAAATATTGCATCCTCTGCATCCGTAGTGAAATCGACGACGAGGTCAACCTCAAGCGAATGATCAATCGAGCCAATATATCCGGCGGTGCTCTGTTGCAAAGGTTCAGTATCTGCTACCCCATCTACCCTTCCTCTTGGGTTAATTGATGTCACCGTAAACCATGGATCTTGTTTGTTTCGTACTCGAGGGTATGGAATATATGAAACTTGGTTTGCTTGTGAGGCAAGGATGAATGGATCGTATTTTTGGAGTCTCTTCCTCGAATGTACAGATGTAACACCAAACTCGTCTTGTCGAACACCGGTAAAAGGAGCATACCAATCACAGTAGAAGACAACGCACCTCAAATCGAGTAAGCCGGGATAATGAACCTCCAATATTTCACGCAAGACACCATAGTAAACAAGATCACCGGAATGTGATGAAATTCCAGAATTAGAGGTGCACCTTCTGTTCATTTCTCTATGGATCTTAAAAGCGTATCCGCGGGTGCAGTACATCGGATATGACATAGCAACCGATGTTAGGCCGGACGACAGCTCCTCTAACCACGTTGGAAATTGATGGCCATTAGATTTCCAATGCGAGATCTACACGAGAAAACAGTTTTCCATTAGTACACGCGCATTTAAATATTTTACACAATTTTATGCGTCGGATAATTTTCACTTACGTAGAATGGTAACCACCGGTCAAATTCAGAACTTTTTAGCACATTCAATTCATCTTCTGTGTAAAGTGGATTTTCCTGGCGTAATTGGTCCATGTAAATGCTGAAAAAAGCATATCATCATTATTTATTTATTATCGTAAAATGAAAGTTGCGAATAATTATTTTTGTAATTAAAAATACCTCTCATATGGCATGACTTCTTCGCAATTTGTGAGAATGTACATATGCAAGTGTTTTTGCTCCTCAGATGAAAGCCTCCTTGATTTTGTTTTCCCACTTAGTCGGCCGACTTGTGCGAACATATGTGGGACATAAGCTGGATAGGCGGGTTTTTCTCCTCTATCATCGTAACGCCCTGGTTTTCGACTCTTTGATTGGGCTTTTGAAGGGAAGTAGTTTACCGCAAAGTTAGATGTTTCCTGGTTGATGCTTTGAGCAACAATTGACCCCTCTACTTTGCTTAAATTTTTGACTTTTTTCTTCAGATGGAACATATAACGCTCGAACGGATACATCCACCGATATTGAACAGGGCCACCAAGAGCAACTTCCCGAGGAAGATGGACCGGAAGATGTTCCATAACATCAAAGAAAGACGGCGGAAATATCTTCTCTAGATTGCAGAGGATCATTGGTATCTTCTCCTCCAAATTGCGTATCCCGTCCACTGTAACGGATCTCGTGCATAAATCTCGGAAAAAAGCACCTACCGCTGGAAAGATCAAATATAATTTTTTTAAATACAGTAGATATATTGTTGTATATATATATGTGATAATGTAAATTGATTTAAATACCAAAAATTTACCTGCAATTGCTCGATGGACGTTTTTGGGAAGGAGGTCTTCAAAGGCAAATGGAAGGAGGCGTTGCATGATAACATGACAGTCATGACTCTTCAGTCCAATAAACTTTCCTTCCCCCATATCAACACAATTACGAAGATTCGACGCATATCCATCTGGGAATTTAACATGATGCGTAATCCACTGAAAGAACTCATTCTTTCCTAAACCATCCAACCTGAAGACCGGGATAGGACCTTTTCCATTCTCCATGACATGTAGTTCCTTTCGAGAACATATACCGGGCAAATCCAATCTAGACTTCAAATTATCTTTGGTTTTCCCTTGCACATTCAGCACTGTATTGATGATGTTATCGAAAAAGTTCTTCTCAATGTGCATGACATCAAGATTATGCCGCAAGAGATGATCTTTCCAATATGGTAAATCCCAAAAAATACTCTTCTTATGCCAATTATGCTGTTGCCCATAACCGTCAACATGATCATGCCCATTACCACCACAGTAAGCCGTAGTCATAACACCAAAATCACGAAACTGAGTCATAATATAATCACCATTTAACTGGGGGGGGGGACGATCGTGAAGCACCTTTTTTTTCTTTGTAAACAACGTGGTGCTCCTCCGGTACGGATGATCAGCTGGTAAAAAACATCTATGACAATCAAACCAACACGCCTTTTTGCCATGCTTTAATTGGAAAGCATTAGTGTTATCTTGACAGTACGGGCATGACAACTTTCCGTGAGTTGTCCATCCAGATAACATTCCATATGCTGGAAAATCGCTTATGGTCCACATAAGCACAGCTTTCATCGTGAAGTCTTGATGGCATGAAATATCATATGTTCGAACACCATGCTCCCATAACTCTTGCAATTCATGAATCAGTGGTTGCAAGAAGACATCAAGCGAACGCTTCGGATGGTCTGGACCGGGAATAAGGATTGTGAGGAATAGAAACTCTCGCTTCATGCACAAAGTTGGAGGCAAATTGTAAGGTGTGGCAATGACTGGCCACAATGAATATTTTCTCCCATGCTTCCCAAAAGGATTGAAACCATCCGTAGATAACCCAAGGTATACATTTCGTGGCTCTTCTGCAAAACTAGGATACAATGATTGGAAATGTTTCCATGCACCTGCGTCTGAGGGATGCGCAATTTCTCCATTAAAGGTATGCTCTGCATGCCATCTCATAGGACCGGCGGTGCGCTCTGATTTATATAATCTCTTTAACCGCTCGGCTAACGGCAAATACCACATCCTCTTAAACGGTACTCGACCTCTACCAGTTGTGTCTTGAAACCGCGGTTGGCGACAAAACCGACATTTCAAACGGTCGCCATCCTCTCTCCAATATATCATACAGTTGTTGATGCACACATCTATCATTTCATACGACAAACCAAGCCCGGATACAAGTTTTTGTATCTCGTAGTATGAACCCGGGTGAAGATTATCTTCCGGCAGAATATCTTTCACATAATCAGCTATCGCATCCATACAATCCTCTGACAAATTCCAATCAGTCTTTATACTCATCATTCTGTATGCAGAGTATAAAGATGAAATACCCTCTTTGCAACCAGCATATAACGGATCAGTTGATGCATCTACCGTATCAAAGTACCTTTGGGCATCTAAAGTTGGTCCTTCGGATCCATCCTGAAAAAACGAAGGTATATTCTCCCGATAGGCTTCGTTAACCATTTCTTCCATACCTACATTTTCATCTACTTCCGGTATTGGTTCCTCTATCCTATCCGCACTAGTACTAGCATAATTCCCCATTGAACCATCTTCACCATGCAAATACCATATCTTATACCCCGGCATAAATCCGTCTCTATAAAGGTGTTGTAATACAAAACGCCCAAATTTCTTTTTACAATTCCGACATTTAGAACAAGGGCACGACATTTTACCTTGCTCTTCTATGGTTTGCGGTTGGTTTAATGCAAGATCCATAAATTGTTGAACTCCATCGACAAACTCATCCGTAAGTAAACCCGTCTCTGGATCATGAGAAGGTCTATCCATCCACGCTCGAAAATATTGAGGGGGGTTTGAAGGAGCCATTTTTGAGTGTTTTTGGTTGCAATTTCGTATGTGAAAGAGGAGGAGGAAGAAGATGTGATCTGTTTTTAATCTGGGAAATTTCCGACGGATTTCCCACCGAAATTCGGTCGGAAATTCAAATTTTAAACGGTCAAAAACGGCTCCAATTTTTCCTACCGAATTCCGACGGATTGATTTTTCCCACCGATTTCCGACCGAATTTTCCGACGGATTTCCCACCGATTTATTTTCCCACCGATTTCCGACGGAAATTGCAACCGCATTGCGACGGAATATTTTCCGTCGGAAATTTCCGACCGATTTTGGACCGGTCGGAAAACGATCGGAGATCCGTCGGATTTCCGTCGAGAATTTCCGACCGAATATCTCCGTCGGAAAATCGGTCGGAAAAGACCCTTTTTTCTTGTAGTGAACATTCACATTGATCCGGTAGACATTCACATTCTAAAGCTTTATGCTAACACCACCCACTTGGCTCTTTCAACGGCTCTGCTCAATTCGTCAACTTTGGTCAACCGGCCAACAAGTGTGGTCATTACTTAAGTTCGTTTTATTCCCTGTAAGTCCCTTACCATGTCTTATCTTACATTTTCACTCTTAATTAATGGTTTAGTTTCACTAGTGAAACCCCCCCAATGCTCTTTCTCTTTTGCTACAAGAAACAAAAAGATCCCCGAATTACTTGTCATCACTGTTTTCATGCAAACAAGTTCATTCTTCTAAGCATAGTTGAGAACGGAATTATTGCTTATGCCCTACAAAAGGTATGTGTCAGTGTATGTGTGTGTCTCCATACAATACATGTATGTAAATTCATTATTAAGCTCCATTTCATAGTTTTTCTCAACTTGAAATTAAATTCTTGTACGAGATCCAGGTAGAGGAGTCAATGTGAATAGAGTAAATTTCAAAGATTAAAACTTTTTTCAAGAAAATGTCACGAGAAGTATCCAATGTAATGCGCATCTTGGAACTTGTAAGTAGAATTTAATGAATTTTGCATGACACTCTTTACAATAAATCAACTTACTATTAAAACGCATTTAATGTCGCATACTGTCTTGTCTTTACATGGTCCTAAGTTTTCGTATAACTCTTCTGCGCAATTATATGCCTCAGTTAAATACTCCAACTATATACTGTTAGTCACTCATATAGTCATATATACCACACAACCGAATGTTGGTTAGTCATAAACTTGCACTATTTCTGTTTCGTATTTTTATCAAATGCATTTTCATGTTTTCATACACAAAATTTGAAAAACTTTCAATTTTATTAGTTAACTTTATCAGTTAAATATACAAACTATAGATAATTATTTAGAAAAGGATTATAATAGTAAACAAATTATTTAATACATGCATCCTTTTCGAAAGTTCTGAATTTAGTTTAATACTAAGAGCTTTGTTTGAATATACTGAGTATTAATTTGATGAATAAATGGGCTGTGTGCGTGGAGCCAAGCGTGGAGCAAATAGATGCAGAATATGAGTGGCCCATTTATATAGTGACTTCACTTACATTTACTAACTCAACGTCTTCTTAGTTCTTACAAATCCCAACGTATCGAGTGTTTCGAATAAAACTAACTAGTCTTCTTCTTTGTAATATCCCCATGGAGCTTTCTCAAAAAAAATATATATATATATATATATCCCCAGGGAGCTTTCTCAAAGAAAAAATATATATACATATATATATATACTCCATGTACACTAGGAATTATATTATATATAGTTCTTCTCAAAACCTTACGCGAAGGTGGTTCGATCCTATATAGGCCAAAAAATTTACTTTTACAAGTGTTTAAAAAAAAAAAAGAATCAAAACCGAAAAACTTAGATAAACCAGTCATTGAAATGACCTAGGTGACGTCGGTAGCTCAAGATTTTTTTTTATTTGAAACTTTGTAGTATGTACGCGAGTTATGAAATGTAGTAATGACAAAAATATCAATATCCTTAATAACTTTGTTTTTGAATAAAAAAAAAAGTGAATAATCCAAATAACTTTTGTTCAAGACCAAATACTCCATTGTTTCAAAATAAAACGTCATTTTAGGATATTTTTTTATATTTTAAAACATGTCGTTTTAGAATTTAATGTGATGTTCTTTTTTTATATAGTTAAATAATCCATTAAAAAAGAAGAGATCAATGGAATTAAATTGCTTTTTTAACATTTATAGCAAAAGAAAAAACTCATATATGTAAAAATTATGCAAGAGATGCGCTATTCTTAGAAATAATAACGATACTCACGTGAACAATATTTTTTAAAGTTGTGTTAATTAGTACAAAACTTATCCATTATTCTTAAGGATAATTGCATGCTATTATTATTCGTAGTAGTATTTGGCGTCATGTACTCTCTCCACGTGACAGCAAGATCTAATCTAAAACTGATACCGGTAAGTAGATCACCTTACGGTTACACGTGTCTTCTCGCTGTTGGGTTAAAATCTTGCCGACAACAAATTAGAGTAGGACCCATGTGCGTAATGAGGACCACGAGGGAACGGTGCTCCTTTACTCTCCTGTCCTTTCTTCTTTTGTTTAATTACGATGCTTAGATTTGTTAATACATCACACTTCTGTGCAATCAATAAGTTGCTAATACATCACTGTTGTGCAATTAACCCAAATCAATTACATACAAATCTGGTTATAAACAAACAAATAACATGAAAAATTTAGTAGAACAGTGTGAAGTGCTGCTATGAATGGCCGTGTTATAAACGAATGTTCCAAGCGTTCACATATGGCAAGAGAGGAACCGAATACGGCATGTGGGGAAATTGCGCAAACGAAAATTTTACTAAATCTGATCGACAAAAGCGTGAGGAACCACATCAATTCAATCCGAGCCACATGAAACCACGTTTATGGTGAAGGGATAGGGAATATATAAATTCTTTATTATGGAACAAATATTTGTTAGTAAAAGTAATCAAAACTCGTATTAGTCTACAACCTATAAAGTTATATGGACCATATTCAAAATATATAATATAATGTTCATAGCTTGTCGGATATTTATCAAAAAACCTATGTTCTCCTTCGCTATGTGAAAGAGAGAAAAAAGTGTTCATTTTTTTTTTAAGTATATATTTTGTCCCATTTTGTATCTTGTAGTTATTTTATAAACGACGTAGATCAATAATCTCAAAATCGTATGATGAATTTAACGGAAATGCATAAGGACAAGCCAATCACAAATGATCACTAGATTCCAAGATCTTAAGCATATATCGTACGTGATTGGAGCCTTATTTTTTCCTCGACTCTTGCAATTCTATTCACATGTGTTTGAGATAACAATAATAAATATCTGGCCACCACGCGTACATACAAATAATCTTAATATTTGATGTTGAATGAAGTTATGCCGTAGTGATTATGATTATTATAATCTTAAGACAGAAATTGGCGTAGGCAGCATTCGTATGGAATTGTCCAAAAGGAGCATAATGAAATATGGAGGGACACTCTTGCATGTGATTCTTACCTCACCCCTAACGCCATTACGTCCATTGAGTAATTTTTCTTTCATTTCTTTTTGTGGTGTTAGAGAAAAATATTGAATTCATATTACGATTGTTTAAAGGAAAATAACTATTACTCTCCTCCTTGGTAATGACGTTCGTGAGGTATTCGGGAACATCGGTCGTTAAAGAAGGTGCAAATGGTATGATATAGAAGAATAAAACTGAATACTGATTAATGAAAAAATAGTGAGTTGAATGTAGGTATTTTCCCTTTTTTGTTTATTGTTGTTTCTCTCTTTTAAAAAAAGAATGTTAATTTTCGCCGTAGGTATACTTGTTTTTAGTTATTTGGGGAGATCAAAAAGAATTTAGAAGATTACAATTTCACATGAGATTTGGTGGATATTATTAGATATAAAATTATTAAAATTTGAGTAAAAGAAAGAAAAAGAGTGTTTTTGGTTGAAATAATGAAATGTATTGAAATATAAAATTTGAGTAAAAAGAAGAGATGAGTTGATACTTTTGGAGAGAAAGTGTCTTTGTATCAATGGATTGATACTTTTAGAGAGAGTTTAAACTTTAGTTGGGGTGTGTTTAAATATAAAATTAATAAAAGTTGAATAAAAGAATGAAAGAGAATATATAAAATTGAGTAAAAGGAAAAGAGAACGTGTGTTTTAATAATTTTATATCTAATGATACCCACTAAATCTGAAGGATAACGATGTTATAAATGATAGATTTCTCAAAGAATTCAGTAAATTTTTTAATTCTGTCTGTTTTATTGCACTCTAAATTTATTTGCGTGATATGACAACTAGTTGCAAATAACTATTGAAAGCCGGTGTTGTCTTGCAAAGACACTTTTACGTCAAAATCAGTTACACAAATAATTTATTAGTGGGTGAGTTTGAAAATATTAAGTTTCGACTCGTATTAAAGAACTAATCAACTATGTATTTTAGCCTTTTGAAGACGTTGGACCTCTTTTCTCATCAGAAACATTAAGATATATAGAGTTTTATCTTTTCAAATTAGTATATTCGCTCACTAGATCTTAAAATGGGGATTATCACAATTTGATTAATATCATCTATGATTTTAGTCGATGAACCTAATTCACAGTATAAAAGGATGCACATTTTTTAAGGTTCATAGAAAACCGATTATGATGATTTCCGTATGACTGTATGCGCATGATGGTTGTCATGTCATGCAACTAGTGTACATCCAACATCTTCAAACGTTTGTTACTTCCGCACGATTGTGAGTAGATGTCCCTGGATGGTTTAATATAACTATATATATATAAACAAAAAAACAAATAAGCTATTGTCCTATTGATGTAATCAAGGATTTAGGGGACTACGAATATTAAGAGTAGTTTCCAAGTTATTTTCTAGTCAACAAAGAGTCTTTGAACTCATTTAGAAATCGAATTGAGTCGGATCAGCTTACGAAGTAATAATTTGTTTAGACAGCTTTGTAATCTAAACACGTTGATCGATTTGCAACATAGCTCAAAAACGAATGAATTAAAATACACAAAATATATTAATCGAAAATTCGAAATATCCCTCATGATCTGAAACGTAAACAGTTTTTTAACCTTCCGAGAAGAATATTCAGCCATCAACTTGTTCCGTTTACGTCATCTAACTTTTTTTTTTTTTTGTTAAAACGTCCTTTAACTTTAAATACGATATGGCATTTTCTTGAAGGGAAGTTGTGAAACATTTATGAAATTTTGTCTATAATCTACATATAGTTATATTATATACCACCGCAAGGAAGTGTATAGTAAATGGTGACCCGTATTATCTATCAATATATGACGAAGATAGAAACAGACCAACTAACTCGCCCGTGACTTTACGTGCATGCATATGATCAGATTACTCGGTAGTAACTACAATGGCTAAGCTAAATAAACCTAAAGTCCACCCTCGTCTTTCGTACCAAGACGTGGCTCCATGCATGTAATGCTTACGCATATTATGACTTTTTTTTTTTTTTTTGAAAACATACATATTCTGACATTATTATACGAGTTTTTGTTTCATTTCTTCCGTAACTAATGTGAACAAATAATCCTTTAGTTGCTTTATGAAAAAAAAAAAAAAAACTAATGTGAACAATTGTAGTATTTTTCAGTTGAAAACTTTATCGTGTATCTTCTTCACTATATATTTTACTCGTCAATCCAGTGATTAGAAAGATAATCCGATTCGCTCACAGTTCCATGTAAAAATATTATAGTTTTGATCTTGAGTGTGAAAAGTAGTGAAAAGAATCAAAGAACTTTCGACCAAAAAAAAAAGACTCAAAGAACAAATTTTCTACCTAAGCTTAGCTTTCACATTGATTGATTTCCATACAGTCGGAAGATTCAGACAACAATTTGAAATAGACAAGAGCATAGGGGCCACAACAAAAGCTTCCTTAAGACTTTTCTTTAGTTACACTATGGCCATATTTTTATTTTATACTTCTTCCATTTTAATATGTTTAATGTTTTAGAATTGTTTTGTTTAAAAATATTTAATGTTTTCTATTTTTAATATAGTTTTTATGAATTAATAATGATAAATTATAAAATTTAAAATATATTAATTGATTTTACTAAATTATTATTGATTTTAAGTTATAAAAAAATTATTTAGTGCAAAAAAAACAAAAGTCAATTTGGCTCGTAGCCATATCGAATTACATAATAAAGAAAATAACTATGCCATTAGACTATTTTAACAAGTAACCATTTGTCTAGTGAAATTATCGATTTTGCCTTTTAGAAAACTCAATTTTACAAGATTTAATGAACTGATGTATGTGTACGAGTCTTTCAAAATCACGGCCACCGCTTCGAATCTTGACTTGAAGAGGTCGTGCCGCCTGAATATATGTCCACGTGGCGGCGGTAATGATAACGAGGTAATTTGGTGGTGGGTTTTTCGAAACGGAGGTTGAACATACGATCTCGGTCGCGGCGGAGTTTGGACTTGCTGGATTTGCGGTCTCAGCAACGACAGAGTTAGACGATGATGATAATGGCAAAGGTGAAAGAGAAGTTTGTTGGAATGTATGCGACGATGGAGACTCCGTCTCGATCAAGCTTGTTGAAAGAAGAGATTGACTTTTTTTCTTTCATCTATTTGTCGGTAAGAGCAAATTTGTCATTATATATATTATATACCTTGTATCCTATCCATAGAACCAATATAGCTATTCTGCTAATTATAAATGTTTTCTTAGCTATTTCTGCCAATTTCTCAAAAAACAATATGCATTTATAAGTAAAAATTAATATATTTTTTTAATATGTGTAAAAATTTTAAAACATCAATCATTTTGAAATAGTGAGACTATTAACTTAATAATATTTCTTCTCACAAAGACAGAAATTACTACAACAAAAGCTTGGTAATTAACAACAACATTTTCATGATAATTAATCCTGTTATTATTAATCGATAAAAAGGTCGAAAATAACTTAATTAATTTTTAAAAACAAGAAATGAAAAATTCACACTTAGGTTGTTTTCTTTCTTGTTACCGTCTATAAGAAAACCGAACCAAGAACTAAGAGTTTTTTGTTTCAATCGCTTATATTGATCCTGGACACTTTGTTTTTGTATCATTTTTCTTTTTGTACATTGACATGATTAATACATTTCTTCTTCCTCTGTTTTACAGTTGAGACTGATCTGCAAGCCGGAGCACAATACAAATACGAGGTTGGTTATTACTCTCCTTTAGTTTATAGATTTTTCAATATAAAACATTTTGTCAAAAAATTAACTACTATTTACTTGTGTTTATAATGATCTTCGGGAATAAATTAATTAATTAGTTCGCGATGGAACAAATATTTGTTAGTAAAAGTAATCAAATCTCGTCTTAGTCTACAACCTATAAAATTATATGGACTATATTCACCATGATATAATGTTCATAGCTTGTCGGATATTTTATTTTAAAAAAACTATGTTCTCCTTCACTATGTGAAAGAAAATTTCGTTTTATTTTGTCCCCATTTTGTATCTTGTAGTTATTTTATGAACGACGTAGATCTAAAATCTCAAAATCGTATGATGAGTTGAACGGAAATGCATAAGGACAAGCCAATCACAAATGAGCACTAAGATCCTAATAAGCATATATTATATCGTATGTGATTGGAGTCTTAGTTTTTCCTCGACACTCGCAATTCTATTCACATGTGTTTGAGATAACAATAATAAATATCTGGCCACCACGCATACATACAAATAATGTTAGTATTTGATGGTGAAAGAAGTTATGCCGTAGTGATTATGATTATTTTACTCTTAAGACAGAAATTGGCGTAGGCAGCATTCATATGGCATTGTCCAAAAGGAGCATAATGAAATATAGAGGGCCACTCTTGCATGTGATTCTTACCTCACCCCTAACGCCATTACGTCCATTGGGTAGTTTATTTCATTTCTTTTTATAATGTTAGAGAAAAATATTGAATTCTTATTACGTTGATTTTAAGAAGAAAAAAAGAGCTTATGCTCCTCCATAATTCTGATTATATCGGTCGTTAAAGAATAAATTTACTTGCGCGATAGGACAACTAGTCGGAAATAACTAGGATGCCGATGTGGTATCTTGCAAAGACACTTTGACGTCAAAACCAATTACACGAAGAATTTATAATTAGTGGGAGAGTTTGAAAAGCTTTTGGTCACAGCTTTGTAATGATAATCATTATCGTCAAATATATGATCTTTTGGTCATAGCTTTGTAATTTAAATTTAATACTTTTTATAAAAAAACAAAAAAAAAACAATAACTATAATTATATAAAAGGAAATTGGCATATATATAACCTAAAATAAAAACTATAATACATAAACTAATCAAATTTTCTCTTATCCTCTCTCTAACTCTCTCTAATGTTTTAGTTAGATTGTGAATTATAATTTTTTTTGGGTTATTGTTGCAAATGACCTTTCTATAAACAACAAAACAAATTAGCTATTGATGAGATCAAGGATTTAGGGTACTACGAATATAAAAGAGGAGTTTCCAAGGTCTTTTCTAGTCAACAAAGATTGACTTTGAACTCATGAAAAAACGAATTGAGTCGGATCAGCTTACGAACTAATCATTTCTTTTGACACCTTATAATCTAAACACGTTGACAGATATATTGCAACATAGCTTATAAACGAATGATCTAAAAATACACAAAATATACGTCGAAAATTAGAAATATTCCTGCTGATCTCTACGTAAATAGCTTTTTAACCTTCCGATAAGAGTATTCAGAAATCACTTGTTCCGTTTACGTCATCTAACTTTATATACGATATGGCATTTCTCTTGAAGGGAGGTTGTTAAACATTTATGACTGTTTGTCTATAATCTACTTATATAGCTAGCTATATTATATACCACCGCAAGGCAGTACGTATAGTAGAAATGGTGACCCGTATTAATTATCACTGAACCATCTTATTACGAAAATATTAGGACATTTATAGGAGAGAAATTATAATACGATGCGAAATCAATGGGAAAGGGAACCAATATAAGACGAAAATAGATAACTCGCCCGTGACTTATGTGCATGCACATGATCAAAAATACTCGGTAGTAGCTAAAGCTTAAGTAAACCCTAAAGTCCACCCTCGTCTTTCGTACCAAGACGTGGCTCCATGCATGTAATGCTTACGCATATAATGACATTAGTATCCGAGTTTTTCTGTTTCATTTCTTCCGTAACTAATGTGAACAATTTAATCATTTTCAGTTGAACGCTATTGATTGGTAATCTTGTATGGCAACTGTACAAAGTATAACATTTTTATATTTATGTTTATCATTATTTTATATATTTACATTATTCTGTAACTGTTCTTTATTCTTATTTACAACAAAAGTTTATATTGTTTTAGATTTACTAATCGGAGCAGAAAACTCTATTGAATGTCTCATTATTTGTTAACTATTTACTATTATCTAAATTTATGGATAAGTGATATGATCTCTTTGACTATTTTACTCGCCAAATTTTAGAAAGGTAATCCGATTCGCTCACAGTTCCACGTAAAAATATTAATAGTTTTGATGGTGAGTTTGAAAAGACTCAAAAAGCAAATTTTCTACTTAAGCTGAGCTTTCACATTGATTGATTTCTAATACAGTTGGAAGATTCAGACAACAATTTAAAATATACAAGAGCATAGGGGCCACAACAAAAGTTTCCTTGAATACTTTTCTTTAGTTACACTATGGCCCTACTTTTATTTTATACTACTAACTTAATAATATTTCTTCTCACAAAGACACAAATTACTACAATCAAAGCTTGATAACAACAACATAATTAATCCTATTATTAATCGATAAAAAGGTCGAAAATAACTTAATTAATTTTTTTTGTTTAAAAACAAGAAATGAAAAATTCACACTTGGGATGTTTTCTTTCTTGTTACCGTCTATGACAAAACCGAACCAAGAACTAAGAGTTTTACTGATGATATATATCTGTAAAACTATAATGATTGTCCACTCTTTTTTTTAGCATTTATTCGCTGACAATCCGATACGATTATTCGCTAGATCGTATGTGACACGTATCCCTTGCTGCTGCACGTTCCCGATGATTGACAACGAGGACGACGTCGGAGCAAAAGCGAAGCAGAAAGTTCCGGCATCATCAATCGGAATCAGATAATTCTTCGCCGGCAAATCAACCGATTTCCCTCCGGTGAAATGAAACGCCACGGTCGGTACTTTGACGGTGGAGAGAGAGGAGAAATCATAACAAGTATCAAACAGAGAGATTGTCGAAGTTCCCTTCTTAAGATTCGAAGTGAGTTTAACGAACGCGTCACGTAGCGAGTTATAAGCCTGAGTCTGAAGACGAGTCACGGCGGTTCCACAGTCCAATATCACTCCTCCGGTACCGGAAGCGTCGACTTCGAACACCGACGATGGGATCGAGACTTGTTGACCACCGACACTGAATCCGCTTAGTCCGACGTAGTAGAAAGTATCGATCTTGCTGTTACGGAGAAGCGGAGCCGTCGCGTCTCCGATACCGAGTTGGACCGAGTTAAAATCGAGACTCGACGATTTAGCCGAGTCACGATCAACGAGGCAGTAAGAAAACGACGTCGCTTTGATCTGATTCGTCATCGATAAAGGTCCACCACCTAAACCGAGTAAACCGGCTGCTCCCCTGAATAAACCTTCGTTATCACGACCACAACCCAAAGCGACGTTGCTTATCTTCCCGGAGTTACCAAACGTCACCGTATCAGTCGCGTAATCTCCGACAGTGAAAGATCCATCGCCGTAACTAACTTGATAAAGACATTTGTTTGAACGACAAGCGGAGACTTGGAGAGAAGCACACTGTGGAGCAGAGCAAGTTAACGTTTTGAAAGTTGAAGACGAAGTCGGTCAAAAATCGGGTCGGATTGTTGGTAACAGTCGGAGCAAGGTTGACACTGGATCCAATTCACGTCGCTTCCGGTGTCGAGCACCATGAACATCTCTTTCGCCGGAGTTCCGACTCCGATTCGTGAGAAATACCTCACCGCTTCCTTCGCTAGCTCCGGAGACGACAGGTGTACTTAGATCCTCGGGTTGGAGTCGGGTTTCGTCGTTGTAAACGGGTTTTAGATCGGATCTGTCGATACCCTCGACGGCGAATCGGATTTTGGCGGTGATCCCGGCGACTCGGGATGAGTCACGCTCGAGTCGGCTCAGTACGAGGCTTTTGTAGTCCTTGTGCTGTGACGCGACGAGTGTGTCTCGGGAGTGAAGCTCTAGAGAGAGTGGAGAAGATGAGTTGAGGAAAACAGGGTCGGATTCGGATTTGGATTCGAATTCGTGTTTAGTGGTTGCAGTGAGTGAGGAACGAGTCGGGTCGAGTGAGAGGATGTGTTGTGTTTGTTG